>CM063287.1:29167358-29767358 GCA_032173965.1 Sitta carolinensis
GTCCTGTGGCTGGATGGAGATGGGAGCAAACATCTTGGGAGGAGGATGAGTTCCAGAGGGTTCCATGGAGTGTGTGGTGCAAGGATAGAGCCTTAAAGAATCACAAATTACATTCAGTTGTTTTGTGGTTAGTTCTAGCAGAAAGGGAAGGAAGGAAGTGTCGGAAAGAAGTGTCGGAAGGAAGTGTTGGAAGTGTCGGAAGGAAGTGTTGGAAGTGTCGGAAGGAAGGAAGGAAGGAAGGAAGGAAGGAAGGAAGGAAGGAAGGAAGGAAGGAAGGACAGACAAAACAGCCTGCAAGCAATGACAGATTTACTTCACTAAAAGTACTTTACCATGATTTATCCCAAATACCTGTCTTCCTCTTGTACTTTTCCAGCATTTGGGGTAATTTCTATGGACACTGTAGCACCTTTGTATTGGGAATTATCTGTGCAGTAGGTCATCTGGATATGGGCCACAGACATCACTGAAATGATGCACAATTAGGATGAATTGAATGGCTGAGCCTATTTTAAGTCATCAATAATGTGGTTAAAAAGTCAACAGTAATAAATACAAGGACATGCCAAAATCATCTCTAGAAACTATCTAAAGTTGAAGCTCATGTGTGTGCTTGTGGTAAAACAAGACAGTAACTCTATTAGTGCTCCCTGATATCATCAAAGATGGAAAGTGATCATACATTGATTTATCTTTTTTTTTTTATTAATTTAGACTTTAAGGAACTTTACACTCTAAAAGCGTTAAAATAGCTCTAGTGTTTTATCACATCAAGCTGGAAAAATAAGCAACACCAGTCTTTTCAGGCTCAGGGTAAATTAATTTTTTTTTTTTTATGCTGGTTTTATATTTTCATTTAAGAGTTCTCTTTTGTCATTCTCCATTTATTTAACCAAAATAGTTAATCTCTAGTGTGTCTCCTGGTGCAGCAGCAAAAGCATTCCTTCCACTTGTAATGGCAGAATTTCTAGTGCTGTGAGTAAATTCATACTGGTCACCACATAAAGAAAAGTCTGTAATATAAAGAGACTGTACCAGTTTTATCAAGTTGATATAATCAAACTAATAAAACCTCTGTGTGTAAATGATAAGGGATACTGATGCTGTTTGTTGAAAAACTGGCACAGAAACAGCACTGAATGAAATACATCTGGGATTAATAACCCAATTCATATAGTAAATAACAGGTTGCACAAATTTAATCAGTTGGAGAATTATTACATGCATTAGTAGATACTGTGTGGGGGGCAAAACTTAACACTTGATGCACAGGCCTGAAATAGTCAGTCTGCTCTTGATTTTGCTGTGAAAATCCCTATCTGCTTCAAGTCAAGATGGTTTTCAGGTTGAGGGATTACTTTTAATTTCTGAAGTGACTGTTCTATACCAAAAAGTAGAGATCTTAATTTGGATTTGGACTTACTATCATTCAAAAATCTTTTCTCCTAATCATCTTTATCTTAGGCCCAAGTGAACCCCAAAAATCCAAGCAGAAATGGAGGTAATGTGAATTTCACCCTCATTTGTGATTGAAACATATGAGAAATGATTGGTTTAGGAAAAGCTTCCTCATGAGATTAAAAATGGATACCACCTTGGTAAATAAATTCACAAATACTTTAATGCCCCCAGGCAGTGCCTTTTGTTTGCAAGAGAAACAAACAATAAATCAGATTTTTGTATTAAATTTTTGCAAAGAGCGTTTTCTCATTAATTTCTGTGGGGAACATGCCTCAGGTGTTTCAGTGATTGCTAATGCTTTTGCTGCAAAAAGTTTTAGTACATTACAAGACATCTGCAACTTGATATATAAATATTATATATATTAAAAAAAAGTAAAGACAGAAACTATTTTTTTCTTAGCATTTTTTTCATACTTGGACTTAAGCTTTGGCTCAGGTGAACTTTTGTTTTTGGCTAAATGTCCATGTCTACAAGAGAAACGCTGGATGTTTCATTCTCCCTCTGCATTGCTTGAGAGGAAATGCCGCAGCAGTTGTATTTACAAGATGCCCCGAACTGTCAGTTTCCTTGAAACACAATGTATTTAATACAAAGCCATTAAGCCTTGTAAAACTGTCAAAAATGTAAATGACACTTGTAATAAAACCTTGTCGCGTGACCGGCCCTGGCTAATCAGGGTTGATGATATCACTGCAGCTGATCACGGCTGGTGCTATGTACATTTCGACAGCTTTATGGCCTGCCTGGATTTGTGTTATTAAAATTGTACAGTTTTGTAAGGAATCTGGGATTTAATAAAGCAGCAGAGAAACTACAAAAGGGACAATATATCCTACTAAAAGCGAGTCAAGCATTAAAAAAAAAAAAAAAAAAAAAAATTAAAAAAATAAACAGAGTCCACGAGCCCGCGTGTGCGTGTGTGTGTGTGTGTGGCCTGGGAATAGGGAAAGCTGGAGAGGCTCTCCCTTGCCTAACTCGTGCAGGGTACAGGCTGCTCGTATAAACCACTTTTATGTATTTATAGCTCGGCAAATACCTTGCATCTGCAAGACCATAAAACAAATTACAATGTATCCAATTGCTTCAAGGTGGCGAATTGTGCTTAAACTTAATGACTTGTACAGATTATAGGAGAAAGAGCATTACCTGTTTAATGTCTTTTTTAATAAGTAATTCCCAAACAAGTATAGTAAATGGGAGGTTGGGAGTTTGGATTGGTTTGGTTTCTTTTTTTTTTTTAACTTTTCCTATTTTTTTTTCTTTTTCCTCCCGAGATGTGAACAGACCATTGTCAATACAAGGTAATGCACCCTTTTATTTATTTTGCAATCCTTGGAACAGCTCCCCAGAGCACAAACATGTCAGAATAGCAGAGACGAGGATACATATTCTCCCAAAAATCTATAAATTCAACCTAATGGGGCAGACATCAGAAAAATGTGTTGGATTGAAGGCACATAAATCACCACCGTTTTCCTGGCATGAGCTGGCACTGCGTGCCTTATATTTCAGCCAAATTATTCCATTTGTTTCTGAAGATATTTTAATCCCTCGTGACCTCAAACTTCCCGTGAACCAGGGCCTGAACAAAAGGCCGCCCACTGTCTTTGCAGTAAATCTGTTGTCTCCCTTCTCGGCCCGCAACCTGGGACCATAGATCACCCCTGCACCACAGCTTGCTTCAATTTACTCAATTAACTCGAGTAAAGCACTTGTAAGTTCGCAGATGTTGCTTTATTATCGAGGCCTAAACCGTGCACGGGGTGCGGGAGCCCGAGGTTACGGGGAGGTTGTGCAGGGGGAGAGGCAGGCGCAGCCCCACAGCTCTGCCCACCGCCAGCCTGGGGCTCCCCGGTGTCACCTGGCAGCGACAGGGCACAGGAGGAGCAGGTATTCCACCCCGAGATAACGTCCTGATTAACAGATGTTTAATTGGGCCATTCATCAAATGAAGAACCTGCCTCAAAGCCGGCGAGGCTAAGTAAATTATTTCCAACCCTGCAGGTGTTGGACTGGCAGCTCTATTACTCTTCTGAAAATGGGCTTTAGAAGATTTTTATATGAAAAGATAATTTATTTCTGTGGGGACTTTTTGCAAGGGCGTGCAGCGATAGGACGAGGGGGAAGGGTTTTTTAAATTGGAGGAGGGTAAATTTAAATTGGACATGAGGAGGAAATTCTTCCCTGTGAGGGTGGCGAGGCACTGGAACAGGTTACCTGGAAGTGTTCAAGGCCAGGCTGGATGGGGCTCTTATCAGCCTGGTCCAAGTGGAAAGATGTCTCTGCCTGGGGCAGGGGGTAGGAACTAGATGATCTTTAAGGTCCCTTCCAACCCAAAACATTCTGTAATTCTATGAGCATGTTTTTATTTATCTAACACGCTTTCAGGTCTGGGCCCTGTTCTCCTTCATTTTTCATCACTTCTAAAAATAAGCCTTTTGACTTGGACACAAATCTTCCACAGGACTTTGCTAAAGTTAGTAGGGATTCTCTTGAACATTCTCCAGGACATCTTTAGCCTATATTACACCTGAGAAGCAGACAGGGCTTGGTGTGTGTGGCAAAATGTTCAGTATGAAAGAATAACAGGAGCAGCAACACCAAAGCCAGCAGTAGCAGGGTTTACCACGCTGGTAGCCTCACTCCATGATCACAAGGCAGTTCAAAACATTACATGCCCATGCTTTTTGTAATCTGTATGTCACCTACAAGTTTCTCAGGTTAGACCAGATTTCTGGAACAGAAAAAAAGAAAAAAAATCCAAACCTGTGTTCCTGGATGTCTTTTGTCCCTAAGACTATTCATCTTATGCTGATAGCTTTACAGTTTCTTAGCTTTGCAGGCATCTTTATCAGGCTGTGTTGGGCTTAAAGGGTTTTGGCACATGGAGATGTTTCTACTGGTGACAGTAATTGAGCAGACTGGAATGAGTTAAGGGAGGTACGACTGTTGATTTCTCCTGCATCACTAAATTCAAACTTGGGTTTGATAGCAAGCCAAATTTTTGGTCCTCAGTTTTCAGTATCTGTAATGCTTTAAATGGAGAAGCCAAACTAAATCTCAAGGGAATTCACATGGCTGACAAATGTGGATGCAAATGACTTCATATTTTTGCGTAATATTTGTGTGCAAAAGTCTTTCAAATTCTTCTCAGCTTTTAACTTTCTTAAGAGAGTCTTTAATTACTCTTTGAATATGCCATTCTATTTCTTTTTCTGCTTGCAGCATTTTTTCAAAATAGTGGTCTGTTTTGTTTCTGTACATAATGGAAGTTAATAAAATATGTGCCAGAAGCCAAAAATATGATGAGCTACAAGGCATACTCCAGACTGTTAGGGAAAAGAAGAAAGAGTTGGCCTGTGATTCCACAGTTTATCAGTATTTTTCCTTAGAATAGATATTACTTTTGGTGTGCTTTCCCCAAAATATCTGGCCTGAATCTCAAAAATTTTCCCCCTTTTTCAATCTTTAGCTGACCAATTTGTGCTCATTTTATGTCTCAGCTCTGTGCCAAAAGCTGCCTGTTAAACCTTGCACTAAATGCTCACCATGGATTTTTCTTCCACAATGGACTTAGGCTGGATCACCTAAGGGTTGGATTCCTTAGGTTGGAATTAAGAGACCTGGGGAAGGAATCCCAACAACACGGTACAAATCCATAAATTCATCCAG
This sequence comes from Sitta carolinensis, assembly GCA_032173965.1. Taxonomy (NCBI): domain Eukaryota; kingdom Metazoa; phylum Chordata; class Aves; order Passeriformes; family Sittidae; genus Sitta; species Sitta carolinensis. Next base: position 29,172,495 of record CM063287.1, read on the forward strand.
TTTTATTGCTGCAGTAGAAAGGAGCAGGACCATGAAAGCATCAGCTTGCTATTCCTGCGTCTCCAGGTGGCCACTGGCATCCAGGCTCATTCCCACCTGCTTCAGACCCTTGCATTAAGCCCCTTATTAAGAAACTGGTTGCCTGCTTCCTGTAGGCAGTGCACAGACAGGAATCTCACCTGAGCTGCCTCTCTGTAGGGGGATCTTGGTGACAGAACTTCTGAAGTGCTGGGGTCTGGTTTATGAATATTGGCTGTTTGCTATAAGAAATACATTCCTCCATCAGCCAACCTATTTTACTGAGTATCCCAGAAATAGTTGGAACTCGGAGTCTGTGTTGCAGTGGGTAGAACTTACGCAGTGTGAGGAAGGGATTGCTGAGCTTGTCTAACACTGTTGTTTCTTTCCCTCTCTTCTGTCTGGATGAGTTTTGACATCCCTGCACTGAGTTTTTTTGTGATCTCCCGGCTGATCTTATGCAACCTGGTACCCTGGCTGGAATACCATGCAGGCTGTGGCAGCACAAGGAGCAGGATGACTTAGGGGCTTGCAGGCTGTAACTCCAAGGGAGTTAGATGCTGGTGCTGTCACGTAGCAGCTGGCATGGAAGGAGCCACCTTCGCTCAGCTATTGACAATCTGCCATTGTCAAATGGCCATTGTCAATTGTCAAAACCTGCTACCTGAAAGCTCATTTAGGTGTAACTACTCCAACTCCAGCCACTGCGATGCTGGAGTTGTTTTTGACAATTTACAATCAGGAGACAGCCTTGGAATTGGAGGTAGTTCAGCTCTCAGCCTGTAAAACACAGAACCATCATCTTGAGCTTGGTGAGGTCTGTGGGAAGCAATATCCTGTGCTGGCACAGCTGCTGTTGAAAAGCCAGAAGCATGTACAAGGTGTTCTGCCTTCTTACAGGTTCCTACCATGACTTCCATCATGATTTTCACAGTTCAGCAGTGCTGGGTGGAAAGAGTTCATGGCTGTATCTCGCCACCACTTTCTTTCCAAATCCCAATTTGGAAACAGTTTGAAATCATTTCCTGCAGGTGATGAAGTACTTCTTGTTACCCTAGTGTTTGGGACCTTGTACTTGGGGTGGTGCACTAAATAAAAATCTCTTGTTACCTTGAATTTGCCAGTTGTTTTACAGAATTACAAAGCACTAGAGTACTGAAAGGCATTTATTTCAACAGCCAGTGTGGGTCATGCATTCTTAGGCCTTTTACAGAAGAATAGGTAAAGCGTGATACTGTGAGCTTGTGTGTTGAAGTGTCTGTGGGCCCATTCCAGCTGTGTCTACTGGACAATCCCAACTCTCTCTCCCCACCTAGCTGGTTCCAGTTCTCAAACCTGCTGGAACAGACTGCTCCAGCACTGGGAACATTTTCAGCTGATTCGACCCTTCAGCATTGTTGCATTCTGCTTCTCAACAGCATGTCTTCTTCACTCTGTCCCGTATGTTTGGGCTCACCTCTCTTTCCCCTCACAAATCACCCTTCCATGAACTGCTGGCATCTCTACCCACATATTTTTGTATCCACCTCTGTAGGAAATCAATGCATCTTGAAAAGCATTTCAAGCAGGTCAAACTTTATATTCCTAGTGAAAAGTCTTACCACTGCTGCTTCAGACTCAGCTGCAGTTCAGCCTCTCACTTTCCTCCTAAACACAATTTTATTTGATACCTCAAAATCAAATTCCAGGAAATTCCATATGGTCTTGTTGTGAATCATGAGCCTACTGTGTGTCTTTTCTGAATACTGACTTGGCTTTGCACAAATTTACATAGAATATGCTCAGAATAAAAATTTGCATTGACTTCACTGGAAGAAAGTGAGATTTTATTTAGTTTGTTGTCAGTATGAAAAGACAAAAATATTTTGTAAAAATAAAAGAGAATGTTTGGGAGATTCTTGTGGATTGAAATTAAAATTATAAACACAGTTTCATTCCAACAGAATTGGAAGTTTGATTCCAATGTGCATCTTTTTAATAGATTAATTTAATTTTTTTAATGAAAGTTTGGAAGATTGTCAACCCGAGGCAGTTTTAACCTGTTGAGTGGGGGGCACACATTTTCAAACTCAGATCCCACCATCCTATTTGAATCCAGTGTTGAGGACAAATGACGGAAACTCAGGAAACTCTTGGTATTCAATCTTCCCTTTATTTAATACAAAAACCCTATGAAAGTGACTTATGCAAAATAATAAAAGCAATGTGAAGGTCACCCTCCACTCCAGAGAAGCTGGAATATGCTTGAATAGTCAGTGATTGTAATAAGTGAGTATCCTTTCTTCTATTTTTGACATCAATAGCACAGTGACCATCAGAGACACAGACTGGGACAGTGCTAATGAAAGACATTTTGGGTGCCTGGGGTTTTTGCCATTGAAAGTCATGAGATTCTGTCAGTTACACTAAAGGCTGTTTTGTTGGCAGTAGTTACATCCTTTTTTTTACATAAGCAAAGTTGAATAATATGCAGCAAATTGAATGACAGATACAATTTTGAAGGCTAAAACCTAAAACCTTTAAGCAGTGATTTAAAAGCTAATTATTATGGATATAGCCATTCAACATTCATTTCTTAATATTGTTCCCTCAAGAAATAGTGATTTAGTCAACCAATTATTTTATCTCTTTTAGGGATACTTTCTTAATTGCAAAACAATCTAAAAATATAATCAGCATGCTAAATACATGTGGTATCTTGTTTAGAATGCCATGTTGGAGGAAGAATGCAATTAAACTGTCAAAACGTAATTGTTTCTCATATTTAATTTAAAGAGGTTGATTCACATTTGCTTTTCATGTTTAGGAGTTAAAAAACAAGCTACTAGTGCAGCTACTAGTTTTTAATAAATACAACTCAAGCTCGGAGCACCGACAAAAGCTGCCTCTGTCATGAGATGTTGCCAATAACAGATAGGCAAAGATTCCCACTTTTCCACTCCTCAGGTAACTGCATTCTCCTGTTTATGCAGATGCACACAGATGTTTTCACCATGATGTCAAACCAACCACCTTTCCCTTCCAAGTCAAAATGAGTGGGTCTGTCTCCTTTTCTCCTAAATAATGTCATGCTAGTTCTGTGATCCTGTACATTATTTTTTTTTTTTCTTTTTGGTAGCAAATGACTTTTTAGAAGTTGTATGACATCCAGTTAAGGAAAATCTTTGAGTGAAATTAATCCAAATCTGCTGGGCCCTAGTCAAGTTGCTGGAAGCTTTTCAATCCCACTTATCTCCTGAACAAAGATAGAAGCCCTGGCCCTGGGGAATCAGTAGCACTGGGAATTAACTTCAGATCTTAGATGGGGTGGAAATCTTCTCGTGAGCACCATGCTGGATTTCAGTTTGTGGTGGTAAAGAAGGTATCACAAATTACTCCTACTCACCCAAAAACCTTACACTTGGGTACAGCTGCCATAAGTGGTGCATTTTCAGGTGAATTGGCCTGAAACACACGTACAAACGCAAGAATAAAACATTTCCAGAAGTTCATGTCTGTTTTCCCCTGGATAAGTTACCCAACAGTTTATTTGCAAAATATTTGCTTTAAAATACTATCATTTAAGAGCTGTTTAAGTGAAAATATAGATTAAATGAACTTAAATGGATTATGAATTTAAATATATTGTTTCTTGTGTGTTATTTGTATCCCATATATACTATTAGACATACAGACTGAGCGGATTTTACTTTGATTTTGGATTATATGTTTTGCCAATTCTGTAACTGGTACAGTAAACAGAACTGGTAGATTGTTATCCCATCTATGGCACAGCCCTTAAGAGAGGGCTGAGAACTCAGCTTAGCATGTGGTTTCCCACCTATTTGCTGCCAACAGAGTAGATTTGCACTTTTATTTATTTATATATATATATAAAAAGGCAGGATCTAGAAGAAAAATGGTTAAAGGACTTTCTGCCTAACATCTTCTCCTTATAATATTCTCCTTAATTCATAAGAGGGTGCAGCTGCATGTGAGCTGCCAACTGGGGAGAATTCTGAAGTGCTACCCAGACTCTGGTAAGCAAAATCTCAGAGGTTTACAGTTATGCCAAAGCTGACTGGGCATGCATTTGCACAAAACTGCAGGAGACACATCCTTTACTATAGGAAGAAATCCCTGTTGAATGTTTTGTACCATAGCCTTACCCAAAAATCCAGGCCCAGGTAAGACAAGCAACGTGGACAGAAGTCTGCCTGTGCAGTTGATGGAAGTGGTGCTTCATAAAGAAAAGTGTCAGGTGACTTTATGGCCCCAGGCACTACCTAGAAATGCAGTGTTGGGCCTGTTGCACATTTCACTATAATTTGCATGAGACCTGATTCTCAGGTAGCACCTAGGGAGCAGCAAGAAAATTGACACCAAGCCCGTACTTTCTAATTTAAAACTTATTTCAGCATTTGGCCTTAAGCCTGTGAAGCTAACTCCTATCTAAATTTTTTTTTTTGGCTTGTGTCTGTATCATTCTGCCCCACCATAAAAAGGCAAATAGATTGTAGGAACCCAGGAGTCTTCAGCAGACCTGACCTGTCCTTCCTACACGGTTTTGCCTCTTCCACGGCAGCGTGGAGAGGTGGAGAGCATGCAGTCTCTTGGGGTGCCTGTGGGTCTGGAAGACATCAGAATGTCAAAAGGCTGTTCTTTGAGGCACTGCCAGCTCCTTCTCTGCCACATGACATTTACCAGCTAGGATAAAGAAAAGCAATGTAGCTGCCATTTTCCAGAGAATGTGATAGACTGAGAGCTGTGTTATCACAGGACCATGAAGGCTGGAAGAGACTTTCAAGATCATTTAGTCCAGCTGTCAAAATCCAGCACCACCATCATCACCCCTGAACTGTATCTCCAAGTGCCACATCCAGATGGCTCTTGAACATTCCCAGAGACAGTAAGTCCAACACCACCACCCTGGGCATTCGGATGTTTAGCATTCTTTCAGCAAAATTCTTTTTCTGATATTGAATCTGAGCCTTCCCTGGGGCAGCTTCAGGCCATTTTCTCTCATTCTTTCACTTGAGACATGGCAGAAGAGACCAAACCCCACCTCACTCCACCCTTCTGTCAGGAAGCTGCAGGGAGCAATGAGGTTCCCCCCTGAGCATCCTGTTCTCCAGGCTAAACACCCCCAGCTCCCTCAGCTGCTCCTCACAGGACATATTCACCAGACCCTTCACCAGCTTCAAAGCCTGCTTTCAACATCTCTGACCTGAAACCACGGCAAGTCTGGGCTGTGGATATTGGCTGCCACCCAGTCAAGGCAAAGCCCTTTATCCACAGCTAGAATTGTGAGAGGAGGTTGCACTTTCACACTTTGATCCTGCAAAGCCTCAAGTCCTGCCCCAAATCTCAGCAGGTCCAGCAGAAATGGAAGGACATTAAAAATCCCCCATAGTCTATACATTTCTGCAATCACCCTCACCTGAAAAAAAACCCCTGATTTGCCTGTGCCAGGCCAGGCCTTGGTTCGACTCTGGGAATTTCATCCAGGATTTGTGTCCCATGAGAGGGGGCATTGGGGTTGCCAGTTTGAAATATGACAGAGCCCAGCTGCCTCAGTGAAATGGCTGCTGCCCATGCTCAGCTCCATCCACACATGTGTGGTGCTTGGGGTAACAACTGCCAAGCCCACAGTAAAAGAGGCCAGGCAGGAAGGCAGCCACATGGCTACTCTAAATGATATTAATAAGACTTTATAAAAAAGTTAAAAGCACAACGTAGCTTTTCAAAGTGTTTCTTAGAGATCTCTACATATGTATAGGTGTTTCATGTCTATGAGATAGAGGCTTGGGGTAAATTTAATACAGTATTCTTTTCAGCCTAAGAATTTTTTATTATTTTTATTCCCCCCTGAAAGCTGTTGATATAAACTGGGACTCATTAAAAACACCTTGTGTTTTGTTTTCAGGGATTCTGAATTTATGTCACTCCCTGGATCATTAGGAAGTAATGTAGCATCAGCAAATGTTCTGGAGGAGCCCTATGTTGCAAGGAACAGAATATTCCTGCTGCAGTGGATGGCAGTAAAAGGGTGCTTAGCACCTTTCAAGAGATGCTGAGCATCTCTGCCCAGCCAAAGTCCAGAGATAGCATTCCCAAAGGACAGATACAAGGATATTAAAAAAGACTTTGATCAAAGAAATATTGCTTCTTTCCTCCTTTCACTAAGCAGATGTGCAACGTGTCTTGGGAAAGAAATAGAAAAATTCCTGAGTGATTTATTTGATGAACCTAGTTTTAACCCAGGTTATTGCATGCCTGATACGGTGATGCTGGTTATTAGTTTCCAGTTGAAAATGACCAGATAGAGAACATATTCACTTCATCAATATAATACATTTATTGGTTGTCAAGAGAGTCACATCACACAGATATGTAAATCTGTCACTTTGTCTTAAAAGTGTATTTCTCTATTACAACGTTTCTTGATGTATGTTTTAAGGCAGCAAGGCCTTTTAAATATTAAAAAAAAAAAAAAAAAAAAAAAAAAAACAAGACAAGGGGGAAGATTTGTCTATTCAATCACAGGATTTAAGACATTAAAAGCAGATGCATCATTTATAAAAGTAGGATTTTATCAAATGCCATAGCAAATGAAAGAATCATATCTACCATATGTAGATATGTGAATTAAAGAAACCTTATTTCCCAGGAAAATTGACAAACTCTTTTGCTAGCCTTAAGGTGGATTAATCAATGATGCTGGTTACGAGTTGACCACAAATCTCAATTTGTTGCATCAATAGTAAAATAGAATAGAATCTTTGTTTCAAATATTTTTTTAAAAAAATGTTTATTATTCTGTTTATAAGTCCATGACAACAGTGCTAGTTTGGAAAAAAATACGTAACTAAAGGAACTCAAAGAAGTTTAATTGTAATTTAATTCTGTTCTTCACCATTAAAAACTGCAAGAACTATCAATAACAATAAATAAATTAGCGAGAAATTTGCTAAATCAATATTTCTTCCTTCAAAATGTGCAAAACTGACTTTTTCAAAATGTGATGACATTCTATATTTCAAACCAAAAAATAACACCTACAACGTGACTAATCCTTCACAAGGGTCCAGTCCTGCAGTGTGGGGGGGGTGTTTGTTAACAGCTGCCCCTGCCCTCTGCAGAGTAAGAACAGGCTGCTCAAGCACCCTGAAATACAGAACCACAGAATCATTTCCTTCTGTTAACCATTTCTTTGGTGATAGGACAGAGCAAGAGGGCACAGGACCCACTTGAGCCAACGTGAGGCCAGCACTGGTTGCAGTGAGATTTGTATCAGGCTCTAAAGAAGCTTGACAACAAATTAGAAATGACAATAAATGAGAAGAAACATTATTTATTTTGACAGTACAATGAGTTGGTCTGTGTGGTAGGTATCATAGTACAAATGCAGAAGAACTGCATGAGACCTCCATTACCCACAGAAAAAAATTGTGTCTGAATGGATCCCACACTCTGGGCTTCATCCAGCAGACCCTCCATATGTAAAACTGCCACTGAACTTAAAAAAACTTCTCTGTTTAAAGTGCCCCTGGAATTAGTGCTGTGTCATCTTGGTTAAAACACATGGTAATTTACCAGCCGGGTGTCCTTGCTGAAAAGGATATTGGTAGCACAGAGGAGAACATGCACCCCCCATGGACAGCTTTCTCCAGGATCTCTCCATCCTGCAGGGATTTCCGGGCATTGCACGGTTTAGCTGCAGGATCCTGGATGTAGCAGCGCTCACACAACCCCTCCCCTCTCACAGCAGAGGGAACACACCCTGAGAATTCATTTGGGTTTTGTGGTAACCCCATTGGTGACCCAGGGCTGTGCAGCTCCCATCAGGGCTGCCTCAAAGGATGGGGCTCAGCTGTGGTGAGGCAGTTCACAGGTGGCCAGTAGCTAGCAAAGGGTTGTGGTTATGGCTCAGGACAAAAACTATCCTTCCTGATATGCAATACGTAGATTTCCAGCCCGTGTCCCATCCCCTGCTGCACCTGCCTCTCCCTTTCCACCTCATCCAGCACCACTGCTGGCCCATCACCTCCTGCCCTGGCCCTGGGTGCTTCCCCTGCTCCTGCCCCCCGAGTGTCCTGGCTTTCCCCTGGCTCCTGCCCATGCACACACTCCTGCCTGCGTGCACTGAGCATAGGAGTAGTAGTAGCTTTTATTACTCTCAGTTCTTTATTAATGCCACATGTGCTGTTGTAAGGTTAAGTTATTAAGTGATATCCAATAATTGTTTCTGCTCTAAAGTGGACATTTCATTTAACTATGCTCATGTGGATCTGTTTCAGTACCATTTATCACGACCACATTTAAGGAAAGATTTCAATAGGCCATTTCTCTCTTTCCTTTTTTAATGTAACTAGACCTAAAAGGTCCCAGTCAAAAATTAAATACAATTACCTTTGGGCCAGCATGAGGGAATGTGGGGCTTTCATGCACTTTGGAAGGTAAAATACAGATTTTACTGGGCTATCATCTCTGCTGCAGAGTTAATTTTACTGTATGTGTGCACTTGCTGGAAATGCTTACATGAAGGCATACAATGACCTGTTTAGTTTGCAGAAGAAAATGATGTCATTTGCAAGTAAGCTTTCAGCTGTGATATTTTATAATTGTTTAGATGAAAACCTGATAATCCTCTACTCCTTCACATAAACTGCAATCCATCTTTAAAACTGCGATAATTCATAAAACCTGCAGCTTAATAAACTAACAAACCCCAGGCCTATGTTATTTTAAGGGAAGTCAATCTTTGATCAGTCAAGCTGAAATGGGTCTGATAAGTGGAGGCCTTACTCACAGGGAGCAGCACTCCAGTTTGTTATTGCTATTTGCTCATCATCCTCAAGTGCAAAATAAGCAGAAGTCTTTCCGAGCTTCTTATCTCTTTTCACTTTCTTCTCTAGATCTCTGTCGCTTTAATCCAGCATGTCTGCTGCTGGTTAACAAGGAAATCCTGTGTCAATTATCGCCAACAACTTCCTGCTGTGAAGCTGTGGGGAATCAAAGCTTTTGAGAGCCTTTTTCACACCAGAGAGTGGTGCAGGGCCTAATTAAATGGCCCTCATATCCTGCAGCCTACTGGTGGCCAAATGATAGAGAGCTAATGAATGATAACCTAATTTTTTTTCCAAGAATTGTTTTGATTCTTCCGGTCAGTTGTGCTTATTGAGTGGCAGCTCATTGTTCATGCTTAGGGCAGAGGAGGGTGTCAAAAGGTAGAACTGGGGAGAGATACCAATCTGCTGGGTTTATTGTGTGCAGATCTTCGATTATATAAATATATATATTGCATATCGGGAAGGATATTTGTTAAAATTGCTTTGCTGAAATGTGTTGCCCTCTTTCCTTGATATGAATTGCTTTGGTGACTCTTATACACATGTGGGCTGCAAAATTGTCCTATAAATCCCCCTCATAAATGCTATCGCTAGAATATTATTTTTACAGAATCACAGAATAAGGTATCTGCCATCGCTCGCGCACAGCTGCCCCAGTTCCTCCTCCTTTTTCTTTTTTTTTTTCCTTCTAAAATATTTCTATGAAGAACTTGATCTCCTGCCCAAACAAAACTGCAGCTTTTGTACGGCTGCTGCTTAAGATTAGCTAACCTTATGCTAAAGTTGCGCATAAAAGAAATACAAATTCGTGCTGGGTTTGGGTTTAGACGAGCCCTGGCTGCCTCTGCCTGCACAGGGGTGGTGATCTCTGAGCTCAGTGCCCCAAGCTGAGCACAACTTGCATCAGTGCAGTGCCCCAGAAGGTGACCAGCAACAAAGCAACCTTAGGAATAAAAAAAATACCTGAGCAGCTAGCAAGGTACTCGTTTTTAGCCCAACTGTTCATTCCTGAGCGTCCTATCGTGGTGCATGTGCATGAGGTGACAGACTTAGAGGTACCATGGGAGACCTAACTTTGAATTTCCTGACTTTTATGGTTTTACATTACAACTTTAATGTTCCATTAGCATAGGGTTTTTTTTGTAGTTAATTTCCTTAGGGAGCTTGGAAGAGTTCAGGTTGGGGAGGGATTTTTTGTTTGAATTTTTTTTAAAATAAAAGCAGGGGGTTGGGGAAAGATGGTCAAATCGGCTCAGCTGCATTGAACATTGATATGTTTCAAAGGTTTTAATAGGACTTTTTTTTTTTCTTTTTTTTTTTTTTTCTGGAGAGAAACAAATACAAAATACCAACCAGAATTATGCACACCTGCTTTCAAATTCTGAAAAGCTCAGGGTCTGTCCTGCCCCATTCCATATCCAGAGTCCTGGGTGAAATTTGCTGACATCCTATGCTAAGAATTTTTTAAAGTGGTTTGGGTTTGGGGTTTTTTGGTGCTTTCTGGGTTAGGTGAGTAAGAACATACCATAGGTTTAAAGAGTGCTCTCCTTTGGACTATGAATATTATGAGTCAGGTCCTTCATTTGTTAATTTTTCTTCAGTAAAAATTTCAGATTTTTTTTATTTTTATGTGCTTGAGGCTTTTAATGTTCAAAATTCTAGCTTTGCTGGATGTAGAGGAAATTAAATTTGAATCAAAATGAGAAGTCTCCCATAATCACATGACTCCATGGGCTGTGGATTCAGGAAAAACATGTGTGATTAAAATTATCAAGAGCCAAGCAAGAGTTTTTGCACACCACCCCCATTCTCCTTTGCATTCATTGACATGACAAGTGTTTGTTACCTCATGGAGTGCAAATTTTATTTGCTAGTTTTGGAACTAATTAAATAGTTTCATAGTTCAGTTCAGGATATTGTCTATAGCAGTGCATTGACAGGTGATTTTTTGCTATACAGCTGATGAAATTAATTCTTATGCATATTTGTATATTTTTTCCGTGGATATAGTTTTTCCTTTCAAATAGGATTGAAAAAACCCAAACATACTAATTTCAGTTTTTGCCAGGTCTGAAAGCACAGTTTTTGTGAATTTTGACTCACAAACTCTCCCCACCCTACTGAAATAAAGATTTGAAATACCTATTTCCCTTAGCCATTAATGGTGCTGGTGGATTTTTTTTAACTGATGACATACAGAGATGAGGTTAAAAAGAAATTGATTTTAAACAGTCATTCTGTGATTTACCAAAGTGCCAAAAAATGTTTTAGGGTTTACAAATGATGGCTCGGACTTTAATTCCACCTTCAGCAGTATAAATTTAATACTCTGCATAAACCAGATTTTGATCTGTGTTTTTCAAAATTTCAAATGTATTTTTTAATAACAAAATCAATAAATACACCTTCAAATCCCATGGGGAGGTTTACCTGACAGTGAAAAGAGCTAAACAGCTCCAAGGATTTGATAATAATTCACTACAAGAATCTTTCAGCTAGCTGTATTTGTTTTTTCTTCCCAGGCCTAACCTATTTCTTTTATTAAAAATGATAAAGACTTGATCCTGCCTCCATTTTAAACATCACTGCACCAGGTCTGATACAAATTTATTAATTTTTTTTTCCTCTCCTGGCCTGCTTCTCAGATGGAAGCAGAGAGTATTTGCTTCTATTCACACCATACACCAAACTATGAATATTATTTCAGTTATGATTTCCTATGTGTCTGTACTAAGGAAAGAGTGGAAATAAAGGACAAAACCAATAAAGATTCAAAACCAAAAGCATATGTATGGGAGAGTAATACACAAAACAAAACAGGGGCTGTTAAACAGATGACTCCGCTGAATTGTAAAATATTCCACGTTTTGGCAACTTTGAAATGCTACACTTTCTATATTTCATCTATTAATCATTTGTAGGGATGTTTTTTGGTTAGCCAAAGGACAAAGTATTCCCTAATTGCGTTACTGGTTGTGTGCATGTAACTCCAGCCATAACTACGTCAACAAATGTGATGGAAAAACAAGGAAGTGGCAATAAATTAAAAATGATCAGCGACCAATAAGCATCAGAAAAAGATGACAGATTCTTAGGCAAGTAGCAATAAACCAGACCATAAAAATCAGGAAACAGACTGGCTGAGTGTCTAGAAAATGTTAGGAATTAAATAAAAGGACAATTTTGATGGAAACATTTCAGACAGATATTAATTGCTTCACCACTGAAATGAGTCAAATAATGGAAAGCTAAAAAAAAATCCAAACAAGTCTGTAGGAGACAAATCCCAGCAGATCACGAACAGACAAAACTTCCAACACCAAATAAAATGTTGTTCCCACTTAGGCTCCACATTACCACCTCCCTTTGGGAGGGTTCAAAAATTGACAGAACCAATTATTCCAATTACAAAAAATACTAAGAAAGTATCTGCATATTAAATAACACAGCTGTAAAGTAAACATAAAAGTCAGCAGAAGAACTGTAAAAATACCTTTGCTCATGGCAATATGCTATTCATTTAGTTGCCTGCAGAGTATCACTCATGAGTCCTTTAAGTACTGTCACAACAAATCATTGGAAACTGATGAATACACAAGCCAGGATCCCAAACAACAAACTATTACAAAGTATCTATGTGTGAAAAGACTGCTGGAAATTCCTCTAAGCCTCTGTAAATAGCTTTGAGTGAGACTGGTTGAGGGCCAGATGCCCACCAGAGGCAAATCCCAATTTTTAACTTCATTATGGCTGTACATCTCCTACCCGTAAAGGCTTTTCCTTTCTGAAAATGGGAGGCCTTAGATTTTCTCTCTCCAATCAGGAAACAAAGACAATGTTACCTCTTGGTCCAGCCAGAGTATATGCAAGGTAATAATACCATAAATATGATGTGAAGTTTTAAAAACAGGATAAAATTTAGTAGTTCTTCGATAGCTCTTATGGAAGCACAGCATCAAAATGAAAAGGCAATCCAAATTGGCCTGGGCAACATGATCTCACCACAAAGTTTACATTTAAACTTTATGTTCCTTTATAGAGGTTTATATTTGATGCAGAGTATCTCCAAGAGCTCCACAATAGCAGCAGAAGAGCCAATACAGTTATATGTGTATTACAAACACATGGCACTTGCTTGGCTTTCTGCAGCTGGAGACATCCTGAGGTGTATGGGGAGGGGGGACAAAAAAAAAGAGAAATATATTTAAAATCTTAAAAAGGTACATTTTTACAATTTTTTTTTTTTTCTTTCCAGAATGTGCTTCCTTTTTTCCCCTTGACTTCCCAAACTACCTCATCTGGAAAATGGCCATATAAATTTATTTATTTTATATGTAATTATTAATCAACCCGTTGAGTGGAAGGGATATTCAGATTAAGGACAAACAAAAGTTATCTCCAGGTATTCTATTATCTTAACTATATTTGGAATGCTGATGCTTAGTGAATTGAGGAGCCAGGATGGTGGAAATCAAAACAAATTTGCTAAAGTTGCTACAGAGCAATGGTGGGAAGGATGTCTGAAAGCCAGGGATGTGGCTGACCCTGTGAAATGAAGATTCATGCTGCTGATCATTAAAACTGCGTTAGGAAGACAGACACAGGTGAGGGGTTGTTTTCAAGGTGAAGATGTGGCTGAATGGTGATAACTTTGCTCCCACAGTGGGGCTCAATGCCCTGAACTGAGCAGAGCTCGGTCATTTGAGTAATTTAAGTAAAATATGGCCCTTTGAAAGCACTTCCCATCCACAGAAATTAGATTTGCTACATTCAAAGATTTTAGGGCTGAGTGACTCTAGAAAATGTGCTAAAAATTTTGAGGGGAGCTGTTTCTTTGTTCTGATTTGCTAGATATTTCCTTGTTGGAATTTGGATTGTTTCCCACCCCCCCTCAAAATCAGAATAGTCCACAGCTTTCCTTAAGAGCATAACTTTTTTTAAATCGTGGAAACTGTAGGAGCACTATCAAACACCTCTACTTCTTTTCATTCTTATTTTTAATTGAAGAACATAAATATAAACATGAGGGTATTTTTATTAGGGAAATCTCAAGATTCTGAAAATATGCAAAGCATTTGAATTTACAGTGAAGCAGAGTGTCTCAGACTGATTCCCTTCATGATTTTCTCCCCTTCTCCTCTCTTTTTTTCCCTTCTTGTCTGAAACAAACTGATTATCAAGGCTTGCTCAGTCAGCCTAATGCTTTATAGTGTGAGAGCCTAAACTCAGTAGACATTCTGCTTAGTTAACCATGAACATCACATCTTCCCTTCCAGGAATAGTGGTTCCAAATGTCAATAGCTGTTTTAGCCATGTTTGATAGGTAAAGTAATGTCTGAGATGGTGCTTCTCAGACCCCAGCTATAAATGAGGATTACTAACAATTTTTATGCATTTTGTTATAAACTGAGACCAACTGTGAAGTGACACTGACATGTACCAGCAAAAAACCGACAAAAATCAAATACTTTTCTATGCCAATTGTGCACAAAGAGTTGGATCTAAGCATTATTATAGCAGAGCCTTTCATGTTGCTATAGCCATGGTTGTGTTTGCATTTCCATAATAAAACCTATTTTCAGGGGGTTTATAACTCGGCTGTAAGAAATTTACTCTCTGCTCCAACTTGGCATAACAAGGTATCAGCTGGAGAGCTGCAGTCCTTGAGCTTTTACATTCCCTGTTTGCTGTAAGGAAGTATTTGTTTCCTTACTTGTAGATGTTTGCTGAAATTCCTTCTGAAACTCAAGCATGCTTTGAGGACCTATCAGCCCGAGATATGGTGGACCAAAGCCTGGTTCCAAGTGTCTGCCAGCAGAAGTCCTGCTGTAGAGGGACTAGGGGAACTGCACATGGATTTGGTTATCAGGAGATGTATGCGTGAGGGGATTTTCTGAAAAACAGCCACAGAGCCACCATGTGTCAATTCCTCACAGGCCGGGCTAGAAGTCACTTGTTGTAGCACAAAAATCCACATTTTGCAAGATCGCGTGTTCAGGGGGGAAAAAAGTGGGAGAAGTCAAGCAGGAAGAACTGAAAAAAGAAATTAGTTTTTCAGAGAGTGGGGGAGCAGCCTGGATTCTCACAAAACAATTTCAGAGCGTAGGTCCAGTCCTGCAGCAGCATTCTCTCCAAGCACGGGGACCGCAGGGAACTACAGCTGCTGTGCAAGTGCGTGGTGGGAGAGAGGGAGAAGGGATTTTTTTTCCAGCCTCTTTTCAGACAGCTGGAGCGTGAGAAGTTGGAAAATGGATGCATTAAAGTAGAGCCTGTGCTTAGCTCCAGCCACTGCGGAGGTTGGTACAGCAGGTAATGGGCTCCGAGGGACCCTCTGTGCAGCAGCTGCACCGTGTTTCCCACTGGAGCTCTTCCAAGAAGCATGGCTTTTTTCTTGGGGGACTGTAGGTAAGACTAGGAGTCAGGAAGTAATAAAATCTCATTATTACTATTTATTGTTAGTAAACATTTCTGCAATGGTAATGTGGGGAGGTGCCAGCCAGGTACTGGCTGTTTCTGCATCTCGCTCTTTATCTCAGTGGGGTCTCTCTGTGGTTGAACACCAGGAACATGCAGCCTTTGGATGTCTGGACTTCCCCTTGACTTTGCATGGCCTGGTCCTTTGTGAGAGCCCACCATCAGGAGGATGTGGTCTCTCGTCAGTCCTGCAGGAGGAGCTGGCACAGACACGTTCCTGGGACTGCACTCCCCGGTACCTGCAACACAAAATCACTGATTTGAGGAGGGAGTAGGGGGAGGGGTGGGAGAGCAAACAAATCTTTACAAGCTGCAAAGTTACTATATCTACAAGGCACAGACAGAGCCAGAACCATGGGGAACACAGGATGGAAACAATCTGCAGAGCAGATTTGCCTGGAGCTACGCTGCCTTTGAAAGGAGCGATCCCGCTGGCAGCGCGGGGAGGGGACAGGCAGGGATGCAGGGCACCTGTGCGGCAGGTACCACCTCTGCTTCCCACACCACCCTCCCTGGTCCCTGCTCTTACCAGGGTGGGATCCATAGCACAGGGGACTAAGGTTAAAGTAATCCTGATCCTCTTTGTACCCGACAGTCCCTAAAGAGCTTTTGGAGGAATGACAGCGTTTGTTTGTGGCACAAACAAAGGTCGGGTATCTCCCTCCCTTTACCTATCAGCAGTCAGGTGATTTTTCTACTCCTTCCAATTCCTCAACACGTCTGGGTGGGAAAGGATGTCAGGGGCTGGTGGGGAGTTTGAGATGCTGGAAATGTTCCTCCCAGGTGGGAGGAGAAAAATGTCCTGCCTCCCCTGGGCTGTGCAGCCAGGCCCTGCGATGCTGGAGGATGCAGGGGGACACAGGTGGGTGCAGGGACCAGAAGGACCAAGAGAATTTGGTGGCCAGAGGATGGCAGCTGTGAAGGTGATGTCCCTCCCTCTCCCCACGAATTCCCACATCACTTTAAATCTACTTCAAAACACAATCACTGTATCCACCACATTGCCTTGGGGCTGTGCTGTGCTCCTCAGTTGCACAGAGCAAAGCAATGTTGCCCTCTCAGGGAAAGGACTAATCCCAGGCTAAATATCCTGAAATACTCTCAAATATTATTCAAAATTATTGTAATTGTCTTTAAGTGCATATTTCTTAGTTTATTTTTGTTTTTAAGCCACAGACACATTTGGCGTTTGTGTGTTTTGTAAATGTAATTTGAAAATCTACCACATAAGATAAATTTCCCTAACAAGATGTGATAGGGAGTTCAAGCCAGGCATAATAGGCTATCAAAGGAAATGCTGCATTTGGATTTTTTGTGCCATATATATGAAATGTGAAAAGTGATTATAAATCCTGCAGCAACAAAGTTGTACATTAATGAGATGAATGCTGCTAAAAAAGACTTATGATATTCTAATTGTGTTAGGAAAAATTTAAACTCTTCTGGGCCAAGTTCACCCCTGGAATAACTCAGTTTTATCAAGGAAAATACATTTATTCTGTGTATTTAAATATTTTCTATACTGTGTATAATATGATAAATTTATATCCTGAGACTATTTCCTAAAGTATCTTAAAAAATAACCAAACATTTAATTTGGTCCAAACTCATATTTTAATATTTGGCTTACATTTAATATTTGACTTACATTTTTCAGGCTTTAATTAAAATTTAGATATTATGTCAAGATGAGATTTCACATAAATCCATTATAAGAGTTAAACCTGTTCCACAGAAAGCGAAGTAAACATGATAAATTGCATTTATGGCAATGAGCTTGAAGAACATGCACCCTACCTTTAGGACTCTTTAATATATCTTTTGGGGTAGAGTTTTTTTTTTTTAATTGATGCATGTTGATTTTGACAGGGATGATTTCTTAAGGTATGAATGATGCTTCCCTAGGAATACTGAAAGGGACCTTTGGCTCCTCTTGATCTTTATTTGCAATGAGAAATACTGAGAAAAAGGAATTAACAAGCAGGGGTTACCTCACAGTTCACTAAATATGGCTTTACTCTTAATGAGCAAGGGCTTTTAACAGTTCTGTGAGTTACCAAAATTAGTTTTAAACACGTCACATCCATGTCTACAGGAAGGGCTGAACTGTGTGTGCTCTACGTGGATTGAGACACTACTTTGAGACAGATGTTCTCTGGTAGACTTACACTACTTCTCTACCAGTCTGGGCTAAATTCTGCTTAAATAACCAGGGAAACCCCAAAAAATTATCTCCTTTTCATCTTCCTATTCCCACAGCCAAACCTCTTCTACGATTTCAGCGACCCCCAGCCCCCATTTATATGCTGGTGGGTGTAGAGGAGGAGAGAACGTGGTGGGCAGGGTTTCCTTCCACGTTCCCCTTTTCCTCCCAAACAAGCAGCATGGATGAGGCTGGGTCCCACCTTCCTCCTGCCTTTGCTCATCCATGGATCTCTCTCTCCTCAGAAGATGGGTTTCACAGTATTCATAGCCTTTGCCAAACTGTCATAGCAACAACCGTAAAATGGCTACATCTGCGTTTAAATGGATTTGCTAGGACTTATGGGATCTTTTTTTTTTTCTCCCCATGTGAAAATGTACTTCCCAGGAATAAGAAATGAAAACCTGCAAGGAAAGGCAATGTGAGTTAACACTTACCAGCTGGAAGAGGGAGAGAGTGAGAGCAAATAGCAGCAAGTTCATTCAAAAGCTGTAGCAGCTTGTTTCTGTGAAATTCAAAGGATCAGTCCCAAAAAGGCAGGCTGGGGGAAAAAAAATCTGTTAGAGGGACAACTTCTTCCAGAGAGAGTTAATAGAGACCAGACAAAGAGGAAGGCACTCCCTGACCTCAGACACTTTGCTGCAGAATGAAAAGGCAGTACGAGCTGTATGAAGGAGGATAGTATCTGACCAGGCTGAAATAGCCCTGTAATATTTTACTTCTGCAATAGCTCAGGAACAATTGCAGAACTCTGACTGATTATCAGTCTAGTTCGTAACAGTCTTAAATTATAAGTGAAATGCATGGAACACTAACATGAAAAATGCTATTACTCGTGTTTAGAGGTAATGTATGCTTTAATATGGTCTGATAGCATGTGTGTCAGGAAAGGGGTTATGGGCACATCCCACCTCACACGCCCATTCTGCAGGAACACAGGGATCACTCCAGCATGTGGCCTCTTCCTGCAGCCCTAACACCCCTCAGGAGCAGCAAGTTCACCCCAAGGGCTGGGCAAATGCCAGGGGGGCTCCCCTCAGCAGAGAGGAGAAGCTGGTACTAATTAATACACCTAAAAGATGCCCAAAAGGGTAACAGAGTCCTCCTCAGCAGATGCACCGTGAGGGGAGATTACTCTGCCGGAAATGGCCTTAATCCATCATCAACAATACTTTGATTTATTCAGTTTTCCATTTGATCCTAAATCGCTGGGGGTGGTGTGTGCATTTCTCAAAAGTTCTGACAGGCAACGGTAACAATAAAAAATACACCCAAGCTCCAAAATTAAAATGAAAATGGTAACCTCAGGGACAGAGAGTCCTGTCTGCTCTCCCTAGGAAGGGACATTCACAACCTGTTGGAGGTGTAGCTTCTCCCATGCAGAGCCCACCTTGGAAAGGCCACCTTGGATGCAGGTGGGGGCGTCCCCCAGCCCCAAATCCCATCTCCCCATGGGTGCCCATTGCAGGCAGTGGGCTGCAGCTCCAGGCAGCACATCCCCAGCCAGCCCGGCCTCTGTGAGAATCCCTTCCCTGCCTGTCCCCATTGTGCAGGAAAGCCTTAAATTCACAGGCAGTTCAGCCTCCAAAATACCCCCCAAACATCAGTGGTACCCCTGCGGCTGATGTGAGATGCTCATGAATGCCAGTGAGCATCAGCACAGTTCAATAGTGCTTGTCCAACAGAAATTAGTGATATCAGACATAATTAGTTGTTCCTGCTGGTATTCTGAAAGTTAGTAATGTAAAGTGTGGATAAGTTTTCATGTCAGCTCTAAAATCCAAGGAAATGTCAACCTTCCTTTATAACTTGTCATGAGCATGCAAAGAAAACAGAGGATATGGGTGAAGACAAAGACCTTTCCAATAATTAATTTGGAAGAAAAACCCATCAGGTCAGGGTTTTATGCTACTAAGGTTTTGAAAGTTTGTGTGTAAATAGATCATCAGGCATCATTAAAAACTTGGAATTTAAGCTAGCCTCTTTTGAAAGGCATACATTGATTTGCGACACAGGAATGTATTTCTTTTGTATGCATAATTTGGCAAATCTCTGAAAATGGGCCAGATGTTTTTTTCAGACACTTTTGGATAGTCACAGATTATTGTGAACTGTTCCATTATCCAGCAAAAAGACAGAAAAAGATCTTCTTACATGGTTGAATTACACATCCTGAGTTTCCTCCTCTGTTTACACAAATATTAGTATAAGGATTTGACAGAATGTGGTAAATTTTCTCTTCCTGAGCAGGGCCAAAGCAGTTTAACAGACTGAATCTCCTGATGTTCCTATCACTTTGCTCTCTGCTGTGGCAAAGATTGAAAAGCCCCATGTGAAATCATTATAGCCAGTGTCCATTCAGCTTCTGTCTTTAAACCTGTGTGGAGGTATCTAAGCAGGGGTTTGGAACAGCAGAAACTGCAAGGCAGAATGAGAGGACAGTCCAAGCACTGGTTCTGCTGCATGAGAGCAAGTGAAATAAACAGCCAGCAGTCATCATTGGAAATTTCAGGCAAATTTACTCACACAACATCTGTATTCACTTTCCATTATTTTCTTTTTATGGTAGACCTGTGAGGTTTGTGCACTGGAACCCCTGATACAGCTACTGAAACCTGATTTGGTGGTAAAAACATTGCTCATGCCAGGAGGGAGCAGCACGAGACCTTTCACCCCACCAAAAGTGTCTTCAAATATTGAATTTTTGAATTTTGAAGCTCCTGTATATGAAACCCACTGCACAGCAGCAGGGTGAGGAAACTCCTAAAGGATTGTTGTTTCTCCCATGCCCACACTCCCACCTCTATTTCCTCTCGATTAACAAGAGCTGCACCTCTGCAGCATTGCTTGGATTTGTCTCCCTTTACAAACTGGTATCCTTAAGTGAGCAATAAAATCATCCCAGCATCTTTCACAGTGAGTGGAGGCACAGACAGCTGAATCACTCTGGTGGGCTGAAGATCCCAGACACCTCCCCTGTGTGCTTGTAGCTGACTGGGGAGAAATCAGTGCAGTCAAAGCTCTCACTCAGGAGCTTTCTCTCTGAGCCTGAGCTCAGGGAGGGTAACCCAGCCCTGGCTGTGTCTCCAGCCCCCTTCCCTGCTCCCTGCTCTGGCTGGGGGCTGGGGGCCTGCACACACGTGCACAGGAAATACAGGGATGTGTTTGCTTTTACATGGCCTCTGGGAATGGCAGCCCATGCTCTGTGGTTTACACTTCTGCTGAGGGACAACAGCTCCAGCTCAGAACTGTTCTCAGGAGTGGCTCTTGCAAAGCTTCAGAGAGGGTTTGTGTTCGCTGGAGGGCAGCTTTGGATGAAATTTCCCAAAGGTGAAATTCACCACGGCTCTTTCTTCTCTGTTGTCTTTTTAATGCACAGAAGAGACCACAGACAAACCCACCATGAGGGGATGGCTGCAACAGGGAGCTCAGGATACCAAAGCTCTGTACGGTTGTTCTTCACAAAAGTTCTATACAGAAGTCATGAGCGTGTGTCTGAGAAATGTTTGCACCAGCACTTTAAAACCTCTGGTTATTTAAGGAATGATTCCCCATCATCTTGGATCTTGGTATGAATTTTGTTCTCAGCAAGATTCTCTTTAAGCTGCTCTGTTTGATGACAGATGTACATTT
This sequence comes from Sitta carolinensis, assembly GCA_032173965.1. Lineage (NCBI taxonomy): Eukaryota > Metazoa > Chordata > Aves > Passeriformes > Sittidae > Sitta > Sitta carolinensis. The sequence goes on from CM063287.1 coordinate 29,193,654, forward strand.
ATACAAATAAAAACCTTACAACTTTAAATAGCTGAACCACTGATTTTGAATATGTGTTTCATAACATGCACACAAACACTCCCATGTGAGTAAAACAGCTAGAGCAAAGAATTAATCATATAACTAGTTAAGTTAACCATGGCCTTATTTGCCTTATTTAACTTATTCACCCTAATTGTGCTATTCATTAAACATACACAATGGAAGACTGAAATGAGAAGTGAAAGAAAAACATCTATCTTAACAGCTTTTTTTTAAAAAAAACCCCAAAACTCTGCCCATTTAAATGGCTAATCCTTCTACATGGTATTTGGGGCTTGGGGGGGGAAGACATTTTAACATGGCTGAGCTATTCCTTTTCATACTTGACCTTTTTTGGCATTGAATTTGTTTTCATTGTTTGAAGAGGTAGGAAAAAAAAAAGATGCTTAAAAAAGTTCTGGAAATACATTCATAGTAAAATTTGAAAGAGCAATGAAACAAAGCCTTACATGTTAGTGGAGAGCAGCATCAACCTCCTGGCATTCTGAACTGTAATAAGTAGGTGTCTGCCCGGTTTCTTCTGTTTTACACATAATTTGTCAGTATTAATAAAGATGAAGTGAAGCCCTCCCCAAAAGTCCAAACACAGCCAATCAACAAGTAAATATCCCCTCCCTGGCCATCAATTGACACAGGATATGAAGTTCATGTCATTAATGAGTTTGTGGGATAGGAAGAAACACAACCCTGAACGTGAGCTCCCCAATGCCAAGGTTCATGGCAAACATGCATCACAGTATTCTGTACTAAGAAAAACAAGGCAAAAATCCAGGAGGTGTCATTATTTTAGATAACACACAACACAGACTCTGTGACCGAAAGGTTAAAAAATTACTCTTTTTATTAGGGATTGTTCTCTTTTATATACAATTTTATACAGACCAATGTGGTTGGTGAAAGAAAGGTAAACTTCTTTAATCACATTGGTCAAACTAGAGGGACATCAAGAAGAAATCCCTCCTATTCAGAAAGAATGGATAATATAAATATTACAAAAACATTTTATCATGTTTATCACACTTTCTTGGGAAAGAATATCAGAAAACCAAAACATTAGAAAATTGGAAACATCAGAAAATTAGAGTGCAAGGAGGTTATTCCTAAATGCATGGCCAAATAATGGGGTGATGTGGATAATCAAATATGCTGTTCATCAGAAATAACCCCGGTGATGTGGGGATAATATCCAGGTGAACCCAGGGAGTGTCAATGCAGTCCTGAACGCTGCAGCTGGAATTCTGACTGCAGATGGTGTCAGCAAATGGCTCCTCAAGAGCAGCGCTGAAACTGGGCTCCAAAATCCCAAGGCTTGAGTATATTTTGGAAAACGAGGGTCAGATTTCCCCGGCAGACCTTGGCCAGAGGGTCTCAGTGCATTCTCCTCAGACCTACCTGCACATGGCTCTGTTCCTCTCCTTGATGTCAACAGGAGTTCCCTGCATGTGGGGAAGAGCTGAATATTACTGTCAAGATCTGCCACGCAGATCTGAGGGAAGAATTTTTGTCCTTAAGTGTTGAAAATGTAATGATCTATTTGATAGTGAGAAAAAAAGACAGAAACAGTATGAAGATTTTTAAAAGAAAACACACACACAATCCAAGCAGCCTTTGAAGTCAATGGCTTTGAAATAAGAAGCAGCCACTTTACCAGCCTCGTGAAACATATTTTGTTAGCATTCTAGGTGTTGTATTTAAAACTGAGTTGGCCAAATTTGGCTGTTAGAGGCTCGAATATAACTGGGAGGAGAGATGCTATCTGTGAGTCTTAGAATATTATCAGTTGTTTTAAATGAACTTAATGTACGAGATAGCACACTAGGAGATCTCACAAGAAATGTTCTCCCAGAAAATATTCTGGGACTCACTGGAAAGTAACTTTATTCTCTTTGTTCCACTCTTAGAACAGCCACTGAGGCTCTTGTTTTACTGGACATATTTGGTCCTTTGGAATGGATTAATGTTGGGATTTCCAGAGGGATTTAAGATTGATGAGGGACCAAGAACAACTGTCCTTTGATGGGATTTGGGAGCATAACTGATTTAGTCTCATTTAAAAGACTCAGCTACCATACAGTTTGTTGCTGGTTATTTTGAGTACTGCAGGTAAGGGGCACTAATGATGTTGGCCTGAAAGGAGAAAATTGCATCCGAGGAAAAAGACACGTCCTGGTACATTTGCTAATCCCAGAATGGTATAGAGACCACCTCATTTTAACTAATGTATTGAAATGTGAAGATTAGTCTCCCTATGAGGTAGATAAATTGCATTAACATGATTAAAAAACCCCAACTAAACTGAGGCTCCTTTTATAGTTAATAGGGGGTCAGACTTCATTAGTGCTTCAGTGAAAGCAGACCTGTTCATTTGAGGAGGTGGAAATTTGTCATCCTCTGAAATGGCAGATATCTGTGCAGACAAATTGAATCTCTCACTCTCATCCTTATGGGTGGGATTTTTAATATTTTTTCCCCAAAAAAATGGAGGGTTTGGGAAAAATGCTGTGGAAATGAAGGATTCTTGTTGAAAATATGTCTGCTTTGATGCTCTTGCTAATTATATCCCTTATGAGAAAATTGTGGCTCACAGCAAGCCAGGGAAAGATAAATATTCCACAAAACCCTTATGAGCTTATCATCTGGACTATTTGTTAGGAAAAGAGATGCACATGTTCATACCTTCTATTCTCATAAATGGAGAATCTCTAGATACAGGGAGAGGATTAATTCCTTTCTTAGCAAATATTTTTCTTCAGTGGAACTGTAACAAAACTGCTGCTGGCAGTTTTGGAGTAACAGCTCTGCTTGCTGCTACCACACCTCTGAAGAATTCTTTGCAGGATGGACTTCATACTTTGCAGCATTAAAAACAAGTACACACTTATTCTCTTTTTTTTTTTTTTCTTTTTTTTTTTTTTTTTTTTTTCCTCCAGAACTCACACATCCTTTAAACTCATACAAGAAAAATTAAGCCTATCAGTTCTTGCAACATTTAGTTTACATTGAAAATGATGAATGTCACTCTGTGGAGAGGACTTGCTAGAATGCTAATTCTTTCTTTAGTTTTAAACCAAAGCAAGATTTATGAGTGCATAGATTCACTTCTAAGATGAAACAGAAAAACATCTGCAAGATGAGAATTTACTTGCATTATTAGTGCTATTCTTTCTGCACTGATGAGTAGCACAGATAATCCCATTCATTATAAACGTCCATAACTTTGCTTGCAATATTTTAACTCCTAAGAGATTCCAGCATGGATCACAGCCACATCTCAGCCACAACTTCCAGCCAAAAGGAGGACAGAAACTAGAAAATACACTTCCTGAGAGCACTTGGCACAGTTCATAGGGCATTGCTGTCAGGCATCTCTTCTGATCTCACACTGCTTAGGGTGTAATTGAAGGCTTCCTCCTGGAAGTAGGCAAGATTTACACTGGTCAAAGGGAATTGGGGATTTTGTAAGCAAAGTATCAGATCATGTTTTCTAGAGATGAATATTAAAACTGCCATTTTAAGAAGCATAAGAATTAATATTATTCTTGGAAGCATTACCCAGCCTCAGAATGGTGCAGACTTGTGACCTAAATGTCACCAAGTGCTGTCTGAGCATGGAAAGCTCTGTGGCAGTGCCATTATAATACGTCATCAGAAAGAAATATTTTGCCATTCCTTACAGCAAGAGCCTGGTTTTGTGCTGTGTAATTATTAGTGGTGAAGTCTGCATGAAATATTTTGGGAGGCTTTTAAAGTTGCAGTGCATTCCAGAGCTGTGCTCACTGGAGAGGACCCTCCAGCTGCCCGTGCAGCACAGAGAGAAGCAGAGCAGAGCTCTGAAGTCAAATTAAGGTGAAGACACTTTTCTAGGAAATGTCTTGGGATTTTCCAAGAGGCTGAGTAGACTCCCACAGAAATTTGGGTGTCTGCCTCTCTGAGGCTTGTCTGAAAATCCCAGGCTAATATGTTAAGAAATATTCTGACTTCAAAAGAGGAGGATATGCAACCATAACCACTCAGGGGTTCTGATGCTGATAATACAGTACTTAGAGGGGACAGCTCATGCTATCCAGTATGATAATACCAGAATTCACAAGAAAGAGCTGTGAGCCTCTAGCACTTACCAGCTGTAATACTGAACAGATTACACAGAAAAATCAGGCAAAAAAAAGTAATATGCTTTCACCTCACAGCAAGAAACGCTGAAGTTCAGGAAGAGGAAATGTGTATTAAGAGAGCAGGTTAAAAATCTACATTATCCCAGACTTTCATGAAATCAAAATGATAGGCACGATGCTAAGTTATTATAATGTATTTATTACCAGAATTGCTTTCATATTTAACTGATTTGGCCCATCTTGAGACCTGTTTTAAAATGCACCACCTTGTCCACCTTTCCATTTTCATATGAAAAACAGGAAAGCAAAAACTAATTTACTCAGGGAGACACATCGACTGTTTGCCCGTTTATCTCTTACAGACCACCCCTCAGTCCAATGTTGACAGTACATGATATTCCATTAATCTGCCTAATGAAAATTTAACCAGTGTTATAAACAAATAATTGGCTATTATCCTCTCAAAGATCCCGAATAAATTACTTCTGCTTATTTTTTTTTCCCCTCTTCTCTCTCTGTGCCTCTTCCCCCACTCCTGCCCCCACACAAAAGCCGGCTCTTTCTGACTGATGTCGCGGGAGAAGAAAAAAAAATCACCGTGGCTGTCACTGCTGCACTGCTGCACTGAGACCTGGGCTAGGCTCAGGGGATGCTCCCACAGTGGCCCTGCACTTGCTTGGCTTTAGCTGTGGGTGTTTGAGGAGGAGCTGGGCCGTGTGTCAGAGCTGCATCCCCATTCCCAGCCCTGCTCTCTCCCCGATTCCAGCGGTCAATCCACCTGCAGTCACATCCCCATCCCCTCCAGCTCTCTGGAGCTGCACCAGAGGCACAACCACCTTTCCCTTGTCACCCTGGCTGTCCTTTCTTCCTCTTGTGTGTGGGGGCAAGGTGGGGATTTTTTCCCTTTAACTAAAGGGAAACTAAAGGGTGCAAAGCCTCTCTTCATTCAGAGCTATGGAAGTTGCAGTGCACAGGGATGCCTGGTCCTGTGTCCCCCTCCAGCTGCTGGGGGATGGGAGGAGCTCTGGTGCTCTCCTGCCTCCCCTCTCCAGACCTTTGCCCATGAAATGAGGGAAAGACTTAGATAAGCCAAATCTTCTTGGTTTTTTTTTTTTGTTTGGTTTTTTTTTTTTTTTTTTCCCAGCCAGGAAGATGTGAATTATATACAATTTTCAGAACCGTTTGTAAAAATGTGCTCACCAGATATATCTTTGCAATTTACACAGTATTTCTTTGCAGGCAAGGAAATGGTCATTTCTAACTGATGCACTATGACAGCTAAACCAGTGAGTGGTGGGTTTTTTCAGACAGAGCCTGAGCTCTTTTAGGATAGTCTTCATTGCTAAAACACACCTCATCATTCACAGGCACTTTAATATACTGCTGAACAAATAATTAATTTTATTTTCCATCTGATAGACGTACAGGGGGAAAAAAGGTGTGAATAAAAACTTTCAAAATATTTGGCGAACCTAAATAATTAATTTCAGGGTTGTTGTTTTTATTCCTAATTTTTTAAAATTTAAATAGAATGAAATTTCTTGGAAGAGCAGAAGTACCAATCAAAGATCAAGCAAGGAGGAAGATGAGGAGCACTTATCTCTTGTTCTGAAGCAGCTCCAGATGCCTTCAGAATATTGCTGAGAACTTCAGCAGAGGCTGTGCACAAAATCAATATATGGAGCACCTCAGCCTCTCTCCAGAAGTTATTGCCAGCAGGGCAAGACAAGCAGCAGCTGTCCTCCACATCAAGATGCTCATCTTTAGAGACCTACTTTGGTTTAAAGCCCAGAATATTATATTTTGGGTTTACTTCAGTGTACATCCAGGTCATTATGAAGGTCTATGCACAGTCCAATGCTCCTGCTGTTGAAAGTAGCAGCCTGCAGCAAAGCACTGGAGAGAGAAGGTGCATTAACATTTCCAGCCATTCCAATCTGCTTCTTGATCCATTGCCTCTGCTCCACAGGAAGCAAATAGGAGACAAAGAAACAAAACTTTCAAATTTATTTGCCCATTGAAAAAATAAATACCCCAGAGTATCAGAGCTGGTGTGCTTGTGGAACAGTTTCTTCTTTAAGCCTAGAGGAAATTCCTTTGGGAAGGTTTTTGTTTGTTGGTTTGTTATTTTTGAAATTAAAAGTCTGAAAAAAAGGAGTTTCCAGCCATCTCTTGGACCAATGGCATCTGCCTGGGGAAGGTTCTTGCACCAGCAGCTCCCTGGAGTGACCAAAGGCAGAGCAAAGCTGAACAGGCTCACCTCAGGTTGTTGGAGTTCCTTCTCTTTGTTGGAGCAGGAGCAAATCAGACCCTGTGGAAGTGGTATCTCCATCCCAGTGCAAGCAATGTCAGGCTCTGGGTCCCAGGTGTTTGGGAGTGTGGGTTGTGAGATTTTCCTACAGTCCAGGAAAAAGTTTTCCAGTGGGGAGGGTTTCCAAACCACTCGTTTGGCTCATGAGCCCTCATCCCCGGAGAAGGAGAGGAGGAGGAGCCATGGGAGATGTGGACTGTCCAGAGTGGCCTCGCTCTGCCCTCCTCAAACAGCGATGGAAAAAGCCTGCCAAAAGCCTGGTTCCAGCCTGGGAAGCCATGCTGTCCAGCAGAGAGCTGTGCTCCCCCCTTTTGAGAAGACAAGCAAGAGCACAACCAGCACTGCATTTATCTGCAAGTGCTCAGACTAGGAGTAGAAGTAAGATTTTTGCTATAATGACAAATTAATTCTTGCTTTCATACTTTTATTAAAATAAGCATCTTCTATCTTTTAACTAGACCTGACATATGCTTACATAGATACAACACACCCTGTAACCTAATCTGCCAGCAATCTTGAAGCAATTAACTCCTTCTAATCTTTAGCTAACAAAGCCCACCATGCAAAATGTCCCTGGAGAACAACACTCCAAAGGCCGCCGTAAGCTCCCTCTGACTAGTTTTGTATTATTTGGTGTGTAGGAGCTCACTGGAGTGCTCAGAGAGCAGGGATTCATTTGAAACAACAAAGATAAATCATCACAGATCATAAGATCTTCATTAACTCCTTATTTCTCTACTAATTAACACAAAAGAAATGACTTGAATGGTTGACAGGCAGCGAATGACCCACAGCTCAGTGGTTAATAGGATGCAAATGATGCCTAATGAGGGTCTCTAGCTGCAGTCTGGGCATCTGGCCTACTATTTTTGTTGGGGATTTAGGGTGGGTTTGAGATGAAAATAGTTTAACCAATAACATAGGCTGCTGCTGAGTTCATACTAAAGTCTATGAATTTATGGGTCCAGCACTCAGAACTAGCTTAAACTGCTCATCAACAGGTCTGGATCCACACAAAGCACTTCACAGACAAGAAGACTTCCTTTCCATGAGACACAGCAAAAACAATTAAATATTTCATGGACTGTTTTTTTTTCCCCCAGGCAATAATAATAGTTAATTTATAAATTCCTAATAACCTCTCAGTTTACAAGGGAGACAGATTCCCAAACAACTGTTAATAGTGGCCTTTAAAAGTCCTCATTCGAATCTGTGTCCCATGTCTAATCGAAAACAAATTTGGATTGCTCCATATTTTTTTTTACAGAAACTATTTCCAGCTGAATCTTTATGATTAATTAACAGGCTTTCAGTGAAGAGACACACCACCACTAAAACTTCCACAAGTCCCTCCCTCCCTCACAGAAAGTTTTGGAGCAGCTTTAGGTTGAGCTTTTGACTCAACCACTTCTGTGGGATCCTTTCTTCCTTTGCTTCTTCTGTGTACACAAAAAAAGCAAGGGCTGGGCTAAGAGTGGGGTGTGGTGATTTCCTCTGTGTGTACATGTTCTGCTGCAGGGTGGCCTGAACTCCCCTAATTTTCAGCGTTCTCCAGCCAGAGGTTATCCGCCTTTCTGATGTGGTGGTACAGCCACTCACCAAATCACTTTTATTCCTGGCTGCCAGAGCCAGGCTGATGAAACAGTTTTGCACAGGCTGCACAGCAGAGCTTGGCTCCCACAGGTCACTCTGAACACTGCTCTTTTCCAGGGAGCAGGGATCCCCAGCTGCCAGGGGCACTTCTGCTGCAGCCTGGAGGATGCTCCTGCTTGGGGAAGAAGGTGCAGAGATTTACAGGAGGACTCCTGCTCGGGCTGGGATAGGCTGGAAGCTGTGTCCTGGGAATCTAGGCCATGCTCCTGTGCCACCAGCTCCCATCACTGCGTGTCCAACACACCCCTGGGCAGCTGCGGTGCCACCCACTCTGCAGAATGAGGTGTGACCCCTCTGGAGCTGCAGCACGAGAAAACAGCGACAGCAACGCACCTACGGCTCTCAAAATTCTTGTAGCACTTTAGTTTTTCTTCTTTTTTCCTTTTTGTTTGCGTTAAACCCAAGAGAACAGGTTTGCTATTTAGCGGCTTGTTTTAATTAATATGTTTAAATACTGCCTTTCATGCTTCAAAACAGCCTCTGAACAGGACCATGAAATGAAATAGATCTGAAGGACTTGAAGTGAGAAGCAAAATCTATTTTCATTTCGTAGGTGGACTAATATGGAGACAACCAAATGGAGTTCTTTATTTAAACATGTAAAATTTGAATGTGATCCTTTTCTCTCAAAAGATTCTCCAAACTCAGAGTGGCAGTGGGGTACAGACAGCGTTTCACACACACAAATTCTGCTTCGAGTGCCCAAATTCTGTATTGATTTTCCAGCCACATTTATTGTACTTTATGTGAAAAATCTTAGTGTGTCTATACTCTTACATAATCACTTCTACCACATGTACAGTTACAGTCGTGTGAGAAATTCAAATATATAATACCTTCTCGAGTTCTGTTCTTTAAAATAATAGTTCCTTTTCTTTTTTTTAATGTAGCAAAAAAAGAACATTGGACCAGAAAATACATTTTCTTTACCATAAACACAAGCTGAAAAAAAAAATAAATAATAATAATAAAAAAAAATAAAAGCAGCTCCAAACCCTGCCTGATCAGCAGGCTGGCTCTGCAAAGCCCTTACGTTTCCCATTATTGTCAGTGTGCATCCAGGAAGCGTCAGTCTAAGAGCATTCAGCCATATATCATTCCCACTCCATCTTTTTATTGGATGCCTTCCATCCTGAGACGAGAAGCAGAGCACCCAGGGCGTGCTCGGGTGCCGTGCAGGAGGCAGAGCAAAAGCTGCTGTGACACCACCTTAGCTGGACAGGGGCTGCTCCTCCCGAGGCACTTAAGGGATTAATGAAATGAAATTGTTTTTGGACTTGCTGCACTCTCTCTTATCTTTTAAATCCATAATGTCCCACGGAAGGCAAAATGTAGTAATTTTAGTCAGCAGCCTCTCATTAATTTTCTACCTTTGGGGGGAAAGGGACATTTATAAAAAGAAGGGGTGTGTGGAGGCTAAGCTCAGCACATTGCTTTTCACTTAAAGAGCTCAGCATGGCACAGCAGAGACAGAGGCGTAACACTTTTCAAACGAGAGCATTCTTTCAGAGAGGAGGCACATCTCAGCTGTGTCTGCAGCTATACACATCTTTATATATATATATTTTTATACGTGTGTGTTTATACACACGTATATACAAACCTATGGAGTCATCAGTTTTTGAAGATAATCTTTCAGGTTAAGTATTTTCCCACATTAAACTGATAATTATCCCCTCCTTTTCTTCCTCTGTCCCCAGACACCAAACAAGCTGGATTTTTGCTTCATGTATTATTTATGGAAAGGAATTAATATGCAGATTCACAAAAACTTAAAAACTCATAATTATTCATAAAGGGCTTTAAGGTTATTTAGTACATATTTATGAAACTTTATGTTTGCTAGGAACTGTGTTTGAAAGTGCTATGGAAGGGTGTTGACTGAGGTTAATTACTAGCATGGAGAGTAATCTGAAAATGATCAAACTCTTTGAATGAAAATATTTGTCAGTATTTCTGATCTATATTTAAGTGAAGTAATGGACATCAATAGCCTTGCAAATATATTCGGAAATGGCTCTGCAGGAAAAAAGATATGCATATCTAATGCAAACAACCAATGAGGAAAATGTCTAGTTAGCCACCTTTGATCGCTTGGCAAATGTAATAAATGATAGAGATTTATCCTGTTTGTTGTCCATCTGTGTTGAGTTATGCTCTTATACACCCACACTCAAGTCTAGAAATTATTAGGAGCAATTTAAGGAAGCCAGAACCCTCCAACTTTTTCTGGACTAAGATTCAGAAATGAGGTGTGAGCTATTCATGATTTCTCTAGAAGTTACTTAGGATAAGTGCGGGCTGTATGTAAATAATACATTATATTGGTTTTATATTTACACAAATCTTTCTATCTTATGCATAATTAACCTTCTTTCTAATCCATTGTGCTCAAAGGTTGGAAACCTATAAAATGTGTTAGGGGTTACGTGATGTCAAACAAGCAGCAATTCTGGAAGGTAGGAAGCACCCAAAATATTATTACAGCTATAATGCTGCTAAGAGCTGTAAAGAAGATTGATTTTATGACCTTGCTGAGCTCATTGAAACCACTGGGCGTGCTGAGGTGTGGTACATGTAGTGGGACTGTGGGGGCTCACGGGGCTGGGGCTGTTTCCTGTGAGAGAACAAGGGGCCTGGAAAGGCTGTGGTGGCTCTGGAGTGACTCTGGAGTGACTCTGGAGTGTGGCACACAGTTGTCTACTCCTGGGTTGGTGGCCTCACACATTGGAGCTTCTGTACCCATGCTTTCCTTCAGACATGAATACACTGAGGAGCTTATCAACCAGAATGTACTGCTTCTGAATACAGAACATATGGGTATTTATTTGATCTTTCCATGTGAAAGCTGAAAAAAAGCCCACTAGATAGATCTAGATAGTGATTAAAAAGCAAATGATACCTCAGTCATTGGCAGCAATTGTATGGGATGCTCTGGGAGATGTTCTAGAGGCATGCCAGGCACTTTTCACATTAATCCTTTGGATGTTGAAGGCAAAGGGTTCCCTTACAGTGTACAGAACACTGCTCTGCCTTTTTGGCATTCATGGATTCCTCCATCAGAGTTTGAGGGATGCACTGGGACCCCCGTGTCCCTCAGCTGCTCTGCAGCTTCTCAGTGACTTCATCCAGGGCTGTTCCTCTGTCTCTGTTCTGCTGTGGGCTAACAGAGGGTTCCATAAATAAAATCACTGAGCCAGGGTGTACCAGGCTCTTCCTTTTCTGCTGTGACCCTACTCTGAATCTAGGGAGGAAAAGGAGACAGCAAAGTCCTCTGCCACAGAAGAGGGCAGATCATCAGGCAGAAAGTCTCTTATACTGTTCATGGAGGAGTAGTCCTTGCCAAAGATATTTTGAAATAAATGGAACAATAATATAGCCATAATGGTTGCCCTAAGTGCAATGACTATAGCCTGGGTAGATTTGTAATCTCTTTTAATAAATACATTAAATTATTTGAAATAATGTTCTATTTGCCAACAGCTTATTCCATAAATATATATGGAATATAAAATAGGAGCGATTCCCTGACATAATTAAAATTGTACAGCCAAGTAAGAGGCAGGGAATAGTGTTATCTTTTCAGCTGCAAAATATTTTACAGGAATATTTCTCACAGACAAACCTTCTATTTACCTTTAGGGAAGGCATAATTGCATACTGAAGAGAGTGCAGTTCTGAGGCAGCAATGTCTGGTGCCTCCATCTCCTACCCCCTGCTATGAGGGGAGCTCAGTCAAATAAATACACCTCCCCTGCTACCAGTGCCAAGCATTCTCCCTCCTCCAGGCACTGCACAGGCAGAACCCCAGATGCTACACTGGGATCTCGTTCACCTTGCAGCAAACCCCTTTGCCATCCCTAAGGGGTAGTCTGGATATTCACCCTTCTCTGTGGCAAGGGGTAAAATGCCACAAAACCCACAGTGTTCAGTGGGGCTCAAGGTGCTCATCGGGGGTTCTGGGGAGCTTTTTGCTCACATTCATCATCTCCAGAAATTCCAATGCTCTCTAAGAAGAGATATTTGGCACCTGACAAAAGGACCTGAAGGTTATAGCAGTGGGTTTTTGCCTTCTATTAGACAGGGTTTTATATGTGCTGTTCAAATGGCTTATATACATTACCTCAAAAGACTAAGTTTGCATTACAAAAACTATCAATAACATGGTAAATTATGAATTAGGACTATTCTTAACTTCTAATGTGTTGTGCTTGGAGCATTGGTGATTTATATGCAGGATAACACAACGAAGAGCAATCAATGGCATTTTAGGGTCTCATATGGGATATTGCATCATCCCACCTAGAAATACCAATTAATAACACTAGTGTTTCACTGCCTCAGAAAATTACTTAGGAGGAACTGTCTCTTTACACCACAAGCTATTATGCCTGATGAAAACAGTAACTAACTGAAAGCAACAGAAGTTTCCAGAGTTGGGTGGTTTAAGGAGCCCTGACCCATTTACTCAGCGGCATTTTAAATACATTTATTGAAGCACAGAGTAATAGATGAGATTTGTGTGTGTGGATAATACATGAGTTATGAGTTATGTATGGAATATGTGTGTATTCTAGCTCACATTACCTGGGTAATTCCCAGGTATGCCATGGAACTGGGCAGGCAAAATTCATGTCAAGCAATGACTCACTGGTGATAAAGAAACACTCCACGGATCTCTATCCCTCTTTCTGAGCTTTCTGCTTAAAAACCCCAAAACCCAAGAAAGACAGAATCAAACATTCTGTGTTGCTAACGGAGGTGGTGTTAGTGAGAGCTTGCCTTGTGTCCAGGAAGGAGTGCTCATGACACGCAAGGCATCATACTCAGCTGCACATCTGCTGCCTGCAGGAGGTCCACGGGGGAATTATCACAAAGCAGCCAAGCTGCTGCAAGCTCCCACCCTCTCTGTGTGCTGCCTTCCCCAGGAAAGCCTTTACAGAGCTAAAACACCAGGGTGGAAGGTGGGTATGGTGACACAGGTGAGGGAACAAGAGTACGTGTAGAGTGCAAGGGCTATGGGGGAAAGGAGAAGCTAATGCAAATCTTTTTTGAGGAGGTCACATGCTGGGATTTTTGTAGTCTCCTCAGGGTGATGGAAAAACTAAAATTTGTCCCACAGCCAGGTGCTCTCTGACTAGCCCGAGTTTTCAGCTGCTTTTCCATGCCCAGGCAGTGGCTTCAGAGTGGTGTGATTCCCTCAGACCTGCTGACTTCTAAAAGAGGAAAACAAACAAGGCAGTGACTTCCTGACATCCTGCCCTGTCTCCTTCCCTGGGGGACTTCCAGTAGCTCCACTTGGAGTCACCTATCCCCTCTCCCCACCAGAACAGAAATCACCTTACACCAAGCCAGTAACTTCCACATTTCCTTCTCTGCACCAGGCATCATGGAAAGCAGGATCTAAATGCATCAGGCAGCAGATTAAATTCAAATAAAGCTTAAATATCCTGCAATGACATCATGCCAGCTCTGTGTGCAAACTGTATGCATACAAAAATGGAAAATATGGTGTAGCTGTGTATGTGGGCAGGGCAGGACAGGTGCTCCTACACACATCCCACACCTGCACACCCACACAGCCCTTACTGACATAGCTGTGTGCACAAAATACAGTGTAGTGTATTGTCTCACCACCTTCAGTGGGTTTTGGATCTGATCCACCTCACAAATGCATTGAGTTGTGCCTCATACACACAAATTGTGTTTATGTAGATACCTTGTAAATACACATCCTATCTTTGGTGGAGGAGTGGCTGAGTTAATATAGCAAAGCAGTGTTTATTTTTGTTGATAGCAAAAACAGTTTCTCAGCTTTATCCTGGGTTCTTTTTTTTTTTTTTTTTTTTTTTTTTTTTTTTTTTTTTTTTTTTTCTATGAGGCCCACAGTGCACATTTTAGGGAACTGTAAATATGTAATTCCAATCACAGAATTTTTCAGCCCAAACACCATGCTATATCTTGCTAGGAGATGCTGCAAAAGGTTAAACCATGGATACTTACAAAATACAGGAGAACTATGCTATTAGGAGAATTGTGTAAATTTAAAATGATTCAAATGTCTGCAGAAAATAATTATTAAATTTGCATGTATTAAATTAGAATTTTAAAAATTTTGCTTGAAATTGTGCTGGATCAGAACAAAAATAAAATCATGCTTAAATGCTGAATTTAAGGAAACTGTTAAATAACCATAATAGCTATGCATTTGTCAATCCAAATTCTTGAACATCAATCCTATAACTTGCTGTGACAAATGTTTAGGATGCAGTAATCTCTTGCCATTTCCTAAATCTAAATTTAATGGGGGTGAAACTGTTCCTAAACAGGTCTCACTCAGGCATAGCTTACATAGTTTTCTGTTTATTATGTGGAATTCCATTTTCAGTATGAGAGTGATGCTCTGTCCTCCCCTGTACTCTGCCTGGATGGTCAGAGACAGTCCTGTCCATCATGGAAGAAGTGGAGAATTTGGCTGATGTAAATCCAGCCCCAGCCAGGATCACAGCCAGGTCTGCTCTCTGTGCAGCACCAGATGCAGGGCCCTGCACCGCTGTGCATGCAGCAGGTTAAAGATCTGACTGTGCAGAGCTGCTTTGTTCACTCAGATCCAAACCTGAACTTTATCAAACACAGTGCTGCAGTGCCAGGGTCGGGTGGGGATCATGCACACACAGGAAGCAGATGGGACACCCGAGTTTGTGTCTCAGATGCAGCAGAGCACAGTGGGGTCTGGCAAGGAAGACAAACAAAATTCTTTCAAGCAGGGTAATTTGTAGGTGCTCTGCTAGTCTTGCACCTATTATGTTCATAATTAATACAAGAAGGGGAGAATTTGACTGAAGATCTCTCAGTGGCTTAATAGAAAAATCAAATTTTCATGGTTTATTCATTATTCAGTCTGTGGCATGGGGAGGAAAATCTGAGTAAATGCAATGTAACCCACAACAGGCAGCATGTCACTGTGGCTGGCCTTTGTTTTCAGACAAGACAGTCATTTGTACTGCTGCTTTTAGGAAGGTGCTTTCACCTCCCGTGCTCCTGTTTCCCCTTGGTCCCTCACTGTGAGCACTCAGGAGCAGGACCCATCTCAGCACAGAGCTGCTCAGAACAGGAAAACCAGAGCCTCACAATCTTGTGATTGTGGTCCAGAATCTCTGCACCAAAGCCAAAACCTAAAGAAAATCAAGGACAAAAAGGATCATGCTCACAAAATACAGAATATCTTGGTAAGGTCTGAAGGAAAGAGTGCTGCAGCTCCTCAATAAATTAGCCTATTCTGACACAGAAACAGGTGGTAAAACAAAGCAGAGGTGCCAAATATTAGAGAAACTGTGGCCAGTCTTTGAACTCTTACAAATAACAGACACTCTGGAGTATTAAAACAACAGAGGAACTCATATCAGCTGGGAACTCCAGCATAATTTAGTCTGAAGTTATTCACAAACATTATCAATATTTCTGAGTTTACACTCGCACCTTTGACTGTTGACTTAAAGCATCCAGTCTGGTTCATGCTACTGGAAATGTTTACACTTTGGAATCTATTATGCATAGAAAAATTAGGGATTATCTTTGACCTGGGTCCCACATATTTTTATGCAAAACTAAATAATAGGGTTATTTATTCATTTAATCAATTCCATATATTTGCCATAAGCAGGCTTGATTTCTTCTGAGGTCACAATCAACATCACACTTTTAGGAGGACATATGATTTGACTGCTAACACAGATATCCTAGTCAGCATTCGAGCAATCCTGAGCTTTCCTATCTTTCCTCAGGTTTGGAGCACTACATATTAATATGGGCTAATCCTTATGTGGAAACAGCAAAAGGAAAGTCACTGTTGGGGCAGTACAGGCATGTTTAACTCTGGATGGTGGAGGGGTATGTGTATTTCTTAGGATGAAAAAGAAAACCCACACAATTTTCTACACTCAAAAGTGTTTCAGGCAGGACCTCTTGCAGACAGATTCAGGCTCTCTCTGACTGTGATGTGACTGGGCAGAAGCTGAGTAAAGGTAACAGTCACTGGGATGCAGAAGTAGAAGGATGCAGGAGAGCACCCTGTCTGCCCTGGAGCAGCAGAGGTGCCTCTCACACCCCGTGTTCTGCCAAGCAGCAGAGGGAACCAAAATTCTGCTTTACCACGCACTTACCTCTTCCCAAACTTTATCCCAGTACTGCAGGAGCAGATCTGTTTGTTTCATGTGATCTCTGCTTTGGAGGACATCATCCGTAGCTTTAAAAATTAATGACTGCTAATGACCTGCAGTCCAAGAATCAGAAGCTTAGAGAACATCATGAATATCTTGGGATAATGAATTAATTCTCCTTTTCATAGTCTGTTTGGCATTGCTGGCAAAAGGGAAATGGAAAGGCAAAGAATGTCAAATACATTTATCCACTTAACTGAGTGGCTCTAAGGAAAATGAAAGCACATGACTTCCTTTTAGAAGAAGAGTAGATTTGGTCAGAAAATGAGATATCTCTTCTAAAAGGGGGTAATTTATGGGTAAATCCTAGAAATTAATGCATTTAAAGATTTGAATGCCATACTAGGAATGGCAGTCAGACTAACCAACATGTTTCACAGAACTTGCATGTCACACTGGTGTCAACATCTTCATAAAAAGCTGTCATTTTATTATCATTGGCAAATGCCTGGATGCTGGTGAGGGAAGAGCCATTATTTCCAAGTGTGAGGAGGAAAAGTAACAGTTAATGTAACAGATACCTACCACAAACAACAGAGATCATCAACATTTAATGACTGGAGTAACCGTATCCTCCTTCAGCTGATGGAGGTTGTATAGAAGCAGATGGAGTAAAATGCTAACAAACACTAGGTACCAAATGTAATAGCAGATGTGAAAGCTCATCAGGATTATGCTGTTGTGAGACTAATTGCCAGGGTGCCTGGAAGTTTTAGCAAGCATCTTTCCTTCCCCCCACCCTTCTCCCTTTCAGCCAGTGCTTATACTTTATTTATTTATTTAGGTTTTAACACCTCCTCTTGTGATTTTCAGGCAAGAGGAATCAGTTTCAGGATCAGCACAATGCCTCATACAACACTCCTACAGCTGAACATCTGCTTGACAGAAGGCTGCTGGGAGCTACATGGCAGTTTTGGGACTCTTTCTTGTAGTTTGTGTGGCAGAAGTAAAGTATTCCAAGTATTTAAGGGCTCATGGGACTCACCAGAGAGCAGGCATCTGTGGAGATTCATAAGCTGTGCAGAATCTCCACCAAAACTGACGCAGCCTGGTGAGAGCAGCTGAAGGTTTGTAGCAGGCAGGGATGTTGGCCTGGCCTCAGGAGTGTTCAGATGGTGCTGCTGCCAGTGCCTGCTGCCCAACAGGAGCAAAAGAACCAGACAAGTGCCCTGCAGAATGCAAGAAAGGCCTTTGAATTTCGTGCCTGGCAATTAAGACTTTAGTATAGAAGAAATGTGGGTATTAAAGCACTGACAGTTGGTCTTGAGAGGTGATGGATGCCCCATCCCTGGAAGTGTTGAAGGTAAGGTTGGATGGAGCTCTCAGTAACTTGGTCGAGTGGGAGATCTCCCTGCCTATGGTGATTGGACTAGATGGCTTTTAAAGGATCTTTTTAACCTTAAAAATGATATGATTATAGGATTGCCTGAAAAAAATGAAAAATGTGAAGGATAAAAATGTTGCTCCTCCAGAAAGAGAGGCTGCAGTTTGTGGTGTTTTGTTGAAGATCAGTGTATAAGAAAAAAGGAGAAGCTAGGAACAAAAATGGGCTGGGGAGGTAAAATCCTTGGTCCAAAGAAGAGTGTTGCTGCAGGAGGCTCCCAAGAGCTGGACAGGTGGTGGTTTAGTGTGGCGAGAGATTGCCCTGTGAATTAAATCTAAAATCAAAGTCCCTACAGCAGCTAAACCCTGCAGGCATGGTGTCCTCAGCAGGTCAGGCAGAGGCTGCATTTCCTCCAGACCTTGCTGGTTGGCAGAGGAGGTTTTATAGTGAAACACAGGCTTGTGGCACATTATGTGCAGGGGTCCTGGTACTTAAACTTCATCTGAAACGGGGGAAGAAATAAAGCTGATATATATTTTCTCACAATAAATTGCAGGTGGATACTCCTTCCTCCTCTGAGGTCTGCAGGAGAGACACGGGCATTGATTAGCAAAATACTGGCACAACATTACAGGAACTGATGGAACAGCAGAGGGGAAAGGAGGGCTGAACTCTGCTCCTTGTCACTGGCTCATCTGTGCTTACTCCAAAAACATAAGAGCAGGTGCAAGAGTATCCACCAGTCAGAAGGTGCTATCAATAATGATGTGCTTTTCGACCAGCTTTAGAAAAAGGAATGTGGAAAGCAGGAATGGAAATGCAAAGAAATGATTGAGTAAAATCCTCCTAAGCTGGAAAGTGATGCAGATCACAGAATCACAGAATGTTTTGGGTTAGAAGGGACCTTAAAGATCATCTAGTCCAAGTCCTCCAGTCATGGGCAGGGATATCTTCCACTAGACCCGGTTTCTCAAACCTGCTGGCCTTGAATATTTCCACAACTTCTCAGGAAAAACTGTGCCAGTTTTTCCACCCTCATAGCAAAGAATTTTGCTCTAATACCTAACCCAACCCTGCCCTCTGCCAGTTTGAAGCCATTCCTCCTTGTCCAGTCCCTCCATGCCCTTGAAAAGAGTCCCTCTCCCCCTCTCTTGGAGCCCATTTGGGTACTGGAAGGTGCTGTAGAGTCTCCCTGGAGCCTTCTCTTCTCCAGACTGGACAACTCTCTCAGCCTGTCTCCACAGCAGGGGTATTCCAGCCCTCTGATCAGCTCTGTGATCTCCTCTGGACTGGCTCCAATACATCCACATCCTCCAGATGCTGTAGCCCCAGAGCAGGACACAGCACTCCAGGAGGAGCCTCACACGAGTGGAGTAGATGGGGAGTTACAAATAAAACCCATGTACATAATATATATGGAATATAATAGGGATATCTCAATTTAAAGCTTCTCACACTTAAAGATGCATTTCCTGTGCTCCCTATCTCTGTTAGAAGATTCAGGTTCTCACCCTGGCGAGGCTGGATTGTGCTTATCAGCAGCTCAAGGCTTTATGTCACAGGGCGAACAGTCAAAGATCTAAATGCAACTTTGCATTTAACCCAGGGGAAAATTAACCAGGACTGGTGTCTGTGAAAGTAAAACCCTACCAGTTGAGAGGGACTGAGATCCTGTCACCAGCTGAGGCAGAGGTTCAACCTCTGGAGGCAGAGTGGGGGGCCAGGGGCCAAGGCTGGGGGTCTGGGGACAGTGCAGTTACAGGCTCAGATCCCCCTGGTGAAGTAGAGAATTCCTGTGTTCTTTGCACTGGTGTTCAGTGGCTCCCAGCATCTCTGAGTAATGCCAAGGAGCAGATACAATTCCCAGAGAGCAGAGGGAGAATTCCCAATAATCAGAGCAGGGAATGGAGCCCTGTCCTGCTCCTGACTCAGCTCTGGCTGCAGAACTGCCTTCAGTCAGGGGGTCTGGATTTTCAGAGTCAGTTGTAATGCAGGTGATTGTGGCTTCACAGGTAACTGTGAGGTGGGAATACTTAGTTTACCTAATAACTATATACTTCTTTTCATTTTTGATAGATTCATGTCTCATATACTCCTGTCAGAGATGTAGAAGCAGATAACAGCACTTGAAATATTAATTTTCTCTCAAGCAGATTTCTCAACATTTAGTTCAGAGAGTTCATGATATTTAAAAGCAGGTAATTTTGTCAAGTTGAACCCTTGGAAGTTTATTCAAAATATTGTAGTATCAATTCATTTTCCAAGGTTAGCCAGCTTAGAAACAGACTCTTTTCTTTTTTCCCCTGCAGCTGTTTGTATAGCCCATGAAATGATTTGTGCATGTGTGTGTCACCAAACAAATGTTCTGGTGCCTTTTCAGTAACAAATAGTCTGCAATAAGGAATCTCCATCTACAGTCAGACAAGCGAGTGATGCTGATGCATGTTACAGCATGCTCTAAGAGCCAAACTCTGCCCTCTACAAACCCAGCAAAACCAAAATGCATCTTTGGAGTTTGCCTTTCCAGGATAAAATAAGAAAAATTAATGAATGTAGTTCTATGACCGGGATTTAGCACACAATAGATTTAAAAAAAAAAAAAAAATACCCAGGAGCCTTCAGGCTGATGCCATATTACGCCTTCACTGGTCTTAATATTATTGTTTCTGTCTCATTTTAGGTTATTCTCCAGTGTTTATTATTAATTCAAATTCTCACTATTAAAGGGGAGATATTATCCATATGGTTGACGTGCTGCTCAGTATGTTCATAAGTTCTCCAACATTTTGATTAACACTGACAGAAAACCCTTTGAAAACATATGGCCCTATATACATCCTGTCATTTCTAATAATAGGGTACATTCTTCAGTACACTTTCTTAAGAAGATGAATTCAGTCATATTTTAGAAACATGCTAATACTTGGTTAATTAGTCCTTTGAGGTCAGGGGGAAAGAAAAGACTGAATGAAAATAAACTTTTCCTTGAGCAGACACCATGAGCACTGAAGATAATTTGTGCGGCAGAAAAACGTGATATCTATGAGTAATGGTCTCTATATACAGCCAGATTTCTTAAATCAATTAGCTCCTGGCATATTCCTGAAGATATTCATGCTCTGTTTGATATGCCAGACTCATAAAGCTTTAGCATGAAGACTGATTTTGATGCTCATTTCACTGATTAGGTCAGTATCTTATTGCTGGTGTTGAATTTCTGTATTTATACCGATTGTTCCCCATTTCTAGCACCTTTGGGATATCATAGGATCTCAGCACTCTTCTCCCTTACTCAGGCAGGTCTGATACCAAATCTAGCAGAGATACTGTTGACTAAAATTCACTTTGGCTTGTGTAGTAACGTGGCACATTTTCACCACACTTATTTTGCTGGGATTTTAATCCATTTTTTTCACCGTGATGAGGAAAAGTCTCATCTGCATGGTCTCTTTTATCCACATTTTTCCTCGCAGAGGAACTTGCACTACCTCTCCTCAGACTCCAGTAGTTTCAGATTTGTTCAGAGAGAAGCTCCTCAGACACATATTCTTAAAAATTATACATTAGGATGTGACCACACAAAAGAAATATACTTAAAAATTCTGCAGCACAATAACACACATATGTTTTTAAAAGGTGATATATCAATTTTGTACTTTATAAACCTAAATATTTTCATACAGCTCACATGTTCAAAACATGTACTCAAGTTCTTTCCACCCAAAGATGTATCATTATCAGTAATGCAGATAACTAATGATGATAGAATTGCAAAGGTTCTATTATAATAATTTCAGCCAGAGTCTTACTCTCATTTCTTACTTTTCCCCTTTCCTCCTTGTGTAAAACCCAGGGAAAAACTATTTGAGTCTCAAGAAAAAATACAAAGAGGACTAGATTATTCCCCCACCACCCTCCCCCCTTTTCTTCTCTATCTCCTCCCCCTCTGTTTGCTCCTGCTCTTTTTCCTTTGGGAAAATTCCCAGTCTGGGCTACATCAGTGAAGCCTTTCTGGGCAAAAAGCCATCAGTCCTCATGAAACTCCATCTCTGACTGTTACTGAGGGTAGATTTCTCTGAGCCCATCAAATCCCTCCTTCTCTAGACTCCTCCCAAAGAAAAATATCTCGCAAAACTCGAGGTCTTTGTCTGTAGGGATGCAGGTAGGAGAAGCTTTGTGTGATTCAAGGACCCTTGGAAGCTGCAGGATGAGGTTAAAAACACTCCAATCCTTAAGGGGTTCACACCCAGACAAATCTTACCCATCCCACAGGGAGCATCTCTTCCACAGCTTTTCTCATGAAGTCAAGACAAAAGAAATAAAAGCCACACAAACCTACTCTACTTTTATCTACTCTTACCTGCATGTGAACAGCGTTTACATAAATACTGAAACCCAACCAAACACCTTCAAGAAAATGAAATATCCTCTTGCATAAGTAATATTGCTTTTAGGATTTAATGGGAGGAAGAATTAAATACTTCTAATGGAAGTTAGCAGAGTCATTCAGAGCTCATCTACAATAAAAACAACGACAAGATCGTAAGAGAATAGTGCAAGAACTGGAATAGGTTGGGAACCCCTAACACTGGTGGAAAATCAAAATAATTTTTAAAATCCCCAGCAGTCAAAATCAAATTGATGGTTTTGTTGGCAAAGTTCTGTACACTTTTTGTGCAATTTTTCTGCCTGTTGTACTGAGCTTCAGGAGCAGCACAAGTTTTGTCCAAGCTCTGCCATTCAGATAAAATATGCTCTTTTACACTTTGTTTTGCACTGACATTTTGTACCTGCCTTTTCAAAGCTGCCCCTCCTCCCAGCCTGCCTTTTTCAGACCCTGAGAGACATGAATTGCCTTCAGACCAGGGACATACAGCTGCCTTGGAGATAACTGCTCCCTCCTATTAAAACTGTGCCTGTGTTATGCTGTTTATCTCATGATACTCCTTAAGTTACATTACTGTTATTTCTCTTTTTTTATTTTTTTTTTCCTTCGGTTCTACATTATTTAAACTGCTGCACATGATACTGAAAACTTGAAGACTGTTATCAGTTTAGGAAAAGGGTATTAAATGGAAAAGATTAAGATTTTGGCTGGAGTCCAGTGAGCACTTAAATGCATGAGTAACTTTACTCCCATGAGTAGTGTCTTTGACGCCAATGGGAGCAGCCATGCGTGGAGGAGCACATGTTTGGGTAGAATTTGGGGAGAGCAGGTTCTGCTGCAAGAGCTCAGCTTCAAAACTTGGGCCTGTTTAGGGCTACACATGTGCTCAGGTTCATGAGACATTAATGTTATACATATGTTCATTATACTTTTTCCAAATGTTACAGGTCTACTGATTTGTTAGTATTTTCCCCCTCTAAAATAGGGGGCTTTTTACCAAAAAGGAGAAGAGTCAGGTTTCAGTCTTTCTGAGAAAATAAAACAATTCATTGTTTCAAAAATCACAGAATACATATTTTACTACTAGGCACTGCAAATGCCTAAACAGGTTCTCTTCAGACTGTCAGAAAATAAAAAGCCAGTAGTGCACCACAAATCTTTCAGTCACCTCCAGAAAAAGTCACTGGACTTTTTAACCTCTCCATCTTTCCTGTCCCAGTGTTAGTTACTGTTCTCCATCACTTCCATCTTCAGTAAAAGCTGAGCACAAGATTAATCTATATTTAAACCTTTTGCTTCAAGATGTATGCTGGTCACCAGTGCCACTGAAAGATAGACAGAAGTCAGGTCCTATTGTCCCATATGAAAGACACCAGAGTTGGCCTTTGTCTTTTTTCAAATAATTAATGGCAACTTGCAATTTTTTTTAAATCATTTAATGAAAAGGTGTATAACTTTCTAATTAAGGACCATCAAAAAAGTTAATTTTAGCATTTTTAACAAAAAAAAATCATTGCAGTACTAAAGAATCTAAGTATTTACCTTCAGTTTCTCGCTAAAAATTACTGATAAGAGATGTGCCTCTCTACCCTTTAAAAAAGCAGGAGTTTGGCAGCGCCTGTGTGTCATTCTCTACAACTACCAAGAGGATGCAGCAGGGATAAAACCACACAGTAACATAAGAGGTGCAGCCATACCAAAGAAATTGCCTTGCAAAGGAAAATGGCATCATGAGAGACCTAAATTAAAATTTCTAGACCCTGGCCTAATTCAGTCTAAGACACTGCAGGCACAACCTCTGCACCTTCTGCAAATAAAGCCCCATGCACAGCCTGGCTCATCATGGGCTATGCAAAATTAAACAGAATTATGAATGGCTAAAGGCAGCAGATTGATCATATCTCACTGTGTCCCTCTCAGGATGCAGGTTTTGGTGTGTTTCTTCTTTTTAATTAACTTTGTAGTTCCTACATTGAAACTCACTACTCCTTCAGAGACGCTCAGAGAGCCAAGGCCACTAAACAGATTTTCCTATGACAATATATATTTCTGAAGTGAAGTAGTCTTATATCCAGCTGGTTGAGTCGTGACCAAAATAAAATCAGTGTGCCTGCAAAACTTATTTCTAAGGGTGATGAAGCTCCCTGCTAGGGATTGCAGTGCCTAATTTGCCAGATATTTGTTTCCTAGCTATTATTGCCTGCTGAATATTTTAAATCCATTGTAATCCAATATTCAGGCCAAGTCTAAAATAAACCTTTTATTTTTTTTTTTCTCTTAATCATTTTCTTAAAAGATATTTTTGTCTTCAATCTTCCATTTCAATCTTGGCCTTTTAAAAGGCCATCTTAAACTTTAAAAGCAGCCTTAATTACTAGACATTTTGTCTCCTACTTGGCAACATAATACAAGAAGTGGAAACTGGATGCAGAGTCTAATAAATTCATAGCACCATCCTGAAGAGGCAATAGGATGCTACATCCAGTTAAAATCAGGAAACAATTTATATGAAGACCCAGTAACACATTATTGTACCTCATTTTTCAAGTGTAAAAGCAAAATCTCAAATTTTCTGAAGTCGGCTAAGGGCAGATGTATGTTGAGTAATTTTAAAACACTAGTCAAGAAACTTAGTGCTTTATTTTGAAAATAGAATTTTTAAGGATTTAGATTTTTTGTAAATACTTGTGAGAGCCATACATTTCTGTCTTCATCTTTAGAGCAATTAGCTTTAGCTGGGAAAAAAGGTGACCCTTTCATTAGCTTATCTGATGAAAGAAATGAATTAAATACAGTGTAATTCTCTCATTAGAGAATACCACTAATTCTATTCCTACAATTTGAGTCCGATGCAAAGCTTTAAAAAGTGTCACTGGAATTTCAGGAGTTGAGGCCCCTGTCCTATTTATAGACAGATTACTCACTCTCAAGAGAAAAGGAAAAAAAAAAATTAATCATTTCAAGAAAAAGATTTTTTTTAACATCTGTTAAGAATGACAAAGGTAGAAAGAAATCTTGTCAGTGAGAGGGGACTGATGGCAGCAAATCCCCAGCAGTCCTGTCCTATCTTCCTGCCCTCCTGAAGGGTGCTGGCACTTCATGGGTGGGGACTGAGCGCTGCTGGGTCACCTGCCCTGCTCCCTGAGGAAGGTGCAGACAGGGAATGCACAACTGCAACAGCATTCCTTCCTTCACAACACATATTTAGCTTCCAAAACTTCCTGTTTCTTGCAGGAGTTCCTAACTTAAAGGAGTTATTAACCTTTTTGCTCTGCTTCACCAGCCCAAAGCATCTTTTTTCTCAGCCTGTGGAGTGGGACAGAAGGACAGACTTTGTATGCTGAGGCCAGAAAAAAGCAGCAATAAAGTGTGGAAGGAATTGTAGTGCATGTCTTGCTCCTCCGAGTTTATTTGGCTTTAGGGATTTGGGAGTGGATTTAAACAAAGCTTTTAAAATGATTGTTCCCATTTTTAAAACACTAACATGTGAGGTCTGCTGGTGGCCACGAGCTGCTGAGGAAATTGTGACTATCTCTGCAATGCATCACAGTGGGAAATGCACTTGTTTTGTCAGGTCAAGAGGTGGCTGGGGAAAACAAAAAGCTTAAAGTTTATTTATACAGCCAAAGACATCAATGCCTGTGCATTGGGCTCTAGAAACATACATCTATGCCACTTTTTAAATTTGCAGTGATGCAAATTTAAAAAAGGGGTCTATCCACACCATCACACTTGTAATATTTTTTTTTTTTTTTTGGCTACACAATATCTACCTTGGTGTTAAGGGCTCCCTTAACATCTCTGCACACTATTTTGTCATCCACACAGCACAGGAGATGCACACACTGCACGTGCCTGTCACAGTGGTGCAAAAATGGCACTGAAATGCCAAACTCCCCAAGGGTCTGCAAGGACCCGGCAGGGAAAGGTGAGGGCTCCAGGAGAGGCAGGAGGAGCTGCACAACCCACAGTGCCCGTGGTGCTCTCTGGAGGAATCCATTCCAGAGCTGGGCAGTTCTAGAGCTGCCCTTCCCAAAGCACTGCCCATGGAGTTTCTGTATTATTTATGACACCGCTGGCATGCCCAGGCAGGAGGAAGGGATAAGGGGGGGAAGCACCCACACTGCTTGAAGCACCTGATTTCCCTCCTGCTTGCAGTCATGCTGCTTTATCCAATTGTTAGAGAGAAGCTGCTGCTCCAGGGGCAGCCCAAGCCCTGGAGCTGAGCTGCCCTGAGTGACAGCTGTCAGCAGATTTGTCACCCACACCAGCGAGCCCAAAGAGTTTACAAACACCTTCCATTGAGCAGGAAGTCATTTGGTAGGATAGCTTAAATGCTGGAAAATAAAGATTCGATTTGGCTTCTATATTAAGTCCATGATAGTGTTAATCCCATAAAAATATAAAACCTCCAGAATTTCTCTCTAATAATTGTAAACACTGCATCCTTTGTCAACTTTTTGATTTATTGGAACTTATTATAGAGCTAGACTTTATTGTATTTGCTTATGATACCACAGTAATCTTTTCCCAGGCTTTCACTTTATTTTGTTACATTTATCTAGCAAGCCAGATTCACACTCCCACAGTAACCATATGGAGAAAAGCCACAAAAGCTGTTAAGTACATTTAATTACTGTTTTGATGAGCTCATATTTTAATTATGTTTATTGATTCTGTGTGTGTTTGAAATAGTTTTAGCATTTCAAGAAAAAAAATTGAATCAATATACTGTAATTACTGGGCATTTTATAATTTTTCTGTGTAATTAAAACTTCCACATAATATTTTTAACACTTTTTACTAATCCTTCAGCAGTGATTGGCTGCATTTCCTCTATGTTTAGGTGAGCTTTAATTTTTGATCTTCCACAATGTGAAGCTAAGTTCAGCACTAAACATAATTTCCATCATTTCCTCTTGGACCTTCTTGGGAAATTAGAAAGAGCATGAATGTGGTGTTTGCTAACACATCCCCAGCTGTGACACGTGGATACATCTTCCACCTGGAGCTGTCATGACAGGACTTCCCATCATTGTGTAACAGCTCGATGGGCAAGACAGCTAAAAAAAGGTGTCTTCACTGTCCTGTTTCATTACAACAGCTGGAATCTCATCTGAAATGGTAACATGTATTTTTGGACTTTTAAAAATCCATACACTTCTAGTCAGGTAAACAAAAAGAAAACAAAACCCAAAACACTTAAAGCTGTTGTCAGACTTTTAAATGAAGTTTTCTCTTGGACAGATCTAGACTTCTGGATTATTAAAAATGGTAAAATAGATGTAAATATATAGGGACCTAGTGGTATAACGGAAAACTTTTGTTTCCTGGTGAAAGAAAATGAATTTGGACACAAAGCTTGGCCAAAAGCAGGTATGACCACACACCTGGTGGAAGCTGGCAGTGTCAAGACTGGTATTTCAATGATGTGTTTGAGTTTTGAAATTCCAGGATTTCTCACATGGTGAAAGTTCCATGCTCAGGGGAGCTTTGATGTTTGTAGACATGAGATGGTGAACTGCAGACCTTTCTCTTTTAACATGCTTCTGAGGTTTAATTTCAATTGTATTAAAGCAAGAAGCAGGGTCATACCACTCAGTCATTAAATCAGTTTTTATTTATTTTCACCTTTGAATACCACATGGACAAAGTAAAGAAAAAAAAAGAAAAGAAAAACATCAGCTGCTTGTATTTTAAGACTTCGATTATAGAAGCATAATTTCCACCTTCTCAGGATACTTTTGAGTATCTGACAAAATGCTAGAAGGTTACTCTGTGCCCCTCACAGTCAAACTGGATTTGTTATATGAAGAGTTGTTCTTGAAGCATTGCACCCTGGGCTCTCAGTCTCTGTCTTAAATTACCAAAGAGAAGGGAATATCTTCCCTGGGAGACTCATCTGAACTTGGCCCTGGGCACACAACGTTAGCAGGGCTGGAAACTGGGTGCTGGCTGAGGCAAGAGAAAGGACTTCACCTATTTTAGTACTGTATATTACCTGAAGGTCATGAGATTGCTGTGAGAAGGGGCAGAATGTATGACTCTGGTAACAAAAAGAGGTATCAGGAGCTGAAAGAGAATATTTATGGGAAAAAAACCTGCGTGATAGCAACAAATAGAGCAACCTGAAAGAAAAGGAGGCAGGACAGATAGGAAGAATACAGAAACAACACCCAACTGTCCATTTGGAACGAGATGGGCCACGATTAGAGAAGGTTCAGGTGTCATCTTGACCCCCAGAAAGAAGTCAGGGGAGGAGGAGGGGACAGGGAGATAGGATGGAAGCACAGAAAGGTGGAGCCTCAGTTGCCCCACTTGGGAGCACTCACCAGGAGGCTGAACCCTGGTTCTGGCCAAATGCCCCTGGTACAATCCAGGAGAGACATTTCCAGGAGTCAGAGCACTCTGCAGAATGTGCTCCAGAGCCTCTGGCTGTTGCAAAGGAGATTTCAGTGAGTTTCCAGACCAGGCTGCAGTCCTGAAGCAGCAGTGGACAGCAGGAGGGATGGGGGTGGAAATCACCAAGAGGAACTGATGCTGGTGGTACCTGTATTTCTGTGTTCACCCACAGCCAATGTGAATAATTTCCTTTGGTGTCAGTGATGTTTTCATCAACCCTCAATCCACTTTTTAGACAGACTCATTTCTGTGTGTATTTATAGACATTTTCTTTCATGCTGTCTGCAGCATAATTCAAATGTATTTGTTTCCTTTGTTTCTGACTCCAGTTTTCTTCTGCTATCATTTAATAACACAGTTTTCTCTCAACATAAAACACATGCTGCATATTTAAATATGAAACACTGATCAAATAAATACACCTGGGAAAATGAAATGGGAGAAGAGTTATGCAGTCCTAGTTACTCCCTACCACCATGCAGAGCTCTCCAGGATAAAGGCTCAAAGTCTCTGCAAATACACTACAATTAAATCCATCTCATTCTCCTGAATTTGGAGGAAATATTTATGTTTTCTGCCATGGAAAAGACAATCTTTCACCAGGAAGGACTGTTTGCTGTCTGTTTACTTCTTCAGGAATGGAGAGGACATGCGGGAGAATTTGTGAGGGTCACATGCCTGATTAATTTAAGCACACATTATTCACTGAAATTAAAGATTTCAGGTGATTGAGGTGGAAGTGGTAAAGTGATTGATTAGGGTAAGCTGTCAGCTCCATCAAT
Organism: Sitta carolinensis; assembly: GCA_032173965.1. Taxonomy (NCBI): domain Eukaryota; kingdom Metazoa; phylum Chordata; class Aves; order Passeriformes; family Sittidae; genus Sitta; species Sitta carolinensis. The sequence continues at coordinate 29,222,886 of CM063287.1, forward strand.
AAGGATCAGTGTCAACCATAACCTTGAATTTCTTGTCTGTACTAGGTACAGCAACATTATTGTTGCTTAAAGATAATTTCTTGGGGTTCTTTTAACTCGAAGCATAATAAAAACACTGCTTCAGAGAGACAGCTTTACAGTCCTGGGCAAATACATGCAAACAGTTTTCAAAGGACTCGTTATTCCCCCACTCGACTGTCACAGCTCCTCCAAAAACATTTCTCTCTAAGGGACTAATACTCCTTTATAAACTTCATTGCAACTCTGTATAATTTGCCTGAGGAGCCAAAATAGTTCCTGCAGCTCTGGGGCAACTCTGGACAGCCACGTACAAAATTTTCAAGAGAGCAGCCAAATATCAGAAAATCTTCTGAATGTTGGTAAATGTGTAAATGTACCACATATGTTTCTCAGTGTAGTAACTCAGCTGTTTCATTTCTCTCTTTTGCTCAATATTCATCCCCTTGAGAGTTCCGACCCTGGCTCCAGTTTGGCAGTTTCACACACACATAAAAGTCTTGTTCATGCAAGTTTTGTGAGCCACCAGACAAAAATAAGATTCTTTTTTTTTTGCTGACTTTTTTTTTTTTTTTTTTTTAACACTACAAGTCTAAATCAGAAAACCACAATTGTGTATGTGAAACATAATCAGGCCCAGCAGCACCCAGGAGGTAAATTTAGGACCTCTCTTTCCCTAACATATCTTCCCCTCTGAAATATGAGGTCAATTAGAACTAAACAGTTTAATAAATTAATCACGTCTAACAGGGTTTTTTTTGTGGTTTTTGTTTTTTTTTTTTTGTTTTTTTTTGTGTTTTTTTTTTTTTTTGTTTTTGTTTTTGTTTTTGTTTTTTTTTTATGGAAACATTAAAGCCAAAGACTTCAGGATTATTTAAAATAGCAGTACCTTTTAGAACCTGCTAAATATTTTTACACTGTTCCATCTTAAGAATGAAACATTTCAGTTTAAAATGTTACACATTTTACAAGTGCTGCTCAGACTAACCCTAATTTATTGTTCACTATATTTTATTTATTGGTTATTGACAGAGTAATCAAAATTTACTAATTGACTCATCTAAAATAAGTTCTGCTGCAGATCATTTTTTCAGGCTTGTGAACAGTTTCCAAGATTTTGCTTTGTCAAACATAAAGAGTCACAGGCACTTGTGTCTCCTTAATTGTTTTGATAAGCTGAGAGCCCAAACTGAATGACAATCTGACTCTTTATGTATTGCTTGCTGAGTGATCCTCATTTCAGGATTGTTACTGGGCAGGATTTGTTTTCTTCACTTGGCTTACCCATAGAAAGTCATTTGGATGGGTAACAAAACAAAAGGAAAAGAAAGGAAAAGGAAAAGCAACAGATTTGTAGCAATAATAATAATAATAATAATAATAATAATAATAATAATAATAATAAACCAAACCAACCTCAATTATGAGGAATTATATAAACCATAGCAAGAGGCTCAGGATGGACTGTAAAATTCAAAGGACAAGAAGCAAAGGTGCAGCAAAGCCACTGAAGTTGTCCAGACAGCAGATGCTGCCCAAAGCAGGTTCACACAGACACTGATGACACTAAATCTCACAAGGAGTTGCACAGCTGTAGTAAGTGAACATTTTCTGGAAAAAAGATTGCAAGTGGTATCCAATTAATTATATCAGACTGTCTCAACAACTGTGAGACCTCCCCATATCCTGCTCACTGCATGTTTTAGAGAACATGCAGGCTCAGCTCCGAGCTTATGTCCATGCAGAGTCCCACACATGCACACCAAGCCCTTCTCCCTTTCCAGCATTAAAACCTTCCAGAGAGGTTGAGGATGAGGGATGCACTCTGCCCTCCCTGCATCTGCCTCGAGACTTCTTTACTGACTCCTTCCTTCGGTTTGCTGAGAATTTAACTTCAGGGAAAAAGAAAAGAAACTCACGAAGAAACCGACATGAAAAATGCGGGGCCCAATTCCTGCCACATCAAATTTCACCGCAAATGCAGGGCCACAAGAAATGTGTAAGAGCAGCAAAAATACTGGATTTCATTCTGCTCCATGGGAGATTTATCTGTTGGTACCTGCAATGCGTTCAAAAATTCGTGTACCAAAGGCTACCTTCAAAAGGACAGTGTAAAAGTGAAGGGAAAGTCAAACTAAGAAAAGCTGCTGTGGGAGAGGTGGCTGAAGACTTTTGCCATCCATCTGTTCACAGGCTGTCAGCTGGCACAAATAATTCCCCTTACCTGGGGGCATTTTCCTGTGTACCTCTCCTTCCCCTGTCCCTCCAGCCACTCTGAGCAGATCGCTGGGGAAGGGGAAATCAGAGTGTTCCCCATCATAAGAAGAAATCAGAGAGGGTACAAAGTTTCACTTAGCTTTAGATTAGTCTAAATTAAATAGAGTGGCCTGGGGAGGGGTCTCAGCCTGCGAGGCAACCTGATAGTGAAGCTAGAATCACAGTCTATCTATGTTCTAAATTGATGGCAATGAAAATAATACTCCCCAGACACAAAAGTACACTTGTTTTCAGATTAATGCATCCTGAATGTGAGCTTTTCATCTCCTTTCTGAATGACTTAACGTGTGCTCGTTCGCCTCGGCCAGAAACTGAACTGCAGGTTCATTATTTGGAAACTTATTTGCGCTCAAGTCCATAAGGCCAGTGGCTTTGGAAGATGAAAACTGCTTTCCACAGGCTCTCATTTTGGGAAAAGCTGGTTGCCCTGGGCTGCCAAACGCATTCCCCATGAGCTGCTCCACGTGCATGCTCTGTTTGGGCTGAAATTGAGACAGCGACTGCCGAGCTGCAGCCGGGGCTGACCCGAGGATCTCCAGTGGCTCCTTGCAAGGGTAAATGATGCGTTTGGAAGCAATTCCTACTGCTCTGCATGCTCCCTCTCCTCAGAGGAGAGCGTTCCTGTCTGCCAGGGCTGCCAGATCCCTGCTCAGATCAATTAATTCCTGGAGTGCACTGTCAATTAATATGTGTAATGGATGATAATTTCACAAATGCTCTAGCTGCATTTTGTGTTTTCCAAACTGCTATTAGTACAGAATTACATTGTTCTTTGATTAATAAGGCAGCACATTTTTTGTGCTTTCAGATATTGTCGTTACAACAGTACAACTCTGTGTTTTTCACATTTATCTGTGGATAGAAGATGTAAGATAGAAGAAAATTGTAAAACACATCTGTCAAGATGTGCTCAAAATTGCTGTTCTTTCTGTAAAAGGAGAATTATTACACTTAATTCAGACACAGATGCTTTGCTAGACTTAGCCTCAGTTCGACTTGCAATGGAACAGGATACTGAAAAGAAATATAAGTGGAATTGAAAAGACAAACCAGCATCATCAGTTCATTCCAAAAGATATATTTTCTTACTGTCATAACATTTCCAGACATTCTGGCAACACCTGACTTTGCAAAGCATTTCAGTTCTGATAAATCATGTGTTCTGAGAGAGCAGATTTTGTACATGATTTCTTAAAAACTCCTCCAGTCTGATTTCATTTTACATTTCCCTTAACAATAGTTTATTCAAATTAATGGCACTTAATTGGAATATGTTTTTCCCTGCTTCTATAACCCTGCACAAGTAACTGTATTAGTTTTAGCTGATAGAAACTCCCCAAGCACATCCGGTATCAGCACTGGCAAGCCAGACCTGCTGTCCCTGGCCTTGTTCATTCACATTCCTTGGTCAAACCACCTTCTTTTCCCCAGCATTAGTTCGTTATCTCCCTGCTATCTGTGCCTGTGGCTGTAACTCCATCCTGGAGAACACTAATTCCACATACTGAGAGCCAAAGCAAAGCCCCACAAGTGCTTTTTCAGAGCCCTCGACAAATGGCAGCTGATTCACTGATCCCTGCCCACCCAAAATGTTCTTTATGCTCCATATTTTCCCTGCAAGTGCCACTCCTGGATATGCAAAGATTGCTGTGCCCTTTCCACAACCAGCTGGGTTTGGGAAATCCTGGCTTTTTAAACTCACAGGGTCACTTTGACACATGGAAAAAGCTGTTGGGTGAGCTTTTTTCCCCCTCAATGATGGCTGCAGCGATGATATGCAGAGGATAAGTTGAACATAATTTGAAGAAAACTCCTTTTCAGTTAATGAATTCTTCCTCTTACAGAGGCATTGGTGTTCAGTCAAGGAAATGCAATATTTGGGTTTGCATCAGTGAAAGCCTCACTAGCAGTTAGAACATCATGCTGCAGGACAGGAATACAATGGCACAATTCAAATTCCCTTCCGGTAAATCACAGAATATCATATTTTAAGATCCCAAACTCTTCACAAGTATATGACCTTAGAATATTTTAAGAGGTTTCTGTAAGCTATTAATTTATTGTGGTCTATTTAGTGATTGCCCTGTATTACAGGGCACATTTCACTGTTGTCTTGACTACAGACAAATCATGAAAAATAAACAGGCCTATTTTCATGCATTCATAAATAGAACAGATCTAAATTTAGCTTAATAAGGGCTGTTTTTTCAAGTACTAACATGCTTAGAATGGAACATTTATAACCTAATAATCATGTAAAACTGTAGACTTCAAGGTTACCTTGGCACAACTCTGGTTGACCTCTCACTTTTAACTTTGCAAAGTGAGGTAAATTCACTCTGTGTCTCATCTGTGTCACTGGAACCCTCTGGCCAGAGCACACAGCCACATCTAAACCAAGGCTTTTATGTTAAAGGCAAAATACGCAATATGAAATTAGCTAAAACTGGTGGAATAAAACCATAAACTGAAACCACATTATTTCCAACAGTATTTTACCTCTGACTTGGGGAAAATGCAGGTATGGATCTCCTTCTCTTTGTGGGATTTTTGTCTGCATTCCAGCAGGGCGCTGATGCGCCACTGTGAACTGAATGATCTTATCCAGTTAATTCTTTCAGACTTCATTTTAGCAGAATTCAAAATTAAAATTAGCCTCACAAATAAAAATGTTGGGATATTTGAATTCACTGGAGCTTTTGAACACTGGTTAAATTTTAAAATCGAGGCTGGTTAAACATGAATTATCATTTTGCTTATGAATTACTTCTTAAAAATATTACAATATAGAAGAACTGTAGAGCTACATAGCCATCCACTAAAATGAGATTCCCCAATCTAATAGTTATTTGACTGAGCTAATATTGAAACACTTAATAGCACTTACACAAAAAATGTTCAAATTTCTTTAAAAAGTAGTACTCTGATCATGAGATTTAAATTATCATATTCATTAGAGAAATCCTGCACTGCGAGCGAAACTCTAGCATTGCAGTGAACCAAATTGACACACAAAAATATATTTGCCTTAAAAAGAAGATAGACACTAATGTGGGATATATTGGCACACGGAAATATTCTCTGTCAAGGCTACTGTATTTTTTTTCCCAGTGCAAATCATCATTTAACTTCCCCCCCCCCCACCCTTGCTTGTTTTTTTTTTTTTTAAATTGAAAAGACGATATCTTGCAAGAATGAAACAACAGCAGTTTCAAACCACAGCAGGAGCAGGCAGCAAAGAAACGCATCTTCATTTTCCTCCTGAACACAAACGAAAACACGAGTGTTTCTTCTCAAACCCGCAGAGCAGAGCTCCTCACTGAGCCTGCCTGGGAGACAGGGGCTGAATAAAGGGCCATTATGCTGGGATGAGAGCTGCAGTTGCCTTGAACTTGCCAGGAGTTCAGGTGTGGGTGTCCCCGTGCTCCTGCATCTGCCTCGTGCTGCCCTTGTAGGCACCGGCTCCATTTCACCAGAATAACCTCGCCATTCATCAACAATGGGGTTCAAATTGTACTTTCTCTTAACACAACATTAACTCTCAAAGAGCTGGAAATTCAGTATTCTGTTCCCCGAGCTTGGATTCCAAATCAGTCACTGAGAACATTATATGAGCAGTAATCCCATTAAATATATCATCTTGCAAATATCTAAATCCAGTTAATTAACTTGTATTGCAAAAGAACTCCAAGATATAGTTTTCAGCGAGCAAACTTCCATTTTAGGTTTCTAATTATGTCAAAAATAAGTTTCATATCTCCTTTTCGCTTAAAAATTAGAGTAAAATCACCTAAAAATCTATAAGCATCAGCAAAACAGGTGTTACACAAAAGTTTTTAAAATCTGAGTGTTCTTTATTAAACTCTATTTTTGTGGAGAGATTATATACAGCAGAGGCCCCATAATTGTTGACAAAGACAAACACTGCCTAAGGGATTTGAAAACATTTTGCACTTATTAACTAAGAAGGAACAAATGCCTGGACAGGAGATAACTGAGGTCATTTTGCAGTTCATGCTAAATGCAGTATTGCAATTCCCCCCACTTGGAAATCTGTTTACTAAAGGCTAGAACTGGAGCAATTTTCCCAGGTTTTTTTATTCTTTTAATGTTTCCTGAAAAGGTCTCTTTTCTGTACATGCCAGACAATGTTGCAACATCACTTATACCAGTACTACTTTATGCTCATAAATGAAGTCACACGTGTTTTTAAACAGAACTCCCATCACTTTTGGGCATAAAGGACCAGGCCCTTTGTTTTCAAGTTGTGGATAATGTCAAAGATTTAAAAAAAAATGGGGCAGAAGGGATAAACCCTGTTGTCTTTAAAAGACTGACCACAACAGACAACATATTTGCCTATTAAAATAGAAAAGAGGATATTTTAGAAATAAATCAGCCACAGTATGTGGTTTGGTGTTTTATTAATTGAATTCTGCCCATATTAACAAGTATTACCACTTTTTTTCCTTCAAATTATTCCCATTATGATTTCTCTTATGAAAATAATGATTCATGTTTTAGATTGAGTTGTGTGAACATGAAACAAAAGCAGTATGGAGCAAAACTGAAAAGAATTCTGAATTATTTCCCTCCAGTTTATCAGTACTTCAGGTCACAGTCCACTCACCAATTATCCAAATGGTCTCAAAAGAGCTAATAACTACTTATTCATCAAAGAGAAGCTTCTGGGATTCACAAAACCTCTGTAGCCACATCCTCACTTTAAACTGCCATGAGCTGTGTCATGGAACTGCAGCATTGCTGGCTGAGCAACACAGAAAGTCAGGGATATATGAATAGTGTTACTTTCCCCCCATTTTGTGGGAATTTATCTCCCTTCCTGGCTGCCCATTCCCCTTTTGCCTTTATGTGTTTTCTGATCTGCTGGCCTTGCTCAATTCCTTCCACTGAAAACTCTCATTTCTCCCAACATATTGGACATCTGCCTCAGGGATAATTCAGAGCTCCAAGATTCCTCCCTCTAGGCATCCCTCCCTTGGTTTGGATGAAAGGCTTTTAATTTTGGGTGCCCTGGAGCAGCCCCTGGCTGGGGCCATCTGATGGCAGAGCTCCAACCTCCCTTACACTCTGAGTAACCCTACAGGAGCAACCCGAAGTGTTCAAGTGCCCTGCTCTGGTTACCTTGAAGATGACAAGAGTTTGTTGCATACTGCCAGAACAGGCTATGGTCCCTCCATCTGCTCCTGAAGAACAAAACATGAGCTAAAATCCATCCAGAGCAGTGAGAAATCCACTGTCTGCCCTGGACAGAGCAAACTTTAGACAAGGATGCCGAGCCAGCTTGGATCTGGGATCCAAGGTCTAGGGCTGTTTAAGCACTAGGTGAAAACATCTAAGAGAATCTAATTTTTAACACCTTGGCCTGTAGCTGCTTGTGATTTTGTACCCATTTTGGCTAGAGGGGTTGAACACCCAGTCCTCCAAAGGAAAGAGAAAGCTTGAGGTTTTGTCATAGCTTCATCTGCAGATTGCAAGTTATTAAAAATGCAAGTATTGTTCACCTCATAGATTAAACAGCTGCTTCACGAGTTGGAAGTGACCTTGAACAGCTCTGTTGTCAGCATCCCAGTGTATTATCTGCTCTTGGCTCCTTTCAATGATTTGGACAACTCAGTGCCAGAAACTTCATCTCACATTTTCCAGTCAGGCAACAATTAGCTCAACCATAAAGCACATTTTCATTCCTTTTTGGCTACCTTGAGAAACACACGTCATCATTTCTTCATCTTTGGCCTCTGGCAAGAATGCACACTGACCAGGTAATTTACTCTTCAGTATTGTTTATTGCTTGAATTTAAAACAAAAACCCCCTTCTGAATTTTCCAGAAACATCAATGATATTATGTTTTGACTATGAAATAAAATATGCTTGCCTAAATATCCAGCTGTATTCCCAGTGAAAGGGTTAATACCTGTATTTTACCCTTTTTGGATCAGGTTGTTGAGAGAGGGAAAGCTTCATGCACCATAGGAACCTGCACTAGTACCCTAATGACAGTATAATTAGAAGTATCATTGTGGTAATGATTCTTTTCATCTGGCAAAAGGCCTTCACAAAAAAAGAGATCTCTTATTCACTTAGTTTCACCTGCCCATTTTCTTACCTCAGCAATGCTCCTTTTCTAGGTCAGCACCAGAAGTTAATACTGGGTGTTTGACAAGGCTTCAGACTTTGTGCTCATCAAACTAATTAAAGAGAAACACATCCAAAGCCTAGTGAATTATTTTACTTTTTAAAAATGCTGCCCATTCATCTTGTTTGAAGATTTACCTGGCTCAGTGGGTTTGATTAATGAAAAGGACAATGGGCTCTTGTCAGTGTAACCTGCAGTCACTTGGTTCAGGGTCAGCAAGTTGAGGGAGAGGCCTCCATGTCTATATTTAGTCTCTCTCTACTTTAAAAATCCAAAGAATTGAAACTTTACTGATTTTATCATTATGCCACAGTTTGAGAACTGTCTTGATCTCAAACTTCATTCAACTATTTTTGGTTTGTTTCAGTTAAATAGCACACAGCAGGTCCCTGCCGTGGTTGTTCTGGCTGTGGATAGGTAGCATGGCTTTATGACAACACCAAAACCAAGTCTAAAAATGGGGTATGGGCTTCATGAGAGCTTAAAATATAAATTCTTTTAAATTGCTACTGGGGGAAACTTACACTAATATATGTGTTTGCATAAACTCTGAAGGGACAAAGAAAAAAACAAAGCAAAAAGGAGATATGGTACATATTTAAATGCCAATGAGGTTATAAAATAATCATAAATACCTGGATTCTGCAAACATTTTGGCATACAATGAGCAACAGGATCACAAGTGCTCCTATTAATAGATTGGAGCTTTGATTCTTCCGGGAATTGGAAACCAGATAAAGAGCCACATTCTTATACTTCCAGAGACAGCAGTAAACAAGATTTCTGCTAAAAGTCAGAGCGGTCCCCTTTGTTTGAAGAGAAGGATGCAGGCTCCCCCTGGCTTGCTGGCTGTGTGTCCCTGTGCCTGTGCCTGTCCCTGCTCTGTGTTGGGAAGGGCTGAGCGTTCATCCCTCTGCTCCCCACCTGCTGCTGGGAGCTGTTGCCTCCCCGTGCCACAGGCAGCGAGCAGGGAAGGACCAGCAGGGATTATAATCTGCCCTCTAGTGATTCATACAGTTAACATTTGGCAGCATTTAACGTTATTTGTGCATTACATAATTACACGTTCATTACATAATCGTTTCATTATGCAACAGCGACCGTGCTCCAGCAGCTTTACACCTTTCCAAGAGGTTCTTGAATGCAATCAAGTGGACTGAGCATCCAGCAGATTGCTGATAATGATGGGTTGTGATCATTAATAACTCCTTCTACTGATAGGTTTATAGGCCTCTAAGACACAAATCATGCCTATCGTCCTGGGACAGCTACTGTTGCATAAAGCCATCTGCAAGCACAGGCTGAGGTTGTGCAAAACAACATCCAGTTGCTTCACTCCAGTGCCTGGGGCCAGAGTTTTCAGTTGTGCTGTTGAGCAATAATGCCCAGATCCTCTCCTGAGAGGCCGAGTGAGATTTTCTGACCGATTTAATGAAGCAGGGCTGGAACACACCTTGGCATCTTTGGCCACAAAGGAGGTTGTGGTTTGGAGGGAAGGGCGTGGTCCCCAAGTCTTAGTCTTGTAAGTACTCTTTGACAAGCAAAAGGCTTTGTTTGATTTTAAGACACTCTTTGAGGTTCTTTATCAGGAATTAATTGCTTCATGCCAGAAAAGCCCAGCAGTGCACCACGGCTGGCTCTGCTTCAGGCATCCCCAAGAGCTCCCTCTGCGATCCTGCTGATTCAGCTGGGCAAAACCAGGGGTGAAGGCTCACGAGGGCCTCGGTCCCTAGTTCTGGCTGTACACGGGTCTGAGTGGAAACAGGAGGTCAAACCCTCCAGGAACACAACCAGGAGGAACATTTTCCAGTCCCACCTGAGCCCAGAGGAGCTGTGTGTGCTTTGGCCCCAGGTTCCACCTCTCCCAGTCAGCTCTGACTGCAGTCTCTCTCAGAACAGCTCTGCAAATCCATTCTCATTCAATAGTCACTTCAGTCTTGCAAATAAAACACTTCTGGGCTGGCTTGATCATTTAATCTTCCCTATCATCTGGGAAATGCATTTGGATAAAGGGACATTCATTGAACTGTCTTTTATCACACAAGTATTTCTACCAAAGAAAGATTTCCGAGATTCAACTCTTTGTATTTAAAATGCAAAATTCAAAGAAGTTTTATTGCCAGACTTTCACTTCTCAATAATTATGTCTTAATTGTTCTGCAAGTTTGCATTACAATTTGTCATATATTCTATGAATTAGCATTAAAAATCCACCTTCCTTCTGATTAATAAATCAAGAAGTTGTATTTTAAGTGATGCTTTTTAAATGCAGCCATGCTCTAGCATTCTCCCTAGGTTTTTAAATAGGTAAATACTACACTGGGCTGTTTGCGAGAGAAAGAAAAATAAAGAAAAAAAGATTAAAGAGAGATGAGATTGTTGGGGGAAAGAAAAGTGTCATATTTTCCACATAGCAAGTAAAATAGCAAATATAGTCAGCTAAGTAAAAGGAGATCAGACCCTGAACTCAATTTTTATTGTATTATATTTGAAATACCACTTCATTCCCATGAGAGAATTAGAGAATTTTATGCAATCTTTCACACTATACTTCTGCAAGAGCCATTTGCTACCATGCTGCCTATGGCTTTTCAAGACCTAAATTTCCAGCATAGGGAGGTAAATTTTTCCTGTATGTCATCAGTCAGAGTGCACCTACCCACTGAATCCTGAACATTTCCTGCAGCAGCTTTGAGATAAAGATTGCCTGATACCTGCAAGCCCTGTAAGAATAATATTGTTTACAAATGACAATTTCTGGTGCCTGATATTCGAGGCAATGCAAAGTGTTAGATCTTCCTTCTCAACATAGTTCCATGTTTCCAGGTGTTAGGTTTTTCATTTTTTAAGAGCAGGTAAGAAAGCAAGACAATAAATAATCATAAAATGTCAGACATTCTCCAAACGGCTGTTTGAGTTAACACAGGCCATAAAGCTCTCACTTTTATTAGATTTGAAAATGATAGTTATTTGAAGGAAATTATGTCACCACTTAAAATATTTTACCAGAAGAAACTGCTTAGCACCATATCTTTAAACCACCAAGAAAGAAATTCCAGAGAGTTTCCACTACACCACAGTCTCCTGACTACTCTTGTTAGTAGTGCAAAGCAATGCAGGTAAAATAAGGAGTAACCTTCCCATCCTGGGTCAATACCAAGGCCATCAACACTGTTTGTGCTCAGGACCTGCTCCAGATTATGTGTTCCAAAGCTGCTTGGTGATTGTCCATATTACTGCTAGCCCTCTTCTTCCTTTGCAACCCTTCACCTGCATGGGGATTTCTTTGGGGTCCACGAGGAGACCCAGGGTCACCTGAAGGGCAGCTCCCTCCCAAAACACAGAGCCAAGGTGCCCAGAGACAGCACACATGGCAGGTGACTCGAGACTGAACCAAGAGCAAGGATCAGGAGGCAGAAATCACGCTGAATGTGTTCCTGCTCTTAGTGAGATGTGGGTGTAAAACCAGAATCAATCTCCCTGGGTCTGGGTGCAGAATGGGCTCCAGCTCCTGCTAGAATTTTGGGTCTGTGACAAACACTTGCAGAGTGGATTTGTTTGAAGTCTGCACATCAAAGCCAGTGCATAAACCACGCTGTCACTCATACCTTCACAAAATTCCCAAGCCACTGAAGAACCCACATGGCTGGTGCAAGAAGAAAAATAATTCTCTGAAACAGCTGAAAACTATGTCTGTCCTTCAGGATTTCCCACTGAAGTAAATGGGTGTAACTTACCTGTATGGCTTTACAACACCAGCAAGGACCGTTCACCTCTTGCTGGAGAATTGTTGTTATTTGCACATATGCATTTACAAATAGGATGAACAAATAAAAGGCACAAAAATACACTGGTATCCGTGTTTCAGACCTCTCAGGATAGGGTCAGGAATCAGCTACACTGCATAGGATATTAGCCAACTACGGGGTGGAAAGGGACATTCATCCTGTGTGGTATATTATAATATATATTTTCTGAGCAGGGGCAATCTAACAAAACCTCTTTATCTGTTATTATAAAATACTCTGAATTAGCAAATAAATTCTGCAGCAAAGAATATTTGCAGCACGTCTATTCAAGCATACCATCAAAATTGTTGGTGACACGCTGGTTGTGGTGGAGCTGCTGGTTTGCCTTTCTGACTTTGGCTGGTTCCTTCAACACAGTGGTTCTGAAGGCCCCAGATGTTCAGTCTAACAACTCACAGGCCTTATTTGTGTGACAAGCCACTCACTCCTCAGGACGGCTGTGCTTATTCCTGTAACGACAAAGTAGGTATTTCTTTCAATAACATTCACTTGCCATTAGAAAAATATCCTAATTATGAATTCAGAAGTGACAGATTGTGAGATTCAGTTTGCAAAGATGATGTCACTGCTGGGGAATTGGTGGGTAACCTCCAATTACCTCCTTGAATAAAGACATCAGTGTTGTATCTCGAGAAATAATGGCTAATGATATGTCTTCCAAAAGGAAATAGTGTTATTAATTACCTTACTGTGAACACACCACTTATTGACAGCTTTGAAGGCCATTCATCCAATTAAGTATAATGACTAAAAGCTTCATTTGGCCTTCATGGTTATACAGATGGGCTAAGAACAGAGAGCAAGATTCTGATTTCATTTATAACCTTCATAAATATTCAGAGAAAGTCACAAACACCCATGGAGCTCCCCTGGTTTCTATTGCTGTGATTAGAGTCAGACTGTGGCAGGTAATGATGGCATAGAAAGCGCTGTAAATTGATACCTCTAATACCTTGAAGACTTATTGTTGTGCAATAATACAATCTGTCATCTCTTCTGATTGTTACTAAGCACTTTGCTTCCAAGTACTTTCCTATCAACATTTAGAGGGTTTTGCTTTCCCCAGCTATCGTCCAGGCCTGCTTACATTTCAGTGACAGATGATTTAGTTGCAAACACCTCCCTGTATAAGTTACTTCTTACTAACTGCGACTTCCACATCTTTCCCCCTCCCTCAGATTAATCTAACAATCATTCTAAAAATCATTCATTCACATTATACTTTCCCTCAGTTCTACAGCTCTGCTTGTGATTGTATTCACACGCTGTTGTTAAGAGTAACGCGACTGAAGCCAACAGAATTTCTTTGGAGAACAGAATCTGGCCTCATGTATAAAGGATCATTTTCATGGGCCCATCTAGGCATCTCTGAAGCCCTCATTAACATGGCATTTTGCTGATTAATTAATTTAACGGGTGGCAGGAGAAATCCCTGTGCACAGCACAGCTCAGGTAACGTGTCTCTAGGACAGCAGCGTGGCTGTTCACATTGCCTCTGCTTTTATCTTTGAGCAGCAACAGGTTGCTAATGACACGTGGTTATCATTTTCACATTTTGGAACATCAAAAATGCTGACAGACTAAGGTGGCAACAATTTGCAAGCACTCAGGTAGAACATCAAAGACCTTACTAAAAGTTTAATACACACCAGCACCAGCAACAGTTTTAGATCTACCTGTACCACAGGTCTAATCGCTCAGAAATCTGATACTGATGCTCACATGACATCCAAGAATTGCTTTTTTTGTTAAATGGAAAGCAACATTACAGCCAAATGGCAAAGTGTCTGCAAGTGCTTTGTTTCTTTGCAACACTGAGGAGCCAAGAGACTCAACCTTGTAACAGCTGACATTGTAGAATAACTTAATGCTGCCAACAGGTCTTGAGAGAATGCAGAATTATATGTAAATATATCAAGTAAATGTTTTTAAGCGATAGGTCTTCACCTTGTGCAAACAAGTTGCAAGAGCAGTATTTATCAAAAGGGTGCCTGATGCAAAGAAGTCAGATTAATTGTTTATGCAGAGAAGCATTCGGTCTGCATTGCAATGAGTACAAGCACAGGAAAGAAATGTTTCTAGAAACCACCTCCTTCACGGGAGCAACTGTGAATGAAGCAAACATGGTGGCAGCAATTTTAAGTGTGATTTTAATACCTTCTGCCACTTTGCACTTGCTGTGTTCATATGTGTTGGGTATACTTAGAGCTGACATGAAGAAGGGAGAATAATTACTATAAGCAGGTTGGAAATGTGACCACTTTGTAGATAAGCCTCACACAAGAAGGTACCAAATTGTGGAAAAACACACTCTTGCCTGAGTAAGCCTGGAAACCAGACTACTCAGGGACAAAATTCTTGTTTTGAGCTTGAAGCCAGTAGATATTAATCTATTTCTGTTGTGTTAACTTATTTCTACTCCTAAGGTCTCATACTGTGTCAGACAATGTTACCTGCAAGCTGGGTAAAGGATCCCAAGGATTGTCCCACTTTGCTATTCCTGGCTATTCTTCAGATGCTGCATCTGGCCCCAAAATTTCCAAGTCAGGGCAACCATTTCTTCTAGGAGTTAAATGGGATATGGGGATGGATAATCAAAATATGAATAAAACACAAACAAAGCAGAAGGACCCAGGTGAGAGTCTGGGTGTCAGAGCCTTGAAGTGCTGCATGTCAGTAGCTACACATAAAGAGGAAAAAAGGTTCAAAAACCCCCCCAAAAAATCACTAGGGGAATCACTCTAAATGGATCATGTAATATAAAAAGAAAATCAAAACCTATTCACAAAATGTAAACAAAAAATATTTTCCAACAAGGCCTCTGATGAGTAAAATAAAAGAACATTGCCAATTAAATTTATCCACAGTATCTTAATACAGGATCTCATTTTATAAACCTTTCTAATATTGAAATAATAGTGCCAATTTAATGTTTTCTTTTTTTTTTGTTATTAAAGGTTATCATAAATACAAGCTTTTTTCTAGAGTAGAATTCAAACTTAGCAAATACATGATAAAATTTAGGGCTGTGTCCCCCAAAAAAAAGAGAAGAGTGTAATACCTCTTACCTTCCACAGTTCACAATATTAAGGCAAGCTTTACGTAGGCTTTCAATTTCTTAAACCAAGTCACTATCAAAGTGCCTTTGTAGCAAAAAGGGATGGATTTGAAGAAAATATTGTAGGTGCCAATGTGCATGAAGAAGAAATCATTGATAACAGCAATGCTACCAACCAAAAATTACACAGCTCAGTCTCTATGCACAAAGACCTCCATCTAAAAATAAAGTTAAAGGAGAAAGAATCACATTTCATGTTATACCAGTATATGGCATTTTTATCATCCATGGCAGGTGTTAAAGCGTGGCTGAAACAATAGTGCTGAAAATATATTGCAATAAATTATCTCTACTGCATCACTGAGGCAGAAATTAAAACCAAAAAAGAGAGGCAAAACGGAAAAAAAAAAAGTCAGAAACACATTAAAAATAAAATCAAATCAGTGTTCTGTTTAATGTTCTTGCCCTGAGAAAATCTCCCAGTGGAGTCAATGAGAGATTATCTTGGGCAGGGAGTACTGAGCTGGCCTTAACACATTAAAAGATAAATCATATATAGCTGATGCAAGTTGGGAGGGGTGGGGGGGGGAAATGTTACGGGAAATGTTTATCTCTTCCAAATCTTTCTTGAGGGCAGTGTTAAAAAAAGGTTGATGTGATTGAAGCATAATGTCATTACTTGCCAGAGGAAATACAGGATGTTAAGAGGCTGATTAACCTGCCTTCACAGCACAAACATGTGGCCCTAAATTTGTATCATATTAACTTTTTGTCTTCTGAACTTCTCCAAGTGCAAACGCCCAGGTAAACTCAAAAGGTGAAGCCACTGCAGGCAGAGGGTGAGATGGGAGCTGTGGACACATTTACAGCCAGAGCTCAGCTGAACTTTTCACAAATACAAGGAGGGTCAGCTCCAGGAATTTCATTTAGATCCATGCTTAGCTAAAGGTAACCGAGAACAAATTATGGCCCCTTCAGTCAGAGAGACTTCAGAGCAATATTGCTTTTGTCAGCGTTGCTTGGGCTTGCACTGAACAAGCAACTGATGTGAAGAACTTCTTGATGTGAAGAACAGAAGCTGATCTAAAACATGCACATTTAGAATCTGCTCTCTATGAACTCTGTGGATAATTTTTTTATGCTCCAGGATAGACCTACTGCTAAATAACTCTTTTTCTGCTTTGTAACTAACACTTTTCTTTGGCTTACAAAACAAAGTTCTCACCCTTGCTTGTCAGTCTTTCAGGCTAGGGCAGCACTCCTGGAATGCAGCAGAGCATGATTGGGTGCTGCACCTTTGCTCCATGCAGGGAAGAGTTTCCCAGGAGCAGCTCCCAAAGGTTCGAGGAGAGCCTGACTGCTCCAGCACAAAGCACCAGAGGCAAATACATGTGTGCCAGCTCATGCCTCTTAAAACTGTAAGAACTGGCTGTTCCAGACATGCATCATGAGATTCCCAACCTTGATGACACCTCAATGCCTGTTGGAACACCAATGAACAGCATCATTACTCCTAAATTAATTAGTAAGGTCACTAACTCTGGGGTGACTCTGAAAAGCTGTGAGCTTATCCACCTGCATTAGAGAGTGTCCATAACTTCTCCCAGTGCCAGGAGGAAGCAGCACTATGGCAAAATTTTATCAAATTTTTCATGAATAAGTGTTAAGAATATGAGTATATAAAGTCAAATGCTCCAAAGCTGAGAAATAACAGAATTAGTGTTGCCTTATTATTCACATCTGATTTTTTCCACAGGATGTCCTGTGAAATTAAGAGCTGAAGTTACACGTCTTGCCCCACCCCTCTCAGCTGGCAGGAGGACATGAGCTTTAAAGACTCATTTCTTAGAGACATTTACAGGCTCTCAGCTCTCTTGGTGTCTCACACTTCTTCACTAAAAATGTTACAACAATCTCATGAGTTGAATTGTTGCCTTTGCCTCAGCAGTGGACGTGGAAGCTCAAACCCCAAAGTTGTTTTGAATGGATGGATGGATGAACAAACAGATTTTGCAGGGAAAGGTAAAAGGTGTGACACGCATTTGAAGACTGTGACACTGGGAGAGCATGGCTCTTGAGGCAGGTGACTCAGACTGCAGAGCACATTCAAATTTGATTTTATTTCTCCCAGTCCCCATGGCTATAACCTCTCCAAGACAGCTGTCAGTGTTCCTACAGGCTTCTCTGCCCTCTGGACATGCAGATTCTCACCACACCCATTTATAAACACCTGCTTGGCACACCAGTGGGGCCTAATTAAGCATTTTAAAGTTCTCCATTGCAAAGTCCCTGAGATCTGTCATGGAGAGGAAAACTTTCAAACGAACCTGATCCTCTTCATAGGGACCACCCAAAACAGAACAGCAGGGCCAGAGGATGAATATGTCCCCAGCCTGAAAGGCGGTGGCTTTGACTCAGTTTTGCTTCTTCATTCCAGTTTTCGGCAGGATTTGTGGCAAATCCCCAAAGCCATCACCTGCCAAAGGATGTAAGTGCAAAAAGCAAGAGAATAATAAAATGTAGGCACTGGGACACAGAAGCGTGACTCCTCAGGTCACACATGTTCCCAACAGTGAGAAATCCTCGATTTTAGCCCATCCCCACCCTCTGAGGGCACAGTACCCAGCTCCAAAACCTGCCAAAACATGAGTGCCGTTGCCTTTAACCCTGGGCATTCAGCAGCAGCTCTTGCAGCCTGAAGGCATCAGAGAGCTGAGACCTTGCCTCCTGCCTCTCCCAGCTCTGTGCCTCGTGTGCTTCCTGCAGGGCTGGAAAAGCTTCAGCTACAAAGTGGAGAGTCCTCGTGTCCAGGACTGCAACAGCCAATGGAAAAGCCTCTTCCTGGGCAGCAGATGGTTTGGACTCCAATACAGTCATGCAGAACAGGACAGAGAGCCTGAATTTCATACAGCTTGGCCAAGGCTTCTCATCACTAATGTGGTTTTTATCCTCCACACATTCCCCTTTCCCTTCATTACAATTAAATTTTTAAAAGGCCAATATAACTTCCATTTTGAAAAGGAACTACAGAATCTTCTTAATTAGAGAGTCTAGCTGCATTATTATTTTGTGTGTTTATGTAATTATACACAAAACAGTAATACACACACATATCATTTTGGCCAAATCAATCAAAATACCAGCTTCAACATCTTGTACTGTCCTTACATTCACTTGCATCAACAAACAGCCTGCAGTGTATGGCAAAAGCACTTTTCCACATACGCCAGTGAATGTAAGAAAACTCAATAACCACAAACAAAGTGTGTGGTGCCAATTAAATATTTTTAAAGTGAATCTAGAGAAACAGAAGTGATGTAATTTTCATGCTACAGGGTGCATTTGTGTTACTTGATTATCAAACCCCTTATTCCATTTGCTGTAACAAAGGTTCCAAAATTGGAGTGCACCCATGGGAAAACTGTTTACAAGATTCATTTAGAGATGTATCAACAGTTCAAGTCCACGAGGTACAGGAGAACATTGTAGAACATTCACAGTTCATAAACCCTAATATAACAACTGCCAAGCCCTATAATATCTTGCTTTCAGAAGAACAATTCACTCCTTTATACATCAAACAGCAATTTTCCTAACTGCTGTAATTTTATATGCAATGATAAATTCGTGTGGAAATTAGCCTGATAGTTTCTCAGGAAATGTAATGCAAAGAAACTCCCTAAACTTACTGCATCTTTTTCAATATGCATGTATTATTTAAATACTTAACTATAATTGCATTTCTTTGGGAAAACTGGGTGCCTGTGCTCTTGACACCGGCACAGGTCTTTTTCTCCCAGGATTAGTCTCAGTGTGGTTTGCAGGATTTACCATGACTACTTATAATCACTGGTTGAAAAATTGACAGGCAAAGTATTTTTGCAAGAAAAGTACTTTGTAGGGCTTAAGAAATAGATATCTTGGTAATCGAATTCAGAAAGGGAATGCTCATACATGCAAAGAAAGGTCATTGTTGGCTGAAGTGTGACAGACCCAGTCTGTATTAATTTATACTGACTTGATGAAAATCCATGACTTCCCCAGATTTTGGACTGACTCCTGACAATTGCAGACCCCGGCCAAATATAACAAGCTTTTACTACAGTGACTTTCAGGTTGAATCCATTTGGGATTATAAACTCCACAAAAACCAAGAGTGTAAAACTCAGGAGTTCTTCCTGACTTTAACAGCTCCAAGGTAGCAATTTGAACTCTGATTTGCATTTTGGGATATCCTGCAGCATCAAAATAAATCCTCAATTTTTTAATTACTGTAACTCTAAGTGGCCTAAGTGTTCCTTAGGAAAAAGAAAAATTAGTCTATAAACCACAAATTAGATAGAGTCCATTGCAGAAGGAACCAAATTTTACTGGACTCTAATGATTAAGGAATGCTCAAAAGCTGGATTAGATACCTTAAATTTCATATTCTTTGTTCTGTTTCCCACTTATCCACTATAAATTTGGATGAGTAACAGAATTTTAAAATGTTATGTTTTAAAAAGTCTTTTAAAAATAGCTACATTTACTAAATTCATAATTTTTTTAGTATTTAAAATTAGGAAATAGTCACACAAGTTTTCTTTAAACTTTGAGAAAAGTTAAGCTGCTAAGTTATTTGAAGTTCTGGCTAAATATCTGTATCAGTTAGTCAAAGTCTAATCCACATTTTGACAACACTATCCTTTTCTATTGTATAAAAATGCCTTCCTTTTACCTCAGTTTATGCCACTAGTTCTGATTAGTAATTAGCTCATCCAGAGCTGAGAAAAAAATCAAACAGGAATTGCAAAATGGAAGAGATATTATTTTCTTCTTTCTGTCTGTGTATAACAATACAGTGTAAGAGGGAGAGATTTATCATCTCTAAAATTATGACAGATAAGGATGAATGTAAGTAAATTGATTCAATTTTCTAATTAAATACAATATTCCCTTTGTTTAATAATTGAATTTAGATGAATTTATATTGTTTTCTTATATATCTAGCCTACCCAGGATAATTTATTTCAGTAGCATTAAGATTAATTCCTAGATTTTATATCCACTGGAATTATAATTTATACATAAATGAGGATATAAACATAATCCATCCCATAATAAATGCAAATAGAAGCAAATCTATACAAGAGTCTAAATAATAAATACAAGATAAAGCATGGTCTATATATAAGCAAGTTTTTGCAGCCTTAAAGGTGCTCTGCTTGTTTATCGATATTATTTAAATTACATTTTTATTATTTTGCTTTAAATCAACTCAACATGGCTTGGACTTTCCTGGCTGTACTGCAAGCCTCTAATAGCACATCTCCATTCTTCCCAGGAGATTTTGGGCTGGAGGAGCTCAGTGCTCCCAGTGTGCTGAGCTCACCATTCTGCTCCTGCTGCAGGATTTTCCATTTTTCCCTCCTTAACCTCATGATCTATCCTACTTTAACCATGACATCCACACTTTGTTAACAAGCATTTGTACAAATCAAATTTGGGGATTGGTTCGTAGGAGTTCAATAATAATATTTCCATGTAAATTTTATATGTCTGTGATTTTTGCCGGTCCAAGGAATGCATTGCTTATCTTACACTACATCCACAGCTTTAGGGGGTACCAGAATATGATTGACCAATTTGCCTCCTGAATTTACTCTTTCACTTGTGTTCAGATTTTAGTTCTGTCAGCCCAGCTCCCTTTGTATCACCAAACTCTTGGGTAAACACCAATGCAATGCTAACCTTACAACATTTTAAATTATTCCCCAAATTCCAGATTATTATAACTTCTATCTCTCTAATATCAGTAGGTCAATGAATAAATTGAATATTCCATGTTGCATTCTACAACTAAATCTGTTTATAAGCCCTATGTGACTTTAAATTTTCTTCCTTATTGTTAATGAGAACTTTATTTTACAGTATATTTAGATAAATTTTTATCCTTTTTACAAGTTTCCCTTTCTAACCTGAACCTTGAAGAACACAGAATCATACAGGATTGTATTATTTTTTGTAAACTTGTTGTCTTTATTGCTACAGTAATAATTTTGCTGCTAATATTGCTTGACTCTTTTTCATCAGAATAAACACATAAACCCCAATATTACCTTTCTTTAGAGTCTATATTATATTTTATTAAAGTTTGTCCTTAGATTTCTGGAAGCAGCAGGCACTTTTAACCTCAGCATAGAGACAATTCCTACTTTTACACCTCTCTGGGAAGTTCTGCAAAGTTTGAGTCCATTATTGAGTTCACGATTATCAGCTGACTAGAAGATGACCTAATTCCATTCCCATTCCTGACAAACATAGTCCTGTTAACATAAATAGCTCATTGTAAAAGTATAATGGCTTGCAAGGGATTGTTTTGTTTGTTTGTTTTTACATCTTTAAAGATGTTACCTAGTGCAATTTTGAGATCAAAACACAAAGAAACCATGAGAGCTGGTTATGTTCCTGTGAAGACGCTATTTAATTAGCACAGATTTCCTGGAAAGGTGATGTTCGTTGCCTGAGGGTATGGGAGGCTGGACTAGATGATCCAGTCTGAGGTCCCTTCCAGCCTGAGTTATTCTATGGTAGACATCCCATCCCAGTGAGTCACTGGATATTTTTAAAACTGACTGGGAATTTATTTCCCCCTGAGTGCTTTGGTCATGAAGAAATTATTCAGCTCTCCTGGTTAGACTTGCTAACGGCCTCATTGCACAAACTGTGTTTTCTACAGTGCACATGGAGAGAGAGAGGCTTAAATTCAACTTTTTCTCCAGCCTCGGGCTGTGTCCCTGTCCTGCAGGGGCAGCTTTCCCTCGTGCCTCACCAGACTGGCTCCACGCCAGGCACAGGGAGTAGAGGGAAGTGTGGAAGAGCTTCTGACAGTGCAGACCCTGCAGGGGAAGGAAAAGCTGCTGATGTAGGAACAGCTCAAACCAGAGTCTCCCTGTGAGCTGTGGAAGGCAGAGGAGATGTCCTGGGGGCTAAACAAGGCCCAAAGATGAGAGAAGATCCCGACAGAAGGAGTCCGGGTTTGAATTTATTTCCTTTGTCAATGATTCAAAGGAATTTAAGCAATATTTACACTTTTCTTGCTTAACAAAAGGTACGTGTTTGGTGCAGTAGAACTCGTGCAGAATTAACTGGACAGCAAATTCCCAGGCACTCAGCTGATTACACAGATGCACAAGACTTTCCTTCCAGGTGCCTCAGCCCTGCTTGGTAGGAAGCACCACTGTCAAAAACACTTGGACAATTCCTGCAGCAAATTTGTCAGTTTTGAAACTGAGTTTCTGGATTTTTTGAAAGAGAAATGCTCTGCCAAAGCAACACATCAGGTTTTTATCTCATCCTTAAGATATTTACAATAACTTACTATTTGTTCAAATGGCAAAAATCCCTTTTAATTACATATATTTTCTGAAAAACTTCAGAGCTACACTAGTTTTATGAGTCATTTGTTAGAAAAGACTGAGGTTTTTAAGAGGATCCAGCTGTAACTTGCCCTGAGCAGTGTATAAATTCTTCAGTAAGTACTTGTGTCTGAGTGACTGAAAAAAATACCCAGTAGTTTTGTTTATCAATGCAAAAACTTGTTTAAACATATTCAGAACTGTGTTTCTGCTTTTATTAACATAATCTCTCTGTTTCTCTTACTAAGGATGTTTTCTTCCAAATGATCAAAATTATGAAACTAAACACCCCAGATTCACAGAGAACTGGAGAAAATGTAATGGTGGTAGGTTTTGATGTTTTCTGAAGTAGGAAGGCTACAACATCTCTCTGCAGTGTTTTGCTTGGGGATAAGTTCTTTAAAAGCATAGCACATGATGTTCTTTCACCCGGAAAACAAAAAAAAGAAGTCAAACAGACTTTTTTTTTTTTCAAAATAATAACTTCCTAACTTCCACAAAAATAATCCAATAAACCAAGTCTGATCTCTTCATTCCCAGCCTTTCTGGGAGTCACCACTTGGCATCACTGTGTGTTTGTACTTTCCAATTATTGGAAGGAAAAGATAAATTAAAAATGAGGGAAAGTTAAGATCTTCTTTTTAGATCTTCTAAAGAAACACCTAGCTGTGATGGTGCTTGGTTTAATTATTAAGAGACCAAACAGTAAAATCTGCTCTGCTTATGTGGGACACTTGATGTGCCTCAACTGATTTATTTCTGGGTTCAGAGGTGTTGTCTCAATGTTCTGCCTGTGCAAACCAATAAAATGCATCCAGGTGCCAAATGTCTCCCAAGCCTCGTGCTGGGTTTGCTGCCCTCACTGACATGCACTTACTAAACACTCCTGGGATAACAGTTTTCCTTTGCAGGTACCAACCTCAAAAGCAAAGCTGTTATTCCAGATTGCATTGTCCTCTCTCAAGATAAAGGGAGAAACAAAAGAGAACCCCACCTGAAATTCCTCTGATATTTTCACCCAGGCAACCTCTCAGGTCCCAGTGGAGACTCGAGGCTGTAATTCAACACATGATTTTGCATAATTGGAGCCATCTTAAATTGCTGTCTCCTCATGTTGCTAACCCTGGAGTCTGACCTTGGCTTTAATTTTTAAAAGTTTACTTTGCTGAGGCTTCTCCTTCTCAGTTTCAGCGATACTCAAAACAATGACAGAGCAGCTAATAACTACAAAGTGGGCAAACAACAGAGCAATCATCAAACTTTTTTGTTCTCAGATACCGTTTTAGACACCAGTGATATTAGGAACAGAGCAGGATTTAAATGTGCTTTGACATGGGAGATGATACCGGGGAAGATAAATGTTTTAAATCAAACTCTGTTTAAGATAAGCACAGCATACAAAGTAGCTACTTGACTCTTGATTTAAAAGTGCAGTTATTCTGATACATACTTAAATATACAGAACTGTCTCTGGAAAATAATTCCAATGAGCTATTATATGAAAACACAATACATGTGGGCTGAATGACATTTTATTT
Source organism: Sitta carolinensis (assembly GCA_032173965.1). Classification (NCBI taxonomy): domain Eukaryota; kingdom Metazoa; phylum Chordata; class Aves; order Passeriformes; family Sittidae; genus Sitta; species Sitta carolinensis. The sequence continues at coordinate 29,247,141 of CM063287.1, forward strand.
TTTATTATACTTCAACTAATTTTTACACCTTGCCTAAGTTCATGCTCTGTACTGTTTTGAAGGCAAATACAGGTGCACCAACATGCAAAAGTGTTAAAAAATAGCTGAAGGAAAACCTTATATTCACAACTGAAGCTGTGGCAAATCAACATCTTTGCCTGCTTAGCTGAGTGCCAGAAGAGGAAAAGGACTCAGAAAGCACCAGACTGATGCTATTGCCAACTCAAGAAACCCTGGGCTACAAACATCGTATTTTGTGCAACTTTAATATCAGACAAGTTAAAATATTTCGTTCCCAAGGACCAGGATTCATGTTTAGCCCTGAATTTTCCTCTTTGCCAGCAAAGCTAATTGGTACTTTGAAAACAGGTGGCAGCAGGGTCCACTCCTGTGGATCCAATTTAGCCATTAAAACAATGGCAAAGTGGGAATAACTCTTAATATTGGGATTTAGTAGCCTTTTAATCTCTTTTTCACCTGGTATAATGCCAAATTTGTGTACTAATGCCAAAGTTTGACAAGAAAAATTACATTTATTAAGGATCCCACAACTTTATACTTACTAAGGGTCTGGAGACAAAAAAAAACAGATTAAAGTTTTGCACAGAACTGAGCCTCCTGAGTTTTGCTGCTCATGAGTATTGGTCTGATAAAAAGAGCTTCATGTTTTTTAGCAGATATGCTGCCAGCTTTTCTCACAGGAAGCAACAGGCATTGTAACCTCCAGCGCCACATCAAAATAAACACATTTTATACCTGTGGGAAGCAGGGAGGTTCACTGTTCCAATAGCCTAAATAATTAATATCCAGCAGTTGAGGGAGCTGACAGATTAGGTATTAGGATGAAATCGTTCCCTGCGAGGGTGGGGAGGCGCTGGCACTGGGTGCCCAGAGCTGTGGCTGCCCCATCCCTGGAGGTGCCCAAGGCCAGGCTGGGCTGGAAGCAGATGATCTTGGAGGTCCCCTCCAACCCCAACCATTCTGTGTTTTATAACTCAAGCTGAAATAATGCACAGGTAACAATAATCCAAGTGTCACGCTGAGATCCTCCCCTGTGCAAACTGCAAGGGCTACAAATTGCTTACAGGATTTCAGACACTGACTGTCGTGTCCAAGTACCAGTCCTAGGCTAGCAAGGAGAAAAAGATGAAATCCTGCATATTTTAGATTGTGATGATCTCATCCCTCAGTAATTCTCATTGTGCTCTAATGAGAAAGCATTGCAGGGACAGCATCACTTTGTACCTGGGACTGCAGTGAGTGGTTACTCTAGCTGGCCAGCCCCATGCCAGCCTCTCCCCGGGCTAGAAAGTCAGCTGCTTTGTGTGGGGATTAATTGAGGGAAGGACAGTCCCAGGACATCACAAAAAGCACTCCTGGCAGAAGACCACCATTGCACTGAAAGAATTTAATTGTACTAATAACAACTCTGCTAGCCTGACATATCCCCTTTCTAACTCTTGGCTTATATGTCAGTCTTTGAACAACTACATTAGCTTTTAGTCAGACTAAAATCCACAATTTTTCTTTCCAAGACAAAGGTAGAATCAAATAAAGAAGGCAAGATTTAATATTTTTTTGTATCTGCTATTGTCCAAGGGCTTGTACTTGAAATGATTTACTTTGGAAGACAATTTGTGTGATTATTTCCCAGGCACTAGGAAAATCTGAGAAACCTGTTACTGTTTGTGTTCACAGCATCCATCGCTCTCCTGAAGAGTGATGCTTTACTGCAGCCAGTCAGTTATTGCCTCCTGGAAGGAAGCAGTTATTGCTTCTCATCCCCTGCCCCTGGAAAACTCAACAAGCTCATTCTCCACATTTTATATTCTGGGAGCTGCTGTTCCCTTCTATACCACCTTATACATTAGCATTTGATCAATCTTCAGCACAGGGACTACCCAAACCCCTCCTCTCCCTCTAAAATGAACATTTCTCTTTCCAGCTCCCAATTGCTACAGACCATCATTGCTGAATGGTTTTCTCCAGCTATTTCTAAACATCTTAAAGTCTTGTGACTTTGAGAGACGCCATAATTGTGAGAGAGGCTTAGGTTTCTCACAGAACTCTCTTTTTTCCAATGCCAGCTTTTTTAGACATGCACTCAACCACAAAGCACAGCCTTCTGCTCAGTTACAGCAGCTGTTTTTTGCAACTCTACATGTTTCTGTGAAGGATTCAGGGAAGTCCTCCTTATTCAGGTCTCCTCTTTATTCACATGAACTGCCTGAAACTAATGAATCAGAGCTGAATGTTCTCATAGTTCTAAGTCAGATGAGGAACACACTGCATGTATTTAAGAGAACACGCCCTCAGACTTGGCAGCTTCTCAAACAAGTCAGTGATGTCCCACATGACAAGATCAGCAAATATTACCTTTCATTTTGAATGCTCTCTGGCTAACACACTTCTGTGTAGCAAACCCAGAAAGGAATTGCAAAAGTTTGTGGGCTTGCAGACAAAGAACATGCTGAGCAACCCATCCTGACTGATATTTGAAATTCATCTGCTAATTTGCTTCCTTTCCCCCAGGACTAAAGTGACTTTCTGGTCTAAGGGGGGCACATGCCTTATTCAAGAAATCCATTCTCACCTTGCCATTTATTTCACTGTGGTTTGCTCTGTTTAGAATGTGGCTTTGAGTCATCCTTCCAAAGTTCAGGATAGTTTTCCAATGAGCTCCTCAGAAACTTGCTTTGATCCTGGTTTTGGCAGTCAGCTCTTGTCACATATTTCATTTGTTACTTTAGACGTAAGTCCCCGTCCAAACCAGCCCAAGAGCAAAGAAGAGGAACAGCCTCCAAATACGGTCAGAGCTAAGCCAGTTTCTGGAGTAGTTTAACACATGGGCGTGTGTAAGAATGAAGAGGACTGGAATAAGTTTTAAATAACGCTCTAAATAGACTGTGGTGAAATGTTCAGCACTTAAAACTAAACAGAAAATCCTGAAACAGATAAAGGAATAACCATGAGCCTGTCAGCAAATATAACTGTGGTGATCAACTCCAGCAATAAAATTCTGCTTAGACCCCCTGAAATCATATCCAATGAAACAAAGGTTAAGCAAAAGACCCTTGTTGAGTATTTGGTTCATAAAGAGCTAATAGAATTTATACCATCAAACACAACGGATGAGTTTTTTTCCAAAGCAATTATACCGGACAGTTATAATAAAAATACTTACCAGAAAAACTACTCTTAGGTATCCACCAACTGAATCTTAATTCAGATCACACAATTCTTTTGCTTTTAATTAGGATTATTTCATTTCTCCCCACTATTGATGGATGTTCCTTTCATCAGTCTCTCAACTTCAGATTCACACTATTTCGCAGTACTCTGTGTGTGGATTATGAGGCCAATTACAAGAGGGTCTCAAACAGCAGTCACATTAATCAAGAGAAACGTTACATGCATTGTAGCCAAATATAATATGGCCAGTCAGAAAAAAATCATAAAACCTTTAAAATCTGAAAATATCAGAAAATAGGGAGTTTTCTGTCAGATTCTGGAAACATAAACAAGCCTGGTATTCACATGCCATCTACTTCACAAACACCAGAAAGCCAAGACTACAAAGCATCCACATTTTGTAACTTGGTCCTTACAAGTAGCACCCAGCACCTGCTGCAAACAGATTCCTACTCTCTTGTCCTTGAGACATTAAGAAAAAAAGAAAATTTGATGTTATCCTGTTGGATAAAGGAGTGCCTGAACCTTCACACCCAAATCGAGCTGCACTGCAGTTCAACACAAAGGCTTGTACAAATCTTTAGGAAAACCTTACTTCCCCCAGAGCTCACTTTTAACTTTTACAAAACACAAAAGAGTCTATCAGATACTTTGGCTTTGTGTACTTTGGAAAAGAATAATTTGAAGTCTTACAATATATCCTTACAATTTAAAATATGTAACTGTGGTAGCTTTTGAATCATAACTATAAAATATTGGAGCACAAATCTATAAAGGAATTAAACTACAAATTGCATGAACACTTCAAATTGTTTCTTGTTATAGGAGTTTAATTATTTAGTTTTAAATAGCATGTAAAAACTCCTTAAAAATAGCATATTTAAAATGCTTATCCAAATGCAATTGCTATGCACAAGGCAAGACTTTTCTTTAAAAAAAACCTTGACATTTTGTATTTTGTGCTTCAGTGTTCCTTAAAAATAAGAACTAAGTAATCTACAATTAGCAAAATATAAGCATATTTAAGCTATGAATTATAAGTTAATGAAATAAGCTGCTTTAATAGGAAAACATTTTATTAGGAAATGGAAAATACTCATAGCTGGAGAGTCAGCAGTTGCTTTTAAAGGATGCAATTAAGCTGCCATTATTTTGGCAAAGCTCTGGTCTCAAAGAGGCAGATTTTCCTAATGCATTGTAGAGGTCCTTGGCAAATTACACAATATTCATTAAATTTAAATGGAGACCCTTGATGTCTCCTGTAAAGATGTCCCAGGGAGTCAATTTTCAAGGAATTCATAATGTGAGCAGCAAGTTATCGGAGAAGGAGACGTTCAGCACCTCGGGAGGCCCCAGATGAATGATTTAGGGGAGGTGATCCGACACAGCCTGGCCACTCCCCAAGACCCTGAGCCAGACACCCACTGCAAGGAACAGCAGAGGAGACCTGGCCAGCCACATGCTGCATACCCCACAGTTCCTCAGACACTTCCTAACTTTCCTAGGAATGTGGTATGTTCAATCCCTGAATTTAATACCAAGTGTCAACAGGGCTGAAAAAGCAGAAGTGACAGTGCTGCTTTTGCCCAACACCTGTCCCACATCTAAAATTTTGAGAATTCATCCCTCTGTTAAACTCCCACATTTGGGGGGTTTTCACCCTGCCAATAATCTTATTAAGGGATGCTGTGTTGCCTCTTCCTGTTACAAACAGCACCTGGCATGTGCTGGGCAAATTTTGAGATCCCTTAAAATCAGACTCCTAGCCCTACTAACTTTTTATTGTTGTTGGGTTTTTTGGATCCCAGCAATGAAATCTCCCCAGTGTTGTTTCTACTCATTCCCTGCATGTCACACAGCAGACGCTGGTTGGGCTGAAACAAACAAAATACATCCCACAAAGTTTCTCCCCTTTTTAGTATTCAGCTTCATTTAAACGTTGCATGGCCCTAAAACCTTTTTAAGCTGCTTACTTTTAAAGTATAAACATGTCAGTGTTTAGCCACGGAGGGTACTTTTCTGTCCTAAATCATCATCCATTTATCAAAGACAGATCTACATTACTAAATGCTGTAAAAACACATTATAAATACATTGCAATAATCCCCATGTAATAGCCACTGGCTTCCAGCACTGAATATACTGATATTTATATAAACATTACACAATCAATGCCACGCAGTTTCCAGGTTGGGCTGCACTCAGTGTGGTAGCCTTCTCTCATAATTACTCAATAAGTAGTACAGAATACAGCTTCCTTTAGCAGATAGTCTTATCCCTCTCTCTTATAAAATGGCACTATTACAAACAATCCAACAGAATAATGCAACTTTTAATTCATTCATCCAGGAAAAGAATGTGGGGTTTTTATCATCATTATTTATAACTTTACAAACATGCCCAGTGTCACACAAAAGGGCAACGTATCCCAAGTGAGCTGCAGCCAGAACTTGCACAATACTCCCATAAAAACAATAAAATAGGGAAATAAATCCTGATTTTTACTCTCTATGGTTCCATTAAAAAACAACTTCAATAAGAGCAACTGGAGAGAGAATTTTCCTTAATGATACATCTAGTTTACATCAAATTTCAATAGTTTTTTAACTGCTAAACTCTATTTAAAATATCCATGAAGACCTTTATTAGGGGGTTGAGATGGTTAATAATGAAAACTCCAAAGACAACTTCATGCTGGGGAAACTGGAAGCTGTTTAATTGAGTTGGGTTCTCATATCATCAATAGGATTGTGGTTGGTATCAGCTAACAAACATTATGCCTCTGAGGAAGGGAAATGGTGTGGCTCCCTTTTCAGCTGGGCACAGGAGCTGAGATTAGTTACCAGATGTGAATTACAGATGGAAAGTGGTATTTAACAGGCAGTGTGGTGCTTTCTGAAACACGCCTTCCCCCTCCTGTCCTCATTCCTCAGCTCTCACACACCAGGCCAGTTGCAAAATCTGTGAGCCATGGGGAGACACAGCTGATGGAATCTGCATAACAACACGTGTGGACATCCATGGACAGCTCACCGACTGGCTGTGATTTCCCATAACATCCACATTTCATGGACACTGCTAAGAGAAGAACCCTTTCTAAGCTTTCTAAGCCCATAGATGTATTGACAAAGGATCTGCTCACACAGCAAATTAACTGTGAAGGAATCACAGCCCTGTGGAATTCAAAGCTCCAAGAGACTGGGTGAAGATTCACAATGTTCTTCTCCCAAACCAGGACTGTTCTCCATACCTCCTCACCATTCAGAAAACCTGCTGTCGTCAGGGGTTTGCTGTTTTGCTGCTTCATTTTGCTGCATTGTTAAAAATACTTCTGGGCCATGGGGGAGGATGCCCCAGTTTTCTGTCCTTCTGGCTGGGTTTTTATTTTGTCAAGTATTAAGAGAAATATGTGTCATGTTTTCCATATCAGAATTTGCACAGTGTTTGCTCCCATGCTAAATGCTGCTCTGGCCTGCAGTGCCAAAGATCTCCTGGTAATATTTACACAGCCATGGCATCAGAGGAATAGTGCATTTAAAGGGATTGCAGATACCATACTAAAAAAGACATACAGATTAGGACATTTAAGAATACACCATTTTTTTCACTAGTTCTAAGTTTTGGACACTACTAAACAGATTGCCCTTAATGGCTACCCTGCAAACATCTGGGATATTCATTTAGAGCTGCCCCTAAGGAAATACCCCTCTCTGTGGTCTGAGAGCCTTAACACCATGGAGTTTAGGAGTCACATGCTTTGCATAACACAGATCAATGTCACAATTCAATAAATACTGTGGTAGTGCATTGTGGTGCTTTATTAGTGTTAGACATGCAATATTTATTTAATGAGCAGAAAATAAAATATTAAGATAACATTTTAATCAAATTAAAGGATCTGAAGCTGCAATAATGGAACAAAAATAAAGTTTTTCATGCATTCTAAGTTTATAGTTCTCACAAGTGCATATAGTTATGATTCTGTACCATTTTTTAAACTAGTACATTATTAAATGTAGACAAACTACCATTGATTGCACAAGACAAAATAAAATCCTTAAGTTATATGTAATGTTCCTATCTTTTACAGACTTCCTATATAACCTGGATCTTCAGCTTTTTATAATACATTGTAGTACAAGACATCTGGAAGCTTCTAAGATGAATAGGAATGGCTCGACCACTTGTAACATACAGCGGCTTCTTCAATGTAGAAACTATAAAAGATAAAGCAAATGCCCCCCATGTTCTAGGAGACTGTGACCTTTTCAACAGAAACAAATCTCAAACCCCTACATAAACCGATTAAAGTGCTACCTATTGCATATTAAATACTTCCAGTGACTGTATCGAAATTTTTAAGTTATAAATCCCTGAAAATAGGGTTTCCTACCGGAAGTGCTGACAGACCCTTAAATCTAGCATCATGAACACAGCAGTGCTATAATCCTTCAGCAAGTACTTCAAAGAAGGGAAGTTAGTCAACGTGCTCTAAATTCACCGTTGTAAAAGCCCAGCTTATGCCTCCATCACATCTACAACAGCAATGGTACATAAAGAGCAGAAAGGCAGGAGCTCACTTTACATACTTGATGTAGGACAATAATCTTTAAAGCTGGGAGTGTAAATAAACCCCCAGTGCAGCAGTAAACACATTAAGACAGCAGTTCTGTTTGTTTTAAGTTGCATCTAAGAAAGGGCATCCTGTACAGAAAGAAATGCAGGCTAGTATCTAATGAGCATGATTTTCATCAGGTCCCCAGATCATGAAATCTTTCTAAATACAAGGCAACATTTCCACAGCTGGAAAATTACAAATAGTTCTTGACACAGAGCCAACAGCAATAAATGCAGTTATGTATAATCTAGGGAGAATGCTACATTCATTAGGCGGTGGAAAACCAAGCTAAACGTAAAATACAGCAGCAAGAGAGGTAACATATATAAATATTATACATCCTTCGTGAATGGCAGAAAGTTTACATTTTTGATTTACAACATTAAAGTATGGCCTTCATATTTGTCCTTTTTAAGTAAGCAAAATACATGGCTATGAGCAGAGCTCTTTCAAAGGATAATTTCAAAGTATAGTGCATGCATGGATGAACTCTTATGCTGATTTAGAAAATATCACAATAATATGGAGATGTTCGAAATTTTCATCCCTGTATTTTAAAGGGCAAGAAAGACTGACCACAAGTGACAAGTTTTTATGGGTTTAAAATGATCTGCTAGAAAATTTATCCTATGGGAAAAACAGAACTCCCTTTGTTTTCAACGTACAAATCACTCTGTATGAAAAGTTTTCATTTGAAAGCTGCATGGTTCCAAAAAAACATGTGGGGTGAAGATGCTTTTTAAAAACAATCTCAGAATATAGGAAAATGCCAAAATTTTCTTTCTAAGCAGAAAATGATGTGTATGTACTCTTTCAAGAATTGCTCCAAAAGTAGCTGTATTTTTACCTACAAACTCTATAAAAATATCTTCATAACTGTTAATGTCCCATTCTGCCTCTCAGTAACTTTACCTTTCCTAAATTGCATTTGTTGTTCTCCCCCTCTTTCTTGACAAATTGTTAGAAACAAAAAGGTGCTTTTATTCACTCAGAGATCAGATAAAGACTAGATAGCACATTCAAAGCTTCACTAAATTTCTTCACTAATGCACAAAAATTGATCTTTTCGCTACCTTTAATCTGCTTATCGTTCTTGGTATGCAAATATGTCAAATGATCTGCTTTTAGTCAATTATGCAGTTTGATATTCTACATTTACATTCTAAAAGAAGTGATTTCAGAGGTGCTAAATATAGTCGAGTTTCATTTTAATAATTATAAGTTGGCTTGCACGTGAGAAGTCATTGGAGCACATTCTCTGGTTAGTGCAGTTGTTAATCCTCACTGGTGTGGATGATTGAAGCAGTGTGGATACCAGAGATGGTCTCATACCAGTTAGCTGAAAATGAGTGTGGAATCCAAAACAATTGCAGAACATTTCCCCATCAACGACAGGAGAAAACCACTGGCTTCGGCCAAGCATTCGAAAATGTTTAAGAACTTTTATGGAAATACTGAGTAACTGAAATACATCTTGGTCTAATTAGAAAATGAAAATCTAATTGAGTGTAAACCCCAACTTCCAACAGCAAACGTACCATAAACTAGTACACAACCTTTGGCACTTTGAATATTTTGCAACAAAGCTACAGTCATTGAGATCTTAAGTGGGTCAAGAGAACATTCACCTGTGGTTTCTGAGGTACCAAACTCGATACATCCTTGGGCTGACAAAAGAGAGACTGCCTGTGTGGGATGGATTCCTGCCCTGCAAAATACAAGTGCAGAGCTCTGGAGCTGGGCAGGGCTGGGATCCCTCAGGATCCATCCAGGCACAGGGATCCACACTAAGGGATCCCACTGGTGGGTTGGGAACTCTGGCTGCACACATTTTAGGGACAGTGCTAAATGGGGTTGGGGGGGTAGTTGCTAAAAAAAAAGAAGAAAATTAAGGAGAAAAAGCCAAAAATAAGTAAGTGAAATCTGGGAATATTTGTACAAAGAAGTTTTTTTGTAACTATAATAATTCTGCACTGTCCTATGATTCTAATGAAAAGTAGTCAGACAGAACTTTCTCAACCCTTCCACATATAAGCATTCAAGATATTACCAATTTCTGAGGTTTTAAAAATGAAAATATATTAAAAATTTTTACTACAATAAAAACAAAAATTGGAATTTAATTTCAAGCTTTTTTTTGGTCACCTCAGCAGCAGCCATGTCATGGTGATGTAAAAGAAACCCAACAGATCAGGTGCAGAAAGAGAGGAAAAGACAGTTACCATAAATCCAAGTCTAAAATATTTTCTGTACATGTCTTAAATAACATTTTACTGTTTCACAGCAACAGAAAATCCAAGACTCTTATTAAGGAAATTAAAATTAAAATCTATTTATCTTCATATTTTGAGGGTTCTCCTGCAGTATTTTCCTGTTATATCTTCATCAATATATTTTTCCAATTCATTGAATACCAGACACCTTTTCCATATATCATTTTACAAACAATTATTAAATGATCAGGAAGATATTTACTACATTCTTCTTTCATTTGCTTCAATGAAAACTGACTTTTAGAACTATTTACATGGAATACAGACATTTTTAATGAAAAGCCTAAGTATTCCATATGTGTTTAAGCAACATGACCTATTTCTAAAGGGATATACTTTGTTGTCATAAAATTAAAAAAGTTAAGACACATTTATCATGTAAAACTCAACCTCACATTGATTTATCGTGTCTCTTTAAGTCAGCCTCTCCATTTCTGCTATATTTTCATCCCAGTAGGCTTTGACTGAACAGAAGTATTCATTTCTTTATTCCATACTTGAGTTCTCCACTTGTACCTCTGTCTCTGTGAACACTGTTCAAAGTACTTTTAACACATAAAAAGGCATGCAGTAACTTCATACAAAAAGATCCTCAAAATAACCTCATGTCATGAGCTCACTACCAAAGTTTGCTCATTATACACAAAATTCAGCATTTAAGTGTAAAGTAACTGGTTCCAGCATGTGCCATGACAGAAATGGCACGTTTTTTTGTTTTTTTTTTTTTTTTTTACATAGTTATATAAAAAGCACATTGTATAGAATACAGCATTTACTCTGCAAGGATTGTGCATCACTGTTTTCCTCTAATATGTGCAGAATCACATTCCTTTGCAACAAACCACACTTAGGTTTAGTAGAGTATTACACTGGATTGAAAACAGTGGTCTTGATGGCATGCTGTAAAAAAAGAATCAAGAGATTTGCTTAATACCAATAATCATTCAAGAAAACATTCATAACAGCACAGGCTTCCCAGCTGAAACTGCCACATGGTGAACACTAAGCTATTATATAAACTGCATGGACATATTTAATATGTATTATGAACTCTATTTTAAGTATTCTGTACCTAAAGGTGTTTTCAAAAAGAAAAAAATACCTAGGTAGTCTAACAGAAAACAACTTTTGGCAGCCCCTGCTAGTGTTTGGATAATAAAAAAAAAAAGGAAAAAACCCACATCATTGTCTCTCCTCCCAGTTCGCCTGGAATTTCTTAGGAGAAAAGGAATGAAGAGAAGTCATGATATTAAAGTCTGTGTGATCTCCTTCCACTAATGCCTCCAGCAGAGAGCCCCTGCAGCAGCAGGCCCTCAGCTGTTGGAGAATTTGCCCGCTTTCCGAGAAGGTTCGTATGGCACTCGGAGGATGCTGGGGGTCTCCTCCATCACCCGCACCAGCAGGTTGTCAATGTAATCCTCCAGCTCACGAATGTGGGTGTCCTTCTTCTTGAGCTGCTCCTTGTGTTTCACCAGCTCCTGCAGAACCTCCTCGTAAGTGAGGTTTCGGTATCCTGCAGTGGCATCAAAAGGGTTTCCTTCCTGCAGGTAAGTGTAGAGAAACACCAGGTTTTATTAAGCAGTGTTCCCAGAAAGTGCATTGGTTATTGCTTTTTATGTTTCTCATGTGCATCTCTTGACATGAAAAGCAATTTCTTTCAGCAACACCTCTGTTTGCTGCAGTGCTTCTCCCTCCAACACCCCCACTGCAGCAGACAACTGGAGATGGGCTGCCCAGTTGGATGAACATTTCCCACCCTGTCATCTCAGAAAAAAATCTTTTCACTGAGGTGGACGCACAGTCAGTGTGTCAGATAGTGACCATATGAGCAGTGACCACCACAACAGCTGGCAGTCCATATTGGCAAACCAGCCACCTTCATTATATAATAATAAGAGAAGAGCCCTGAGAATGCAACTCCTACTGTAACTTCTCTGAGTCTTTGCCTCTGGAGAGCAAAGCATTTACTCAGTTCTAAATGACATCAGCCCTCATCTGTCTTTCATATTCATACTTTTACTCACCAGTGGTTCTCCAGGCCTTGGCTTCTGAATCACATAATAAAACTTTCAATTTTAAATTGCAGGTGAAGGTAAAAGGTTGCATCTTACTTGCACCAGAGCACTTAAGGCAGAAAGACGTGTACCTCTAAAGGACCTTCCTTGCTTTAAAGCAGGAGAGGCTCAGAATTAAGCAGTAGGGAGAACAGAATTGTTTCTGTAATGATTTGATGACTCAGTAAGTGCAGGTATTAGCAGAGATGGACAAATTAATCATCTTAAAGAGGACAACATGTGATCCAAAAGATTGTAAACCTGAATGTCTTTCTTTGTGTTGGTTTATAACAACTGTTTATAGCACTGTTAGACATGTTATGCTTCATCTCATTCAGAAATGAAAACATTTAGAAGATATGGAACCTAAAAAATCCTGCACTTCTAACAGGGCACATGAGACAGCTTTTGTTTACAGTGGAAGCATGTCATTAAAAATTATAAAGCTTGCGCAGCTAAGACGCACACCACATAATAGTCATACTCATTCCTTCTCCATGCCCATTCTTTTCTCTCCATACAGCTCCATATTTGCACATTGGCACATGTCGAGCCATTAAGAAATGCAGCTGGCCAAAGTTTTCAAAGGAACCTAATTAAAACTGATGGTGCCCTGCACACAGGCTGAAGTGTGACAGATCAGCCCCTCTCCAACAATTAGACTCTAACAGTAGCTCTAAAAAATATGTGCTTTTAAAGGTTTCTCTCTGCACTTGAGACATTTATAGACATATACTCAGTATTCAAAATGTACCAAGTTAAGAGATTGTAAGCTATCAGTAACTCCCACTTTATTAAAATGGCTAGCCTAATGAAATTTATAAATTGGTTAATAATCGATTTTCATCAAGTATAGAAGAGAAAATAACTTCACTTCGTGGTCATATTTTTAGCACATTTTCTTCTACAAGAAGGAAGGAAAACTTAATTAAATTTTTTTCTCTTTACAAAATTTTTGTACACACTAGAGAAAATATCATTACCACTTGTATGCCTGAAATACAGGTTTTGCCTAATTGTCTGATTTGGCAACAGAACGAGGAATTAAGGTGTAAAGATGACTTTAATTATGCAATCAAGTTTACTGGAAAATTGTGTGTAATATATATGCTTTAAAGATGTTTTATCATACACATGCTCCATACACATGTTGGGGGGGGGATAACCTATCCCATTAATTATGCAAGAAAATTCTACCTGAAATACCAATGAATTTAGAAGTTAATATTAAAATAAGAAGATTGGATATGTTCAGCTTGAGCCAGTAAGTGATATTTAAATGTATAAGGAACACTTATTTCTGTACAAAAATAGCTATCACAGTTTTATTGCATAACAATAATTTTATAATGAGTTATTAAGGGAAAAAAAAAAAGGATTTTAAGCAAGCCATGCAAAGAATGAGTGTCTCAGCTGCAAAGCCCTGTTGGGGTACACACTGCCAGCCCGAGGAAACAACGTTTGAGAAAATGAAGGCCTGGCAAACCCTGATCATCTCTTCATTGTTCTAATGAGGAATTCTGCTCTGGGAATATCATCTAAGCTACTTTCACATCTTTTGTCCTACTTACTTCATCTTCCTTTCAGTTCTTAATTAGGCCTTAAAGAGCTCATGCTGCCCTTTCAACTGGCTACTGCTCCCATTTAAACACTGCTTTCACAGACAGGTGTTGGCATCAGAGGAGAAGACATACAAACATAATTACTAAATAATATGCATAAGGAAGAAATGTAATAACTTGGTGAGGGCTAATATTACAGAATCTAATAATAAATTACTTCAAACACCTTAGAAAGCAATCCTGAATACTTAAAAAGAAATTCAAATGGTTTCATTCAAAACTATGGTTGAGATAGAGTTTCTTCCCCACCTAATTTGTATTTTGCATTAAATGAGCACCACCTCATAATCCTACAACTGACATTTAGGATGGCTGGTATTCCAAAAGAAAAATCATCAAGGATTTCTTTTATCACCTTTAAATCCTTTAAATAAAACAATTCACATCTTATTTCTTGAAAGAATTAAACCGATGCTTTTACCAGCAATAAATTACATGATTTGCAGTAGTACATCTGCAAGCACATAGAAACTGTAATTATGGTTACTTTACAGACAATGGCTGCTAAGTTAAATCAATTTTTTGATGTCTCTTTTTGTCAGAGATTAAGTAACTGCCTGGTAGAATTCAGTTTACTATCTGATCAAAGGCAGCCTTCAAATACTCTGACATCTCCCACCAGCTACTTACATTATAAAAACTTGGGCATTTACAATAACATCAAATGTTATTACAAATCATTTACATAAACCAGCAGAAAACAAACAGTACAAAGTCGTATTTGCTTGTGAAACTTGTTTTCTATATATTAGAGATTGAAAACAAACCCACTTTTAAAGATGTCATCTATTCACAGAACAAATTCTAGTAAGACCACATTTTCCTTCAAACAAAGACACTGCCCAGGCAATCTGCAAATTGTTTTTTGTCTTTTCTTAGTACACAATTTATTCTCAGTACTTTTAGAAACAAGAGCATTTTAAATAATACTTTCTAGTGTTTCTATTTTTTAGTGTTTTCAACTGTTCATTTATTATGTGTTTTATTAATCCTACCATATATCAGGCCATAATTTCAATTTTGATCTGCCTTCTGAAGACTGTCTCAAGTCTCTGATTAAAGTGATGGTAAGTCTGGTCAATTAATACATCACTGCCTAATGCAGAATTCCTCACCTGATCATTACTTCTCTAGAGTCATCTAAACCACTTCCAAAAATTCAGTTTTTGACCTTTTTTTTTATATTTTGTGCAAAGAACTAAATATTTCCTTCTTCATCATATCACAGCTAAACTCCATACTGAATGCAAAACTTCCTTTATTTCCAAATTTACATTAAGCCTTTGCTTTTCTATTTAGGTTTCCTGGATATGTAAAAAAAAAAAAAAAAAAAGAAAAAGAAAAAGAAAAAGAAAACCCCAACATTTCCATATAAGAGGTTAAAAAAAGAATAAAAGCCTATAAGCTTTTATACAAGTAAATGCCAATTGGTTGGTATTTACTGATGGCTTTCCATAACATTTCATAACTCACCGTTTTTTTCCTGAGATCCTCAGCGCCAGAAGGATTCACATTAAAACTGTGGGGAAAAAAACATACCAAACAAATATTAGCAGTGCACACCTATTTGACCAAAACATCTGCTAGAATACAGTGCTGAATTAGACACACAGCTACAAAACATTTCATATGATTTATGTTCTTGATTTGTTAAACATAGGTAAAGAAAATATTAAAAATTAAAGGAAATGTTAATATATTCTTTGTTCACAATTCTTTGTGTTTTCATATTCTTTTTGCCACAAAATTTGAATAACTAATTAAGAAATTCAAGAAAGGCTATTATGGATTTGGCTTCCTTATCTCTCCTCTTATCTCTAGACTTAGCTTGAGCTTCTAAGCATGGAAAGCTACTTTAAATGAAATATCCTAGAAACAGATCCCTGAGATGAGACTGATCCCAGCCTTCATGGCAGCTCCTAGAGGACAAAGTTCCTGCAGAAATTCCAGTGACATCCCAGCTCAGGACTAAAAAGCCTTCTGTCAGCTACATTTACTTTGTACTTAAAACTGAGTAAATAATTTATTATTTTATAAACCTAGTGATTACTGTGCGTATCCAGAAAGCAAAGCTCTTTCATAGTGCTGTTGATACTGATAAAAACAGCCACTCTCTAAGTGTCAGGCTTAAGAACCTGTCCACTCAGCCTGGTGTGATTATTAGCAAATATCTTCAAAAATCAGTGATGCTGTGTTCTTATGTACTTGCTACAGCAAGTTTGGAGAGAAAACATTCTCTGAAAATGTGTTCAGAAGCTGGACATGGCTCACAAATATTATTTACTTGGTAGCACCACAGCAGACACGTTCTTTCACATCACAGAATCTGTTTTGTTAGACTGCATGTACTGGCTGTGAGAGTGATGTGTGACTTAGAGCTACAAAAATATATATATTTTTTTTAATTTTAAAGATTTTTTTTTTTTTTTATATTAGGGAAAATGCATTTTGTGACTGTTCACCACTCTGTCATCTGAATTTACAAGCCATGTATTTCACGGTGCAAAAGTGAAAGGGCAAAAATTTATGAACTAAAAATACGTAAAATATAAATGATTATGTTTTTCTGTAAAGAATTATTTTTATCTTAAAATTCCCTTTTTTTAACATTTTTTTTTAGTCTGTACATAATTTTAAAAATTTTTTTAATTTTTTTTTTTTTTAAAGCAGGCAAACTTTTGCTCACACAGAAGTCCTGTAAACCATCCGAGGGTATTTGACAGAGACTGGACCAGAGGAACAAGCAGAATGCAGAGGTGTCGGAGGCATGGAGTCTGGCTAATTCCCATTCCACCTGTTTGTGACAATGATCCCAGCAGCGGTGCTGGAGCCCCTGTGCAGCTCGAGCCCTTTCTCTGGGGCATTGTGTGCCCGGGCAGGGGCAGGGTCCCTCCCTCCCAAGCTCCTTTCAGCCGCACACGGATATGTCAAACACGGGATGAACTCGCTCCATTCACGGCTGCCTTCCGTGATCCCGGCACAAAAAAAAAAAATGAGTTAACTGAGCTGGATCGAATTAGCTTGGTGAAAACCAAGAATGTCTCTATTTAACGAAGTGTGGCGTTAATTTGGGATATCTTTCTTTGGGGACTGTTTCCTCATGTTAGACAAGATATAGAATAATACGGCCTGACTGCTCAACTGGGCGACTTTCTGAAAGGTTAAGAAAGCAGGATCTTTCACTGCCTTGAATGACTTTATAGTTTCTGTGAAATAAGTTCTGGGACTCTTTTTTCGTAGTGGCAGCTTAAAATGAAAGTAGCAGTTCTGGCTATGAGAAGCTGCGTTTCAAAATTAGAAGTATAAATCACTGGCAATATGGACTAGTTGTTTGGGGGGGATTTTAAGCAGTAAAAAACCTGCAATTGTTCCTGTAAAATTGTGGACATCATAACTGCAAGTACAAAAGAGAACATCTGCGTATTTTGCAAGAAGAAATTTGTATACACTTGCAAAAGAAAAAAAAAAAAGCTATTAAAACATTCCCCAATAAAAATCCAAATGCCATGAAAACTCATTCTTTAAGGAGATTCATAGAAAATATACTTGAGGAAGAAACAGGTGCTGAGATTGCATATAATAATATTTTTCTGAATCAAAGTGTCTGCTCGTCAGCCTCACTGAGCCCTGCAAAATTTCCTTCATGTGCTCCCAGCCTGAGGTGCGTGTGAGCAGATGCAGACTCCCACCTCTGCACTCCTGTTTCACTGTCTGAGGAGCAGGCAACACCTCAAAAATCCTGTAAAATTAGGAATGCAAACAGTTGGTGGAGTTGTCTGTTTGGTGTATTGAAATTCGTGAGAGCATTTATTTTTTAATTTAAATTTCATCATGATAATAGACCCCTAAAGTTACCACCTCACTTGATTACTGGCAATAATTCTATAAAACATTATAAAAGGCCTCTAGAACTGCAGCCCACACTGTACAACAAGCATCACAAGCCTCCTTTGAGCAGCCATTCTCTTGACTTCCTAAAAGCATTCTGAAATCATTGATCTAAACAATTACGAAAATAACATTTTTTTTCTCTTGTGTAACAGTCAGAGTTCACAGTGATAGTATTAGTTATAATCCAGTCTCGGGGGTTTTTTCCCAGAGTTTGATAAACTGGCAGGGAACTCCTGCTATGGAAGAAGTTCACATGTTCACAGCTTGGGAAAAAAGTATCTTTTTGGATTTATGTAAGGGTTTTTGAGTGAGGCTTACTGTGAGCAGTGCTTGTGAGAAACAGGCACTGTGGGATTCTATAATTACTGTTTGTCAATTATACCCGAACTAAATTTGCTCAGTTTACAGCTAAAAAAGATATTTCTTTTCTAACAAATAGACTTTTCACGTGCCTTCCGTGGCTCCAGGTGATGTCTCACACTGATTTTTAAGTTCGTCTCTTACAAGTAATAAACTTTCATTCTCTCAGATCACCATCAAGACAGGAGCTACTAAAAGGGAGGGAATCCTACCAGCACAGATTGCAAATCAGCTGCAGCAGGATCATGGATGTGACACTGAGTCACCCAACTTGCACATCACCCCTACCCCTCCCTAGGTGGAACAGACTGCTCCAAGCCAGCACAACAATTAATCCTGTGCCCCATTCCACTCATCTGGGAATTCAATTAGTGTCCTTGACAGCTACTTTATACAGCAGACATTTTTACCAGATTAAATCATATCCATTATTTTATTGTTCCATATTATTTTCCAGCTTTGGATATAACTTTCTTTTTACATTTTTCTTGAATAGTAAAGTTTGTTTGAATTTCTGGGTTTTTATTAGCTTAGATTTCAATTTTAGCTCGTCTGAGACGAGAAGGCTTTTCTATTGTCCTGCTCCTGAGGGGAGAAAGTGATGAGAAATAAAAATAGTATAAACTAATAATGGAGACATGTATACTGCAGTGCTGATTCTGTAGAGTGGTTTGGGTTTCTATTTCATAGTCATAGCAAGCATATTATTTTGTACTTTATTGTTATTTTCTCTATTTAAAAACATTTCATTAGAACTACATGAAATGGGGTTTTTTTTGATAGCACTTTTTTAAAATGGTAATTAAATCCTTCCATTGCATGTTGATAATTTACAGTTTGTATAGGAAGAATACAGTGGAGCTGAGTTCAGGATGTGTCACAAGCTCAAGTTTATGACTGCATCTTACAATTTTGTCCACTGAAGTTTAATGGTAGCTAAAAATTCAAACATCAGATCTCGTGGCTGCTTAAATACTTAGTTTCTGAATACCTAGAGATTAAAACAATCTTTATCAAACCTTTTCTATAACTGATTTAAACATTTTAGTGACATTTAGTTTGACAACATAATGGGTGGGAATCAGACGCCTAAATTATGCTCCATGGAAAGAGTATTTTCTTAAGGAGCAAAAGCTTTTTACTTATCTTTTGCTATTCATATTAGTTACATGATAGTAGTGTATACTATTAGAAATTAAGATTAGGATATTTACATTAATCATTACAATTCAAAGTATTAAAATTAATGTTAACTCAACATTCTGTAAAATATCCATTATACCAATGAGCTAAGTGTGAGCTTTCAGTTTCTTTCCTTTAATATGGAATGTCTGCATACAGGTAATTAGCAAAGCTCTGCCATATGCATTTTTCAATAGAGTTAAAATTCCTATTCCTATCCTATCTATACGTCTTGGTCTTTGGACTGATTCTTACTACAGTGCTGATGCATTTTTCTTTGGATTCTCACAACATATATCAAAATCTTGAAATATGGGAATGCCATTTAGGTTATTGCTATTGCACTATGGGAAAAAACCAAACAAAACCAAAAGAAATGAATAAAATCAGATATAGTTAATGAAATTCAGAGACTTAGTCTTCCATAGAATATTGTCAGCCTGCTGTGCCTGGCAATGCAGAGTCACTTTATATTCTGAGAAGGAATGACTGTCTTGTTTGGCAGCTCAACAAGTACAGAATAAGCATATTACCGTTTATTTTGCAATTAGATTCCAGGGAACATCACTTAAGACACTTCACTGCCTAAACTGCTCTGCTGTCAAGCCATGTTCCGTGGCCTTCTGGAGCTTGGGTAACCCCAGGAGGACACAAAAAGAGGATCAGGTTTTGTGGCTATCACTGCCTTTTCTTGATTAGTTAGAATTTTAAGTATATAAATATTTCTCCTTTTACTAGGAGTTGTGCTGCAGCAAAAAAGTTCTTTCCTCAAGAGACCACTAAAGAACTGTTAGACTAAAAGTTGTGCCAGCATCTCCACTGGAAGACCCTATTATTAGAGATCTCTAAATCAACAACAAACAAATCAAACAATCCTAGACTTACATTTTACACTGAAACTTACAGATCCATTTTTGAATTCTTAAGAGTAGAACTAATCCTTAGTTATTATGATGGAACAGAAAAAAATAGTGCATTGCTTTTACACAGTTTCTGCATTTATTAATAAAGAAACAATAGAACAAATTATTCTTTTTTAAAATGAAATAGAACAGGCAGTACATTTTCCCTTGGGAAAGATAATATGCTTCATGCATCCTCTCAAAAAAGATTTCACATGCCTTAATGTGCACCAAGAGACAGTGAAAGCTTGAAAAAATCTTGTCATGCAGCCAGCAGGCTGAACTTTCCTAACAGTATTCCTAAAACAGTCAACTAATTAGGAGTGACTGATTGCTAGTGAGGAGTCTGCAAAAGTCAAGATTAATACCAAGTATTTCTACAATATCCCTCAAAGAATTGATTGCTCCAGCCCACCTTAATCATGTCCCAAATGCTGTGACCACTGCTTTGTAGGAGCTTTGCAAAAGATTTCATTATTCTCTTATCACATGCAGTGATCTCTTAAATCAGATGATAACAGTCCTGGCAGGACAGACTAAGAATCTCGGCATGACTTCTGCTTGTTTTGTAATTTCTCCTTACCTCTCATGTACCAGCAATATATTTCTCTTGTTGAGATAATGTTCCACTGACAGCTTTACCACACTGTATTAATAAATACTAATGGTCTAGAGTACAATTAAAGCACTGTCATAGTCCATCAATATTCTACCTAGACTCTATGTCACAGTTGACTAAAGTCTAGTCAAATTTCAGTAGAGAACTGAAAAAAAATTATTCATGTCAAGAAAAGCAATGCAGAGGTACGCTGCTTCTAAAATAAGATATGCTAACACTGACAAAGGAAACAAAATTCTGAAAATACCATAGTTCACCTGATGTAATTTTTTTTACTAACCAAGAAATAAATGTGCTAAAATGTCTTATTGCTTTAGCAAGCACAGCAACATCTAGAGAGCAATATTTCTGAAAAAAGCACATGAAAAGGAGAAAGAGTGAATTGCATTGTACACCAGATTTCCTATTTGGCAGAGAAATACACAGCCACTACAATCCTTTGCTCTCATCAGGCAACTTTTGGGGTTCATTCCAATGGAGCTGTTGCCAGTAACTCTGCAAGATTGAAACCATTTAACAGTGACTTTGATTATGTTGAAGATATTGCACTAATAACTCACCCTCAGTGTGGTTTGGGATAACAGGTTTTACTTCAGAACTTCAGTAAACCGAGACAGGCACCTGCTCTACTGTCACAGCTCGAGTGACAAGCAGGAACCCAGAGGAACACTGGGATGTTGCAAAAGCTTCTTCAAGCACCTGAGACCACCTCACATTCAAAACGTTAGTGTTTGCTGAAACGTGGCAGACACAAGACTTAACATCTGTTCTTGAGACTTCACAATTTAATAGGATCCAAACACACCACTGTTATCAAAAGCCTCCTGTTTTCCTGGCACCTCACTTGTCCTTTAACAAATCTAATAATGACCATATCAAAACGCAGAGACATTGCTTATTTCAAACACTGCCTCCATTGGGAAAAACAAAACTGCAGTCCCTGATCTGTTTGGAACGTGTGACATTGGGGACACAGGCAGCTCTGACAGCCACATGTGATGAAGGTGGGAGAGAGGCTGAAGAAAATCACTACAGTCAGAAATTACAAGCAGAAAGATGCAAAAGAGTTGAAGGATTGGGCTGGTGTTTTTCTCTTTTTGAGTTGCAAATTTGAAAAACTACTGAAGCAGTAAGAGAATACAGAAAAAAAGAAAAGTAATATTTTCATAATTTATGCTCCAATTCACCAGTGATTAATATTATACATATGAGCATTATTTGTAACTGTTACAGTGAATCCTAGTAAGACACAAGTTTCTTTCTCCTCCACTATTCCATCTTCCAGGGTGCTTAGAATGTAACATACTTATTGCCACAACTTGAGATAAAGTGTAATCCATATGTACACACATGCTTTATTTCTTTTTCTCTGAAGTATAACAAGAATTAGGTCAAGGAAATGCTACTTTAGAAGGGTTTTTTTAATGCCTCTCTCTATTCATGTATATGTATATGTGTATATACAGACACAGACATTATTCGTGTATATATATTTATATAAATGTCTATTAGAAAGCTCCCAAACACTTACCAATCCAGTTGCCCAGATCTGGAATTCGATCTGACTACTAACAACCTGTCAGCTTTAAATATTGGACTATTTGTCTCCCTGTGTCCAGTGCCTAAGATCCTGTTAATTACCTAAACTCCCTTTCTGTAGGTCTTGTTAATTACCCGTCTCCTGTCTCAGAGGACCTTGTTAATAACTTGTACAATCTCTCTAAAAAGGTCCTAATAACACATTAAAATTAAAGATGCTTTTCTTTTAGCACTTGTCAAGTGGTGTAAATTGAGAAATTTTCACATCAGTTTATTAGCCTGTAGTGTAGTGTCATGTATTTTCCTAAACAAAAACAATTTCAGAAAAACGATGCACGAGCTTTGGTTATGGCACAAAACAATCTTTGTTTTCCAGGAGCACCCTCAGTTTCTTTAACTGTGTTCAACACAAAAGCCACGTGGCTTCTGACTGCAAATTAACCTCCTGAGAGCCACGACAATGGCAGTAATTGTAAGAATGAGTGCAATTTAAGGCAATATTACCGAGAAGTTTAAAAACAGTGAATTAAGAAGTACAAACACAAATTATTATTGGTAAATGCTGGCTAAAAGCACTAGACATTGTTTGCTTAAAAATTCTTCACTGGCTGTATGATATGAAACCTCTGGAACTAACAGATTTTGTAGTATTTGCAAAGCCAGCATTTTTTGTTTCACTATGAGACTCCTGCATTTTTAAATTGTCAAGGAATCAGCTCATAAATATCTCTACTATGCCTACAACAGACAATGGAACTCCCAATCTTAACACTTATGTAATGCTGCAATATCATATCTGTAAAAACATTCTAAAAATACTCATTTATCCACTCAGCATTTGCAGGAGGTAAAGTATCATCCCTATTTTACAGATTTAGGCAAAGCCCTAAATCAGGGATCAAGCCTTTGCCAGATCAGAGATTAATAGAAATTAGGGGTCCAGATTTTGTGATTTCCTGTCAGTAAGTATTGCATAAGAACCAAATAGGTTTTGTTTTGCTTTTCCAAAATGCTTCTAAAACCTTCCTGAAACAATACAAAATAAGAGCAATAAAAACAAATAATAATTTTCAAATAATCCTGGCATACTTGCTTTTGGAAAAAAATAATCCTACAAGTGTTGCTGAACCACTTCTGTAATTCTTGGATCAGCAGCTGAGCAACACGTGGAAGATGTATTATCTTCATTCAATTAATTAGTAAGTAAGAGTAATTAGTGACAGGGCATGCAGACAGCCAGCTAAGCACTCAAGGATGGGCTGGTGAAGGGCTTTCAGCAGCTCACCCAGCTGATGGTGTGAGCTGCTGTTCTCCACATTGTTACTGCTCAGTCAACATTACCAACCACAATTAATTAGGATGGACTTAAGCCCGACCCAAAGTTCACCAAAGTCACTGAAAAGCCTCCCCCTAAGGTTACAGATGAGGCTTTCTCAGCGCTGAGAAGGTGACATTCACACCACGAACAGGAAGGAGCTGCGTGTGCATGATTTGTTTTGAGGGTTGGGAAAGAGGGTTGCTATGGGTTGGGTTTTTTTCCTTCCACTGTGCTCTGTGTCCAGCCTGGTCCCACAGACTGGATGCTTTATGGCTACAGTGTGCTCCTGGATCACATCCTCCAGGGGGATTTCATCAGACAGGAATCCAGACAGGATGTTCCAGCACCCAAGGCTTAGCTAAGTGGGGTTAACTGGGAGATTCACCTGCAGAGCAAACGCCTGATCCACAACACAACACTCACTTTGGACACACCTTAATAAAAAATAGACTGCTGGTTTACTTGCAGAAATGGGATTCAGCCAAAAGAGCTCAAGAGTGTGTTGAATAAATAAGAAACAACCCAAAGACTAAATTCCCTGTCTATGCTTCCTGCATACTGAATTTGTTACCCAGCCTCATTTATTTTGTGCCCACATATTCATACAATTCTTTCTTCAGCATTACTGGTTCTAAAAATAAAAGATGGATTCCATTCAAGAAATCCTCCACAGATAAAAGGTAAACTTAAAACTGTAAACTTATTAAATATGCACATTTTGTATTAGTTTCTACTTCAAAAGAAAATAATTGTGTAAAATACATTTGAAAGAAAGTAAACTAAGTCTAAAAGGTTTGGACAGAACATCATAATGGAACATATATAAATCAAGAGCTTCTAACTTAACTTATTGCATGCTAGATATTATGCCATAATAGCTGTCTCACAAAAAAGGTCAGAATGTTTACTATTTTTGGCTTTTTGAAAATAAAATAATATCTATTTGTCTTATCAGAAGTTTGTTTACATAAAAGTCAAGAACCAGTAAAAGGGACTCTCACACAAAGACAGAAAAAAATGACTAGAGTCCTTCTGAATGGGCACTGTGATGAGCTTTTTAATTACAAAACAAAGAAAACAAGTCCATCATGATTACCATGAAGTTTTCTATTTATCAAGATCTTCTGCATTCAAGAACTTCAAAAGATTTCACTACTTATATCTATCATCTGCCTGAATACAATGTTTCATTTAAAAAAAATTAAATGCCATGCAATTTTGTTATTTGAATTATTTCTCTTTAAAGGAGCTTATTTAAATGGAAGTTTAACTTCTGACAAACCAAGCTACAACCTAACCTTACACTAAGCAAAAGATATACTTAATTAAATAAAAATATTCTAAGATTGTCTATAAATATGTTATTTAAGACACTAGGAACTGAGTGGACTCTCAGAAGGCACTAAGATAATTTGTTGAGGTCGGATGAGCTTCTAGCAACAAATTCTTTTCTACTGCAGTTCCATTTCATTTCATGTCCCCAAATTCACACTGATGATTAGTTTTGTTAAAAAAATGATTCTAAGTTTAAATCAGGAGTGCATGCATTCTAACCCATGAAAAAAACAGAGCTGGGACATAGTAAGATCCCTCCATTCTAAGAGAAAAAGATAACAAACCCCATTTTTTTTTTAAAGAAACTACTTTTGTGTCATTAATTAATACACAGGAAAAGGTGAATTTTTTTAGAACCATGTTTTCCATTTAAAACAGTGATTGATTTTACAGCCTTTAGATTCCAGTTTGAAACATTTTAATTTCAAATGCATTTTCTACCAAATTTAAGTCATTACACAGAAATGAATCATTACCTTGAAAAAGCAAAGACTGCTAATTTCTGGCATTTATATACAAAAAGGAAAAAAAAAAAAAGGAATGAAAAAGAATGAAAGTTAATTAACTTCTTAATTATTTATCTATTGTGAACAGTATATGTGGGTGGCAGTGTACATATATATTTATTTATTTATACATGTATAAAAAGAGACAGACAGCCTATCTTTCTCACTAGCATACAAAACCCAGGAAGGAAACTAACTGTGGGTTACACTTTCTCTTAAGAAAAACAAGTAAAGCATTGATAGACAAACAAAGATTAAAATGGATTATTTAAATCAAAGTTTCTTATCAGCCCTGTAACTTAATTCTTTCTGCTCAAGACATAAACTGCTGCCTCGTGCAACAATTTCAATACATAGAACTCAGCAAAGCTGCAGCAAGCCAAATGAATTGAAGGGAGATAAGAGTTCATGTGGGTGCTCCCATTTAGAAACAGAATGTTCTTTAATTCTCCTACTCTAACATGTAGAACCTAAATACTCTTTTTTTCCCCGCCCAACTAGTAACATCCACAGGATTTATTTTCACTACTCCCATTTGCACCACTCAAAGTTATTCAGTTTC
Source organism: Sitta carolinensis (assembly GCA_032173965.1). NCBI lineage: Eukaryota > Metazoa > Chordata > Aves > Passeriformes > Sittidae > Sitta > Sitta carolinensis. Next base: position 29,273,114 of record CM063287.1, read on the forward strand.
CTCTTCCCCTTACACTTGAAACCTTTCCCTCTTAAAACCTGACTTAGGGCAAAGTAATAAATTAGCATCAAATGTTCAGTTAAAGCAGAAGACTTCAGAAGAGTGCATTTTGAAGCACAAACAAGGTCTTCCACAAACACAGGCACCCAAGAACCTTCACAGCACTGTTAGCTATAAAAAAGTCATTTCAAAACAAAGTAGGAAATGATCAAATGATATAAAAAGTTTGTAACATAGAACCAGACAAGCACTGATATAAACGTGTATAAAGCACAAGGATTGTGTTCCTCAACACTTCGCATTTTCATTTATATAACATGTTCAAGATATCAGATTGAAATACAGCAAAAACCTACCTTGAAGATGGCAACATGCTTGTAGGCTTGAAGTTTGCCATAAACGGATTAGTCGACTCATAATCAAAACTCTCCTGATGAGCTTCCCCAAACGCACTCGGTGATTTCAAGTCAGTAGAACTCTCTGATCCCCCATTGCTAAGTTTATCTGACCTCTTGCTATCTTTTTTTCCAGTCACTCTTTCAAAAAGACTAACTTTCTCTTTTTTCTCTTTTTTAATTTCTTTTCTGATCTCGACAGGTTTGGTAAACAGATTTATGTTTTGATCCCACGTTGCTGGGCTTTCTTCAAATGGATTCTTCTGTCTTGGCAGTGTAGCAAATTTTTGGGGTAACGAAGCACTCACATTAAATGGGTCATTTTGTGCTTCAAGTGCAGTTTCATCAACTGTGCTGTCAAGTTGGCTCATTTTAGAAGTATCAACACTTAATGTCCTTCTGTGTGGAGATTTTAGACTCCCTGCAAACAATCTGTCATTAGTATATTATCAATGAGACACTATATCACAGTTTATGACATGCAGAAAACCGATTTTAGCTTAGATCTAGAAGCTTTGCAATTGAGCCTCAGTTCAGAATGCTGGTGAGTAACTAAGCTATTAAAAGAAAAAATTAACAGCTGTGCCCTTGATTTCACGTTTCAGAAATGTTTATGGATAAGCACCATGGGAAATTTTTGTTTCCTGCATGAAAACAAGGTTCTACAGAGAAGACAGATATGACTGGTGTGCCATTCCAGAAAGAGACAATAGTATGTTGCTGCATAATAACTGAGCAATGCAAAGTATTTTCAGGTTTTTTAATAAGTCAGGTTTAAAATCTGGTGATAGTTTTTGACTGTTTAATTAGACTTATTTCTCATGAGATGCTATTTTGCCTAGAGTACCCTCTCGAATACAATATACACTCAGATGAGGACATAGTAAGAGATAATTCTAAATTATCATATATCGTGAGCAATGTAAGTTACTTCTTATGCTCAGAAACAGCAATTATTTTTTTAATAATTACCAGCAATTAAAGAAAGCATAAAAAATAGGCCAGCAATATCTCTTAACATTTTGGCCTTGTTAAGTGCTTCATAAACAAACCTAGCAGATTTGAGTGCTGTAAAAGCAGTGAGCTGCAATTGTAATGGTGATGAGTTTTACTCACCCCCTTCATCCACAGAGCCAAAGGACTCCAGCTGCCTCCTGAAAAGATGGGTGTAGCCAACAGTGCTGGATTTCATTTTCTCTGAGGAGACGTGTGGTCCTGTCAGATCTGACATGGAGTGAGCTGAGGACAGCCGCTGAGGTCCCAAGAGGAAAGGTTTTTTTGGTTTTGATTTCATTTGCACTTCACCACTACACACCTCAAGATTTGCATCAGGTATGTGAGTGCTGGGGATGATTGCAGAGGATGTATCTGAAAATGTCCCATCGTTTTTCCGACCCTTCATTTTGTCTTTTAGTTTAGCAAACGGGGATTTGGTTTTGTCCTTCATTGACAAATCAAACATACTTGCTGTCATGTTATTCCTCATAAACTGAATATTGACGTTTATTTCTCCTCTGTCTTTAGTTCTCTTCCCTTGTCTGGATTCTAGGGGAAACCACCTTAAAGGAGAAAAAGAGCAAATTAGGTTGTGTTTTCTGAAGGCTATCATTACACTCTGGTTAGTTGGTTAATGCATCTGGCTAGAACAATTTAAAGTATGAAACCCAAATCCTATATCAAAGATTCAACCATTCCTTTACTGAAAAGCTTCTTTGTTTATATTTGTTTTCAAAGAGAAAACTTAATAACTAAGAAAAAGGAAGCCCTTTACAGTGTTCACCTGCTTCAAAATCAAAATCAACTCTGGAAACTGATCAAACATCATCAAAGTTAAGGGCTTCTGTCTGTGTATGAAGGAGAATTTGCACTTTATTATAAATACAGATACATTTTCTTTTCTTTTTTTTTAATAGTTTTTAAGTGACCTTTATTTAGTAGTGATTTATATTAACGTATTCTATGTGGCAACTAATTGACCTAGTAACCTTTTCTCCTTGGATTTTGCTTGGGTTTACACACTAGCAAACACTTTCCCCTCATTCATTACTTCTAAGCACTGGTTAAGATTGATGACAACTGCAGAAACCTGGCTAAGAAACATCTGAGAGCCCTGAACAGTCTGCTGCCATTTCCATTCTGCCACTGCCTCCCCTCTGGATGCTGACAGTAACTCTACAAGCACAACTGTGAGCACGCAGGTGTATCCAACAGCATCCTCTCCTTTGCAGGTCACCAGCAGGATTAACTTCAGAAATATTTCCTTTGGAACTGTGACTTAAATCCCCACTCCCTGAAAAGAGATGAAAGGTGATCATCTGTTTCAAAAAGCCAAGTGTGCTTCTTTGCCAGGTCCAGCAAAAGCTTTATCATTATCCAAGTGTCTTATTCACTCCCTATTGTGCTCCACTGTCCCATGGAAGCATCTGTGGAATTATAGCTCAATCTTCCCTCCACAGCTTCACCTCAATGAACGACCAACACACAATCCCTTCTCCACAACCATCACCAAGAGCCTTTCCCTATTTCAAAAGGTCACAAGGGCATATCTCAGATCCACCAGCTCCAAGGAAGGGCTCTAAACCCATTGTCAGGAGAAATCCATGCACACAGACTCACACAACAGTGCCTTACCACCAGTAGCTTTTGAATTGGAGAGACTAAGAAATTAAATTGCCTATTAACACAGATACAAAATGCACTATACAGTGATATGTACATTACTCAATCCTGCCAAATATAGAAAAAAGGGAGGGAAAGGAGAAAAATAGCCCTCCATTTATTTTCAAATTTCATAAATGTATTTTAAAGGTGACAGCTGTAATTACATTTTCAGGCAGAGATTATACGTTGTGAGTTGAGAAAATATTTCCAAAAGCGACACACCAAAGACATAACAAAAGGATAAAGAATATTATGCCTTTGTTGTTGTTGTTGTTGCTTTGTGATGTTCACAAGATTTTGTATTTCACACTAAAGCAAAATAATTAAGAAATATCTGACCTCCTCTGTTTTCACAATGAACAACATGAATCCAGACCAGCAGACCCAGAAGCTCAAACCAGGAGAAAGGTAATTAAATCTTTAGGAAGAAAGCTTTTCTTCTGTTGTGAGGTAACTTCATTTATATACTTTAAATGAAATACAAAACCTGGAATATGTGTCTGAAGAAGACGGATTGTTTTTCTTTTTAGTTAATAATGCTTCACTTCTTTGGTAACTGATTCCAGAAACACTTTAAGTCATCTATAGAGTTGTTACAGAAAACAAAAACAGAACCAAAAGTCAATTGCTTTGTGCTACATAATATTGCTAAAACTGGAAGACAAGATAGCCTACTTTCATTAAAACTCTTCTTGAAAAGAAAATACATTCACATATTCCCTGAACAAAAATACAAACACTACACAGCCACAGTGAGCAAGCCTTGCTCAGACAGCTCCCGGGCAGATAAAAACCCCAACCAAAAACCATCCTGGACCTGAGAAGCTCCTCCCATGGCTCCTCAGCCACACTCTGAACTTACACACCAGCACAAGCAAGGCTCATGAGTGTTTGAAGAACCAGGAGGCAGAAAGGACTTCACTTCTTGACATTCAAATTTAATGGCTCAGTCTGCACTGTAACAAAACATTCCCTTTTTCCCTCTCTTCACAGGGTTCAAACATTAATACTCTATCTCTGATAAAACTGGTGAATCTTCCTGTTTCTGCTTCTGGAATGATCAAAACCTTAAATTGATCTATGACATTTAACCAGTTTTAGAACAAGAAAAAGACATAAATTCTCATGCTTTTGATATGGGGATGAACGTTTTTATTTCAAAAATTTATTTAACTCAATTATTGGCATTCATATCACCAATCAACAATGCTGTCATTACCAGCACTCACCTGCTAAGGATAAATGCTATGTACTATTTTGACATTTACCTCTTCTTAAAGAAAAGCCCACAACTAATACCTTGCCTTAGGAACTTCTACATTTCTTTTCAATGTGTATCTTGAAGAACTTGACATTAAAAATAAGTTCAGCTGGGAAAACAAAGAAACTCTCCTTTCTCTAAGTAGACAACAGAAGGTCCTGTTGGAACCAGATTCAACACTTCTACTGATTCCAACAGAATTTAATCACAAACTCTTTTACTCCAGCAAAATTCCTCTGGTCTTCAGTGGAATTTCTATTTGAATAATGATTGCTGGATCAAATCTTTGTATGAAAGGCAGATATTTAATTTTCATAGGCATTTCAAGGAGGTTTCTTTGTTACCTTGGAGAGTTTATCTTGTTTTACTTATAATGAAGGTTCCATATGCTTCAGCTCATAACAAGACAATATGAGAAGCAGACTCAAATCATGATTTTCTTCAAAATTCAAAGGCAACTAATTACTTTTTTAAACAGATGAGAACAAATGCAGGCAATGCATTTATGTGGAGCTGCACGTGAATGAGCAACTAAGTCTGTAAATGTTTCTTATTAGAATCTGTTTTGACAACACATGGGCGTGAGCAGCAAATAGAAAAAACAGCTTTATATAGGAGAGAAAAAAGAATCGGGAAATGAAGTCCGCTGTTTTCAGATAACAACATTTGGGTCCTAAAACACTAAATTCCACTATACTACTGCCAATTTAAAAAATTGAAATGTATTATAAAAGCCAATAAAACTTGCTATTTTGGTTTTGTTTACAGTACTTTTAGCCACAATAAATGGTCCATTTGTCAGGCTGCCATGAGCTTATTCTATAGAAAGCCTGTACAAAGTAGGAAAATAGCCAATAACATACATGAACAAAACAGGGTGGCTTTTATGAGAGCAGATGCCCTTTTACTTAATAACCAAATATTACATCCAGTCTTGCAGACAGTCTTTATTTAAACAGACCTTGTACAAAGTCTGGCAAAATTTCCCAACTTCAAAGGAAGCCCTACTGCCTTTGGAATCACATTCGTTCTTCTTGTTCTCACCTTCAAATGCTGTGTAGGGCAATGTCCTCCATACACCCTCTAATTTCAACTTTTTCCCCATGCCTTCCATAGGAACAACCCTTGCTTCTTTCTCTCATCTGTTTTTCAGTGTGCTAATGGGCCTTGCCTGTCCTGCACAGTTTCTGTTAATAAATTGCCACTCTGCATGCTGACAATTTTCTTGAATGTGCAAAGAGAAGCTCAACATGCAAGGCCAAACAGGAAAAATCCTGCTGACCAGGCAGCCCTGTATAGCTAAACCCCTATGTGAAGCAGCATGGCTACTTTCTACCCATGACAAAATCAGTTGATTTTGGCCACACCTACAATTAGGGGTGGAAAAATCAAACTCTCCTAACTTGTGTAGTCTCACAAGTAATGAACCCTTCACCTTGGTGAAGACAGACAGGAAGGGTGAAAGACTAAAAATAAAACTGAAATAAGCTACTATAAACAAGCAAGTTACAAACCCCTGGCCTATTTCATTTAAATAGCTAGTGATCTACAGACTTCCAGCTGTTTTTTTCCTCCTCTTTTCTAATTCTATTTATCCTCCAAATCTCCCACAGAATCTGACACGTCCAAGTCTTACCCCTCTCTCTCCTTGGAAGAAGCATCACTCAGCCCTGCTTGCCATGTAACAGTGAGCAGGATGGGCTGACAGCATGGGTAAGAAAAAGCACTACCTAATTTCAATTACATTTTAATTATATACTTTGACAGCCTCCAAAACCACTGGATAACTTATCTACCAGTTTCAACAGGAATTAAGTGTTACAGCCAGCACCTTCATCCTGTGCATGACAGTCGATCTCCCGACCCTGTCTTCTGGACAGTGCCAAAGATGGAAAGCATGGAAGGAATTTTCCCATTTTCTGCTTCTCAAACACACCACTCTGCCTTCACTCCACCAGTAATTATCTATTCGGCTGATCTAGTTTTGCTTTGCTGAAAGACCCAAAGGATTTTGCAAAATCTCTATTTCAATTCATAAATTACTGAAGAAATTTTGCAAGAAGCCACATAATCATCGCATCATCTGCCAAGGCTTCCGACCTTGATTTTACAGGCAAAAATCAGCATCATGATCTGCTACACATTAATGAGAATTTTCTAGGCAGGCAAATACTTCTAAACTTACCCCTATAAAAGACCATCAGATCAATGACAGAACAAGTCCATCAGCTGTCACAAAAATGAAGTTGATACCTACTGTCAAGCTAGGTACACTGAAGAAACTTGCTTCACAAAAGCCCACTAGTATAAATGCCCACAGCTAATTGATAAAAAAACAACATCCAAAGCCCAGAACTGTCTGACATTTTCATTTAGCAGCATATGCAGTTCGAAAAATGCAAAAGTATGTTTTGTGATAAATCATTCCGATACCATACTGAGAGGCTGCCCCAAAAGTCAGCAAGTAGGAAAATTAAGGCAAGAGACTGAGCACAGACTATGTTGTGTATGAAGGGAAATTAAAAAGAAAACAAATTATTTATTAAAATAAGTGATGACACTCACAAAGATGAATATTCTTACTTTCTGGAAGCCAACTGAAACGAGAGATTCAAAGTAGTTTAAAATAAATACTACTGAGTGACATTGTAACACCACTAAACATATGGGAACTGACAGCTATCACAACACCCTCACTACAGGGTTTGCTAACACCAGCCGCAATCAAAGTCATTAAAGTGGTCTTAGTTTACTTATTATTTTGGCTAAAGACTATGTGTGAATACTTCTATGTTAGAAACAAACTAACTGAAGGTATGAGAATTAAGGCGAATTATCTGAGTGTGTGTGCAAGCCTGTGCGCATGTGTATTGTGCACAGAAATTGGAGAAGCATTTCAATCCAGATGGCACTTAGACTCTGACTCAGAGTTATGACTTACTGAGAGGATGTGCATGGATTTGTTGTCAAAATGTAAATGCTGGGAATATTACTAAATAATTTGAAAATATCATTCTAAGTCCATAAAGCTACAGCTGGGCAAAACTTGGTTTTCTCCCATAACCATCTTTCTTCACTATTCACATTTCCTTCTTTTTTTATTTTTTTTTTTTTTCTTCATTTAATGAGTAGTATCACAAGACAACCTGTATGGAATCTCCAGGCTACTCTTTATTTCTGTGCCTTTAACAAATTTCTTAGTTACTACTCTTCCCACTTCTGACTTGAGTGGAACAAGATTTTTCTCTTGCTTTAACCACAATAAAGACATTTTCTGTTACACCCTGCCATCTCCACTATTATTGAAGTTCAGCCCTTAAAATGCATTTTTGTTTAACGTAAATTTAATACTAAAACTGAATAAATAATAGTGTGCTATGTTTTGTAGAAATATTATTAAAATGGTTCCCACTCATTAAGGAGCACTGAGCCCCTATATTATCTATTTATTATTTGTTTGCTTGTTCCTAATTCCAGATGTATTTGAAACCTCCTTCTTGCTTATGCTGCTACAGATGAGAGAAAGGACAGAGCAGAGGCAGTTGAAGAGGGAGTTTATACCCAAGACCGAGGCTGCCAAGAAAGAATTCACATTAATGTGGAAAAAGTCACACCATTTGCATATCTTCCAGGAAGCCCAGCAGCACTGAAGTCAGTGCCTACAACACAGGGTACTGATCATGGTCAACCATGAGTTCTTTCTGCTTGCTTGCTGAGAAGATGAGTTTGATTTTTTTTTTTTATGATCAAGAGAAATCAAGAAGTATCTTTAGAAAATGCCAAGTTTTCTCCACTATATTATGCTCAAGCAAGCTTTTTTTTTTTTTAACAAGTGCTGCAATTTGAATGTGTGTGGAGGGGAGTGTTGTTGAGGTATTATAGACCCCAGAGAGAAGAGGAACTAAATCACAAATAAGAGATGTCTCCTCCAATATTTCTATAAGAAATAATAACTCTACATCACCTGCCTCCTCAAATTTATATCATTCCAAACAAGTGTTACATCTTAAATCAGATGATTAATATAAATACATAATAAATAAAATAAAATGAGCCGTCCAGGAAAGCTCATAAAGTAATGTAGAATAAACAGAGTGGAATTAGAGAGTAAAAAGATGAAGCAAAAGTTGAGGAAATAAGTAACATCAGGAAAGTTAACAGTGATTTGTTCTTCTAGTGCTGTGTTCATTTAGCCCAGGAGAAAAAAAATCTTAGCTCAGTCACTGTAAAAAACAGCTGAAAAATGCTTCAGGAAATTAAGATGTCAGCAAATGAGGATTTTTTTTATTCCATAGTAACACAAAAATTTGTTTTGATGCTATGCAATCAGATTATCAGCAGCATTAAGGCAACCATGAGTTATAACTGAATTGAAATTATTACAAAAAGGCATATATGATTTAAAAGAATACATTCATTGATCATAATTTACATTTCAAATGGAAGAGTAGAAGAGGTGCATTTATTTTGCATGAGCACACAGAAAAAACTGTCATGTATTTCTTAGGATGAATTTAAAACCCACATGATGTTATTGCAAAAAATAAAAGCCATGTCAGAAATGTAACATTTGAAAACTTATGCTAAATACACTTCCAGCAGTTTTTCCAAAGCTTTTTGAACTGTTAAAAAAGCTCAGTAAAATATTTCAGCATCTGGAGCCTGGTTTTCAGCTCTGGAAAAAAGAGCAGAAGTAAAAAGTCCCTGTCCATTTCCAACTACAGCAGAGATGTCATAGGCACAAATTTATGAACTTTCACAGTACGATGGGCATTTCTGCACTAAGACAGAAAGAAAATGAACTGGGATCCTGCAGATGCTTTGGATGAAGCCTCTGGAAGAACTCTAGTGAGGGACCATCTGAATTGCATCTGGATCTAACTGTTCCAGGAATTTTTACTTTAAAGAATTTGAAAAATCATCAGTTTCAGAAAGGAAAAGGACATTGTATGATGCTGTATACAAGATTTTCCCTATCAAGTTAGAGTAAATAGACTACATTGTTTCATTAAGTCTTGAGCCAGAGCAAGTTTCTTAGAACATGAGACAAATCCTATCATGAGGCCTCTGCCTGAAAACTTTACTGCAGGGAGTATTTGTCTTAAGACATGACAAGTAACATAAAAAGCTCCACAGAAAAAAAAAAAAAAAAAAAAGATTGTTTTTCCCTAACATAATGTTCCTGAGTCTGCAATGATTTCTGAAATTTATTTCTTCCAAATTATAAAATATTAAATTAAAAAAATATGTAAAAAGCCAAATGTCATACACCCTATGGTCTTCCTAAGAATTCAGAATCAGCTGGTAGCCTTCACTTCTCATACCTCCTTACTAAAAAAGCACTAGGGAATTGCTGACAGGGTTCAGCATTGTGCAGAATATTAAATATCTTTTTTGCAATACCCTGGTGACTCTTGAGGCTGTCTCTTACAGCACCATATGTACAGCTGTGTTGGAAAGAGGAAGCTATTAAATATATTAAAAAGTAGAAATATTACCAATAGACACTTCATCAAATAACTGGATCTCATTCATCCCCAAACAAAGCAAGAAATGTTAAGGTTACATCAACATAAGAAAATAACTCTGGATTTAATAACAGCACAAGCCTGTTGAACATATTTGAAAGTAAAAACATTGCTTAATAAAACAGATTAGTGTTTCTGAAACAATGAATATAGCTTTCAACCATCAGAAAGCTTTGGTAACAAAGACATTGGACTTGGTTTTGAAAGGTGCTGGCTGTCTCAGTTCCCACACCACAGCCACAGAAGGTCTTCAGCTCCAAATATATTACCCTTAGTTTACTGCCAACGCAGGACTAGGAATATTTTCTATCAAAAAGGATTTAATAAAGAGGGGGGGAAAAAGAGCATTTGTTTGAGATTGCATTCGTAAATCTACTCTTGAAAGTTTGCCCTCGTCCCACACACACGTACAAACCTTGCATCCACGTCTCCAACGAACGCCTGATGGAGAGAGCCACGACACCCGCGTGGCACCAGGGCACGCAACCACGGAAACTCAAAAGCATCTAAACTTAGCAACACGGCTGTACTTTTTTTTCGAAAGTGAGTTTTAGAAAGGAGGTTTTTGACGTTTTTAAGCACCTAAAGACACCAAGGAGAAAACTGGACTTTCAGTGGCTCCTTCCTCGTAAGAATTTAAACCAGCATTAAGCGAGAACGCGCTGCCAAAAATCCCACTCACCGCCCAGCCGCACTTTTACATAAGACTTTTACAAGTACAGCTGTTCGGCCCTAGAACCTAACACCCATCAACTTTTAATAAGATTTGCAGTCTTAAATGCTCGAGTAAGTTCTGAAGGACGGACTCGGGCTGTTTGTTGAACGCTCCCCACGGGCCCCATCCTGCGCAGCAGAGCTCGCAGGCAGCGCGGCGCTCCCGGGGAGCCGCGGGGATTTCAGCGGCGCTCTGGAACTGCTTCACGGCCACAGAGCAGGAGCTCCTCGCTCACACTTCAGGGAAAGAAAGGAGAAAATAAAGAACACCTATGGAGCCCTGCTAAGCGTAACCTCCCATAAAAATACCGCAGATCTGAGTGTTTGTTTAACGATCACAAGGACTGTGTTACTTACCCCACTTAAAAATTTCTGGAATAATTTTGCAAGACTCCAGTGCTACTTTTGCTAAAACTGGAGCAGGAGCCTATGTTTCTTCTTCTAGGGAAAAGAAGTTCTGTTACTCAGAGTAATAATGGAATAATTTACATATTTTATTCCAGTTTCTGAACACACAATTCTATCTAGATTTACAGTCTTTACTTTTACTAGCATTCATCCCTCATTCACCTTGTTTTTCACCTTGTTGCTAGGTGTTGCAACTAAGGCAGTTGACTACTGACTTGCAAGATAATTATAACTAACGATTCGAGAATTTTTCAGACACGTGTCTAAAGAGCAGTGAAACGTCTTGAATCGAGTGTTAACAGAAATTAGGACCCTAAGGCTTCAGGCATTACCATGTTGCATCATTGCATCAAGATTACCTTTTTGTCCCTAAAATGTAAGCAATTTAAAAGCATCAAATTCCAGACAGTGAACCCACAAGAGATTCTGCACAGACCTCTCTCCTACCACATGGTTTGTGAACATACCGCTTTGCAAAAATTTCAGTTTACAAAAACAAACAGCAGGGCAAAGAGAGCTTTGACTTGTCTTTGGCGCTCTTCAACCTCAGCCGTGCATTCAAGCAGGACCAAGTTTTGAGGTGGTTTCAGCAGAAACAGCTGTCTGACCAAGAAGCCCGGCCTGGTGTTAACCATACAGATCTGCACCTCCAACTGCCAACGCTGCTGGAGGTTCAACCCCGGCACACCCAGAGACAGGCAAGAAATGCCAGTCTTTCAGTGGCTTGGATGCAAACTCCAGCACCTCACCACAGACCCGCCATCACTATGGATACCAGACTTCAATTTTAACAGCTGAGATTTGGGCACAGGAGCCTACTGAAGAGACAGCAGAGGAGGAAAGGCACCTGGAGCAGGAACTTTGTAACCCCTGCAGAAAGAGCCGTCAGCGTTCCTATGTCACTGCCAACATAGAGCTCACTTGGGGCTCTCCGTGTTCTGATTCAACTTCCGTGGGACAAGTATATCCAAACCAAACCCAGAGCATGGAGTCACAGGCATGCCTGCAGCACCCTCATACCGATGGTCTGAGTTACAAATACATATGGAGGAAAAATTACACTGGTACCAAACACCTTTGTGCAACCATTTCCTGTCTAGGAATTATAACAACTTTACTCGTTTAGCTGAAAAACCCAGAGAATTAGAGAAGTACAGTTTAACTCAATAAACTGCTATGATGCCTTTTTTAATTTTTTTTTTTTTTTTTTTTTTTTTTTTTTTTGCATTCCAATGCCTGAACTTCCTGGCAAACACAATTTTATTTGACAAATGCTTATGCAGGTAGTGATGGAAGCTACCACAAGAGCTGAAATTTCTCTTCAGTCTTCTCAGCTGAGGCCTGATGTACAGCTCAGCCTGCGGGATCATGGCCCAAGATTAATCAGGACCAGCAAAGCACTGTGCTGTTGTGGTAAGCCTTCATTAAGTCACAGTTCATTGACCACTAAAACATAAATATAAAATATTTAAAGACACGTGGTTGAAGCAACAGAAGGAAAACAATTTTAAAGAGAACCACACCAGGTTTCAGGGCATCACATGGTTCAAACTGAGGTAGGAGAGGAATGGCCCTGTGCAGAACAAAGAAAAATACTTAGAAAAACAGACTGTAATGAGTTCATGTTACACACAAGAGTTTGTCAGAAAAGTTAATGCTATTGAGAGTCCTTCCCTTCCCAAGCACTTTGATTACAGTAAACTTCTCTGGAAGAGGTCAGGCCACAATGACATAACTGTATAGACAGGTTAAGAGATTTGAACATAGAATCAATGATACTAATTTCATTTCGAAGTACGAGCCTTCATAGTAAGGCTCCTGTTTCCCGCCCTCCCCATGTGCAACTGTCCAAGGAATACAAATAATGAACAAAGCCAACCAGCACTTACTCTGTTTTCCGCCTTTGCTTGTCTTCAAATATATCATTCAGACTTATGGCCACCTGTCCCAAAAACCTGTCCAGCCCCACCAGCGACCTGTGCATGACAATCAGGTACAGGATGTATTTTTCTGGATTCTCCTGCATGAGTAGTCCAGGGAGCTCGAAGGAGGCCTCTTCTTTCCAGATGGGATCCAGCGTCTTCTCAGCCACCGAGGTGGAGTACTTCTCCTTGCCCAGCTGTATGATGGTGTAGGCATCGTTGCTGCCATTTTTACCTTTTGGCTTCAGACCTTTGGCTTGAAGGACCGTAACTTGCACGTGAGTTGGGAACCACTTCTGGGCTTGCTCTGCCAACATCATCTTTGAAGATCGCAGCAGCAGCAGCAGCAATAACAAAAGCAGAGTCCGTCAGTCCTCGAGTGACTGCGTAAGGGCACTTACGGCGGAGACACCTGTCAGGGGCTCGGCTGGTCCTTCCTCTAGCGCTCCTGGCTGGCCCTCACCAGCCCGCGGGTCCCCCCCTTCCCCGGCAGCCCCACCTGCGGCTCCATGGCCGGGGGCCGCCGCTCCCGCCGCAGCCGCGGCCCCGCCGCGCTCCCGCGCCCGGCCCGGCCCTGCCCGCCGCCGCCGCCGGCCCGGCCCCGCGCCGCCCCCAGGGCATCCCCCGGGCAGGGCCGCTCCGCCGCGGGGCCCCGCAGGCCGCCGGCGGCCTCCTCCCGCTCGGCGCGGCTCGCTGCCGGCGGCGCTCCGGTGCCGGCGGGGGGGGCTCGGTGCCGGGCCGCCCTGCCTGCCTCCGTCAGCCCGCCCGGCCCCGCCGCGGCCGCCTCAGCCGCTCGCCGCGCTGCCCCCCCGCCGCCGCCCGGCCTGACGGGCCGGCTCCGTCGCTTCCGCCTTCCCCATGCTGCGGGCGGCGGGCAGAGGGCAGAGGGCAGGGTTCGCCGCCTCCGTCTCTTCCTCGGCCGCCGTTCCCCGGCCGCCCGGGCCGGCGCTGCCCCGAGCCCCGAGCGGGCAGGGCCGCAGAGGCCGCGGCTCCCCCGGGTGTGACGGAGCGCTGGGCTCCCGGGGCCCCCTCCCGGCTGAGATCCCCGGCCCGTTAATTAATTCATCGCTATTTTTATTTCTAGAGCGGGCAGAGAGCTCTGCAGGAGCTGTGGAGAGGAGGGAACCTGGCTAAAGCGTCAGTTGTTGTTATTATTATTCAATATTAGGGGCTCGGGGGCGGCCATGGAGCCAGCCGCGAGTGGTGCTGCTCTGGAACCCAGCCTGCTGCCAACCTCTTGGGAACTTCTTTGTGTTTCAGACCCATCTACCCGCCCTGGAAAATCTGTTGAATTTAAATGAGAGAGCGAAAATTGCAAAATATAAAAATATTAATAAAACAAATATTATACAGGATGTTTTGAGGACACATAATTTTGCTTATGGTACGCCTGGAGACTGCACGTGTTTACATGCGCACCTGTAAGTGGAGTCATAGGTATTAACGTAGTTTCTATTAAAAAAAAAAAAATAATAAAAAAATAAATTAGGGTTACAAGGCTGTGTATCCCATCCCTCCTAACCATAAAAAGCAGGGAAACCAGCAGCCAGGTCAGATAATACTTCACCCACCACCCCTCACTCATGAGTCCCCAGTCCATGGCTCACAAGTTAGTGAGCAAAGAAGCCTTGGGGGACCTTCTCATACAGCTGAGACGTACAGGAAATTAAAATCTTTAAGCTGAAGGCTGTTAGAGAGAGTAAAGTATGATGCTGCCTACAATATGTAATACTAATGAGTTATTGTCCAGGGTCCGAAAAGGGGGAATCACCAGTGTACGCACAGACATTAGCCTGAGTCATCTCAATTTTAATAAATACTTCATTGATGTTCAGTTTTTGGCTGGCAATGATAACTGTCTGCATGCTGTGATAGTTAACACAGAGCTGGCACTTCTTTCCTCTTCCACATTGTATATGATTTTTCTTGATAAGAAAATAGATGTTCCAGTTGGAAATGGTAACTTCAATATATGTCCTGGGTTCATATTTAGGCAAAAATGTGTAAGTGGATTATCTAGGGTAGTGGTTTCTGAAAGCATTACAAATGCTATGGTACTCTGCCTTGGCTTGTGATGCTGAGAAACAGTCAATTAGGGCTGCAGGTCAGCTCTTTGAGATAAATCACCATCCTACTCACCTGAAAACCCCTTCTCCTCCTCTGCAGCTGTCATTCTTCTACATCCTCTGTGCTTGGGGAAAGAGTTGCAGTATTTTGGGCTGGAAGAGCCAGAAGCGATTATGGTGCCAGTGTTCTGCAGGAGACTTAGGCCATGGGGGAAAGCCACGGGGTTCTTCTAGGAAACCAGAGAGACTTAGGTACATCAGAATGTTTCTGAAATTCATGTTACTACATACAAATTTTGTTTTACTAGAATAATCTTCATTGCACTAAATAGAAACCAAGCATGATAAACTCATCAAATCAAAACAAGAAATTAATTTTAGGTAGGCAGAATGTATTTATTTAATAGAAATTTAAGTTAAACATCATGTCTTGCATGCTACATCTTAGGAAAACTTTTATGAGTTTTTATAACAGGCAAGTTTTGTGCTTTTTCCTTGCCTTTTATTGGTATTCTCTAATTTCTTATTATTGTCTCTTTCTAAACAGGACCTGACTGGAATACATGTGCACGCAGCTGAACAGGGGAAGGGGGAAGAACTTTTGTACTGCTGCAGACCTTATATCAGTGCAATACCCAATCTGCCTTTCCTGCTTTTGAAAATAAACAGATTATTAATCCTCTACTCCTTATGTGCAATCTGGCATGGTAGAGGAGGAGTGTGGAACCTCTCCCGTTTCTCATGTTTCTCCTCTCTGCTCAGCTGGTGGAGCAGGCACTGGGGAGATGCCCCCTCAACTCCTCCACCCCCTGTGCTTGAAGAGAATTCTGCTCAAAGGTGCACTAGATATATTTTATTCCCTCTTACACCCCTCTAGGGTCAAGCTGAAAGCTGGCCTTTTGATTTTGTCCTCTTTGGAATAGGGTAATTGTCATCTTCTGGAATGTAACGTGGGATATAAATGACAAAATATCTCAGAGAAATAATGATATCTCCAGCAACACAGTGTCCCCTGGCTCTATGTTAGAGCATTAATCCAGAAATGACTCAGATTTTCATTCACTAAGCCACCGCGACTGCTCAGTGCCTGTACACACTGTAGGTTTTGCCCATCACTGTTCATGATTTAGTGAATATTACATTAGAAAATCCATTTTATTTCCTGTGCACCATTTTGGTTGCAGGACTGTACCACTCCTTCAGTGCACCACAGATATCCACTGTTTTTTTGTAATAATATTCTTTTAAACTCACTGTTACTGCTGTATCATGTTTTCTGTCCGAGTCCACTCACTCTGAGGATGTCTCATCACGAATTTTCTAGTTCTTAGTTTTGTTTAGAGGACTTGGAGCTCAAAACATTATATTTGGAGCTTGCAGTCAAACGTAGCTCCTTTGTGTGTTACACTGTGGTGAAAAGGATTTATCCCTGTGGGGGGAAGGTAGCTCCTGTGATGTTCTGTGTGTGCCCCTTTTCCCTGTTCTGCCACTCCCTGTGCAGCATTGGAGAAAGCTGAAAAAAGCAAGCCCAGAATTCTTGCTAATGAAGAAAAAGCTGGAATATGTGGCCTCAGAAAATTGTTTCTGCGTTTCTAATTTGCAATAGCTGTCCTGTGTTCCTGGTGGCTACTCCGACAGCCCATCTCCTTTTAGACAGTGATGAGACTGAGTGTAAAAAACAATTGTTAATCACAGAACAGTGGATATCTATGGTATATTTAATACAGAACCCTAAAGCTCATGTGGGCCATCTATCTCTGGTAAACATTCTTCCAGTAATTTCTGACTCAGGAGATCAACATTGGGGTTTTTTTTAAAAGAAGGAATTCCAAGAACTATGGGGATTTTTTTTTTTTTTAAATTTCACTAATGTGTAATTCCCTCTCATTTCTCCCTCCTGAGCCTACAGTACATCTGATTAAACATGAGCCTTGATATTCTGCCTGCCCTTTCAAAAGAAAATGCAAGAAAATCTTTTTGCCTGTGCCACTGAGACAGTTCCATGTTCTGCTTCTCATTTCCAGTTGTGTTGTTGTTAAAGAGGATCACAGCAGTTGTATTTACACTGGCAAACTGTAGCAGGTAATTTGATGATTTAATTTCTCCCTGATTTTTGTTTATGAAGTAGGAAACATTTTGTTATTTTTTTGTGAAAATACCATCTCCTCTTTGAAATTATTTGCTGAATAATTCTTAGTTGGCAGATTGCAGGTGATGTGTTTGCTTTGAATGTTACATTGCTGTGAGGAACAGGCTGGTTTTGTCTTGACATGTGACAAGTTTCTGCTTTCTGCCTTGCTGAATAACTTTCAGTAGCTGTTGCAACTGTCCAGGCTGTTTTCTGGAAAGACTGTACAATTTTTGAGACTGATGAACATTGTTGCCTGTTAGCTTTATCTTAGCTGTTGTTATTTTTTCAATTAGTGACTTCAGGTATTCACTAGAATTAATTGACTGAAGAAATCAAATAGCTGGGATCAAACTACTGTGAATTGGAAGGTTTTTTTCAAGCTACTGGTTTTGCCTGCTCTCTTGGTTTGAGAAGAATTCGTTACACTGGAAGTATTTTGATGTAATTATTAAAAGCTAGAAGAATATAAATGAAATTTTTGTTCTGACCCCAAATTTTGCAACCCAAAATATTCAAGGTTTGCCAAGGCTGGGTCAGTTAAGCCAAATGTCCGGCTCTGCATGCTTTCTTTTACCTTTCACATTCACTTTTGTGGAACATCTGCTCAGAAGGAGGAGACCTTTGGCCTCAACACTAGGGCAGAATTTTCTCTGGTAGGTTTTGAAAGCCCCATGATGCTTTCTAAAGGCTGACCTGGAACAGAGATTAGACAGAGCAAAAGGATAAAATGGGTATTTATTGAAAAGCTTCAATGCGTACACCTGGGCCACATGAGAATCCAGCTGGGCTACACTTAAGATGCACTTTAAAATGGTTACAAAATGGATGATTGATCACGAGGTCCCACACTTTTATGAGTTCTGGTCCATCGGCATATTGGAGTTAATTGTCCAACCACAGCTCCAGATTATGAAGCTCCATCCTCCTTGTCTTTTCTTCTCACTTCACCATTGGTTTTGTTCTTTGGCCTGAAAGTTGTCCTTGGTCCCAGGCTAGAGAAGGAATTGTTTTGTCTATCTGCTCTGTGAAGAGAGCTTAGTAGCACTTAATATGAAACCCAGAACTACCCACTAAAACAGCACAGAATCTGAAAAATACAAAAGCTAAAACTTAAGGCATCACGCACAGACACGTCAGTGGTCCTGAGCTCTCACGTACTGTCACTGTCATTTCTTCTGTTCTCTCTAGCCAGCTGTGGGTTTGTCTGCTTGGGATGCAGTTTGTGTCTGCCCTGCCTCACTCTTCACCTGTCTTTCTTGCATTACTGCAAAGAACAGGGTCATACAAGAAACAGCAAAGGAAATGTGTCTCTGAAAAGGGGAGTGGGAGCTTGAAATCAGGCAAATGCCATAGAATTGCCCATTGTTCTGGTAGAAATCCAGTACTTTCAACTGGAAATCTGGAGTCACAGATATGGGAGTCCTGTGTGCAATATCAGACTTCAAATAGATGCCAGGTACCACTAAGAGTGTTGGAAGCATCATCGTTTTTGTTCATTTTTAGCTGAACATGTTTCACAGCCTTTCAACACTCTCATCCATCGTGAAGTTCAAAGGGGCTTAAATGCTGTAAAACAGTCATCAAATACTATAATTAAACTTGCCAGTCACCCAGATTTGACCCAAACTGCCTGTGTTTCAAGATGTTAGTCAGCTGTCTGGGTTGGATTTCAGTTTAGCCTTTTAAAAACATGAAAACACCTCGTTCTCAGCAGCTTCTGCACAAACCATTGTGCTTTTCTGTCAGAACCTCCCCATCATGCAAACTCCTTCAGCTCTTCCAACCTGACAGAGCCAAGGGGTACCCTGCCCCACACCTGGTAGAACTCAGACTGTCATCAGCAATACCTCCACAGGGGACAGCACCAGTGACATAAAACTCTTTCAAAATTAACCTCTGAGGGCTAAATTCAGATTTGCCCTTGGCTCACCTAGAACTTCATGGAAGCCTCCAAACTGACCATTGGAGAAGTACCTGTTCAAAAATCATAGAAACACAAACTGAGGCTCAAATTGAAGAGTTAAATTAGAAATGGAAATTGGCTATGTGGCATCTATTTTTAGACTTAAATATAAACGTTTTTTCTTGTTTTCAGTACATTTCCAATGATTGAACATCTTAAAGAACTTTTATGCATTGGAAATGGAAATAAGTAATATAGACAAACTCAAAGATAATTTTGTCATCTTTGCAGAGAATAATAATTTTTTTGTGCTTGACAGAACCTAAGAAACATCAACAGTAGAAAAAATATAACTTCAAAATGATGACCTTTCTGGTATCTTAATGAACCAGGAGAAGAAAAAAAGGAAAGATTTTTATTATTGTTTGAGTATGAGGCTTCTTCAGAGGTATTTTTCATATGTTTAAGTAACTCCTGCATTTATTCTTTAGATCATTTATTCTTTATGGGTTTCCAAAGATGTCAGAGACCATTACCTCACAAATTCTCCAAAGTTATCGACTCCCTTAAGGAGAATCTTTGCAAATACCAGAAAATTACATTCTTAAAAAGAGTTCTTTGTGAGGTAAGTTCTGAACTTCTCTAATTGTTTTCCCTCTCTAGGACCTCAAAGAGCTTTGTAGGACCCACAAATTCAACATCATTAGGCTCCCATATGAGGACAGATTAAGTGGAATTATTCGTATGAAGATTAAATTGTTATATTTACATCCTTTGTTTGCACACCAAGTTAGCAGTCACATCAAGTGGGTAAAACCCCTACCCACCTTCAAGCATGGTGTACTCTTTAAATGAGTGAGTAGATGTGTCCTCATTGAGGTCTGATCTTCACTAAATCAACACACTTAAATTTCCTGCTCATTCCCAAGACTTTTTCCCAGGCTTAGCTGCCCCCAAAATCTCTTCCCAGGGATTTTTTTCTACCAGGGGACTGTCCTGTGTCTCTTATGTTGTTGAAGGGTCTAATGGAATCCACCTGCAGTGCTGAGGGAGCCATGATTAATCTGCATTTAACCACAGTGTCTTCCCGTGTGTTCATAACAGGAGAATTCTTCTTCCCTGATGATAGGAAATACCCACACCCCAACCAACCAACCAACCAACCAACCAAATAACCAACCAACCAACCAAATAACCAACTAACCAACCAAAAACCAACTAACCAACCAACCAGCCAGCCAACCAACCAACCAACCAACCAACCAACCAACCAACCAACCAAATAACCAACCAACCAACCAACCAACCAACCAACCAACCAACCAACCAACCAGCCAACCAACCAACCAGCCAACCAATCAAATAACCAACCAACCAACCAACCAACCAGCCAACCAACCAACCAACCAACCAACCAGCCAACCAACCAACCAACCAACCAACCAACCAAATAACCAACCAACCAAACCAACCAAATAACCAAATACCAACCAACATAACCAACCAACCAACCAACCAACCACCAACCAACCAACCAACCAACCAACCAACCAACCAGCCAACCAACCAACCAGCCAACCAACCAACCAACCAACCAACCAGCCAACCAACCAACCAACCAACCAACCAACCAACCAACCAACCAACCAACCAACCAACCAGCCAACCAACCAACCAGCCAACCAACCAACCAACCAACCAACCAACCAAATAACCAACCAACCAAATAACCAACCACCAACCAATAACCAACCAACCAAATAACCACCAACCAACAGCCAACCAACAACAGCCAACTAACAAACCAACTTAAAATATGGGAGGGAGTGAGGGAAGGAAGGAAGATGTGTTTGTTACACTTAGACTTAACATTTCTCCTCTGAAGTCCAAAGTACAGCAGGGCATGCATTTTCTAACTCTTCACACACCACACTGCAGTGCTCTTACAAAGCCCAAAACAATACTTGGTATTTTGGCAGAATTTTTTTCTCCTGCCAAGCTGGTGAATAATTCAGATTATATACCATCTTTCCTCCTAGCAATATCAATTTCAATTTGGCTTCAGCGAGGTCTTAACATAAATATGTGATTAGAGAAGGAATCTAACTTAAATTGCTGTAGTTAAGTTTTATGTTTGATAAATGTATGTACTCCAAGCAGTCTTCTCCAATGTTACTTAAAACCCTCATATCTTTCAAGTGTGGTTTATTCTTAGAAAACTCAAGCTGCTCCTAGAATTCTGCTCCCAGTAAGAGACAAATTAGATAAAAACAACTTCTTGAGAGGAGAGAGCTTGCAGAGCTCTTGCAAATAGACATGGAGTGCTGCTTAACAGCCTTCTATGCCCTTTTGGTAAGAATTATCCAATAACTAGTATACAGCAGATAGAATTTCACTTTTCCAAAATGTACGTAGTGCATCTTCTTCCCAACCCCAGAAGTTGGAAGGATTGTGAGGGCTCTGGGAATACTGCAGATTTATTTTGGCACTGCCTAGCGCTTTAAGCATCCTGGAAATCAGCACTGGATATGTTCTCATAGTCTGGATGTAAATTAGCCATATGTGCATTAGAGGCATTATTTACAGATTGAATTGTGCAACTAACTATACTTAGGGCCTTAGATAAATTATTTCTATATTGGGTCCAATTTTTGCTGTCATTTACAGTAATATAAATCTAGGATCACTACACTGAAGTCAGTGGGGTAATTACTTTGAATTTTCTCCAGTGTTACAGAGAGCAGAATTTAGTCTCTGGTTGTTATTTGCGGCTCTGAAGGCCTTTTCCCTACACTAGGAATCTACTGAGGCTCTTCTGCCACTTCGTCCACTCTCACTTTAGAATTATGCTCAGAAAGTGGAACTGCATGTGAAAACTAAGTGACACAGGCAGTGTTAGTTGGTTTTGGAGTCTGAATAAATAAAAATGAGAACAGTTGCCTGGTGTTAAAATCTCTTGTTGCTTTGCTCTTCATATTCCTTTGTCTTTGGTTCAGAAAGTTTGCAACCAGAGTTCTTTCTGTTAAATCTCACTAAAAAAGTGACTACCAACTATGTTAGGATATAGACATCACCCTCTGAGCCTTTTCACCACCACTTCAAAAAGTGCTTTAGCAAAAGTGATTTGTCATTACCTCAGAGTTTTCACTGTATCTTCACGGTTTAAAACAATCCTCATTTTCTGTTGATGTTTCACAGCATTGCCTATCTAAATGGGAAAAAAAACAGTAAAAACAAGTAAAAAACAATAAAAAACAGTAAAAGCTCTCTACAGCAGCTCTTTTGAAATTCCCATCAGCTAGAAAATTATGAAGTCAAAGATGGAGCATACTTGTCTCAACAGAAAGATAGAAACCATGCTAACACATCAGCAATTGTTCTCTAGAAACACTCTCGCTGATGCTGGGGTAATGTGATTGTCCATATAAGAACAGAGATGTCTCATCATCCAGCAACATATGATATTAAGGCATACCAATGTTGGATGCAACTTCGTAGCTGTGGTTCAAAAGCTCATGTTAGGGGAACACACTGGGATACTGGTTATATCTTTTTCAACTCAGTGTTTCTAATGAGAAGAAGATGTCTGTATTTTCTGTAAGTCATAATCATTTGAAAAAATGCATTAGCAGGCACAGGTCTCATAAGTGATTTTAAATCATCTCCATATTTTGTTTTCCTTCAGCTTCTCCTTTGTTTCTTTGCTGCTGCTCAGTCTTCTTTTTTCTCTCCCCATATTACTGTAACAACATGTCTGCCTTCATTTCCAGTGATAGAAAAGCCTGTGTGATTAAATTCTTCACTTTGGCAATCAGATATTCCCGGTGTTTATTTATTGAAGGGTCTGTTGTGCAGTGTCCTGCCACTGCCTGGGTCCTTATATTGCCAGTCACAGTATCAAGAGGTCACAGAAGCTGATAATTGCACCACTGCTGAGTTTGAGCAGCATGGTAATGGCTGGACAGTGCTGAGTAAAGAGGCACAAGACTAATATTACTGTGCAAATAACCTTTACTCAGCAAAACTCACAGGCAGTTGTAAATACTAACTTAAATATCATCCCAGCCAAGATACAACTTCTCAGGGTCATCTCTGGAATTACTTAAATTGCAGAAACAGAGATTTGCTTCAACATTTAAATATCCAGCATATGTTCCCAAAGAAGACTTTTACACATTGACAAGCCTGAAATTTTAAGTGTGAGAAAAAAAGAGGCAAAGAGGTAAAAGAAAGATTAGAGCAGTTGGTTTGTGCATGGCACCAGGGGGATTGCACAAAGCAGATTACCTGGGTCCATTGTTATGTTTTCTACAGGAAAGCACAGATAGGGAGGGAATCAGGATGGAGAGAGGGGACAGTTCACCCAGCCAAGCACAGGTGACCTGGCTTCCCAGAGCATCAGCACTGCTGTGAAGAGGGAACTCTTCAGGGAGGTTTTACCTTGGTTCATGTGCTGATGTTGGCTTTGCCAGTTAGTTCAGCTGAAGAAGACTGACCTGCCCCAGCACATCCTTGGTCATTGAGCCCATCATGGTTAACACACTTGCCCTGGCCAGAATGCCTCACCTGGGAAACCTGCACCCAGCTCCCTAGTCAAAGAGCCATTCAGTCTTGTCTGAAAAGCTTTTGGGGTGAAGAACCCAAAATCCCTTTTTAAATGTTTGCCTGATTACTAACTAACCTCACTGTTAATAATCCTATATGTTTTCTCTATAATCAGAATTTGACCAGCTTCTAGATCATGATTAATTTTTATATTTTAAATTATGGAGTCATTACAAATTTTCTCCACATGTAAGTATTATTATATCGATCAAGTCTTTTAACCTTTCTTCTGATAAAGTAAACAGATTGGGCTGCGAGCATCTATCCCTACCAGGCAGATATTCCAGATCTTGAAATCATTCTTTTCTGATCTATTTTCAATTTTCCATGGCTTCTTTGAAGTGTGAACACCAGGACTAGTCATGATATTCCAGTAGTTTTCCCACCAGCTCACACACAGCTGTAGTTCTTGTGCCAGAGTCCCTGGCCCAGTAATTCTGCTGCTAGCTTAGGTTTAGGAAATTCAATCTATGGTATTAAAACACTTGCTATATATTTTCCCTGCATAATTGAAAAGCAGTGAGAGATCAAGCAGTGGATCAAATCTGCGGGGGGAGAAAAAAGAAAAAAAAAATTCCAATTCTCAAGTTAATTGTCCTGAAAAGTTTGGAGACATTTACTGCAGAGATACTCTCCCATAGAGCAATCAAGTGCTGACTGTAAGTCTGTTTATGCTTTGGACACATCTGTATGGCAGCAGCATAAAGAGTGTGGCATGCTGTTTAATATCTGTCAGGCTTCTTTTTTAAACCACTTAATAAGCATGTATGTAAATTCTATGCAATAAAAAAGTTCTAACAACTAGAACAAGAATAACCTTTTATGTGGTGGCTCCCACCCTTAATCCCAGCTTCTACATGCCAGTTCCTCCCCCCACTTTCACATCCCCATTTCTTGACAGGTGCCAGAATGTTTCAGAATTTTCCTGCGGCTTCACCATGGGAACTGCCATTTCACCAGGAATGAATTTGACCCGCTGAGCAATAAAGCTGAGGCGAAACACTCACACTCCAGCCAGGATGGGGGAATTGCTTGTTTTTCTGTTGGCATGTTCTCCTCTGGCAATTTTTTTTCACCAAGGAGCGTTCCATGTTCATTCAACCTTCCTCTAACTTCACCTTGAGAAAGAAACAGGGCTTTGAAAGTGTCGTTTTTCCAGCAACAGCTGCTGCTTTTAGCATCCAACAGTCTTTAAATCCATAGAAAGCTAGTTTATATGGACAGGGAAGCATTAAATGCTAGGAAATGAGGGTCTTTAGGTAACTATTCCAGATCTGCTATATCTGCAGTTACAGCAATTGGTGGTGTAGGTGGTGTTCTTTTACTGGCTTTTAATGAGACACATTTATTACTGCCTTGCGATAAACCAAAGTACAGCCATAAAAGTGACTTTCATTGAACATTTGTTTGAGTTCTGCCTGGGTCTTATAAAGCTTCATTTGTTCAAGACTTCAGTTTTTGTTTTACATGCCTGCCACCTTTTTGGTAACAGCTGTTATCTCCTTCCCTAGCTGAATACAATAGGCTTCCCTTCCACTACACAACAAGGACTTGTTTCATGACCTGTGTGAGACAGAGCTGGGATTTGATCCTTCATAATCTGCTAAATCAGCAGAGTATCCCAACCCCTCCATACAACCAGGCAGAATGTGGGTTTGAAACTGCTCATGTTTATTTGTTAAAATTTCACAACAGTTTAAAACAGTCACTGTGCAGGTTGGTAACAGAACTGAAATTTTAGAACAGCATCAAATCCAGGAGCCTTTGTTCAGAGGACTGAACACCCATTGACTTGAGAGATCCTTGATAGACCCAAACCTTCAGCCACAGCATGGTGATAAAAATAAATGTGCTTTTTTTAGGTCCAGCAGTGAATTTAAAGCTTATGCATTTTCTTCATCTACTGGGCTAGTTCACATTTCACTAAATATAAGTTCCAATATTGCAGCTAAACTCTCTGGAAATATTCTGCAAGAAATGTTCTTAACAATTCACCTCCATAAGTTAATACCTATTAAAACCTAAAAATGAATTAGATTTGGAATTTCCTGTATTCTTGTGTTTGTCATGCAAATTTTCAGTGCTGTTCTTTTTATGATAATATGAAATAAAGTAGTTTCTTATAGTAACATTGTAAATCATTTGCTTTCTATTACATGCAGCTGGTTTTGTTACAGTAATGATTTTGTATGGGTGCACACTGCAGTGCGTATTAAAGGCAATGAAACATTCTTTTTTCAGGGCTCACATGCAATTGATGTTTGTGCAAATATAACCAGATAATGACAAAACAGTAATTTATTATAATACATTAACGAGGTGTTTTTTTCTCTCTTCTCCCAAAATGCACCTTCTTCTAAGCTGCCCTTCCCCCCACAGCAAATCCTTTTTTTCCCCCCCCTTGTTTACAAAAACGACTCCCCACCCTTGCAGATGCAGATTAGAGTTTTTCAGCTCACTAGAGATCCAGAATCAAAATCTAAACCAGCTGGTGCTTTTACGCGGGTGTCTTACTTTAGCTTACTCAAAAGAACACAAGATGAACGGTAAGAATTAAATAAACCACAAATTATTTTGGGGACTGTCTGGTTTATATTAGAAGTAAACTTTTCACTGCTGGCTGTTGTTTCAAAACTATTGCCTCTATTTTTGATATTCATCCTTGGGATCTAACACAAACTATGTCTTACTAGTTTAATCCATTGTTAGGCCATGTTTAAATATCTTTTATTATAGTCATGTGCTATAAAATAGTTCTCACTGGAGTTTGCTGGCTCAAAGCCAAAGGGTAATACAGCTTCAAGTGGCACAGCACAGTATTAAAAGAATTTTTTTCCTTTGGTGTTGGTACTTACCAATTTCACACCTTGAAAAGAGCCTAACTACATCAAAATGTGATGTATCTACTTTGAGTGCAGGGACTAGAAAAATATTATAGCACGAAAGGAGAGCAAAGAAAACGTTTCAACTGTATCAACAGCATATTCATTTTTGTGCCTGATTAGCAATTTTTGTAATTCATTGCTGCAGAGCCTAGAAATTATATACATAGGTTTTTTAAGCTTCTGCTTTTAGAAGTAACTTTGTTTTTAACTTCCTGCAGCAGGACCACTTACGGGATTACAATGACCATTATTTAGCACATAGTTAACATAAATTAAGTAATTTGTATTTAGAGATATTTTTTTTTCCTCCTCTGAAATGATAATTGAACGACGGGTGTATCATCTCCAGTTCACCCTCTGACGGTATTTGTTTTCCTCAGGAGAGCCACAATCATGCAAACACTACCAATAAAGTGAATGAAGAATGATAACAATGATTAATCATGTGGACCTTCAATTCCTGCAGGCATTTCGGTAAGAGCAGATTGCTTCCCTGATACATTTCAAAACATTTCCAGGTATGGACCAGGTTCCACTGGGGCGAGCAAGGATTAGAACAAAAACATTGCTGCTGTTATTTCATCACTGTGGTCTGTACCAGCACCTTCATTCTAGGGTATTATGACATTTAGTTCTGTTGTTTCAAATATTCGTGGGGAAAACATGCCCAGGAAGGAAGGAAAGAGACTGTTAGGAGCAGTTAACCTCTGCAGCTTCCAGGGAGAGCGCTAACATTCAATATATGCCAAACCCAGCCCATTAGGGTGAATAATGAGTGAGTGTATCTGAAACTTTGTACCAGACAAGATGAAAACAGATTGGGCAGGCTATTGTACCACACTTTATTACCTAGTGAAATGTAATTTGATCCATTTGCAGGAGGAAGAACCAGAGATGCTTGTTTCAGAATTCAATTGTTCCACGAAGATGTAAGTACCCCGGTGTTGTTATTTTTATATCGATTTTTTATGAAACACATGTAGTTACATTTTTACAAGGCAGGAGGTTCTCTTAATGATGGCAGCAAGACAAGCAGTGCAAATGTTAGGGGGGCTGAGTACATTCCTCTGTCAGATGACAGGGGGCAAGAATATATAGTTTAACTTCAGTCTTACAGGAGTAAAACCAGAACCAGACACTCAACACCAGACAGGTTGAAGTCAGGTCGGTTCCTGGAGAGATGACTTTCTGCTATCTCTTCAATCTCCCACTCCCCAGTTGGGGATGATTGCTAAAATGAATTTACAGACAAAAGCTTGGGCTAGATTCACCACACAGAACCTTTAGTAGTGGAATTTCAGCTTTTTATATGAATTAGGCTATTGATTTCAAGGTATGGTGCTGTCTGCTGTGATTTAGAGATTTTTACATATTGATTTTATTTTTGAAAGTGAGATTAATTTTCAATTTTGATCCTGCATGCCTGAACTTATAATAACAATGTTAGCTTAAGATTATGCTTGTATCTTTAAAAGGAAAATAGAACTTCATTAGCATGACTTCCTTTCCTTTTTTTCCTGAGACCCTCTTGAGTTGAAATTAAGAAGAAAAAAAGGAAGATACTGTCAAAGAAATAAAAAATAAAAAGAAAGAAACATTCCTGTACTTGACTATTACATAAATCACAATAGAAATGCTGTTGAGACAGGCATTGTTGTGTTTGGAAAAGTAGCCATTAAGCCAATATCAAATGAATCATGTATATTTGGATATTAAACTCAGCTTGCTGCATATCTTTGGGAAGAAAAAAAACCCCAAATGTCATGCTCCATTATTATTATGGAAATATTTAATGTGAAACAATGGACTATAAATAAATTAACCCAGGAAATCACACAGGTACCCAGGTGTCTTAAACTATCACTTTATATTGAAGGGGTGTGTGCAAATGGACCTTTACATTTTTTGGATATGCAGTCATAGCTACTGGTGCTTTTCTTTTGTGTTTTTCTTTCAACATCTGAAGACATTCTACTTTTTTGGGAAGCCCCTTCTGAGTGTGTGGAAAGTATTGTCAACTTCACAGATTGAGGTTGATTCATTCACTTTTCTGTCTTGGTTTCTTCTTCTTTTGTTTAAAAACTGTGGCTTTTTTTTTTTCCTTTTTTTTTTTTTTTTTTTTTTTTCTTTGTTCCATACAGACTCTACAGTGACTCCTGAAATGTCTAAACCCATATTAACTGGCACTGCTTTTTAAAATTTGATTTCTTTTTCAACAACATGGTATCTGTGCCATCTTTTGTAGCAACTCTCTCAAATGCTGCTCTCATATTGTCAACAGGAACTCTATCCCTCTGGTAGGCTTAACTTCTTCTCACTTTTTTTGATTTTGTATAGCCCTGTCTTGTCCCAAGAAGAAAAATCCCCATCTGAATTTCTTCATCCCAACTTTCCATCACTTTCTCCATTCCTTCTGACAGGTTTCACCCAGCTCTTTTTACCTTTGTGTTTACAGCAGACAGTGCTACCCTTTCCCTCTGGTCCCAGTTGCTGCAGCAACCTGAGCATGAAAGCCACACACCTCCTGTATTTTTACTCAAGCTTTTTTTGCTGGGTTTTGGCTCAGCACAGACTACTCTAGCCAAGAGCAATCACATTTTGTGGTACATGTGCCAAGCCATGCTGCAATTTCCACTGGGAGTTGCTGGAAACATCATCTGCCCCTGCAGCCCAGTCTCCAAGAGCCAGCCCGAAAGCTGCAGCGGAAGGTTGGCATCCCTTCTCCCCCTGCTGCAGCTCTCAGGGGTCACTGATACAATTTTAGTACTTGGAATGGTGCCTTACACGGGTTACAACAATATTCAGTCCAGGACATAACAGGGAGTGACCTCAGCTGCAAAAATCATGTGGGGATGCAGTGCCACAGACTGGCAGAGGTATATCCCTGGTAGGGCTTTGGTTCACACCCATTCCCAACTCACAACATTCGTATGAAGGAGGACTCTTCAAAGCTCTTTGAAATGTGTCTGAATGCATGAAGAGATTCCAATGGTTTAAACATGTTTGAAAATCCCAGATGCAGAGCAATTGTGGTGCATCACACCTATCACTTCCCCACTTCCTTGTTTTCTCAGTCTGCTTTAAATGAAGAGGCATCTGAAATCCATAAATTTTATTTCTTTATCTTCATTTGAACACTACTGTAGATGCCATTAAAATACCCATACATTGGAAACCTCTAGAAAGTTATCTGTATAATATGTTTAAAGATTTGTCATGTTACAGTAGTGGATGGAGACAGAAAAACCCTAAAATCTTTATTCAGAAACATGTAGTTATAATGAGGAACCTTATCTGTGGTGAAGTAGTAGTGCAGTTTTTTCTCTCATTTGCACAAATATGCCAGCTAAATATGTAAATTAAACAAATATTGCTTTGGATCAGAATTCTGTCTTATTGTTTTGCTACCTTCTTATTTAGGAGATAGCAACTGTCTTTGCACAAGAGTTATTTTACTTGTTCTGTCCCCAAAAGCTGAGTGTTCTTGTGAACTGATCATTCCAGAATATTTCTGTATGCAGGCTCATCACAGCTGCTGAAATCAGGCATAAAAGACACTGTTAACCTAAAAGGAATAGAAAGATCTAAGTCTGCTAACTTCTGCTGTCCAAGAAGAAAAAATAAAAAGTATCAGAGGATGTTCTTCTCCCATATTTCCTGAGCGGAAATGGATACAGAGACAATAGAGAGGTGATATTACGCCCTAGAGCCAGATCCGGGCAAATGAATCCTTTGCTCACACAATCGTCTCAGTTTGTTCTGTCCTGAGGGAGACAGCATTCAAAAAAATAATCACGGGATCTTTATTCGATAATCTGCCTTTCACAGTGATACAGAATTTTTAGGGCAAGGGATGAATGGCAAAAAAATATAAAGCACAAGGAAACAGCAACAATTGAGAGTGTACATAATATTAGACTGCAGAAGCTTCACCCTGGGGATGAAGGAATTTTCCCTGGGAAGCAATAACTGTTGGCCCTCTGGACAGAGCACAACAGACGGTTCCTGGAAACAGAGGCCATACCTGTACATAGTATCTGAGTTTTATTTGAGCAGCAGATAGCTTTACAACTCACCTGCAGCAGTCATTGTTAAGGGTCAGATGAGCTCGTTGTTCATAGTGGAAAAAACCCCAACCACCCTGCCCAGCCCAGCACAAGATGAACACATCTGACAGACATATGGACGGGAGGGTGATCTGGAAGTTAGCTCTTCACAGCACGGGGATAAAAACAACTTCCAGATGAAATCACAGGTGTTCATCAAATTCTTCTTTAAAATACCCCAAAATCTAAAAAAAGCCCCAAAGCGAGGTTCTTAGCCCTGTCAAAATAAGGAAAAACATCTCGTGGTGTCACGACAGTAGAGCAGGGAAGGGAAAGGAGCTGTGAAGTGAGCAAGACTAATGGGTTAATTAACGATTACCCCTATCTGCAGTGGAAAGCTCTTTACTGAGCTACGCTGGAGATTATTTGAATGACAACGGGGCTTAGTCTGGTACATGCTCCGAGCCAGTGTCAGAGGCTGTCTCAAACACTGCCCTTCAGGCTCTGCTGGGGAACAGTCAGTTGGTTCTGTTCTGGCTGCGGATCGATTTCCCCCGACCGCAAACTCTGCCTGGTTACACTGGCAGCAGTCACTCTGGGGATTTGGTTTTACTGGTAGAGGACGTCAAGATGCTTTAGAGCCTCTCCCCAGCCGGAGCAAACGGGACTGCTGGAAACGTTTGGTGGGGCAGAGCAGTGCTGATGCTGAGAGAGGATAGAGTGCAGCTTTGGGTTTGCTGCTTTAACTGGTATGGCCCAGTCAGCGTGGCGTAACTTGAATCTTGGGCACCTCATTTTACAGCAGGTTTGGCTCTGCCATCTCTGAGGAGCAGACCAAGGCATCCTGAGAGCAACGAGCCCTCTTCCTGCTTTCCACTCAATTTAAATAATTTTCTCGTGCTGTTGCCTCATCTGAATTTTATTTCCGAGGAGCTGCTGGCAGTTTTCAAGGTGATTTGCCAATGGCCCGGTGATATGAGAGCAGATGGGGCTGTGATCAGGTCATGGTCACCCTGCGGCCCCTTTGTGAGCCGATCGCTGGGTGTAATGGCTTTATCTGCTCTGCAGCTCGCTGTCCCATCAGGGAGCTCGTCCCCCTACAAATGGCAGAGCTCCTGCTCGCTGACCTTTGCTGCAGATCTTTGCAGTACATCAAAAAGATTAATGGTGCGAGTTGGTAGTTTCAAGACCCAGCTCTCCAAATAAAAGATATTTTTTAATTACTGTCCAACCCTATTAGGCAGAGGATTGTATAACATGTGTTTCCTTTTAGGGATGAACTGCCCCAATGGCAGTCGCAGAGCACTTTTGCATAACTCTTTCCCCCTCCCCCTGGCCCTATCTTTGTGCTGATGTGTTAACGTGCAGACATCCTGCTAATGGCTTGGATATGCTTAATCTTAAAAAGCAATTTTGAGGACGGGGTCGTGTCTGCTGCATCCCTGGGGGGGCGATTTCCCGAGAGCGGGCAGCACTGCCAAGCTGTTTTGGGATCTTAACTCCTTACTGCCAGGAAATCAGACCTTACTGAAGGTCTGATTGCCCTTCAAAGATAAATCGCTCTCCCTTTACCTCACCAAGTACCATCCCTGCTCTGACTCGAAGGTTTGGTTTATTTTCTGGTTGGGTTCTCATCATTTTTATCCATATTTTTATCCTTTGATGGGGGTCTAATCATTTAAACAGCAATTCACAAGCATCTGCAGCAACAATTTGGTGTTTGTGTTTTAGGGTGCTTTCCAGTATTATCTGAGGTCACAGTGTTAGGACAGGGAAATCCACTTTTTTCCCACAGTGTGTTATTTCTTGAATTGGAGCAATAATTCTCATGTGGACAGAAACATTTGAAAATGGGTTTTTTTGCCAAGCAAAGCTTCCCTCACTGGCTTTTAGCCTTCCATTAAACTGGGATGAATCCTTCAGCCTTTACCTGTATGAATGATTTGGAGCCCTCCAAGCAGACTTAGATTACCTGGATAATTGCAGGTTTTTCAAATGTGAGATGGTTTAGGATCAGACCCATCCTTTCCAGGGAGTAGGGTTTGCAGGGTGCAGCTGTACTTCAGAAATTATCTGGTCTTCTCCTGCTTTCTTTGCTATCCACCCCTGCTGCTGGTCAAGTAGAAACGTTCCACTGTTCAAATACCTGGCAACAACTATTTAATTTGACAATTTGTAGATGGTATTCCTGTATTACCCTTTAGGACCTTAATAATAGGTTTTTCTTTAGTGAAGCATTAAAACATTAAAGGCCATAAATTCCACAGTCACCTGTATCCATTTATTGCTAATTTATTATGGAACATATCATAAAACTTTGCTTGACATATAGGCCTCTTCATAACTATAAATCTTTTTTCAACTGTTTAGATAACTTACGCTGAAGTTCAAGGAAAGACCTCGATGAACAAATATTTTAAACATCTATTTATTATGCAACACTAATACTTACAAACTATGTGGCAAATACTGAGAAATATTACTCTATAGTCAGATTTATTACTTCAAGCTTTTGGGAGATGTATCTATTATAAAAAAAAAATAAAAAATAAAAAGTTTGTGTCAAGTGCTTTATTAAAAGGTTTAAGAGCTCTAACTGAATAGAGCTGTTATTGCAGTTAACATCAAATATATAAATGTTTCTCTTCACATTAAGTAACCTGGAACTGCAGAAAGGATTGTGTGTGTGCTTCATAGAGGAGAGCAAAACCAAAAGTTATCTGACTTGGTAATTCTATAGCTAAATAATGTCTACAATATCATTGTTGCTACAGAGCTTGACCTTGCTCTCACAAAGTAATTTTTAAAATCCCAGTGATGCTGGATCATATATATGTATATAGAAATAATTCGGGTATTTAATTTATTCTTATCTCAAATAATTGCTTGGGATTGGTACTGTTTATATTTGTTGCTTTTAAATTACTGACTGTTGTTTCATATGCGAAAAAGAAAATATTTTCTTCCTTGTGGTGTATAAATTCAAGTTGCTTGGATAAACCGAACCAGCAATCTACAAAAAACTACTCTTTTTTTTTTTCTTTAACATTTTTGCCCTGGCTGAATTATTAGCATATGTATTTGCTAATCATACATATGTGTTATTAGCATATGTAGTAAAGTAATTGCTTTTAGCAGCAATGCACATGCATACACTCAGACAGCTTCTTTAGCAAGAAGTTGGTTTGTAATAATATTTTTTGGGTGCCTCATTAAAAGGCTCTGTTTTGTTAGTCCTTTTCCTGCAAATGAGTTCTTTTGCACATGGAAGGTTATTTTTATTTTTGAAACAAGTTCCCCTCTTAGTGCTCTCCCCATCA
Organism: Sitta carolinensis; assembly: GCA_032173965.1. Taxonomy (NCBI): domain Eukaryota; kingdom Metazoa; phylum Chordata; class Aves; order Passeriformes; family Sittidae; genus Sitta; species Sitta carolinensis. The sequence continues at coordinate 29,306,959 of CM063287.1, forward strand.
GTTCAGCTTGGTGTGTGTTTGCAAATGCTCTGTGGCCTCAGGATTTTGTATAAATCATTAAACTATATGACCAAAATCACAGTGTAAGGCCAAAACAGTGAAGCAAGCACAATGCTTAATTGGTATATTAAAGTCAGAAAAAAAGGGGTGGAAACCTCCTGCAATCTACTAAATGCTACTCTTCAAAGTAAGCTTGTTCATAGCAAACTAATTAAAACTGTGCAGATTTTTTGTGTACTTGAGAAAACCCAAACCCAGCTTACAATCACATCATCATTAACATCCAATGAAAGCAAAGCAACCGATTCATCCAAAATGTGCACTCTTTGTTCATCAGTTTTCTGCTGACTTCATCACTGGCTCTTTTAAGGATTGTTTCTTGGGACAGGACAGGGAGGATTAATGCTACACGACCATTATATCCAGTCACCAGACAAGCAGGGAAGAGGATCAATTGTCTGTTGCTGCTTTGGCCCTGTCTCAACATCCCAATCACACCTGCTGATTTCTATTGCTTTCAGAATATTTCTATATTTCCTCTCCCGAAGTTTCTCCCTGCTCTCTCCTTAGTCTCTTTTCCTCACCCTTTTTACCAGTCTTTTTCCTTTAGTTTCCTTTAGTGTTCTTCCACTCTCCCCCATGCCCCTACTCCATTTACAACATGTGGAGAGAGCTCTTACAGGCAGATTCATGCTCTATCCTTAGTGCAAGAAAACCAGCAGCTTCTGGTTTTGATAGACTTTGTGTGCCCCAGATTCTTTTTCTGGGGTTTATGTGTTCAAAAAAGTATTCTTTTTTTTTTTGGACTTGCTGAGGATAATAACACATTCATGTAAAAATAGTGAATCAATATAAAAACCTGGTCAAGAGAAGAATGCTGGCAATTTGTAGGCTTAAAGAAATCAATTAGCATTTGATTATATAGCAGACGTAATTTTAATATTACTTTTGGAACTCTGTGTGTCTTTGCAACAGGCTCCCAGCACATCTCTAAATTCCACAGGTCCACAGTAAACAACTTTTTATATTACTTCCTGAAAGCTGACCCTGGTGGATTGTAATTAATTATATTGCTGATAGCTGACAAAATAAGCAACTTTCCCAGTTATTTATGGTCTTAGATTTCACTCAGCTACATGATACAATGTCTCTTTAAACATTGTCAGGTGCAGTGAAAATTATCAGCCTCAAGCAGTGAAGCCTAGGGAACAAGACAAGGTTTAAAACCAATACCATGAGTTTCAGTTACTGATACAATATTACCACAATAAAAGAATTACCTTTAATAAATATATTCCAGGACAGCTCGTGATGGGACTCAAGGAGCCAATTAAGTGTTGTATTCAAATGCTTTGTTTTTCTCTGCAGAGAAACTCCTGGGCCAGGCTCCCTTCTGGCACAAGTCTGCTTAAGTCAACAAATGGAGTTACACCCAAGATGAATTTTCTGTGCTATGTTTTTCTAAATAGATTAGGGGTCATTTGAAAAGCTGTAAATAAACCTTTCAAATTCTTTAAGGCAAAAAGAAACAAATCTCCAAGAGGAAGAGAAAGGAAAAAAAAGAGAAAAAAGGGAAAAAAAAAAAAAAAAAAAAAAAAAAAAAAAAAAAAAAAGATTTATTCTGCTTTCCCAGAACTGCAAGTTTCCAGGTGTTCACCTTTTGATCTGGCTACAGGCAATGATTTTCTGAAGTGGTTTCTGATGGTGCCTGACATCATTTATGGCACTCCTGAACAATCTTGTAATGTGCTAAACTACACAAAATTAAGTGAGTTAGTGGCTAGCTAAGAGCAGCAAAAGGGCCATGGATATCACATGCACTCTGCTACTTGCAACATGTGTAGCTTTGAAGCAGAATTATTGCTTTTATTTGATAATGAGAATAAAATAATTAATGGTCTTAATTATTAATAGTACAGTGGGGTGACAGGATCCTCAATGTTCAATTCTGCACAAACACAGGGGAAACAAACAAACATGTTTTTCCTAATAATTTACAGCCCAGCTTAAGGCAAAACACAGCAACAGAGGCAGCAAACCAAAGGGAGAAAAAAGATGACTGGTGTGAGCCTACATTAAACCAGCACAGTGTTGTGTCTGGTTGGACAGCCCATGTTGCTCGTGTTTGATTTAGATTTATACATATCTTGTTCACAGTCTGTAATTAGAAGATAGAAGAATCCTTGCCATGAGCAGAGCTGGACTCAGCTGGCAGATGTTGCACCACTGAGCCACTGGGAATTCTGCCATTTATTTTCATGGGTGATAACACCAATGATGTTGTTGAGTTTTGGGTAAGCAGGACAGCAGTTACCTCTGCAGGACTTAGGTAGGAAATCAAATTCAAAACGGGTGAAGAGTCAAAACTGGCACATCTGGTCACCTCTGGCAAGTCAAAACTTTCACTCAGCCTCATTTTTTTCCATGTGAGCTGCAGTTTGTTCCTTTTCCTCCAGCAAAATGCTGTCAAAAGAAATTTTCTGTTGTGCCCAAGGAGAGACACTGTTGGCTCTGCATCTCTAGGTTTTGTTAACTGTTTTAACTCTGATGGGCTCTACTAAGTGAGCTCTGTAGAGAAGGGAACTGAACACCTGAGTGGTGGAGTGTGGTGGGAGCAGAGGGCAGATCAGATCTGGAAAACAAAGCTCTGAGGATATGACCTATAACTTATTTTAGCTGGAATTTGCTCAGAGCTAAAGGCCTCTCGTGCAGATTTGTTGTTGTCCAGGCAAGGGATGATAAAGAAATGTGATTATCTTGTCTCCCAGTGTGGTTGTCAACACGTGGGATGTGTTTCCTTCTGTGAGACACAGAAATCTGTGCAGTGCTCCAGTACCCAGCACAGAAATGAGAGTCAAATGCTGAAGTTTTGCCTTTTAGAAGTATTTAATCTGTAAATAACTAATTAGCAGTCTTGCAGAATTTGTCATTTCCAATGTTGATTCTAAGGGTTGAATTTGTTAATGACATTTTAAATTCTTATTTTATGCCAACAAAGACTGTGAACGCTTAGCCAAATTAATAGAATTTGCATTGATAATGAAATCTCTTCTCCTGCTGAAGAAAATCTAAGAAGAGAAATGTATCTTTGAGATCCTACCGTGATTTTGGTAATTCTTTTCCAAGTGCTTATTCTGCAAATCACTAGATTAATACCATTTAGAAAGATCAGGCAAATGAAGCCGCAATTAAGAGAATTAGTTAAATCCATTATAGTCTGCTGGCCTTGCTCTCCAACTCAGGAAGGATTAAGCACCACACCCAAAGTCTATTTGATCCTATCTTCAGGGCACTATTTATTAATTACACTTAATTATTCATGGCAAACCCCAAAATGAAGCAGTTGAACATTAATCCAGCTGTTACCTTTCCCTCAATTCATGGGCTTCTTTGGGATGCTTTTCTCATCTTCTTGACTTTTCCACCCTTAACTTCACAGAGTGTTTCTCCAACAGCCCCTTGCTGCAGGAGCAATTTCTATATTTCTCATTTCTATAAGATGCCATGTCACTCCTGGTCACTTAGCATGCTAAATCCAAAAACTCCTTGTCAGGAATTATGGAAACAGAGTCTTTATGTAGACTGGTGAGTTCTGTGACCTGTGCTACTCCAGGTATCTGTGGAGAGGTGGCATCCTAGTGAGAGGAGTCACAGGAGCCAAGCTCACTAAAGCAGCCCTTCAGAAACACAACTCAAAGGAACATCAGCTCCCTAGGATTCATTTCCAAGTTTCTATTTCAGACAGCAGCTCTTCCCCCATTCCCCCTCTCCTCTAGTCCAGTGACTGGCACATGTAACCAGCCCACGACCCAAATTCTGCATTTCATTTGGAGCAGGGTTGTGAAATCACTGACACTTTCAAGAAGTAAAGCTGGAGTGCCCCAAAGGTGATTTCTCCTTTTTCTCCCCAAGGTTTGTGTTACTCAGGGGCAAAGCAAAGCACAGGCAGGCTGGCCCTTCAGGAGACAGAACACTCCAGTGCAACCCTTCCCTAATTTCCAATATTATATTTACTAGGGTTGCAGAGTAGCTCGAGGGAGACTCTATAACTGATGGTGCATTATATAGATCACATGTTATTGCTGAGTTATGGCTTAGGTGCTGTTCAGTGCTTTGAGGGTAGGGAGGTTATTTGATAGCTTTAATCACACAGGTATTTTAGCTTGTCAAAAACAAGGGCAGCTTTGTGGTTGCTGTTTTGCAGTGAGAGTCCTTCTGTATGACAAAGTGAACTAAGCCAATCGAAACATTATACACAGAAAGTGTAAACAAACAAAAAATAGGTAAACAATGACTTTAAATTTCAAATGTCATGGTCTAAGGGCAAAACAACGAAGGAAAAACACAAAACACTTACCTGCTTCCTGTTTCCACTCCATGATCAAAGCTTTTAACTTCAGTTTGTTTAATTCTTAATGATTTTCAGGCATTTTTCCTACCCCTGAGTACCACCAAACAAGGAGTAGAAAGCGAAATACAGGCCCTTCCCATGTTCTTGCACACCAAAGCTCTGTTTTGAAATCCAGCTCTTCTGCAATCAGATTTAAAGCTGATTTAAAAACAAGAATTATAATGTACCCTCACCTAAAACCATAATAATCTCTACTCCTGCCTCTGGATTTGCTGATGTACCAGGGCTTTTAAGTATTTACCTTCTAGATATGAAGCTCCTTAGGGCTGCATAATGCCTTATTATTATTACCAGTCCCTCAAGTCATAATGAACTCAGGATTACAGCATATTCTATATTTAAGTTTCCAGGACCAATAATTATTATATGTTCTTTGTTCTGAAATTAAAAAAAAAAAAAAAAGTCATATAATTAGTTCTTTTCTGCTCACTACACAACAAGAGTTGATTGGCAAGATCATAACTCCAAATGCTTGGGAAAACCCTCAAACTATTTTGTTTTCTTTTCTTGATGGCATGAAGATATTTCACAATTTCATTATTTTGATTTACTAATCCAGAGAGCTGGCACAAGCTGCAACCATTAAATGATGCGACTGTGAATTTTAGAATGAGGGTGTGCTAATAGTTTTTATGAAAAAAACAAGCACAAAAAGGACTAATGCCTAGGCTTCCTACAACATAATTTTGGGGTTTTTTCATTCCTCCTTGGAAACATTGTCCAAGTAGAAAGACTTTGGCCTTATATCTTATATATGTATATATACCTATCTTATATGCCTAAATTGGCATTACTTTGCTAGGCCAGAGATGCTGAAATTACCTTTTACACAGAGTTCTGATTCATTCCTGATAGGAATTTGCTCGCAGACATTTTCTTTATGGTCTCACAGAGCCAGTGTGCTAAGCCTGGTCAGCTCCCAAAGCTTTAACGATGTGAATGGCTTATGCTGGTTTTGCCATTATGGGCACCTAGAAAAATATGCGTGATAATGGCTAAACCAGGGTATTTTCTCCTTATGAGCTGTTTTATAAGAAACAAATTCAAATTATACCTTCGTAGGCACCTGTGCAGTCCCAGAGATATGAAAAAAGTTTGAGCTGTTGAAACAGGTTTTGAAATCAGCTAATGGGATATTTGGCAACAAGTTTTAGTTAGATTTCCAATTAGGTTTCCTTTAGACAAATATAAGGGATATATTGCCATTGGCCTGTGTGCCTCATTGCCTTTTCTAATCTTCCTTTTGCTACCTCTCCACTTCTTAAGATGCATCCTGATAGGGACTGAATCTTTCTTTGTACATCTTTTCCTAATGATAAAGTAGATTTGTGTAAGATTATGAGGCCTTTGGCCAATTTATTCAGTTAGTATTTGGGTGAGTGGAAATCCTTGTGTTGCTTTTTCTTCAAACATTCAACACACAACCTGTTCAGTTTCTGTAGCACAATTTATTTTATTAGCAGGCTGCAGCGCTTGTTCACCAGTCCTCTGTTTTTCAGAGATTCTGCATTTGGCACTTATTGTGAAGGCTGAGAAATATCAAATGAGTAAAGGAGTTTATTTGATTGCAAAGTTGTAGCCCTGGTAGAAATAATATATATTACAATAGGGTTTCAATATACCCAGCATGAGCTGAGCTAAATTAAGACCTTATATGTCAAATGCAGTAGAATATTTGGGGAATATGCAGTTGAAATCTTTATCCCCACCCTCTTCTTTTGCTCATCTACACACCTACACCAAGGGCTGTGTGATAGAACAGGTTATGTGAGGGTGGATTAGAGGATTGAGTGTATAAAGAATCCAGAGACACTTTTTTTTTTTTTTTTTTTTTTTTTTTTTTTTTTTTTTTTTAGATTTGCTTTATGCTACAGCTAATCTTTGTCCAAAAAGGAAAAAAAAAATCCATAATGGAACCACAAAGAAACTCAGCCTGAAATCACCTCATCTAGGTTTGCTGGATTTTAGATGTTGAAAGCCAGGATCTGGGATGTAATTGTGTAGCATTACATGACACGTCAGGTGTCCTAAATCCCCTTGAATTATAGGCATATAATTCAGGAGGTGCCTCAGGTGCCCTGTGAGAAAAGAAAGGTACATCTAGAGAACAGCTCAGATCTCATGGATGAGGCTGTGGGAAAAGGTGCCAGAGCCAAGTGACTGGAAATGGGAGGAAACTGGCCCTGAGGTGTTTCAAAACAACAGAAGGGGTAAACCAAATAATTCATCTGCACCAGAAACTAAAACCTTTGACAGGGCTGGCACTTAAAAATTGTGTCCATGACAGCTTGTCCATTTTTTCCAGTGATATCTGTTTTCCTCATAAAATACATTACCTCTCCCTACAAACCTTGCCTCCCTTGCTCCTTTGAGCTCTCAAAGAGGTCAGTAATCCTACTGACTTCCAGACTCCTTACTTGCAAGTAGTCAAGAGCTTTGTCAGGGTCCAAAAGTCCTTCTAACCAGCAAGCATTTATGGAAAAAGTGCGGATTGAATAGGAAAAAATGTGCAAAAATATATTTAAAACCTCCCCTCTCCAAACCTCAGATGGCAAGTGCAATGGGGCAAAAGGCCCATTCTGGCTCCCAGCTGTTTAGTCTCCCCAGTTTACAGTTCCCATTATGTGCCAGTTATGCAGAAGGTGAGGCCATCACTTGTTTGCCATTGAGCAGAGCTGTTCTCCAGCACTAGCAATGCTCTGAAATCCAGGCAGATAAATTGGTACATTCTTACATGCAGTTGTGGTTTAGTTGGCTTATGGCAGGTCATACTTGTCGTGTCTGCCTGATATTCTCTTGCTTTAATAAGCCCTACCTACAAAGTAAGGAATTCTGTGACCCTTATTCAGGTAATCACTTTTTAATTTTAGTTTTCAAGGATTTTAATTTGGACTTCTTGGGCAGATGCAGGGTCTGACTTGTCTGTCCCTTGAAGAACACAAGCTTTGTCCCACACAGGTTTATTCAGGGCAACTAGTTTTTCCTCTGGGACTCTCTCATGAAAGGTTTCATTTCACTGTGGCAGGTTAAATCACTTTAGATTTAGATACTCATAGACAAGGATGTTCACAATCTCTTTCTTAGCTAAACACTTTTTTTGGCAAAGGAATAGCCTTTGGGAATCCAGAGACCTTGAGCTGTCATAGTACAAGCTTATTTCTTTTTCCTTTTGTGCTTCCATTGTGTGTTCTGGACACTGCTAACTAACTTTTCCTCTCTGAAAGTTGCTCTTCACAAAGGTGAGAGATTGCTTTAGTTTTCAGTTACAGACTTTGCAACTCCATCAGAAGAAAGATTCCTGTTTTCAAATAGTCCCCAAGAGTTACCACTTAGTGTTATTATGGTCTTTGCTCAGGGTAACACCAGTTTGACAGCTTCCCATTTATTAATGCAGTTAAATATGTTAATAAACGTGACATTTATTATTATCATAACATTCTTCAATTACATTGGTGCAGTCTTATCCAGCAAAAGCAAACCTGAGCCAAATATATCTTTAAAACGTCTGCACACAAGCCAATGCCAGCCAAGGGTGTGACATTTTTTGTTTTTTATTTTTACAGTTTTTAAGAACCCTTCACACTGGCAAAAGCTTTCAGGGAAACCCAGCTTATACTGGCATCAATTGACTTTTGCTCATACAGCTTGCCTTGTTTGCAGAACTGTTTCAGGCTAGACCAGAAAAGCACTCTCTGGCCAGCACAAGCTGAATGTGTGCCAGGGCACAGCTGCAGCCGTGTCATATCAACCCACAAACAAGGGCTTCATCAGGCAGCACTGGTGGGGAGCTACAGCCTCTTTAGCTGACTCTCATTTGCCCCCAGTAAACCTTTCTTGGCTCTCATTAGGAAGGCTCACCATCATGGCTGGTTATTGGCACACCCTGCCTGGGTTCTGCTGGTAACACTTTTCTCAAAGTCCAGTTTCCCAGAATATTGAACCAGTATATGGGAATGCCACATGAAACTAAACGATTGTGAAAGTGCCTGTTTGGCTTGCATGATCTGATTCTTAGTTCAGAAATAAAGAAGTTCCTCGCTGGTTTTTCTTGGTATCCTCTTGGTGCCATCTGAGAAGCACAAAGGAAACAGAGAGGAACAAAGGCTTTAGATCAAGGAGAGTCTGGCCTGGGAGGACAGCAGAAATCATAAAGGAGGGGTTTCCATTTTATATGGGACATTGCATAAATCCCTTGTTGTGGAGATTTAGGGACACATGGTGTAATGACTCTACCTGTTTCCATACGGAAGGACAACTCTTTGTCTTGACAAATGTACCATTTTTCTTTTGTGTGGCTGCAATTCTTGTTTTCCATTTTCTGCACTGTTTGGGGGTGAGAGTGGTCTATCCCTTCTCTGAGGTCAGATGGCAGAAGAACCATCCCTTTCCCTGAAACCCTTTTGAAATATGCTAGCACTCTGCACAACAATCTTGCACTGAAGTGTGCCTGGAATATTTTTTATCTTTGAGATGTTGGTTTAAGTCTCTAAACAGCTGCTGCACTATGAGGCTCTGAGGTCTGTGCCAACAGTAAGATCTGCATGTCCCCAAAATCCTGTAAATCTGTGACTCCTGTGGCAGTGTAGCCTTCTAGCATGCTCACCACACATTCCTACGGGAATGTGCAAACCCCACAGAACAGACCCTGCAGATATTTCGACTTTGAGAACAGCAAGAAGTTGCGTAAACTTTCCTGCATTTTACATCTCCATCTTTCATTGTGAGATATTGAATTGTGACATCAAAGAGTTAATGTGGACAGAAATGTTTGATCTCATTCTACTTGAACTTATTACGTTTTGAATTCTGATACTGTTACAGTGAAGCTGTAAATTTATCTTGAGGTAAGCCAGCAGAAAGGCACTATTTTCTAGTTAGCAGCAGCCATTCTGTTCCTTAAAAGAAATTTGGGACAGATGTGTCTGTCTTATTATTTCAGTGAATGCAGGGAGAAAATGTATTTTATTTCTTATTAAATAAATTTGCCTGTTCATCTCAGTATGTGGGACTGTCAAAGTTTATAAATTTGGCAGTATTTTAACATGATCATTCTGTTTTTCCTTAAACCGAGTTATTAAATTGATATATTTTTATAAAAAGCAGAGGGTGATGGAAATTTTTTTCATCTTCTGACATTTGGTTGACTGTTAAGGGGTTTTAAGTAACACTGTATCTTAAATCAGAAAGATAAAAACTCTTCCAACGACTGCTGAAAACCAACCATAAGACTGGGATTCACTGGGTTGCAGTGTGGTAAAGCAGTGCGTGTTTGGATTTTGATATTGGGATTTTTTTGTGCTAATGTGTTGTCAGAGTTTAAGTGTCTCATGCTTTTCCCTGAGCATGTCTCATACCTGGCTGCAGGGGAACCAGAGACAAGCTGTTCTGTTGATATATTTACAAATCTCACTCTCACTTCTGCCAAGGTGGCTTTACGTTTACAATCACCATAAAAACCCCTTGACACTGCTTTCAGCAGTGGTTAATCTGGTGTAAGTGCAAATAGGGTGCAGTCCTGACTAGAAGTTCCCTTTTATGTAAAAAAAGGGCTCCAGCTCCTACAGTAATTGTGGAGTCAGATCCATGCTGGAGTGTCTGTGCTTGGCCACAAAGTCACACAGCTTTCAACTGAAGCTCCCTCTTGAAGAAAAACACGGGTTTGAGTCGTGACAAGCTGCTGTGCCTGGTTAAAGCAAACCTTCAGACCAAGAGTTAGAGGGACAGACTCTTTTAGCCCAGTCTTTGTAACTGTGAGGGGAACTGCTTAACTTTCTAGCAGATTAAACCAGGCCTTTCTGTGGGGAAAGGTGAAAAAAACTGAGAGCAAAAAATTAATAATTTATGGAAAGGGAGATGAAGACTTGGAAAGGATGAAATCCTTTTGCAGTGAGCAGCAGGTCAGCCCTTCTGTAAGGAAAAGCAGGAACTCCTTACATGTGCTTCCTACAAAAGGATCAGCTCAAAATAAAAAAAAAATTAAACAAATGCATAGAGATTTTCATTTGTTCCATTGATTCTGGTTGAGAAAATCTGTTTAGTTGTATCATCAGCTACCTTGTGTCCTTGATTCTCCACTAGCCTGCTCTGGTTCCACAGACAGGAAGGATTACCAATATGGGGGGAATTACTGAATGCCTCCATGTGCATGGCTGGGAAAGGAGTTGGACCCACAATCTGGACATCTTTTGAATCAGATGTTGCTAAGAGTTTGCCCAAAAGAGGTCTCTCTTCCCACTTCTCAGGGCTGAACAAATCTGAGCTTTGATAAAATTTTTAAAGTAATTTCAAGCTGGTGGGCAAGGTCAGTATTCCCTCTTTTGCTGTAGTCCTAAAGCAGGACAGTGTTTGCAAATGCTGAAATTTTCCATGAGCAAAATCATTAAAAAAATTATTGATTCAGGGGCCTGGAAATGTTTCTCTGGGCATTTCTAATCAAAAGGTAGTGTTTCACATGGTGAGTGAAAAGGTCCTCACTGCATCATAAGAGAGGTGTCCTGGGCAAAGTGCAGCCCCTGAGTTACAGCTGGGTAAGCAGGGAAATCCACTTCTGTTCCTTGAGAAGTGAGCCAGGCAAATTAAATTAATGCTGCCTTGGTCCAAAGCAAAGCTTTTCAGCTAGACTCCAGAACTAACTAGGAGACTGAAAGCCTTGCTTCTCTCTCAGAATCCACCTCTGGTTTGTTGTGTGACTGGATGAGGCTTTGGATCAAGTGAAAACTCTAGAAGTGGAAAGAACAGCAGGGAAAAAGTAGAGAGAAGTGCTCGGACCGTGGTAAATCACTGCTGCCTGTAAAAGGCAACATTTTCTTAGGAGCAAACCTCTGGTTATGCTTTAGCCTGAACTGGTGTTCTGTACATTGCCATTAAATGCTCTCTGCTATCCTGTGATAGAGCAGCATTTTAGCACAGACCACTGGACAAAGTTTACCCCAGCAAAAGCACTTCTTAAGTACTTTTTAGTGTTTCTCTCATATTTATCCTCTGTAAACTGGGAATAATGCTATTTTCCCACCTTCGTGATATTCACTATTGCAAAAGATAGTCTGGAAAATGTGCCAACACTTTTATTGCCACTAATAAATAAGAAATCTCTTTCTCATTCTAGGACCTGCTGTTAAGGGTCACATAAGGTGAAACCAGAGTATCAGGCCTATAAAACATGGTTCTATAAAGAGAACAGCTACAAACCGTGATGCCCTGGACAATAATGAATCCTATCTGCTCTTCTGAGCAGGAAAAGAGTGAAGAGCAGCCTGTCCAGGCTCAGATGTGCCCTAGGACTGCCTGGGAAAGGGAACTCACACGGGGAGGTGGGACGGTGCTTCTGGGGCACCCTGCCCGTGGTCGCTTCGTGCCACACTTATCTACAACCAACATTTGTTCAGTCACAAAAGCAAATAGCATTTCTGGGAAGAAGAGACCCAACTACTATCAGTGCACTTCACTTTTGAGTGGCTGGCCATGCCACGCTGGTAATTTAAATGGAGGAAGAGTGATAATAGTTTAGAAGTGAGAACAACAGTTTTTCCACCTCTTATCTGGAGATAATGGTGGAACATTGCAGGGATTTTTTCACCCTCTTCCCAGCACCTGTCCTTATTTGTTGAACAATTTATAACTCCATCTGAAGTATTATCCTGCAAACAGTAGGAGGTATTTGCAGTGCAGCACAACATAATCCTCCCCTCAGAGATTAAGACTATTACCTCATTGATGCTCCTAGTCTCTGCCAGGCTTGGCATACCAATGTACAGCGTGAATGCAGGTTTGCTGCATAATAGCTCACTATGCTACCAGCTAAGCCACTGAATGCTTCTACAGTCATTCCTTTTATTAGGAGAATGACATGACAGTAATAATGGATAATGAATTCTGTTAATGAGATGACTTATTTCAAAAGTAAATAAAGCTCAGGTGTCACATGAATGAAACATTTGAAATATCTGCAAATGTGACTTAGTCAAATGTTCCAGGGAAGGAAAAAAAGAACCCACACAAACCCTCCTTTGAGGCAGCTGCGATTGAGTGGGTAAGGCTCCACAAGAAAAAAGGGAGAAAAGGGAAGTTGTACTCGCAGCTTAACTTCATCCCTGGTGCAGGTGATTGATGGCACAATCTCTCCTGCTCCAGCATAGATGAATTTGGCCACGCTGAGGGTATGTAACCTCTGTCAGGTCGGGGTTGCACTCCTGCTCCCATGTGTGATGGGGTGGGAGCAGCTCCCAGCAGGACCTGCCTTGGGACTGCAGCTACTGGCACAGCGTCCCTGCAGCTTGGTCTCTCTCTTCACCGAATTAATCACAAAGAGCTCTTGACTTGGTTCAACTAAAGCCAAGGGAAATGCAAATAACCACTGCTGTTTCTGCTGAACTACATTTACTCTTTTACTAAGTTATAATTATTCCTATGAAGAAACAACTTGGACATCTTATCATGTAACACAGAAATATTAATGTAGTCTTCCTCTCCTCACATTTTCAAATGATTGAACTGTGTTTTAGTTCATTTAGCAAACCAATTCACTGTCAAGCACAAGCCGGGTTTGTAGTTTGGTTTATTGTACATGAAAATGTTACCAACAACATCAGCATCACACAGAGATACAAACAGGCATCGCCAAGGATGTGGTGAGGATGCTAATATTAGAACTGTCAGACAGCCTTTGAGAAACTCAAGGTTTCTTTATTGACCATAAAAGCATTAAAGCATCAAAGAAAGAGACTACTTGGTGTCTACAGGCGTATTTATCTTCCCTAAGTTTTTTTGCCCTGATGTGGACTCTGACTTCTGCACATCTTTAATACATTTATCCTCACAGTATGCCTGTGAGACACAGAGGAGCTACTATTTGCATTCTACAGAAATTCTGCAGTTCTGCAAAACAGAGAGCTGGAACACTGAAGGAGAGAGCAGGCAAGCTGACCTACTGCAGACATGACAGCAGGAAGTTCCTTCAGGAGCTCAGCTGCCCAGGGAGCCATGTCCTGCTCCTGCCTTGGCCATTTGCTCTTGCCCCATGGCATAAAGCACATGTGCTGTGGCACATGCCACTGGTTAGCAATGCCACGGGATTGTTTGCCCACCCAGCATGGGTTATTGATGGAGGGAATATTTTAAGAAGAAAGGAATGAATGAAGAGTCCAGTGATAGGTCCCATGGCTTTGACCCCCTTCTTCAATGGACCTCAGGGAATGATGTGGATGTTCCCACCTGGCAGCTCGTTGGTTCTCTGAGCCTGGTGGTTGGAGCAAAACCACTTTTGAGGGGTCTTGAGAGTAACCAGACTGGGAGTGCCCATGAACAGTACAGGCTAGAAAACTGTGCCATCCTAGAGGATTTTGTCCCAAACTCCAAGCAAGTGTCCCTGAAGCATCTGGCCCACACCAGCCTCCCACCCAGCCCAGCTGCAGCACCACTGGTACCCAAGGCAGCTGCTTTGGTGAGGTTTGGGGATGGCTCCATGGGCTTCCTTCCCTGGGGACTCGGGACACCCCAAAAGAGAGAGAAGCAGGTTAAAATCTGATGCTGATATGGGAGAGGGGAAGGGGGAGAAGGAAGGTGCAGAGAGATGTGGAAGTGGAAAAAGATTTGTGTGCATGACCAGATACATTTTTTAGCTAAGTCTTATGGAGTTGTTAAGGTAGAAAAAGTATTTCACCCAGAATAATCACAAAAATTGGGCTGTACTCCAGCTTTTGGCGCCCCTCCTTTTTTGAACCAAGGCAGGAAAGGTCTCAAAAGTTTAGCAAAGAACTCTGTGTGCACCCCAACGGGGAGGCCATCCAGAATTGTGTGAGAGAACTCCATCAGGGCAAAGCTGGCATGTGCTGCAGCCTGTGGGATGAGCAGCATTGCCAGCCCCACACCAGCCTTCCCAGAGCACTCGGGGTGGATCCAGGCTGCTGAGAAGCTGCCCTGCTGTTTGGTTGTTTAAGCTGTGGCTGCAGAAGAAAAGAAAAGCAAAACCATGGGTTGATTTATATCTCTTGGTTATTGTAAGGCATTCCCAAAAGAAACAAACAAACAACCCCAGACACTTTAAAACATAACCATTTTTAAAAATGGCAAAGTGCGTCTATCATTTTCAGTAATTAAAGAATGAAAAAAAAAAAAAACCCAAACAAAAAAACTCCCCTGGCTCTTTCATTTGATGATTTTCAAGCCTGTTTTGTGCCTCTTGCATGCTCCTTGCATATTTCATTCCTCACAATCCTGTCCCTATTAGTGGTGATGACAAAGCTCCCATTGCTCCCCATGTGTGGGAGAATCACACTGTAAGTATGGATTTAATCACCAACCTTCAAAGTGACTAAAAAGGCAGATAGATGGGATTCCTGGGGAGAATTTCAAAAGTGAATTTTGACATCCTGGCTCTTTTGAGAACGTTGCTGCTCTTTTCTAAAACATTTCTCGAGGCCTGCCCTTATGGGGCTAATTTCAGGTACACCGAGGTACAGCTGCTTAAGTGGTTCCAGCTCTGTGCTGGGTCCTGGGGTTCTGGACATCCCATAACTCTGGGCACCCCATGAACTCTGGACACCTCCAGGGCTCTGGGTACCCCCTGGGCTCTGGGCACCCCCAGGCTGGCACAGTGGCACTGCTGCCTAACTCCAGCCTTGGATCCCAGCCTACTGAACTCCTGGGCACCCCACTCGGGTGGGTGAATCTCACCCTTCTGCTGCTCCCCACACAGGAGCCCTCTGGAAATGCTGACTCTGGATTTCCACGGGGGAAGTGACTAAGGCTCCAAAGGATGCTGCTGCTGCTGCTGCTGCCGCCACGTTGGAAAGAGCAGATCAAAACTCGGCGATTATTCTCCTAAGCATCTCTAATTAAAACCAATAATAGGGTTAATTAAAGCACATCAAAAGCGAGATGTTCAGCACCAAGCCAGCATTTGTTTCTCAGCCTGTGCTTGGTTTGTGCAGTTGAGTCCCTTCATTAGCCCCTGGCCAAGGCCTTCCAGACCACATACGCTTTGCCAGGTGTATTGGTCTGTGCTCATAGCAACAAAATTAGCTTCAGAGCAATTCATTTTCGTGATATTAGGCAGCTTTTTTTAAGCCAATGGCAGGTATTTTCAATCTTCTTTTATTTTTTATGTACAGAAAGGGAAAGTTGTGAATAGTATCTGCACAAAAGAACAGAAAACAACTGCCCTATACTCATAAAAAATTTATTTTTATTTTAATTTACACATTTAAGGAGCTTATCTCTGAATACCAAATGAACCCACCTACTTTAGTTTGCTCATTAAGCATAACTTTATATGCATGAAGTGGTATTTTTGAGGCAATATTAGTATTGGCAGTTGGGTTCTGGATCTGTATCTTTGCCTATGGAAGTCAATTGGAAAATGTTCATTTATTTCAGCAACAGTGAGGTTGGACCTTAGTGAATAGTTATCTATGTGTGCCTGAACACACAGCAATGCCTGTAAGGAGATGCACAGATACTGGTCTGCTCACAATTTCAGACAATCTGAAGAAGCAGTTTTATTCCAACTAAATTATAGGAGCACCTTACACTATACCACATAACTTTCCAGAACAATTGCAATAAAAATACTAAGGCATGACTGTATCTACTAAGAAGAGTAGTGCTGCATGAAAACAATAGTTGTGTTTTGGGAGATGAATTTTGTTGCACAGACTGTTTTTAGACTAGAGTTTAAAAATTAAGATCTTGTGCTGGTTTTTGTTCCATCAGGGCTGGAGAAGGGAGGGATCCTTATTTCAGCCTGGCTGTCCTGACAGAACTGATGCAAGTACAGTGGTCAGGCTGTGCTTTTATCAGCATACCTTTTATTCCACTGGGTGGTGGTTTTACTCTGCTGGTCAAAAGTACACTGCTGCCTTTGTGTATATTAGCAGGCCTAATTATCAGTGCTTGGCTGAAGGAAGTACCAGAAAGTTAATATGAAAATACAGAAGGGATTATTTAATTCTTGTACAGATTCCAAGGCACCAGTTCAGCCTGCACCAGCAGAAGCTGGGAGCTGCACACAGTCTCCCAGTACACCGAACATTGGCTTCCAGTTCAGATTCAGCCACAGCTTGGTTTGCAGCACTTGTGCTCCTAATAAGCTCGTGAATTGGAGACAAATGCCAGTTCCTCAGTTATTATGAATTATCTTCACTTATTAGCTGTTTACATGTGCCATGGTAGTTACTGGATATGAGAAGAGCTGAGCCTGTGCTTGTGAAAACAGCTGTGTAGTAGCTATTAAAATGTCAGTTCCCTTCCATTGACAGGGTGGTGTTTTTCATAAACAGTTTGAAAGTTTCTTTTTTTTTTTTTTTTTTTCTTTCTTTCTTTCTTTTTTTAAAAATGCCTCAATGTTGATTGTATCAGCAAAGCTATTATGCTGAGCCCCTGCAGTAATTTGTCAAATAATCATCTCCTGGTACATATTTTTTTTTTCCTACAAAGGCGCTAATGATTACAAGTATGATTAATAACCGAACTAAATTGTTATTGCCGGGAAGTTTTAGTGCATTCAGGAAATCGTGACCTGTATTAAAAAAAAACCTTGGGGACAAGAGAGGTTGGTCATACTTCACAGAAGGAATGTACGACCTGTACATGTTTCCTTTTACCCTGCCGTGCTTTTTTATTAGATCTTGGGATAGTAACCTCACGTGGGTCATTCCTCGGTCAACTGCTCATCTCTGCTCTTGTTCCAAGCAGCCTTCCTGAGCCACTACAGGAAGGACCGGATGATTTCTTTAAGGAATAGCACTATTTATAAAATAAATATAAAAATCAAGTCTCCATTTTGCGCAAGCAACAAATTATGAGAACTCCAGCAGCTGTATATTTGTTGAACACCCGCCTCCTGTGAGTATAAATTGCACCTTACTGAGTAGAAATAAAATACAGTCCACCAGAGACTTTGCTGCAAGGTGTAGCTGCTTGTGTATGGGCAAGTAATGACTTGCATTTTCAGCTGCTCCTTAGTAAGAGCCTTAGTAATTGGAATCAGTTATTCAAAACATCTCTAAATGTGATTTAAATGGCAAGGATTTAATAACATAGAAAGAAGTCATTACTGAGGTTCAAGCAGGGGAGAAGGGAATTCCGTTTTTCAGAGCAGAGGGAGAAAAATAAAGCAATTACTTGATGTAAAGGCCAGAAACAGGACTCCTGCTGTCACAGAGAAATCAAATCTGTCAGCAATTAGTGGGATCTTAGGAGGCAAAGAACCCTTCAGTGTTGAACAGTGAATAAGGGGTTAGCAATTATATGAACTGATAAAAGTGTTCTGGTTTTCAAACAGCAGGTTAACAAGGCTTACTTTTTTCATAACTTCATGCAGATGTGATGAGTCACTCTTTGTGACATTTTTCAGGAGGACTGTATGAAAAGGTAAGAAAATAATAAAGCACATTGCATTGCTTTTGCTTTTAAGATGCTGCTGATTTACTTATTGTAAAATGACCCAGGGCACAATGATGGGACCAGCCTCAGTGTCTGTCACTTCTCACCGGGGCCAGGCAGTCACTTACTGAACTCTGCCTTTAAAAGCACTGTTTGTCTTCCATATGTGAGCACTTCTGTGAGCAAAAAAAAACAAATCCACGCAAAAACAAAATCAGGTCTCATTCTATTTGACGTCAGAAACACTCAGAAATTCCTAGCAGAAGGTATTTATGCCCTGCAAGATTGATTCTTGGACAGAAGAGTTCAATAGAGGGAAACGGAAACAGACGTGATTATGCCTTTTTAGTCTTGACTGTCTAACACTCCGAACACTGTATAGACATTACATGATTAATTGGCACAAGAAAAAGAATATTTGTAGGAAAACGAAAGATGAGAGACTTTCTTCATATATCAGAGGCTGAGGCAGAACTAGAACTCTGATCTTGTGCTTTTATTGACTTTAACAGGGAAC
The DNA here is from genome assembly GCA_032173965.1 of Sitta carolinensis. Lineage (NCBI taxonomy): Eukaryota > Metazoa > Chordata > Aves > Passeriformes > Sittidae > Sitta > Sitta carolinensis. Next base: position 29,325,267 of record CM063287.1, read on the forward strand.
TTTAAGAAACAAGAAGCAGAAAGGGACTAGAAACTCTAGATATACAGCCTGTACCTTGAATAGCATTTGGGGAAACAGGGAGCTTTGAAGACTTCATCTTCATCCTAGGCTATCCTATTTTGTTCACAGGCACCAAAGCCCTTCAGAGCAGGAAAACAAAGGAGCTCTGGCAGTTTCAAAAGGCTTTCTCTCTCAAAACAGAGGGATGAAGTGTGTCTAGACTGAGACGCAAAATCCTTCTGGAATGTCTAAAGAAATTAGGGCTATTGAGATTAGCAGGGAAAGCCTTTCAGTGGGATCAACATTCACGGAGAGCATTGCTTTACAATCATCTCTAAGTGCCCAGTTCATCCACTGAAGCAAAAGCCTCACTGGCTTTATTGGGCTGCTTGGTCTGTGGTGTGTCAGACTCCTAGAGGCAGGGACAGGGGGCTCCTGAGCTCCTCCAGACTGCAGAAAAAAAGGGAGACTTTGTGCCTGGTCAGTGATCTGTACTGGGGCTTTTTCCCAGTCCAAGCTAGAAAGCAACCCCAGCACTGGCTGCAGGAACATGTGGTGGTCTGAAGCTCCAAGGTGGAAAGGGGCAGCTGGGGCTGCTACTTTGCTGCCACCACATTCCCTACACTGCAGGAAGACATCATGCCCACTTTCCCAGGATCTTCAGAAAACTGATGTAATGCAGAACTATTGCATCTGGCTTTGTATTGTGTATTAGCATGGTGTTGGGTGTTGTCTCAAAGGTAAATCAGGAGTTAAAACAGAACAAAACCAAATCCTTGGTCTAGATCAAGATTTCTCTCACCTAAAATTCTCCAAAGGCATCCTTTACAGATTGAGGTATGAAAATTGCAACATTTCTGTTGAGAAGTTGATATTAGCTTCCAAAAGACATGCAAGTCTTGTGTCAAATCAACAAATCAATATGGGATGAATGTTTCAGGGAAGCATTAGATCACCCATGTATCCTGGTCACCTTGAGAAAGGAACATTTCAAAGCAAATTCAAATATATACCCCAGAAATTATTAAAAATCTCTTCAACTTCACTTGTTCCCCAAATGATTTAGGTTTTTCATTAATATGTATTTTAGGTCCTAGGAAGGTTTGGAAAGCACTTCATACAAAAAATTATAAAAAGAAAAACAAAAAAATGTAAGCACCAGAGGATGGACCTGCATCATTAAGTGAATACGTATTCTCTTTTTTTAAAATAATTTAAATTCTTTAAAACACAATACAAATTTCAGAAGTTTTTGTTGTGTGACATGTTCTAAAAAACCTCAATTTTCAAAATTACATTGCAGATGAATTTATACGAGCACTCTTTTTTGTGTCTGGAAAGGTGGTGGATGTCCATGGGAGAGAACAGCATTTCTTAACCTTTGGCCCAGCACCATCTTTCTCTCTCCTGTGCACTTACAGGATTGCCTGAGCTGAATATCTCACTATCTGTGAGGAACTCCTTTTCTGATCCCTCATGCTTTCTCTAGGATGAAGGAAAGCTTCCAAGGAGATTCGCTTTCAAGTGAATTCATCAGGTTGCTCTGTCCTGGGTAAATCCTTTGGATGTCATATCAAAACGCTCGAGATAGCTTCCCATTTCATCCCCTTTTGAACCCAATCCTCTGCTCCCCTCATTTTTGGTCCACCGTGCGTGCGTTAACACGCAATTACCGCCGATCTCAATGGCAATTCACGGCCTCGTTATCTTGGCAGATCAGGCCCTGGTTTACCTATTTCACAATCTCACATTAAGGAATTACTAAATGGCAAGTGCCTGCTGAAAAACAAAAGCAAAAATCCCATGGAGGTGATTTTTACATGAATCTCTTGACTGCGAAAACCCTGGGAAGTGATGACAGAGTGGTTATCAAAAGGAGAGGTAAAAAGAAGAAGAGACAAAGTCTTGGCCTGGGTGTTGAACTTAGATATGGTGTCTAGTGATGATGGTTACACATTTGACACCTTCTGTATTGCTTCCAGGAACTGTCAGTGAAATGACTCTTCTAAATCCCAGTGTATGGAAAATGATGTCTCCCAAGGGAAGATCACGGTGCTGAGAGGTCTCTCCAGTGTGCGGGGGAAGGAGGGCTCTCCATGGGACATGGGAATATGGCAGGAGCTGACAGGTTCAGCAGAATTTTCAGTTTCTGGCCAACGTCTTAGAATTCGTAGGATTCTCCTGCCTTGTTTCTGGAGTAACATATCCAAAATTAGCAAGAACAAGATTCAAATTTTAATTTGAAGTTTTGATTTTCCTGCTTCTCTCAGAGCAGAGATACATGGGATTTACTCATGAAGGAGCTGCCAGAAGCCAATGCTCTTGCTGACAATCCAGCTGTCTGCCTTCTAGTCTGGTCAAAATTAGTAGTTTTTAGGGAAAATCTTTGGTGGAAACCAGCATGACTTCACATTTCTTTGAACTTCTTTCGTTTGGCTTCAGGTCTGAATGTGGCACACAGACCTCACTTGTTGCAATTGATTGCTGGTCATGGACAATTTTCAGATTTTTATGGTGATAAAACAGCAGCTGTCATGGACTTAACTCCTCTGTAGGGCACACAGTGCCCCTTTCATGGGTTGGAAAGTGCCTGTGGATACCTTGGCCACCCCGAGCATGCTACCCAAATGTCTTTCACAAAGCATCTTCTCTGTAAACTCACTTCTACTGGCAGCACCCATCTGTTGTTTTCCATGAAAATTTGTGTAGGTAGAAGGAGGAGAATTTATATTCAGGAAGAAGCTTTCTTCCTTTGCATCTAGAAAGAGAAGTGAAATGGGTGAACTTACACTAAAAAATCTTATGCCAGATTCCATAGCTGCAATTTAGGGATGAATCAGTTCAAGTCAGCACCTTGGGACTTGCAGGCAGAGAGGACTGTCCCAAAGCCAGGCTGTGCTGGCACAGGCTATTTGAGAAATACTTTCCTGTGGGTCAGGCTGGTGCTGAGCGGCTGCAGGAGGTGCCTGGGCTTCCTCCAGGGAACCTGCAACATCCCTGTGGGGCCGTTTTCTCAATTGCTCTCCAGATTTCAGTGATTGAGATCTTATCTGGGGCAACTTTCATCCTGGAATATCCGCAAACACTTTGCAAAACAGCACGAAAGGTATCCATAGCTATTTACCATCAGGTTACCACTTGGTAACCTGATTGCATCAGACTGGAGAAGGAAATTTATTTCCTTGTGAAATATGATCTCATAAAAATCTCTGGGACAGCAGGCATTGCAATGCACCATGCGTGGCATTGCTGCCTCCAGCAGAGGCTGGAGATTTAGCTCGATTATGCTGTAGCTTGTCGTTAATAAAAAGGATTTTTCACAAATGAAAGTGTAAGTGTAGGAAATTGGGGAGTGCCACTTTGTCCCCGTCTCACTGCTCTGTGTGGGGAATTTGAAGGAGCAAGTTCCTTATCAGGAACTGGGGGAGAGGAATTCTTTTCAGGTAAATCAGCAGCAAAGTTGCAAAATAACCTGTGCTGTACATAGAGAGGCCTCTCCATTTCCAGAATTCCTGTTTGCTTTGTCGCAAACCTTATCCCAATTGCAGATTTGAGGGATGATTATTTTTTAAAAATCACCTTCCCCTTCATGTTCCAAAACCTCTGTATGTTAAATTTCACTGTCCTTGCCAAGCCCCTACCCTTGATTGTATTTAATCTGCCAACAAAGTGTGTTATGGCTGTGCTGACCCTAACATATTTGGCCAAAATACCTGGCAGAAGGGATTTTTTGCCATTCTCAGCAACACGGTAGGGCAAGAGAATCACCAGAGCTGGGAGCAACGTGTTCAGCATCCCGCTGGCTGCAGCCCCTGGGATGTGAAAGGAGCACTTGGGGTTCATTACAGCACGGATGTGCTGGCATTGTGTGCCTCGGGACCCCGGCTGCCCCTGGCTCTGCCACAAGGCCTACTTTTCTGCCTGGATGCTCAGCTCCCGCTTTCTTCCCATTGTGCTGCCTGGTGTCTGGGAATAAAGGATACTCGGCACGCAGGGAGGGAGTGGGAGGAAAAAAGGAGCGTAATTTGTAAAGGAAATATTTCCACTAGCTAAAGTTTTAATTGACAACATCGATGTTTACTGGCCAGTTCACGCTAGGAATTATGTTTATTATCTTAACATTTTTTTCAATAATGCTGGTTCCTTCCTTCCTCGGACTCTTGTGTATTTACTTATTTGTTGTTGACATGACTGCTTCATTCAAAACAAAGTTACAATCTTCTACATAAACAGGATCAAACCCAGAAATATATTTCTTTTTAAAAATAAAACAAAAAGTGTTGTCATAAGTATTTTGAGCTCGTTCTGGTTTTAAAGAGGTCAGCGATTTCCATGAATTTAAATTGATTAAAAAAAAAAAAGTGATAAAATATTGGTTTTAATCTAGGTTGTTTTAGAACGATACTGAGAAAGCCCTTGTTCATATAAAAAGCAAGACAAAAGTCGTTTCAAAAGTTATTTCAGCTTTTTTATTTTTAAAATTCAGAAGCAAAACAAGGCCGTTTTTAATTAATGTTAACTTGTTGAAGAGCATGAAAACCTGCTAAAATTTTGGCAACCGTGCGAAAGTCACAACAATCTTTGTTTCCAAAGAAGTTCCCAGCCAGCAAGCATCAGGCACATCACTGCTGGTGGGTCCAGGAGCCTCGGGGGAGGTACCCACATACCAGAGCAGGGCAGGCACGCAGCCACCTGCAAAGCAAAGGCAGACAGTCCTCACAGAAGCAACATTTATAATATACGCTGCTCGTTAACAAGTCAAGTATTTTAAATTAATACTTTGCCAGCTCATTTGTTTTCGTTCTGGGAGAAACTATTCTACGGCTGTATTCGCGTAAATCACCTTTTTTTGATGGGTTCCTGATGCCACAGGGCTTGTTCCAGTGGAGAAGAATCGCCTTTGGCTCCAGTGATCTCTGGTGAGGTCTCTGCGTTTTTCAGTTTAAAATCAGAGCCCATCGATCATAATAAGACTTTGTTCCGGGGCTGAGGGTACCTGCTGTGGGCACATCGGAGCCCAGCGCACTGAGATAACAGCCAAGCAGGTGGTAATTACTGTGATTAACCACTGTCACTTACCTTCGCATTTCAGGCAGTCGCTCTGTTTCAGGACAGCCTCTTTACTGCGCTGCCTTCCCTGGGCATTCAGTGCAAGTCCATAGATCTGTAATTGGGGGTCTTTGCAGTTTGCAAACCCTCTTTGTGCCCTGGGTGCTGTTATTCGTGTTTTTATGCGGCACCTACTACGACCTGGTAGAATCCCTGTCTTTTATCTGCTAATTAATACCAGCCACAGCAGCTGTAATTTGGTATTTTCTACCCTGTACCTGCAGTTACATTTTTCATCAGTTCAGTCACTTGTTGCACAAACAGAAATTTAACCACAAGCACAGATCTTCCTCCCTGTTAACCTCAGGGCTTCCAACTTGGCTCCTCCCTGCTCCTAAATCACCGTTTATTGCTATTTTTACAAGAGAAGATTAATGGACTAAATGGGCACAGGTAATTCTGCATTGTTCGAAGTCTCTTCAAATAGCACCTGCTGTAAATTCTTTAGTGCTCCTTATCTCTGCAGCAGATCTTGGTCTTTAAACAGTTTGTTCAGGGGAGGAGGGGTGTGAAGAAGGGTCACAGTGCCCTGGGAGCTTTGCAAAAGCATCTCTGAGGCTCTGTGAATGCCGTGCTGTTGGCTGGGAGGATTTTGCTTTTGAAGCCATGTAGGTGCATCTCTCCGAGCCTGTGGCCTCTCAGAGTGAACCCAGGCTGCTGCTCCAAGGTTCGCCAAAGCTGTGGGAGAAATGCCCATACTAATGGTTCGAGACATTAACTTTCCCTTTGTAATTTCCTCTTGTTTGGTATGTTCAGCTCTCAGCTGAGCTTTGTTCCAATAGCCTGGGGGGGATGTGACTTCACCCAGATATAAAACACACAGGCACAAAAAGAAAATGCTTGAAAAATTGCAATGACATGGTTGTGTTGGTAGCTTGTGATTTTCTGAAATGAAATGTGCCTAGACAATGAAAATTGAGCCAATATACTGTATTTTCCAAGCAACCTTTGTAGCTTTCAAAGGGACTTCTTGGAAAAGCTGCGCACCTGCAAGCCACCTTTCCAATGCCATCATTTTGTCCAGTGCTAAGAGGAAAAAAGCACAGCATAATGGCTAAGAATGCATCAAGAAATTGTTGAAGCAGGTCGAGATGGACGGATGGCAAGAGACAGTGAGTGGAAAAGCCAAACAGCAGAAGGCAGAGCAGAGTGGGTGCAGGAAAAGGGCTGCATGGCACACTCCAAGGGTCTGGCCAGGGAACCGTGCCCCGCACAGGCACCGATGCCTCTGTAACTCATCCGGGGTCTGGGGGATGCAAATTAGCTGTGCCAGTGCAGCAAACACAGGACTTGTGTGTCTAACTAGTTGCAGGTGGAAAACCATGGGCAACGTTTCAAGAAGTGGCTTTGAAAGTTGGCCCGTTGCGACCATAAACAAGAAACTAAAGAGCTTTACAGTATGTACTTACAGCTTTTAATTTTCTCTCCCTGTTCACAGATATCCGAGTACCTCGCACACTCGCAGACAAGCATTTTGATTGTTCAGCCCTGGTTTTACATTTAATAGCCTTGCTACCTTCTCCCCACAGCGATCACATTCTGCTCCCACATGTGGAAGAGTTTACGTTTCTCTTTTGCATAGGGCTCGGCTGGGGGCCAGCAGGAGCTCACCAGTGCTCACCAGTATGGCACGGCAGGAGAACGGGCTGGGATCCAGGGGCACCACCTGAAAACAAGATTTCTGCCCTTCCACAGCAATTCCCTCTCCTGGTGGCCCCAAGCAGCCATCAACAATCGGTGCAATTCTAGAGTAACTTGTATTTATGCATAAGGACGAGGACTCGCTATCGTCCTCGTCATCTCCGTGCTGTTGTTTTACATAACAGCTGCAGTAGAGCAAGTGCACTTTGGTCAATAGTTTCATTTATAATAAAATAACAAATTAGGAATATTTTTCCCTTGACAATAAGTTTTATGCCAAGATTTTATGTAGCTTAAAGCAAGTTGTCAATTAGGCTACTTAAATTAATTTTTGGCAGCAGTTAATTGGAGCCTAGAGTCTTTTGTCTTTAAACAGCTAATCCTAAACAAGAAAATACAATGATTAAATGTTTCTTAGACAATATTATTCACAGAATTTAAAATATAGCATTTAATTAAGATTTGGACTTGCTAATATTTTTTTTATTTCTTTAGAGAGATTAATTTAAATTTCTTCAAGTTGAATTGCTACCATGACTCTGATTAAGCTGGCTTACTGCAAGGCTACAGCCAGAGACCTTCCAACACTTCTACAGCTCTAACAGCCAAAGGCAAATTATTTTGGATTACTTCCTGAAGAATCATATAATGTCCTTTCAGAGAAGCAGGACATTCCCATTTGGAGCTCTAGAAGTCTAGGAGTTGTGTTCACAGGATGAAAATGCTGTATTATTGCACTCAGGTACTGGTAAATATGCTAAAGGAATAAAGAAATTCAAAAAGGCTTTCCAGCATGGTCAGGTTCTGGGCAGGAAACCAAGACGTCTTAGAAACAGTAATCACAGAGGTTTTCTTCAAAAGGGCTGTTAACCAAAAATTCAGTCCAAGGCTATGATTAGACTAATGTCCTTCGTATCAATGAAAGTAGAACACCTAGAGATTTCTTGATATAAAATCATTCCACTTCTGGAAACCTTCTTTATTCCTGTTCAAATGTGCCATATGGTGTCATGAACTGCAGAGAAATGAGTCCTGATAGACTAATACTCCTGATTGAATCTCTTCTTTATACCCACCATCAGTTACAGAGAGAGAATTAAAGCTCGATTCTTTGGTTTGTTACACAGGAGTAAAGATTAGATAATTAGAAAGCTTCCTACTATGAAATCCTGGAAGCTAATTTATAATTAATGAATTAATTAAAGAGCTAAAAAGATGATGCATTTTAAATGGTAAATGGATCTAGTCACCTTTTCTTTCATGATTGTTTTCTTCTGTGCTTCCTTCTTTACTGATAGGAATATGCACAAAATCATGAAATCATGGGTTCGCACTATCATGGAATGGTTTGGAAGGGACCTTAAAGATCATCTACTCCCAGCTCATTATCGTTGGTAGGGACCTTTTCCACTAGACCAAGTTGCTCAGAGCCCATCCAAAGTGGAGTTGAACATTTCCAGGGATGGGTCATTACAACTGCTCTGGGTAACCTGTGCCCGGCCTTACTGCCCTCACAGGCAAGAATTTCTGGCTGATATCTAATCTAATCCTGCCCTCTTCCAGTGTGAAACCTGCACCCCTCATCCAACTGTTACATTCTCTGAGAAAAATTTCATATACTTCAGAGTATTCTGAAGCAAGAGGCTGTTAGTTAAATACCCTGCACACACAAAATCACAGTCACATCCCCCTTTGGGGCAATGGGAGACCTCACACCAGATTTCCTTGTTTTTCCTGGGGAAAGAGCTTTTGGGGCTTCAGGCACTGTCTGAACTGACTTTCCACACAGCTCTTTCACTGCTACTGCCACAGTCCATGTGAAGGCAAAGTCCATTGGTACAGAATTAATGGACCAGCAGATGGAAGGAGCTGGGACTAGTCCAAGCTGAACTGCTTTGGTTTGAAACCAAGAAATTGCTTTTAGAAAACCATTTAAGTGACTTCTTTTGCAAGAGTTCTGCAGTACTGTCAGTCCCATGGCATTCAGAATTCAGTCCCATGTATTCAGAATGTCCCTCCTCAGTTATGGATTTTTACGACAAAGAAATGTTGAGATCCCTTAATTAACACCTTAATGTGTTGGAGCCTTTGAACTTCTCATTCTTAACCAATTCTTTGAAGCCAAGCAGCTAAAAACCCCTTCACTTTAAAATAAAGTTAAATTCAAAAGCATCTACAGGACTTTAGCAACTGGTTCTTCAAGAAAACCATCAAAATCCATGAATCATCCTAAAACCACAGGGCAAGCTGAGAACGCTGCTCAAGCCATACTTCTCACAAAGAAAAAGCATTTCTTTTTTACTGCACTCACTGAGCCTGGTTGAGTTTTGAAAATTAATAGAACTTCCCTGTTACACTGGTCTTTTCTTATATATCATCCAGCACAGCAGTACTGAATGAGTATACAAACCTCCAAAAAACCCAGAAGTGAGAAAGACCAAAATCAAATATGAAGTGAATGGAATTGTTTTCATTGTTCAAGTTGACTGAAACACAGAAGTATTTTCCACTATTTAGAAACAATGTCACTTCTCTTGTGAAAAACTGATTTTTAAGACGAAATTATTTAACTTTTAGTGAAAACCCAAACATTGGAAAGATGGTAGTCAAATTTAAACTCAAAGAACAGTATCAAGATCAAATGTTTACTCATAGGCAACCGCTGAAAACCCCTTGAACTACACAAATGAAAAACAGATGTTTTAAATTAAAACACATAAATTACCAATGCTGATATTACTATAAATTTCAATGATGAAAACACATCAGTCAAGACTTTAAGGGAGATTCTAAAGGTTATATAGAAGTATTTTCCATTATTAAACAAAGTGTCACCTGAAGAAGTTCCCTGGAAGAACATAGGAGGACCTGTGTGAAGTATCTTGGGTTACTGTGACGTGATTCAACTTCTGTTTTTATTCTGAGCCCGTGTTGGACATCTCAGGCATTCCTGTGTTTAGTTTCTGGTGTGTATTCAGCCCAAACAAGGAGCTCCATGTATTTCATTCTATTCCCAGCTGGACATGAACTTTCTCCCCATCCCCTACACAGAGAACACAGCTGGAACCAGTAACATCTCTGCAAATGAACTGAACTTTTAGGTTCAACCATTGCATCATGCTTCAGGCTGCTTAGCATCTTTCTAACACCAGTGTAATTTGGTAATATTTCCACTAAACAATGGTCAAATCTTGTATATATGCATGGAAAGCTTCCATGTCCTCGGGATAGCGCACTAGTTAAAAATATAATTTATCCGGAGTAAACAGTAAAAAACAAAAGCTGTATTTATAGTTTATTATTTTAGAAGGGTGACATTTACCTCCAGCTGGAGTATTAGAATTTTGTGTTAAGCAGTTTTAGTTTTGAATGGTTTGAAACAGCACAACAGTGTTGAAAAGCATATATAAGTATAATAAACAGATGTTATAAATATATAAAATATGTGTATACATGTACAGCTGAACTATGTAAGTGCACAAATATATATATATATTCTCACACATATGTGCATGTGAATGTAGACATTTTCTTAACTACACACATATGTAGTACATTTTATTAAGAAACCCCAAATTTTCATGTATTTATTCTAGCTGTTTGTATGAAAGCTTCTTTGGTTTCTTTTAAAGCCCTTTTCAGACTTATCTATTATGACTTGTATTTAATATTCTATATCTAGTACACTGTTTCTCATCTAGGATTTTACTAGATACAGATGAAGCATTGCTTAAAGAGAAGAAAAATCAACTCATAAAAAATGCACCTTGTAAATACCATAAAGTATTTGTTCATGAGTTTCTTTGAAATCTCTGTTTGTATTATTATTTTTAACAATGATGCAATCAGTGGGAACACAGTATCAACAGCTGGCACATCCAGAGGTGGAAGAGGCAAAAATGACAGAGATTCCCTGGTATTTTCCTAAGCTGCAATATTTGAAGAATATTTGAGGTACTCACAATCCTTGATTTATAAACTGATACCCCCTCCCCACACACACACACACAATTTCTATTTCTGTATGAAAGACAATATTTTTACTGTAAATTGACATTAGCTTTTCAGTGGCTGAACTGCCTGAAGATGATTTGTTGAGTTTGGACATCCAGCCACCATTAATTTATCATGGGATTGGACATGAAACCCTACAGGTGTCTTTGGAAGTACTGAAAAATTGTGTTACAGAAAGAGTAATTTACACACAGGTGTTTTCTTGTTCCTTTGAAATGTGACTTGTAAACAGTAAAATTAGTTTCTTTGGCAGTGAAAACTCACAGTCTACCACAGTCAGATTTGCTCTCTGCCTCTAAAGGCAGAACTTAAGTGCCCCAGCATGGTTTACAAAGCTCTGGTGACTGTCCAGGACGTTTTTCTTTGTATAAAAATGGGAGCTTATAAAATAGATTCCTGCATCGAGAAGCTCAACTGCATCATCTTCAATGATAGGATTTCATCAACCTGCCATTTATTATGCTGAATGACTTCTTCTGTAACCAAATCAAAGCTTCTGGGAAACAACCAAGCTACAGACACCCCAGTTTTCCTGCTCATTTTTTCTTGTAGATAATCACCAACACTATTAAAAATATACCTCTTTCTTGTAACTGAAGTTCACCCAGCTGCAACATCAAAATGTTTCTTGTCACTATACCCTCTTTCAAAACATGTAGAAAAATGCTCAAGCTGCAAAATTTTGAGCCTTCATCACACCCTGCTTGCACTTCACCCTCCTGGTGACCACCATCCCCTGCAATTTCAGTAGAACAGCCTTTTAAAAATAAGACCATGTATTTTCCTAATCCACATTTTGTCATTCTTCCTTTCAAGCTTATACAGCAATTTGAAGCTGAGCTAACCTTCCTATGACCTTGAAAAGGTAAGTGAAAACCCTATGTTAACAATTCTTCTCTCCCCTTATTTGGGTAAACTAGAAGCCATGAGAGCCTTTTATTGACTTTCACTACAGTTTTCACCCTTGGCAGTACAACTGAACCTGCCCTGACCTTTTTTGACCAAGCGCCTTTGTCCGACAAAGTGTTCAAAGCATCTTGCAGCCAGATGTGAGCCCCCCGAGCCCGGGTGTGTGTGCCTGACTGTACAGATCCCCTCTGCCTCCTCCCTGGCTGCCTGCACCGCCCTCAGCCTGCTGCCAGCTGGCCTGAGCTGGAGATAAGACCCACTGGCCGGGTTAAGAAAATGACACCTGATCGTGGGGCTGCTCCTGTTCCCATGCGTGCACCCTCTCGGAAGGCTCAGTGGCCTCTGCAAAAACTGCTCCATGCTGGAGGGAATTAAAGCAGCACCTTCCACAGGCTGCTGGAGGAACACACGTTGTTCCTCTACTGCCCTTCTCTCAGGGCTCGCTCTGCAGGTTCCTCAAAGGGGCACAAGATTTCGTTTGTGGTCACCCCGGCTACAAAGAAAGTGCTGAGGATGGGGAAGAGGCTCCTGAGAGGATGGACTTGAATAACACAATCTGTCCACCTTCCTATCACTGAATAAAATAATCTTTCTACATGAACAGTCATCTCTCAGCCCACCTGGCAACTGCTCACAAACATCTCACCCATCATCCCTTATTCACCTGTCTCAAAGATTGTCCATCACAAATTCCAATTGTCCCATGATGTGTGTGGCACTGATCTGACTAGAGCTCACCTCCTTGTTTGGGCAGCTAATTTTGATCTGATGGCTGTAGGCATGCAGACCAAAGAAGATGAATAGAGTCAAACACAGAGAAACGAAACCACTCCCTCTGCCTTAACACTTGACAAAGCTTCCACTGCCTTCTGTAGTCTTTGGATTAAATATTTATTGTGACCAGCTCTTTTCATACCTGAGGCTCTTTGAACAACACTTCTTGTATTCACTCTAATTATTTTGTCCTGGCTCTCTATGAGCAAGTACAGTTGGTCTTGTTTTCCGTTTGCCAGCCTTTTCTAGTGCTTTGCAGTACTGTGGGTATATTCAGAACCTGAACTTTGACAAAATGCTACTTTCAGTCCTGTGTTGATCCTATTTTAATCACTGGCTCATTTCTCAATGCACTTAGACATCCCTTTGTCTGTCAGCAACAAATACTTGTTTATCACGTTTTTCCCTGGCTCAGTGTTGAAAATCTCTGCACTCTCATTGCAGATACAGCACCTCAGTCTCAGTATTTATTCTGAGGTTCTCCTTATATTTAGCTGCCATCTCTGTCTCCCTGCTCCACTTGACTCTGCCCAACATCTGGAGAGCAGATCTATCCCTGAAGTCAATCTGACTCACATTATCTGGAAATAGCCTGGTTCCATTATAACAAGACCTTCACTGCCCCACTGCCTTCATGGCTGAAAGACATCCCAGCCAACGGGGGCATGGATTAATGTCCTGAAGGGAAAATGTGCAAACCTTCTAACAAGCCTTTTCTCCTCTGTGTAAAAGGACTATCAGGAGCTGAGGCTTTCCTCATAATTCTTCAATTAGGTGTTTAAGATTAAATGTGAGACTCAAGCAGTAATGAACCCACTCTAGAAATGCTTTTTTAGTAACAAATCCACTAAAAAAGAAAGGATTACTACCAGAGAAAAGGCTGGTGCCAGGTTTGATCTACAAGTCTGCCAAAGTCCCGCCAGTAAATACTGACATACTGTCACCTGGCAAAAATAGCAGTGGGTATTTTTAAGTTTAAATATTCGCATACCTATGAGATTTTCAGCCAGCCCTACAGGATGTGATATTGCTGATAGCCCTTGGAAAAAAGCAACCAAAATATGAAACCTTCTTTCTCACCCCTTCGACCCCCGTCAACACTGTTCATTTGGATCAGGTGTTTTTGAAGTTTGCACATGGCAGTCTCATTTGCATTTAATGTCCTTCAGATTACTTCCTTTTTGTTGTGCTAAACACCTCTCTCAGTTGAGTCTAATTTGATGAGGTCATGCTGTGACTCCTGACCCTTTGGGTTCTAAATGAAACCATCTGACAAAAAAAGTAAGTGGAGAGTCTTTTGCCTGTTCATGGACATTTGATATTTGCAGATGTGCAGCAAATTTTACAGATGACTCTTTTGCAGAGCTAACACTTGATTGGAGAGGTGGAAATAAGTGAATTCCTAGAGAGAATAAAATATTCCAAAAATAAATAGATCACGGCAATCCAGTCCCCACAACTCTACTAGCTAAAATAAAAATAAATCAGAGGTAAATATGACCATCATCTCAGCCAAGGGAATCCTAAATTCCCAAAAAGCTTTTCCCTCCCCAAAATTACTTAATTCTTGGTGTTTTCTTCCAATGTTTGCGAATGGAAACACCTGTGTGGCTTGGCACAGAGACCCTGGGATTGTTTGGTGGCTCCGAGGTAGCCCATGGTGCCCATGGCTCCACCTGCTTTGGGCTGATGTGCCCCAGCTTTCCTGGAAAGGGTGAAGAGGTGCACATTTATTTCCAGTTGTCTCCAATGTGTGTGTTATAGAGGAGGTCAGCCTGGATGATCCCACAGTCCTCATCTGGCCTGAAAAGTCTGGGTCTGGGAGAAAAGTCAAATTTCTTGGGTTTTGAAATGCTCTCAAGCACTGAGCACTTCATTCCAGGCTAATTTTGTGTGGAGGGAGTCACTGGAATTTTTAACACATATGGTAAAATAAAGAGCCAAAATGCTATTCCAGACTTCCCTGTCTCAAAATAGATCTGTGTTTTACTAGGGCATTATGATATAAAACGGGAAAAGGAAATAAGTAAGTGTGGAAATTTCTTCAGAATATTTTATCGGCGTTGTGCTGCTCGTCACCCGTTCCTTTGAGAGGCTGGAAGTGGGACCGTGCTTAAAGAACAGTTGGGGTTTAGCCAGAATACACTGAAACTGTGAGAAAGACCTCATCACTGAACATTAGTTGAGGCCATGTATCTCCTTTTATTTGCAACTCTTCCTGTGCCAACCCTGCCCACTTCCCCATACACATGTAATTTCCCCCATGAACTCTTTGGCTCATTGTTCAACTGTCTGTGGTGTGCATGCCCTCCATAGCAAAACTATTTCAGAATTATCTGGGTGTAGTAAATCATCTCGAGATAAACTGTAATTAAGTAGGAAAATGCAAATCATCAGGCAGATTATCTTTGAAATGCATCAAAGTACATTATATTATAGGGAAAAAATTAGGAAAAACTGCAGGTCATATATTCACTAAACTCCTCTATCCTGTATGAAAATGAGTCATTTTCCACCATACCCTGGGGTGAGGAGGCTGTCAGATGAAGAAATAAAAGACACTGCTAGTTAAGAAGAGTAGACCATGCCAAATCACTAATTAAAATTTAGATTTTTTTTCTTTTTTAGAGAACAGGTGCATATGCTAAAAGCTGTTTCAGAACTGGACCAATTTTTACCTCACATTTATTTTTTTTAGTGTTATTTTACAAACCTGAGTAAGTGCCTCAAAGACCGAATGTCTTATTGAACCAAAGTCTTAGATGTACATACATAAAAATGGAGCACTCAGCATTGCAACCTAATTTTCAAAGAACATAATTTCAATTAATGTGACAGCTTCTGAAAGAACAGGTTAAAAAATCAATTTAAAAATAATTTTTAAATGGTATCATTGATCAAATTAGGTTTGAAATACTCAGGACTGAGGTACAGATATGTGAATATATTTAGTCACATCTTAACACAGCCTTATTCCTGCATTTTCAAGACCCTGTGTCTTTTCAGTTGTCCACTAAACTAACTGTGCACGTAAAAAAGGGGTCAGAGGGATTTATTATCATTTCTGTGTTCATTAAAATAGTTCTATGAAACTTTACCTACCTGAATCTGAGCTATTTTTAGTTTTTAATTTTTGTATTAATTGAATAGACCAGTAGCCAAAATGCTTCTTCAGAACCACAGGAATCACAGCCGAGCAGCCACAGCAGTCCTAACAATTAATTACCACCACATCACATTTACAGAATGTGAACTATTTTGACACATCCATTTCTATTCACATACCCCCAAAATCCTCAAAATCATTTGGAAGAGCTTTACTCCCACTGCCTTTGGCAGGAATCACAAGAGAATTCTTGTACCAGGCTCTGATAGGAGATGCTGAAAACCCCAAACTCCACAGGGATACAAGAGAATCTGAAGGACTTCTACATCCCTGCACTGCCAAACCTGAGGAGGTGAGGCTTGACTAGCAGCTCAGTCCTGGGGACTTCTTGGGAAAGGGAAATTCAAATGTTATATTCATATAATGTAAGCAGGAGATGACATTTTAGAGTCGGTGTTTCAGCTTAGAAAGGTAGGAATCTAAACTTGCATCTCAGCACATCCTGGAACGACACACAAAAATGCATATTCATCAGGATTATAGCAAATTTGGGCCTAAAGAAAGAGTGGAATTTTCCTTGTGTTTTGTACTCTGCAAGAGAGGTGGGCCAGAAACAAATGCATGCCTGCTAGCAAGGGAAAGCCTGCTGATACCTAAACCATCGGGGGCTTTTACAAAAAAATGATTTATCCTTATATTACTTGAAGATTACTCATGTAATCCTGTTTGTAAAGCTGAAAGAAACTGTAATGTGCTTCCTACAAACATTCATCTGAATCCTTAAATGATTTTTTTTTACTATGTTCTTAATGCCTTCAGTATTTACCTTTCCAAGGAATTCCTACAAATTCAATGACATGCCCTAAAAATTTTTTTTTTTCAGCAAATATGTTTTTGGTCTGTGTTTTCATAATTGTTATTCATATTACAGAAGTCTTCAGAGACGCCAATCAGGCTATGAGCCCCATGATGGCAGATCAAATCATAATGACAATAACTGCACCAGAAACCTGATTTTGTGTTTAATATTCTGGATTACATGCTTGCTCTTCCCCATGGAGGCAAATATCAGCTGCTTCTGTAGCACCCCCAGTTCTGGGTTGAAAGGGACACAAGACAACAAAGATTCTAAGTGGGACAACAATGTGTGATGCAAATCTTCATTTAGCTTTTAAAGCTTAAATCATTGAGTAATGTCAGCTACAATGGTCTCAAACAAATCTTCTCTGAGTATCCCCATAACCTGAAATACTGAGGTTTTCAAGCAGAAGTGGATAGAAGGAATTCTCTTGCTGGTAGATTATGCCATGCACAAAAAAGCACAGAGAGTGGAGAGCTGAGGAATTTAATAAGACTTGCACAAATCAAGGCATGCTCTGGATGAACCAAACCTGGCATCACTTCGTTCAAGTCACGTTCTACTCAACAGTGTCCTGGGGGAAAAAATGGGGAAAACTGACACAAAACTGCAGAGGGGCACTCCTCTCTGTACCTCCTGTCCTGGGAAGGGGGATGGCTGGCAAACCAAAACAAAAAAATTGTGCCACATAACTTGTATTTTCCTCATAAAAAATTCGAATAAAGATAAAATTTCAAACAGCAAAGTTGAAGTCCTGAGAAAACTAAATTTGGAAGCCATATCCATTTCAAAAATCCACCTCAAAATTCAATATAGTAGGCAGCTAGGAACAATAAAATAAGACCATATGGGCTCGGATCAATGTATTAAAAGTGTGCTGTGCTGAAGGGCTGAAGACAGTTATTCATTTATTATCTGCCTCTTGTGACCTTGAGATGTGACCATTTGATTGCACCAAAGTGCAGATTTAAATTTTCCAGAATATAACTCATAAGCAGTGAGTTTATATCCTGTCCTGCAGTGGCAGACACTGTGGCAAACAAATTCTTACACTGAATCACTGAATCTTTGCCCAAGCAGAGAAGGGGGAGTGATGAGGAAAGGTGAAGCTTTTCTGCTTCATATTGCAAGTCTGGTTTAAGCTGCTCAATTTTATCAGGGTACCTGAACTTTTTATTGACTTCTGACAGCATTTTAGAAGTGATTTCGCTTCTCGAGGGATTATTGGAAATGTGTTCTTTGTTTGAAGCCCTCTTAGAAAAAGGTCACCTCCTCTCCAAGTTCCTGCACTTAGAATCACATCTTGTTTAGGTCACAGCTCAAAAACAGCCGCGCAGCCCGGCCTGTGTCCCTCTAGACTGCACAGCAGGATTACCAACAGTCTGGAAAACGACTCTTTAAAAAAAGAAAGAGCCTAAAATCCCCGTTCAGCTTGCGCAAAGCAGCTGTCCCAGCCGGCAGCACAGGAGCCCCGTATGCCGGGGGCAGCACGGGTGACAGGAGGGACAGGAGCCCCGTGCCCACCCTCGGGGCACCTTTCCTCAGCCTCACCCATGCCAGGGATGTGCCAGAGGATGGGGATGAGCTCTGCCCTCCCTGCGGGCCCGGGCTCTGGTGCTGCGGCCAGCCCTGGGCACCCATGGGGACACGGGGAAGGCTCCAGCCCCTCGGGTCTGAGGCAGCCCAGCAGTGTGGTAGGTGCCAGAGGCTGTCCTGTCCCCCAGCATTGCAGGGACCCCCAGAGCTCCGCCTGAGGGCCACAGCAGGACCTCGTGCTCGGAATTCTTCTTGGGCTGTAACAGCCCTGTTTTGTCAACCCCCGGGACACGCTGCGATGCACATTTGTTTTCCCAAACTGAGAAAAACTGGGAGAACTCTGGCAGGAGATCACAAAGACTGGAAATTTCTTTTCATCTGCTAGGTTATGATTTATGTTAATGTTTGGGCAGAGGAAAGGGGGGACTCGAGAGCAGGCTGTCTGTACGGCGAGGAAATCTCTCCAGACAGTGCGAAGGAGCGCTCAGCACCAGGCGCAGGCTCTGCTGCCTGCCTGGAAAAGAAATAAGGCTCCAGAAAAGGCAGGTGGGTGCATGGCAGATCCATTGGACAAAATCCTCTCTCTGTGGAGAGTGCAGGAGAACCAATTGCTGCTACTCCTTTAAAATTGTAGCCGGAACCCTGTCGGAGTCTGCAGAGATCCCCTGTGCAAAATCTGCTTCCTCCGGTTTTGCTCGGGAGGCTGGGATTGGGCTGCACGGCACAGCAGAAGTAAAAGTTCAAATGCAGTGGCAATTCCATATGATAGGAAAAGTCTTCTCAGAGAGAGTTTCTTTCTGAAAATGCTGCTTATTTCATCATACAGCAAGCTCAAATCCATGCGAGTTCAGCTGCAGCTTCTCTCCTAACTGATAGAAACCCAGAAAGTGATGGAGAGGAGAGGAGAGGAGAGGAGGAGAGGAGAGGAGAGGAGAGGAGAGGAGAGGAGAGGAGAGGAGAGGAGAGGAGAGGAGAGGAGAGGAGAGGAGAGGAGAGGAGAGGAGAGGAGAGGAGAGGAGAGGAGAGGAGAGGAGAGGAGGAGAGGAGAGGAGAGGAGAGGAGAGGAGAGGAGAGGAGAGGAGCAAGAAAATACCACAAACATGGAAACACTTAAGCTTGGATCTTCCATGGAGCAGCAGCGTCATTCCCAGACGAGCAGCCACTGATTATTATTTCAGTTCCTACCCGGCTGTGCCCACTGTGTGCCTGACATCCCCTTTTCACGAGTCCTGCACCACAGTGAGATGTCACTGAGGGTGCCTGGGTGACACACAACTGATGAAAATCATGTTGAGGATTTGTGGAGATTGAAGGGTGGCTCAAAATCAACCTATTAATGATGCTACACACCACAGCCCCATCTCAGCAAAAGATATCACAGCAGGGGTGACCTTACACGTAGAAAACCCTAAGGCTTTACTTTAGTGCCTCCTAAAGCTACTCTGAGAAAAGCTACAAGAAACAAAAGTTACATTAAGGAATCTTAAGGACTTTCTGCACATTAGTTAACCCTGCAGCACCCAGAGTGGGGCAGGGAAGTGTAGTTAAATCAATTAAATTGCAGATGAAGGGGAGGAACTGGGGGTTAAATGCCTTGCAGATGTAGGGATGGGAACCCAGGCTTTCCAGCTTGGAGTCTAAATTCGACTTCCCAGGAGTGCTGGAAGTGAAACTTTCCCTGTAGAACTGCCACTCTATGAAATCGGCTTGGCAGTGTGTGACAGACATAATCCTTTTCCCATATGTTTTATTTTCTATAAATAGAAACACAACTCATTAGCATTCTGTAACTTCAGGAGATAAGGAGAATGCACAGACAAACAAATATCTGAACTATTTCCAGAGAATTGCCTGAAATTCCAGGCAGCCCAGGAGGACAGCTCTGGATCTAACCTTCTACTTCCCAATTTGATATCACCTGCAGTGCCAGTGGCTTGGAAAATAATTCTCAAGGGGTGGTTGAGCCTCTCAAAACACATGGCTCCACTGAGGGTGAAATGGGCCACGTACCACAAAGCAGAATATTGCTTGGTGGTATCACAGGGACAGAGTTCCAATCCTGATCTTTGACAAACCATGGCCACAAGACAGGCAGGCAAAATATTTTCCATGTTTGGGATGTTCATGCTCCATGTATTAAAATGTGTAACCCTCCTTGTACTGCTGTGAAACCATGATGGCTTTTTTACCATCTTTTTTACAACTGATGTGTCTGAAAATACAAGGTCGTTGGGGCTGTTCTGGACTGTTTGTCATGACAAAGCCTCAGAAAATAGAAAAGGATCTGATCTGTTCTTGACATTAACATGTGATATACAAACTCTCAATTATTTTAGTCCCAGTTAAAATAATTTTCATGTTATTAGAGTAGGGAGGAAAAAAATGTCTATTTTGTGTTTGATAATTGTCTGGTGGTTTCTTAAACAGAATAAGAGATGCAAGAATTGTCACACTGAATTAGATGTGGAATCATATTCTCTAATACTTTGCTTAACAGTGGCTAGTAACAAACACCATAAAGGAACGGAAACCTGATAGGAAAGACAAGAAAAAAGCAGTTTAGTTTCAGGAGAAATTTGAATTTTCAAAAATAGATTTTTTTTTCCTTCGGTTCAGAATGAAAATAAATCTTATGAAGGAATTCAAGAATAAAGAGAAAAAATTTCCCTGTGAAAGAGGTACATTAGGTGGGAGACACTACCTGGGGTAACCCTTCCACCAGAAAGGGCCACGTGTTTGAAAGGCTCTTCAGGTCCCACATGTGCAGTGACACAGTTCCTTCCCATGGGAAGTGGGAAAAAGTTACTTCAAAGTGTCCCTGCCTATGGCAGGAGGATTGGAACTGGACGCTCTTTAAAATCCCTTCCAGCCCAAACCCTTCTATGATTTTGTGAATTTCTGCACGTTTAAAAGATTCTCAAGAGAACAGGATCCCACAAAAAGAATTTATTTCCATTCTAATGCATCAATGACTCATTTCGTCAGTGATAAAAAAATAACAGGCTTGGGACAGAGGGTAAATATCTGCTGGTTCTTTTAAAAATAAGAACCCTATGAAAATCACAGGGAAAGAAAAAAATTCTAGCACACTGTCATACCAAAATTATATGAATGCCTAACTCCAGGAGGATAATTACAGTATAACACAACTTGAAATGTTTTTCATGTGTCTATCAGGATCTTTTTCCCATAGGATTTTTTTTTTTTTTTTTTTTTTTTGCCACAGGCCAAGAAATGGCTTTACAAAACAAGCACTTTTTCTTCAAAGAGGATATCCATGATTACTGTTCGATCCCAAGAACAACTGCAGAAGCTCTGGATAAGATTTAGCTTTGTCACTTGCCATGAGCACTCCGGGTTGGATTTTGAAGGCAGCCCAGGCCTTGCCTTGTGCAGATTTTCAGGTGGGAGCTGATTCCAAGGTGGGCTTTGGGGCTGCAGCATCCCTGCTCACGGGGTCCCTCCAGGGGCCCTGCTGGGATGTCAGATCCCAGCTGCTCACCTTTTTGGACTCTATTTTATACCAAAAAAACATAACACATACAGCTATGTAAGTTTTACTTTCCTCTTCTAAAGCTGTGGTTAATTTGAAGAGTGAGTGGCAACTTAGAAGTTAAAAAAAGATAGGAAGGCACATAGGAGGGTAGAAGAAATGTACACAAACATCTCTAAATATCACAATATTCTCTCTAGGAGCCAACACACAAGCTGGGCTTAGACCACCAGCAGAGCATCTTCCAGAAATGGTAAGATAATTAAGTATAAAGAGCATCTCTTGGAAACAGCTGCCTTGGAATTAAGCTATTGAATATCTCAATAGAGATGCACAGTTATTATTTTTATTAATTGTTTCCACGATAGAAGATTACAGAATCAGGAAAGCTCCTATATAATTTGGTTATTGCAAAAAAACTTTCCCATACTTAAAAACAGTTTTCTGAAAGACAACCTTTAGTTTGGTAAATAAATGATAATAATTCTTTTGAATTATTAAAGTAATTAAAAACCCTGCAAAACTTCCACTGTTTATTCTTAACCAGCTGTACAGCTGGTGAAACACCCTCCATCAGATTTCAGGGGGTTTGCTATATTTTTGGAGAAAATCACTTTCACCCCCATTCATTTAATGTTCTCCTTCCCTCTCTCTTTTGTTTTCTGGAGCTCAGTCTACCACCAGCCTTTGAGAGCGGATGGTAACAGAGACAGGGGTTTTGTATGAAATTATGAACTCCAGTTCATATTATGTGTGGGACTCGTGTCCCAGCTTGCCCAAGAAATCCTATTAAACAGCATTCCAGACAGCAGCTCTGCCGAGGGAGGCTCTTGTCACTTCCCTGGAGGGCTGCCCCTGGGACACCATCGAGTCTGTGACCCTGGGCAACCCTGAGCTGCCTCTGGAGGAAAATAGTCCCAAAGTATTTTCCCAAAGAAACAAGTACCCAAAGTGCTGAGCAAGGGAAGGAGGTTACAGGCTGGTGCTGAAGCTTGTCACAAGGAGAGAGGAGGATGAGGTAGATGAAGGGATTTTTATGCCTTTCCAGGAGTGTGGATGGGGAATATTCAGATTTTGGACACTGAGATTAGCACAGAGTGCGCTCTGATTGGGTGTCAGTGCCCACTTCTGATGATCCCCAATTCGATCAACACCGTGATGAACAACTTCGGGGACTCTGTCGTTAAGAGTCATGTGCTGGAGCTCGTTGTTAAAAATAAATAAATAAAGAAAGAACCCCCACATGCTAAACTCCTTGTTCCCCTGTACCATCAGCCCAGAGCGAAGCAGAAGCCCAGATGATGCACAGCCCCTGTGGAAAGCACATGGAAATGACCGCAGGGAGTTTGGGCCATCCGAGAGGTCACGGCTCGGGGGGGACCCCAGCTCGCCCAGCCCCGAACCTCGAGATGGCGACTAAATTGCAGCCAGGCGCGGCGGGAGAGCCGGGAACCGCCCGCGGGACGGGGCGGCGATGGGAGGCTGCGGGACGGGGAGGAGATGGGAGGCTGCGGGACGGGGAGGAGATGGGAGGCTGCGGGACGGGGAGGCGATGGGAGGCTGCGGGACGGGGAGGCGATGGGAGGCTGCGGGACGGGGAGGAGATGGGAGGCTGCGGGACGGGGAGGAGATGGGAGGCTGCGGGACGGGGCAGCGATGGGAGGCTGCGGGACGGGGAGGAGATGGGAGGCTGCGGGACGGGGAGGAGATGGGAGGCTGCGGGACGGGAGGAGATGGGAGGCTGCGGGACGGGGCGGCGATGGGAGGCTGCGGGACGGGGAGGAGATGGGAGGCTGCGGGACGGGGAGGAGATGGGAGGCTGCGGGACGGGGAGGAGATGGGAGGCTGCGGGACGGGGCGGCGATGGGAGGCTGCGGGACGGGGAGGAGATGGGAGGCTGCGGGACGGGGAGGAGATGGGAGGCTGCGGGACGGGGAGGAGATGGGAGGCTGCGGGACGGGGCGGCGATGGGAGGCTGCGGGACGGGGAGGCGATGGGAGGCTGCGGGACGGGGAGGCGATGGGAGGCTGCGGGACGGGGAGGCGATGGGAGGCTGCGGGACGGGGAGGCGATGGGAGGCTGCGGGACGGGGCTGCCATGGGAGGCTGCGGGACGGGGCTGCCATGGGAGGCTGCGGGACGGGGAGGCGATGGGAGGCTGCGGGACGGGGCAGCTCCGCGGCGGGAGAACCGGGAACCGCCTGCGGGACGGGGCTCCGCAGAGGGGGAGAAGGAAAATAAATAAATAAATAAATAAATATTTAAAAAAAAAAAAAAAAAAATTAAATGGGGGGGGGGGATCCGCCTGCGGAACTGGAACAGGAAAATAAGTAAATAAGTAAATAAGTAAATAAATAAAAATTAAAAATAAAAAAATTTAAAAAAAAATAAAAAAGAAAAAAAAGGGTGGTGGGGAGAACCTCCTGCGGAATGGGGCTCTGCAGGCGGGGGAAAAGGAAAATAAATAAATAAATAAATACATACATACATAAATACATAAATAAAAATAAATAAATAAATAAAAATAATTTTTAAAAATTAAAAAGAAAAAAGGGGGGGGGACCTCCTGCGGAACGGGGCTCCGCAGAGGGGGAAAAGGAAAATAAATAAATAAATAAATAAATAAATAAATAAATAAATAAATAATAAATAAAGTAATTTTTAAAAATTAAAAAAAAAAAAAAGGGGGGGGAGCCGCCTGCGGAACGGAAAAAGGAAAAATAAGTAAGCAAATAAATAAACAAATAATTATTAAAAATAAGAAATTTAAAAAAAAATAAAAAGAAAAGAAAGGGTGTGGGGGGAACCGCCTGCGGAACGGGGCTCTGCAGGCGGGGGAAAAGGAAAATAAATAAATAAATAAATAAATAAATAAATAAATAAATAAATACATAAATAAAATAAAATAAAATAAATATAAAAATAAAGCGGGGGGGGGGGGGGGGGGGGAGAGAAAGGCAGTCCTGGACATCGAGACTTTTCTGGTGGGAGTGTTCCTGAGCCCCATACCTGCTGTGATATTGCTGTCTGAAAACTCCAGTTTGCACTTACTTAGAAATACCTTTTCCTTTTTTTCTTTTTTTTTTTTTCCCCTTTTTTCCCCTTTTTCCCCCTTTTCCCCCCTTTTTCCCCTTTTATTCTTTTTTTTCTTGTTCCTTTTTTCCTATTTTTCCTTTTTTTCTCCTTTCTTCCCCTCTTTTTTCCTATTTTTTTCTTTTTTTCCTTTTCCCCCACCTTTTTTCTTTCCCCCCTTTTCTCCCCTGTTTCCCTTTTTTTTCTTTTAAATTTTTCCATTTTTTTTTCCTTTTTTTTCTTTTTTTTCCCTTTTTTCACCCCCCCTTTTTTTTTTTTTTTTCTTTTTTTTTTTTTTTCTTTTTTTCCTCCTTTTTTTTCCCCATTTGGAGTTATTTAACAACACCTCTCCTGAGATGTGAAAGAATGCAAATAAAACATCCAGCGTGATCCTTACCCAGTACAAATTACATTAATTTGTCCTTTGGAGAATAACCTTTAGCCATCACATAATACACTCTACTGGCTTTCTTGCTTCCCTCCCCCCTCGTCTTTTACTCTTTTCTTGGACTTTTGCAGCAGATTCTTGTTGAATAGATCATACAGGATTACACCGTTATAGCTTGCTTTCATATATTTCAAAAAGAAAATCATAAATATGACCTCATATGTTAATAAATCAATTATGGAATGCTGTTTTACACATATGCTCAAAACATGACCTCTTCCAAGTTCTCTTAGAGCAGAAAGTTGGAGTTTAGATTTAAGGCACTTTAGCTTTAAAGATATTGGGAATAACAATATCTGGTAAATATTAAGTAAAGCAGGTTTTCTGCTAAGGTTTACCTTGCCTTCAGTGGTTTATTAAAACTTGCACAACAACACGGTTTTAGTTACTCATGAATAAGCCTTAATTTTACTTTTCTTCAATAGTAACAAAATTGGTGTTCAGTAGCTGTAATTTACTTAATCACTTTTGCATTATGAAGGGGTGAAGCAGAAGCTGCCTGAGTTTTATATATTCTCTTTTGCACTCTCAGAGGCAATTCATTGGTAGATAATTTTCATTTTAGAAAACAAAACAATGCTGGTGACTCATGAGGACTTACATAATTGCTTTTTTGGGAATTTGACAAGGAAAAAAACCGTGCAGCAGCCAATCCACATAACTTTTAAATCTGTGAGACAAAAGGTGCACAGAACACTTCTCATTCTATTTTAGGTTTAATTCTCTTCTAAGTTTCATCCTGGGCTCAATGTAAAAACTCTAGTTTTATTTTTGCCTGCCTGAAGGAGACAAGATAATGTTAAAAAGTGTTTGGTAAAAAATAAACCCTCCAACAAAATATCTCTCATTGCTTTCTGTAGTTTCTCTATGGCTTCCATTGCCATGATGTGGAGAAAATCAGCACTTTTTTTTGCATGGTGATTCCTCCTCTGACTCTGTGCTCCTCTCCCATTTTGGAAAGTGATGCACAGAGTCTGAAAGCCAGAAGCAGGAAGGGGACACAGACCACTGCTTGCTCGGACAGAGCAGAGGCTCTGGAGTCCACTTTTTTGAAAACGAGCTCAGCTGGGACCAAAGAAATTCACAAACCAAGTTGCTCTTGCCAACATCCAGGGCTGTTTTCCCGTTCAGCCCCAGAGTTCCCAGGTGCCTACAGTGGGGGCACTCAGGCTGGGACCTGCAGCAGTTACACAACCCAGGGATGGCAGGTGGCACCGCTTCCACCTGGGGCTTGCCCTCGCCAGGCTGGAGTCTGCTGGGGAGAAACGTGATGGAAGCGTTTCACCATCACCCCTGCCACACACAGCGCTGTGAAAAACAGGCTCCCAAAACTGCAGAAGAGCATGGAGGTGAGCAGAGCCATGCTTAGCAGGCAGGTTATCTCTTGCCCCCTCATCCATGTGATGGGTAGGGCACAAGTTTAACAAAACAACTGATCAAACTCAAACCCTGGTTTTATCTACCTCTCCTTCTTTAAAACCATCAACACAACTGTATTACATTGTTTATATTCAGCAGACAAGAATTATTCCTTTTGATAGGAGCTACACTGGTTTACATCAGCTGAATATCCTGCTTGTCTATCTTATCACACCTAATATCAACACACCACCCAGCTGTATGTAGCATCAAAACACCTTCTTTGAGGTGAATTTCCTCTGTACCTGGCAGGATTTATGTCTAGGCACCTAAACATCCTCCTGCCACCACAGCTAGATGCTGAGGAAATTGAAATGAGCACGATGGTATTGCTATCAGGACACTCGTGAGAAGTGGAGAGCCTGTTAGTGTGCATTTCAGAGAAAACAGCACTATTAAAGGACACAAATGTGATACTTGATTTGGATGTTTTCCCATGCAGATGAAAGGAGTCACTCCTCATGCAATTCTGAAAGAAACTGATTAGATTTATGTAGGCAAGTATCAGCTTGTGATTAACATTTAGGTGAGGATGCAGTTATGTGCTACAAGAAATATTGCTGTATGCATTTTCTGTTTACTTTCATTATCTAATGTGCTCTGTATTAGGCTAGGAAAGGCAGAAGTTGTTATTTCAGTGGTTTTTGAGTGCTTGTAAATTTATTACTCTTTCCTGAGGCAGGAATTGAGCACACTACTTCTTTATAAACACAGTCTTTTTGGATGGACTGGTATAAAATGCCTTCCAAGCAGTTTCAAGCCAGGCTGTTGTTCTGCTTGGAACAGGTACAAAAAGATTTGAAGAATCAGTTTTCCCAAAGAAAACTGCATCTCACAAAAAAATACTTTTTGAAGTATGAAGTTTTAAGAATTCACTTTGTCTTTGCTGAAAGGGTCAATCACAGAAGTGTGTGTGGGGCTGTATATATACATATAGATTCACATATGTATATGCACACACACGTATGTATTGTGTTTCACTTGAATTGGGATAAAAGAAATCAGAGGGTTTACATTTTTCATTTGTAAAAAAAAAAAAAAAAAAAAAAAAAAAGAGAAAATCTGTTACCAAAATGCTTCATTTCTGGCAACATTTGAGTTGAATCCCACAGGGACATTTACCTTCAGGTAACCTCTGTGTAATTAATGTCATTACAGCTAAGGGGAGATAGACCAGTTAGTCACTGCCTAAAAAAAAAATTAAAAAAAAAAAAAAAACAGGAGGAAAAACCCCAGCCAAGGCTGTTGTATAAAAGCTCAGAAATCCTTTCATGCACTGTCTAGGCTTGGAATATAGAAGGAAATCTCTGCCAAGAAGCAAAGGATGTTGAAACAGAATCATGCAATGTGTTAATGCCGCAGGGCATTGGAAGTGAGATGCCAGGGACTTCAATCAGAAATTGAATGATCTTTGTGATATTGCAGAGAGGATGGAATAACATCAGAGAGCTGTGCACACAATGGAAAGAAACAGCATAATCATTTGTCATCACTCCAAGAGAACGAGTGCCCGCAGTGACGTTTTCCAAACCAACCTATTCTCGTTGTAGTTTGAGGTTCAAATACCTTTCAGGAGCAGACACCACCAAGAGCATCCTCTGATGGCACGGAAATTTGCAGCAATATCCACCTCATCTGACACTTCAAAGGCCTTGTGCTCTGGTCCTCAGACAGTTAAGTGTGGATACGCTAAGGTGGCTATGAAATCAGATTAACTTAAACAGCTTGTATAATTCACAGCCTATTAAGTTAACCCAATTTCAAAACTGGTTCCACTTTGCATGAGAATGGACATCTGTGGCCTTCAAAATCCTCTACCATTTTTCATTCTTTATGAGGTATTCTTCTTTCCTTTATACTGCTGCTGATCTCTAGCTGTGTCTTATACAAGAACTCAATTGGAATTGGTCAGGTACCTAAAATGGTCATGACCTGTTGTATGCAATACAATTATACTGAAATGTTATAGAAGAAAAAGTTTTGAAATGCCTGCACATGGACAGAACTTGAACCAGAAACTCTGACTTTGATTCAAATAAGCCATTTGGTCACCAGTGTTGGTCAACTTGCCATATATTTTGGAAATGAAGTTGCCTGGTTTCCAGTGCTGATAGGTCAATAGCTCTCAATAGGATCTAAAGGCATCATCATATGGTGTCCAGCTCTTCTGTAGAGGGCCCTATACAAATATTTGAAAAAGAACCATGCTAATTTTAGGCTTCTGCTTCTGAAAGTCTTGCATTTAATTTAACATTCAGCCTTTGCTTGCCAATAAAATATAATATTACATCAAGTAAATCAAGTGCTACATACTAGGAACCATCCCTGCAAATATGTGGAGTTTTAAGCTATGTGTTTTAAGATACATTAAGCAGAGAGCAGTACTTTCTGGCTTAGGAGCAGCCAACACTCACACTTAGATGGTGAAACCAAACTCTATAAAATATCCTCTCACCAATATAGCTTCATATTTCAACAGCCAGTACAACATAATACAGTCTAATTTATAAGGTGCCTTATCATGCAAACTTCCATAGGCACAGTAATTTAAAAGGGATTATATTTAAACCCCTCTAAAAGCAAATATCAAAAAGAAAAGATTCTTGGTCTTGTTATATTTCAAAAACTTTTATTGAAGGAGTTTCTGTGTCTTTGGGGTGGTGTGGAAGTCCAGAAAGAAGAAGGTACATGCCAAAATGGTTAAAATTGGATGTTTCATTCTGGTACTTAAATCTATGTCTGGCAATCAAGGGAAGGTGACAAATTCACCTTTTCAAAGGGCTGTGCTTTAGATCTGTGCAAATTAGTGTCATTTCATCAGCTTACAACAGCTGAAGATAAACCCACTGCTTTTAGGAATGTTGTTGGAACACTTGGTTTGATTCTTCACATTCATACTTATTCCTAAAATAAAGAGGATTCTTCCCCCTGATTTTTGTCATCTAAGTTTCCAAATGTCGGGATCTTGTAATTACTTTCTCATGGACTTTCAGAGTACAAAGTGCTCCTGATTTCCATTGCTACCAGGCATGTGCTGCAGGATGTGAAGGGAAGCAGAATTTACCTGTCCAAAGTCAGGACAGCAAAAGCTCCTCAGGCAGTTTTGAAAAGCGTGAATGGCTTGAAGATTTTTCATGCAAAATACACGTAAGAATATAGCCCTTCTGTGCCCTGCTATCTAACTCTGCCACATAGACATCTTTTTCCCATTCTCCTAATAAACAGGGTTCATGGATAAATTCCAGCTGATTGCTATGCTCTGAACAAAGCAAGAGCTATGGAAATGCTGGCAAGCACATTCTCACCAAGATTTGCATAAGTTTTCATTCAGGATTACAGGCTTTGTCCAACCCAGATGAAGACATTTAACATTTTCTTTGACTTTATCAGCAATTGGAGCATCAGTAAGACGGTTAATAGGCTGCCTCAGGAAGCCAAAGCTCCACTTCTTTTTTCAATTTCTGTTTTAAGGGGAGTTAGCCATTTTGTAAAGATGTTGACTTATGATCATTTCCTGCTGCTCGTATGAGTGGAGATATCTTTGGTCAAACTGAGATTTCTGGGCGCTTTAGATTTTGTTCTCAGGTGCCAAGGAGATGCTTTTACCAAAGATTTGTTTCTTCAGATACTACAAGTACAGACAACCCATGGAAACCCTGGTTTCCAAACAAGGTATCAAGGCAGTTTTCATGTAGAGTCGTGCACACATATTATGATTAGACAGTTTGAACACTTGGGCAGTAGCACAAAATGGTGTAAATAAAGATCATTCCATCACTGTGGGGTTGTCTTCCCATTCCCCTCAGAGAAGGGAGGTGAATGGCTACCATGAGAATGAAAAAGCACACCCAGTGTTTCTTCCAGAACATTCATCACTGGAAATGTACCCTGGGATCAGCTTCTGCACACCAAGATTCTATTCTTGGAAAGGCATAAAAAGCAATCTTCGTGTAATACCCCAGGTTAAAAAGGCAGACACATCCGAACAAACCCAACCACCAGATGCTACCTTTGGATAGGATTCAATCTTTAACTGCAGTTCTTAAAAGGCTTTCTCCAGGAAATTAATATAACCTATCTCAAGCCTACCACAACCTGCTTGATGCTCTTTACCCAGGAACAATCAAACAATTTATATAAAGTAATTGGAATGACCCTTCCTGTGCACTGAGCCATTGTAAGTGATAGTATAGAACTGGACCATGTCACGACACCAACTGCATCGAGCCCAAGGAACCCATCCATTATTCTGAATAGATGCCTTGTAAAATGAATGGAATGTTTATTATTACGAGAAAATTAGTCAAAAGCAGTCGATAGCATTAATCAAATAAAAATAATGTGGAAACTTAAACTTTCAAGAAAGAAAACAGTGAATCATCAGTGAACTTGGCACTGTATCAAGAGTACACCATTCATCTTCACTCCAAAGGCCCTTCATGACCTATCCACACTCCACCTTGCCATTTTTCCTGTGTTATCATCATGTCAGCTCTCTCCTTGGATCAGCCAGTGGTGCCTGCCATCTTGCCCTCTTTGCTGCACTTCTGCCCTTTCTCCCATGCCAGCCTTCATGTATGGAAGAATCTCTCATAGAGATCATCAAACCTCACTGTTCTCTCTCAAATGCTGCTAGAAATGTTTCCTTTCCTTGGACAGCCATTGGAAAACACTTGGTACTGAATATAATGACTTTTTTTTAACTCTGCCTATTCTTACCTAATTATTTCCTTGTGCTTCCCTGTCTGTCGGGTGCAACTTCACTATCTTGGTTCTACATCTCCTGCTCCTATTTCTTGTCTTAGACTAGAAGTGACTAAGGACAGGAATTTAGTCCTTGGTTGATATTTACAGAGTACTCAGTATGAGAGGGTTTTGTCTATAACTGGGAATTCTTAACCCATTTATTAATGATATCTTCTAAGCAGAGATATACATTTTTATTTGGGTTATATAAAATGCAGTGGAAACATCCAACCATAAGGTCTCAGTCCTCTCACTATTGAAAAATGAACCATCCTAAATAATTTTTTCCCTATAAATACGGCATTTACTAGAGAATACTCTGCCAATCAGTGTAATATTAGTCACAATCTCTTTGAGCTAATTTTAGAGGAAAGTAATTAACATGAACAGAAGATCATAATGACCTCCAGCCACGTACCATCCATATAAGTTTATTTTCCTTGTGACCTGAAGATGCAGGTTGAAATCATCCATGTCTGGATGTGTTCTTGGTGAGCTGGACAGTTTCAATGAAGAGAGACATTATTGCCACATCACTCTGGGAAAGGTACTGAAGTCTGGCCCTTCTGTTTGCAGTGTTTTGCTTCCATTGCATATGCCCATATGCATGGGAGAAAACTAATTTATTACTAGCTTAGGAAAAAGTTTTCTTTGACCAGCCTTGGTAATACTTGGTTTTCATTTAAATGCTTTTGGTTCTATCTAAACCACATTTTCAGACATTTTTCTCCTCTCACAGCCCTAATCTCAAGTAATACCTTAAGAAAAGCAGCAGAATTTAATATAAACCTCTACTGGTAAGACAGGTAATAATAATAACAGTAAAAAGTGATTTCCCCACCACCACCAAAGTTATTCGTCATTCTGCAATGCCTGAGGGAGAAAAGGTGAACTTTCTACATGTCTGAATGTCATGAAATTCAGGCAGCTTCAGTGCAAGGAAGAATGAATTCCAAAGCTGTGAATCTGTTCTTTCCATTATGGTTCCAAAAGAAATACAAGACCTTCCACAACATGTAGGGAAATAAAAATGTCTCATGGCTGTAAAGTTTGCTAAACCCCAGACACTTGGTATTTGTACTGAGCAAGTTATTGTGAAGTGTGTGGCAGTGGTGTCAGGTAAATATTTCTTGTTGTGCAAAATAAGAAAGACTAGAAATAATCAGCAGCAACTAATAAAAAATGAAAGAAAATTAAGCATATTTTCTTTAATTGTATTTGTTTGTTTGTTTTAAAATCATGCTTCATTTTGAAGTTGCATTTCATCACTTCTCTCATGAGCTTGTAGCTGGGACAGTTGTGTGATGCTACATGTGCACGTATGTGATGGAAAAGGATGAATAGTGGTGCCCCTCTCCCAAAATCAGTAGCAAACACCCCACTGACCTAACAGGCACTAAAAGATAACTCCAGAATAAATGGAACAGCACCCATGCTTTGTCAAAGGAAGGACAGCAGCAGCTTGGCTGTGAGCTGATGTTTCATAACACCTTGAAGTGACACAGGTACCCAGCTACCCCACAAAATCAGTTTCTGTGAAGAAACAACCAACCAAGTAAATACCAAGCCTCTTGAAGAAGGAGGAGTGAGAGTCTCAGAGGTAATTTCTGTGTTTCTCATCACTGGAGGGAAGAAACACAGGTTTGCTTCGTGGGGCACACAGTCCTCCCAGATGGAAATATAAGTGGGGTTGAAAGTCCACCAGTCCGAGCACACAGCTGTTCATGCTACATCAACAGACAAATCCAGATGTGCAGGGGACAAAATCATTTGCCTTCACTAGCTGGAGACAAGAGAAACTCATGGAGTAGCCACCCAGACTAAGAAATGAAGCAGAAAGTTTTCAATACTTTGAGCAATTTTGACGCATTTTGTGGCAGTTTTAAGACAGTTTTCAGGTGAGGACTTGTCCTTCATCCTCCCGTTGCACGGATTGTTGTATTTAAATATGGATGAACAATTATGGTTTTTTGCCAAGGCCCAGGATATCACATCAAACCTGGACCCCACTGTTTCACACAGCACTCGTTGTTCACACCACTTAAAAGGCTTCTGTACGTGGCGTGCCAGGGAACAGATGCAAATAGAGTTCAAGATACTGCATTAGACTCCTCTCACTAAACGAGCTTCTGGCCTCCTAATGAGTGATTTTTTAATTAAAAGTAAGGTGGCACATGCAGGTTTTCATCTCATCACTGGAACTTAGAGACACTGAGCTTGGGGTAATGGTTCATTGTGTAACATTTAATAAAGTTTTTTTTCTTTCTTGTAAAAGCCCAAGAAAACGCAACATTTTATCAGCATCACATCTGAGCACAGAACATACTAACCATCTTATGTAAAATATAACAGCCTAATGTTCAGTGTCCCACTGCAGCCCCAGCCAATTCTTCCCGCAGCCATAGGGAAGAGCTGTGTGCCTTTTCCCCTGCCTGTGGATCCCTGGGAGTCACTCCAAGCAGATGCAGCCCTGCAGACAGAGCAGGCACACACTCAGCAGCATGCTCGAGCTCTCTCCAGCCCCTTTCTCTTCAGACTCCCAGCTTTACTTCCTCCCAGAACAAAATGCATAAAGCAAATTCACCTCATCAGCCACGTTGCCTTTCTTCTGTCTGCCAAGGACTTTGCAGACCCTCCAGTGCAGCACCTGACAAACTGCATTCTCTCCTACTCACGCTCTCCATACTGCTCTCCCTGAAATTGTACCCACCACTAGAGTATTTTTTAACAGCCACCTGCTATTTTTAAAGCCCTCATGACCAGGTGAAGGGCTTTAGAGGCCAGATGAAGCATCTAGCTCCAGCTAAATGTTTCAACTTATTGCATTTCAGAGCAGGGTCTCTTGTAATGCCAGTCTTTGTCTGATGAGGCATCTGCAAAAATCTTCCTTAGTTGTGGTTGCACATCACATTTTTACAGAGGGTGGGCTTGATCTAGAGGAAGGAAGCAGAGGCAGGAAGCAGAGGCAGAGCCAGCAGGCTCTGAATTCCCAAAGAGCTCAAGGGTTGCAGGTCCTGGTCCTGTCACTGCAGCAGGATGAATTTCACCTCCCAGCAGAATGGCACCTGCAAGAGAATAACAGGTGAGAGGGCAGGAACACCTGGATTCCCTTCTTTCCTCTGCTCAGATTTCAGTATACTACTTAGTTTCTCAATACCTTTCCTCCCCATCTGTAAATTCATCATTTGAGAAAGCTTTTCCTCCAACCTCAGCTGGAGATAGCTCTTTCCCACTTCATTGAAACACTAAATGTATATTAGGTAATGGGTTTCTCAGAGGATGCCTGAGTATGGTGATACAGGAAACACTTAAAACAGGCTGGTTATATGTCTATTACAAAAATTATTTTTCACATAATCAGGCAAGGAACGATTTGAGACCTTAACAAGCCCTTCCTTTCGAACACAGCTCAAAGTCATGGCACTGGCTGATGCTTCATTCCCTCTCCTCAGTAACCCCTGAACTTTTCAGCCACATTTTAAATCCATTGTGTCTGGTTTCAGTAAGATTAGATGCACTTTTAGATGGTGCACTATGAGATTTTGATAGGTTACATTATCAATCAAACTTTAGGGATGTTGAATCAATGGCCACAAGTATTAAATCAGCTGAGGGATTATTTTTTTCTGGTTTTGTCAATTTTATAGACAACACAACCTTTTTATTACTATTACTCTCACTGAGCACAGAAATCAGTGAAAATCTTATCCTTCTTTCAAGTTTTGCTAATAATTTATGAAGACTATGTTGTAACAAGAATTTGTGAATTTTCTCGTAAGAAATTAAGTAAAGAAATTGAGTAAAGAGAGGCCTGTAGAGTTTGGGGAGCAATATAACAGCCACAGCCATTTAACCACCTGCAAGAAATCCTACTGAAGCCCAGGGGACTGCTTTTATCTGCAAATACAAGCCATGACTCCCTGGCAGAGCTCAGTTATTTCCAAAGAAAAGCCACGTCTTACAAACAGGGATCTCCTTAACCAAAGAATGGATGAAAGAAAGATTTCCAAGTTGCACCAATCCCACACTGAAGGTGTCCATTCCTTGCAACACTGGGTTTAATCCTGCTCCACTAAAATTATTGGAAGAAATTTCCTGTCAACTCCTTCCTGAGAGGAGTACAGTTATCATTACAGTGTTGAAATGATATTGCAAAATACTTGGTTGAGTTTCAAAAATATTTCTTTTCTTTTCTTTTTTTTTTTTTTGTAATTGCTAGCAATTAAGCATGTTTATCAGATTTTAGCCTCTCTTCATCATTCAGAGAGGTAATTAAAGGTTTAGTCATTGCATACTGGGCTGTTTTCCTGTTTCATTAACTGCAGTGAGTCCCTGAGAATGGGGCTGATGCTGCTCTTTCAGTGTTGCAATTGCACGGAGCTTCCCGTGGGCAGGCAGGACACTGCTCAGTGCACCTTCCTTCTCTTTTAAATCCCACCTCCTGCAAAACCCATTTCACCTGGGACCTCGGCTGCACTTACCGGTGGAAAAAAAATTACATGTTCCAACCTCTCTGAAAATTAAGTCATTTATCCATGTGCCAAAACTGGATTGGTGACTAATATCACAATACTCTGCATGAGTCGGGCACTTAAACACCTTATCAAGAGTTTTATTCCTTCAGATGTCAAAAGGAAGAAACTGTTGTTGTTTCAAGCTAAACCCAGGTTCACCTGCTGCCCTGGGTTTAATCAGAAAGTCTTTCAGCCGGGATGGCTGCTGGTGGAATCTCCATCCTGCTCCTCCAGACACAAAATCTCACTATTTCTGGGCAAAAATCATTGATACTACTGCTTACAAGGCTTAGCCCCTCTGTTAAGGCTGTAGCACAGCAGCTTTGTGCCTCTTGGCACCTCTGGGTTCTGCTTACCCAGAGCTGTCAAACCAAAATTACAGCGAGCAGAAATCCAAAGCACTTTAGGATTCACTGTTTACTTTCTATTCTGCACTGCAGAGTCTGACTCCAATACATTCGGGTATCACAATTGCAATTTCTGAAGCTATTTACCTTGAAAAGTTTGTATTACAGTGCTAGTGGTGATATATGAAAATAAAATATTTACTCAGTTGTGGGATTCACTCCTCAGCTTCAGCAAGAGGTTTGCCTCAAAAGAGACTGAGAGCTTTTTGCTGGCCTAGAGGAGTGCCATTATACTTGGAGAAATAAACATGAATCTGTTGCCTACATTAGATTATTCTGCACTGCATGAAAGATTTTTTCAACCCATTGACTCCACACAAAGGCAATGTTGTCATGTGTAAGTGAACAGAAAAATAATAAAATAATTGAATAATATTGTTGGGAGTCATTATTTAAAAAAAAATTTAATTTTGCCATTGTTTGAAACGTCTGTATTAAACTGACAGCTGAGGAACTGGGCCATGGGTTTGGAGTAAACAAATCTGAATTTCAGTGATATATATGCTGCAAAAATGGGTGATGTAATAAAAAATAATGGGTTTAGTGCACTCACAACCTCACACCTCTCCTGTTGCTCTGTCCAGATTCTGTTTAAATCAACCCTATCACACTTTTATAAAGAGTCCACACTTTTATAAAGAGTCCAGGAGTCCAAGACACATAAAAAAATAATTTCTACACAAAAATTTGTAAGCGTATTAAAAAAAAGTTATTTTGTGCATGTTATACTTTCAAATTATTTTATAAAATATATTTTGAAATCTGTAAATTAGCAAATAATAAATTAGTAATGCATGTAACCCTTGCTTAATGAAGAAGTAATGATTTTGTTGATAGTCATGAATTTCATGGGTTAGTACACTTATTCATATTCATTATTTTCTTCATTGTTTAAGAGGTTTCCCTTTCATTCTCACATGATTTTTTTCAGCATCATCTTCTAATCATTAGATACCTTATTTGTTAAAATACTGGATTTCAAGAGCAGTTTTTCCCCTATGCAGACATTTCATAAATCACCTTTTAATTCTCCTTTGGATAAATAAAGCAGTATATTTTTAAAATGGTTGGTATAAATCATATTTTCCAGACTATGCATCACCTAATCAAGAAAATCCAGAACACTTCCCTGTGACATTTTCCCCTTCACTTAAAGATGCACATTCCAGCCACTTGTTAATTTTCACTTACACAAAACCAAGATTCGACTGGATGCAAGTCAGCCCTGCTCAAATACAAAGAGGAGATTTAGAGTCAGCCTCCAGTATGTTGACAAATAACTTTTCTGCTGTTGATCAGGAAAGTGATTTGAACCCAATCCATTTCTTCCCATAATATTTCTTCTGTTTCCTTCCCACTTTCCCACATCATTAATGGACATCACAACTCAAGCACATTCATTTTTGCAGTTCTCTCCAGAATGCCTCCAGCTCCTGTGTTCAAACCATGATTTCTGCTCCACTGTTGTTTTACTATCCTGTGTTTTGCTTGGTTCTACAACTGCTCCAGCTTCTCCTGCTCATCCATTTTGTCCATTGCTGATCCTGCTAAGCCAATATTAAAGTTATTTCTCACTGTCCAAACCGAGTTCTTCAGCTGTGTGTGCTGGATATCCATGCCTGACTGCTCACAGCAAGCTGTACACCCTTATGCAGATTAGTTATGCAAGTTTCTTTTCCCTAGATTTCAACTCAATTTAATTTCTCTTCATTTAGGACAGCCCTTGTCCTTGAAGAAATTTAGGTACCTTAGAAAATAATGCTTTGCATGGCTTGGATGGATCTTTAGCAATTTCTGAAAAATATGTCTGAAGGAATTATAATATTATTGCTAAATTAATTTTAGTGAAATGTTTCTGGAGAGCATGCTTCAGGAATTTCTATAAGTTATATTTATCCCACCAGTGAGGATTATCTGACTTTTTATAAGCTAATCCTCTTGAGTGCTACGTCTCAATCCTATGAGAAAGCATGTAATATTTTACATTACAAGTGTTTTAATTTTATCTTCATTACTTTCCCCTTTAAACACATATAAGTGTTCCCAAGAAAGGCAGACAGCAATCCAGATGCAACATTCATAGGGTTTGGTATTTTCCATTATCATGCAATAGCATCTAGTATTTTTGAACAATTCCTTTGTTTTCACTCTTATTCCCATTGCCTTTTATTTCACAGGCCATCCCCATATTTTCATGTCTTGGCAAGTATAAGCTGCAAGACTGATTCACCTTCTGATGCTTTTTTTGGTCTCACTAGAACAATCAAGGGAAGAAAAAACAATTCCTTAATATTTATACTGAATTGTGTTTACATGGGTGGCCAAATTCTGCCCTTAATGTGGGTGTACAGCTCTTTCTGTGAATTATGCCCTTTAATGCAGTGATCCTTTATGTTTTGCAGAAGAAAATGAATATTTTTAGCCTACAAAATGAAGTAGGAGATAATTCTTTCTTGATTTCAGTGAAGTGCTACAGCAGCTCTAAATGTAGAGATGACACTCATTCAATAGCCATGAGTGGACCCTGATTTGTGATTTTGTATAATCATGGTGCCTTTTTGGAATGTCCAGGATTATCTGCCTGGATACTATTTCTAACACGTATGTTTAAAAGCAGGAAACATTACAGCTTTTAAACCACTCATGGCTGTACTGATACATCACAGAAATTTTCCTTGGGTAGGCTGAAAATACTGAAGAGGGGATCAGAGATATGAGTACGCAGTAAGGCAAACCATGAGAAAGTCACCAGATTTCAGAAAGGACATTACTACACACCGGGTGTTTGGATAACCAGAAATCCACAGTCACAAGCTGGAATCCTCCTGAGGTTGTTGGTATTGAGTCAACAGAAAGTCTGACAAACCCGGATCCCACAGGTGAGGAGGGAATGACACCTCAGTGTCTCATGGTGTTTTCTGGGTAGAGCAGAAGAGTCACAGCTTTGCAGTTGATGAGCAGCCACCACTTCTGCTGTGGTTCTCCACCCTTTTCTGTCTCTCAAACTCTACTGTGATTCCTGAGACAAAGAGGCAGCTTTGTACAGACAGGTGTGTGTGATTTTTATGCGCTTCTTAAATCTCACTTTGAACACTATTGCAGGGCTTAAGGGACATTTAAATCACATTTTGACTTCTGTCAGCTTTCCAGAGACAGGTGAGTTTCAAGAGAGAAAACAACACTTTGAAAAAACATGCAGCCCATTACACATCACTTCTATTAATTACAGAATGTTCTGGAGTTTCAGTGGCTCCTTTGCATCCACGTGCCAAGCTCAGCATTCAACACCAGTGGCTGCCAGGTCAAAACCCAGTTTGGGCTGCAGCACTGACAGGAGAGGACACTGAAAACCACTGAGGAGACAAACACCTCCACTGGATGTGGCTCAGTCTGTAGAGACTCTCCTGAATTTTATAGACAGGTGTTTCTCTTCTTTTACAAAGCTGTAAAGGCTGTTTTAGCTACCTAATAAAGGTTTACAAGGCAATACTATTATCTATTTCTACACTGCAATAACATCATTTGTTTCTGCAGAATTCATTTGTCTTGGGTGAAAACTCAAGTATTTCCTATAGAAGCTTCTCAGCACATTTCCCTTCAGAGACGCTTTCCTCCTTGTGAAATTGCAGCTGCAGGTCTGAGAGAAACAGAGCAATTTTCTCTCCCCTAGCTTGAGCAGCATTGCAAACAGCCTGTCCCCATCAGAATACGAAAATGTTCCAGTGGCATCTGTGACTCTCACTGCTCTCTACACCACTGCTTTTCAGGCGGAGAGAAATCCTCCCAGTGTTCCTGAGCAATACATTTTGCATTTGGAGTTCTGACTTGGCTGACACTTTTTAAAATATACATATATATTCAGAGTCAGACAGCTCCCTGGTGACTATTACACAGCTGCAGATGCTGAAGGGCACAAATTATTCCCGCAAAGGTCAACATTACCTTACACTAAAAAATTGTCTTCCTGACCATTCATTCTTTCTTGACTTCCACGCTGCGAGCAAGTGATGAATTTTTATGATTTCACCACCAGCCGTTGGTTGGATTATGTACCTCTTGGGGACAAGAAGTGAGGAGGTGGAAAGCGACCCCAGACCACATGTAGACACCTAAAGATGTGTCCTTTTGGTTCCGTGGGATGACATGAAACCAGAAGAGCCAAAGTTTCATTTGGAAGCTGTTTCGGGAATTAATAGCAGTCAGTGTAAGTGAGCCACAGAATGAATCTTATAAAAGGGATGTAAGGATGTGTCCAGACAGCCCAAATTTAAACTCCTATTCAAAGTCTACTGTTTCCTACCGGCTGGCCAGTTCAGAAGGCAAGGAGCCAAGCAGCAGATCTGAGACCTTTGTGGAAGTTAGTTAGGCAATTTTAATATTGCCCAGAGCTGCTTAGCAGTAAGTGAAATTCCCCAGGCAGAACCTGTGTGGAGGATAGACATTCTGCTTCATGAAGGAGTATGCTACTTTAAAATATGATTAAATTCAGATGTGGGATGAAAGACAGAAAAATTAGAAGTTCCTCGTGATTTTCCTTTAACCAACTGAAATATTATATTCACCTACATTGAAAAATTTTAGTTTGGTTATTGCAATACTGAAAGCAGCATAAATTTAAAAGATCTCCACTTCAAAAATGAAAGCTTATGCATTGCAAGCTTTGTAAGAATCCCTTCTTACTTTTTCCTTCTGCTCCATATTCTCCTTAAAATTGATATCATTGCATCAAATGTTTTTATTTCAACTGAAGTTGGAAAAAAAAAAAGCTTCCTTCAAAGAGTTTCCCATTAGCTTTTCCCACTTACTACTGCATACACTACTTTCTCCAGCAGAAAATAGAGGGAGAAAGAATTGGCTGTTGTTTAATACTTTATTAAAAATGCTCAGTTCCTCTAATAGCACAGGAGACGTAGGATGGAGTAGAATTCAGAAGCTGCAGGCAAGAACTTTCTCCCCTTTTGTCAGAGCAGGCAGCATGTAGAGTCTGGCCCTAATCAGATTAGGTTGTGCATATTTATAAACATCTGAAGACCATAAAGAAAGACTCCCAATTAAAAGATACTCTGGATTTGCTTCTGCAAGAATTGCAGAAAAACATGGCGATTAACATTTCCATTAGACACTGGCTTTGGCACAAACCACACTTGTTGAACTGGGTCCTCTGGAAATCTTTCTACCCAAACATATCCCTGGGTTCTTTACAGATACATTGAAAAAACATGTCCCATTTGATCTGGGTGTATGAAATTACACAATGCCATGTCACTGCACGGGATGTAACCCCACGTAATGTAATGCACATTCAAGCAGAACTCTCTTTTCCATTATAGGCAGGAGTAAATTACAGATAGGAGTTTACCATAATTAACCACAAACTGGCAATAAGGCCTATTTTCTGTCTTTGTAGATCACTATCAAGTTACCTAAGCCCTTCTTGAGCTTACTTTTAAAAGTAGCTAAGAATATAAAAGACATTTAAGATGAATCCGTTCTCCGGATAAATATTTTGTGTGAACCATCCAAGCTCTTTGGAATGGAGAATGAATCCAAGATGCTGGTTAGGTGTGGTCTGTTTGGTAAACAACCTAACCCCACCGACAGTTTTTTCACAAAAAAATATT
This sequence comes from Sitta carolinensis, assembly GCA_032173965.1. NCBI lineage: Eukaryota > Metazoa > Chordata > Aves > Passeriformes > Sittidae > Sitta > Sitta carolinensis. Next base: position 29,366,934 of record CM063287.1, read on the forward strand.
TAACTTATTTTTTTCCTCAGTTATTCCTCAATTAAGATCTGTGCTGTTGTTACCTCTTAACAATAACACAAGGCTGAACTCATGTCCAGCAGCTGCCCACAATGTGTCTCCTACAGCTGAAATCACTTCATCATTTATTATTCCAAAACACTAAATAAGGGCAGACATTTTCCTAAAGAATTGATTTTTAAGGGCTCAGTATCAATCAGTTCTTTTTTGCCTTTGACCCTCAGTAATCAGGGAGCCAAACATTTAGAGAATTCAATATGTAGCCCGTTTGAAGATATTCTAGACTTTCTGATGCTCCCATGAAGCACCTATTAGCTTCAATCAGCAAACTTTTTATTAACAGGATGCCTCATCAGCACGCAAGGCAAACTCATGGCAGTGTTTCTCTGAGGCAGATCTAGAAAAGTAAGCACCCTAATTGGGCCATTTGCATTTTAATATTGCCTCAGCAGCTCTGATTAGCAACACTCTGCCAAAGCACAGGTGCTGAGTCTCCACTGCCCCTTACGGCCCGCAGATCCATCTGCAGAACACATCCATCCCTCTCTGGGTTCAAGCACTGGAGGGATTCCAGTTACTGTTTTTTGTAGTATTTTTTGTGGGTCAATTTAGCAATGAATCCAATCCTCTAAAGCAGTGTTTTTCTAAATCCATTTCTTCTTGTAAAATGGACCTTTCCAACACCTCAAAATTTTTGTACTTAAAAAGTCCTACTTTCAATTGCCTCTTATTTTATTTTATTAAATGCAGTAATCTCCAGCCACTACAAAATATTGGCATAATTTATTCTACTGTAGCCTGACCTATGAGCAAGAACTAGAATCTCACAAAAGCAGCTGCATCTCTATCAACCTTTCCCTTTGGAAGATGCACCTTGACTGTCCTGGAATGTGTTCAGGTGGTGAGAGGAGGAAGAGGGATGTATTTATCATCAGAATACAGAGAAAATACTACAGATAAAAATTCCTGCAGAAAAATTTTTAAAAGTCTTTCTTGAAAAAAACCCCAAACCTTAAAGTGTGGACTTCCACATAACTATTATTATTATTATTACTACTACTGGAGTTACAGTTCTGGACATGCCTCTGGAAGGAAGCACATGTGATCACACAACACCTGCAGACTGCTGTGTCAAACAGGATGGGAAAATCACCTGCTCACAGCATAAAAAGACTTTTCCATCATATATTGTAAAACAAGATGCTGTAAGTGCCCTGGAGGAACTGCCTTTTCATTGCTGAGCCCTGTTATAACACTGTTCCCATGTAATTCTCACTCAGGCTAATAACATATGATTTCAAGTCATATCCAGGCTATAATGAAAGTGGGAAAAAGGCTTGAAGTGGTGCCAAACAGATCCAGTGGTTTTGTGGACCTTAGGCCCTGTGTGGTGGAACACAACCCAGAGTACAATGAGTGAGTTAAAAAGATAATTCTTCACGTCAGTTTTGGTATGAGAATTGAGCACAGTCAAGGGCAATTAAATAATTAAAATTTTAGTACTGACTTGAAATAAAATATGTGAAATAGATTTCTATTCTTCTATTCCTCCAAACATTAAAAAACATCCCTGCTACTTTTCAAACCAAAATTGCTTTCTAAGAAATGAACAGAAAATCAGCAGAAAGTTGATTGGATCCTACCCCAAACCTGTTATCAGCAGAATATCAAGAACATAAATCAATGTCCATAAATCTGCCCCCTTTGCTGAGCTAGCTGAACCTCATCACCAACAAAAAATAAAGCTTCAACCTCAGTTTCATCCATGGGCATCTCTAGTCCCTCCCAAGCATCTCTCCATAACCTGTGGATTCACAACAATAACTGTCATTTCTTTGATATTCAATGGAATAAATAGGCTGGAACAAGCCTGGTAATTTTGTGCAGGATTCTTGAGGCTGGGCTGGGCTGGGTTTGCCATCCAGTTGCTTTCTGCATTAGGTATATTTATGTGCTGGGCGTAATTCAGAGACTTCCAACCACCTCAGAGTGAGGGCATATCCTTCTTTCTGTTGAGGAGTCTCCCCAGAGGAGGCCTGTTTGGAGATTGAGAAGCAAATTCTTGTGACTGAATCATCATCGTTCAATTGTTCTCCATTAAAATTAATTTTATTATGTAAACAATTAAGTACAATTATGTGGATTTAGAAAGCTTTTAGTCCGACTTGCTCTTGCAGTGGCACGTTATAACATAAGCCTTAGCAACACTTATGAGAAGACTGTACCCAAAAAAAACACTTTTCTTAGGTTGCCATAATCCTTTGTGTCCGTACCTGAAGTGCCATGAAATCTGGTGGGACACGTGCAGGGAGCAGGGATGTGTCAGAAACTTCACCTCTTCCCTGGCTTTCCAGCCCTCATCTGGGAGAGTGACATCAAACAGAGACAGAGCCCTCTGGGAGGCACCAGGGAGCCTGGCATGGGACAGGGTTCTTCCCCCAGGCTGGCCAGGGACCCAGAGGGACAGCGCTCCCTCCCTTCAAGGGGCTGAACTCTGCTCAGCTTGGCTTCACAAAGCCCACAGAAAGCACATCCCTGCGATATTCCCCATTTTAGATGTCTGGTGTCAGCCACACAGCAAGCTGAATTAGCGTGGGCTTGCTTGGGCACTCACATTAATTACATTTCCTGGGGTCTCAGAACTGCTCTCACTTGCCAGTTTGACCACTCTGCGCTTCTCCTCTCACAGCCTGAAGGAATTGCTAGAAGTTCATTCAAATTGTTCTATGTTTGCACAAATATTTGACTAAAATAAAGTATTTTCATAAATACTTCCAGATTGAAAGCTTGTTCTCTCTGACTTCGACTTGAAGTTCTTTTCTTAAAAAAGGACTTCACCTAAATTAATTTCAGCAGCCTCCTTCTGGAATAAGGGAAAAAAAAATATCACATCTGTGCAAGTTACTAAACTAACTTGGAGATAAGTCCTCCAGTGGACAACAGCTGCTTTCTCTCTCCTCTCTTTACATTCAATATCATTGTATGTCATCTTAGCAGCTGTATTTACTACAAAATCCCTGTGAAGCTTTTGGGTCATTCACTTTCTAAAAGCATAACCCAGAAATGCACACTCAGGGCGTTAGTGCTCACCCTGGCTTGACTCACACTCATAATGGCTCCTCGGGTGATTAGCAGTTTTCATCATCAGGTTCTACATGATTCAAAATAAAAAAAAAAAAAATATAAAAAAGAAAACCTTAATGGCAATAAAAATATTAGGAGTCAGCTATTTCATACTAATGACTTGTTAATGTAATATTATTGCTGGTGTTTTAAGTACTGTTGTCCTTAGATGCTGCACTGCATTCATGAAGGACTTTGGGAAAAAAGAGAGTGTGGTGCTGAGACTTATTGCATTAAGAGATCGGTTTAACAGATTGTTTAGTTTTGGTAATATAATTTGACATCTAAACATAAGCTGAGAGGGATCTCCCACAAAACCTTTGATAATATGATTCATTGTCAAATGTTTGTTTTGCCTATCTGGTACTCATTAATTAATTCTTTTTAATATATCTTGGATTTACTGATTTGGAAAAAGAGAATTATTCTTATTGATGTTGCTAAAATATCCAGGTGGCTTGAATTTCACCAACTAGATGGTATAATCTAGCACATTTGTGTAGACCTAATCAAATCTCTACTAACAGATGTGAAGAGCCCAGCATGGGAGCAAATGTTTGTGTCTATATGATAATTAAATTACCTCAATAAAGAGAATAAATGAACAATGATGACTATAGTTTTTTTAAACCTAGGTTATCTTCCTCTTGCACAGCCTCTATTAACCCCTTTAGCAATTGATAAAACTTGAAGTTTTTCAGAATGAACCGTGATTTTCAGGTGGTGCCTTTGACTAAATCTACTGACCAGGAAATGTGATTAAGTTAAGTATTCCTACGCATCACTATTAATGAAAATCAAATAAATAATAAGTTCTGCACTAAAGGTATGCTATGTATAGTGTATCTCATTTTATATAAACTCTTGTGACACCATCAGTCTGTGTTTTAATTCATCTTTTTGTTCTCTCATTCTTGGGGAATTGCTTTGATGATTATCACAGCATTCTTAAATATCTTTGTCCAAATTTTAAATGTGCTCACATCTTTAACAGGCTTGTGTCTTTCATATGAGCTGGATGTCCCTGGATGGGCATTTCTGAGAGCCCCAGTAGGCACCTGAGTGACCCAAGTGCTGCCAAGCATTTTCAAAACCTGGCCCTCTAAATCCAGTTTGCGATACAACCAGACAGCCTGCAAAGTGCAACAAAAAACCTCTATTGTAATGCATTCCTGAATACTCATTTCCCTAGAATTCACTTTAGGGAGACCTATAAAAACAAGCTTCATGAGATAACAAGATGTTTCAGACCTATCTTTGTCTTGAAGGTGGCCCTGTGATGCTTCCCCGGAACGGGGAGCCAGCCCTTGGTAGCAGCCTTGCTTTGCTACGCCGAGCTGCAGCTGGAGTTCAAACCACTTCTGACCATGTTTTTGCTACAAACAGGGGAACAGTTCTTTCTCTGTTCACTCCACGGCGTGCTCTGACCTTGCTGGAGGCTAAGTAATGTCACCAGCTGCATGTGTAACGTGGTCATTGGTGATGAAAAGTGAACCAGCGCAGCTCGCCTAGGGATGCAACCCCTTTTAACATATCTAACATTCCTGCAGGTGTGGTGGCTTTATTTGTGTGTTTTACTGTGTTTGTTTATTTGCCTGACTAACTAACTCATGTCCTCCTGCCCAGTGCAGATAGAGCCTTCTTATTTAACATTCCTGAAACTCTGAGTGTTTAGGATATAGATTGTTTCCAGTCTCAGGATGTTAAAGACATGGGATAGAAGCAAGAGAGATTAGGGCTCTTTTCCTCAAAGTTAAACAACTGGATTGGTTTTCAGGCAATGGGGCCCTGAAACAGCTAAATAAAAATAGTCCTGTACTTACAAGGAACTGACAGATTGTATTTCTAGAAGATCTGACCGAGGGGCTGGCTGACCAGCAGCATTTGGGAATAGCCCAAACACATAAAACAGTTATCTCCTGGTCTCATAAAGAGTTCTTTAGGCAGCTGAAGTGAGGTAGCAGCACTGGCTGGAGTAATTTGGGAGGCTAATTATATCCACTTTGTATTTAAATGAACCTTTCTACTGAGCCTTCTGTGCTGTGGCAGAGAAACAAAGTGCAGTCATTCCCAGCTCAGTACATCCCAAGCTGCAGATTGTTTCTGAGAAGTCCTGCAAAGAGAAGATGGTTTTTACTGGACTTCATTGCATGAACAGAGAAACAGTGCTGGAGCTTGGTGGGAAAGAGGCAAAAACCACTGAAAACCCCACAGAATTTGAAAAAAAATTCCCTTTCAGAAGTCCCAGACAAAAACATTTTCTGATTATTCACACTCACATAGAAGTCCATCTCTTCCATGGAGTGTACACATACAGACTCTATCAGCCAAATTCTCTCTATTTTCAATCAGTGTAGCTGTGACAGAAATATATCCACAACTACTTCCTCCCAGTCTACCTATTCAAAACAAGGCCTAATAATAACAATGTTATTCTCTTTTGAAATGTTCCAAGGAAGGATTTGGGGAAGTTGGTCCTGATTATCTTTGGATTCAAGCTCACAAAAAACAAGTAGAGAGAACAGTCTTTTGCTGCCCCATAAATTTCCCAGCTGGGCCAGAGGCACTGTCAATGACCTGTGAAAATTATCATAAAATAAATAATCTTGTAACAGGGAAGAGGAAGGAGAACTGGAAGTGTATTTGTGTCACCAACACAATTACCAGAACTATTTGTTCAGTTGGGAAGATGGGAGCAAAAGAGAGAAAGAGTTGGTGTGGATTGGTTTGGTTTAGTTTTGCTCCTTTTTGGTGGATGTAGGTGTTTTGGAGTGACTGAGCACACCAGTGCCAGAAATAGAATGAACACTGGGCTTTTTCCACTCAGATATCTCCTGCTCTGTAAGAGGTCACCAGCTCAGAACCTGCAGTTGCAGGAGAAGGAAATAAGATTGGAATCCACCCCTTTGTTATCTGAACATCACTTGGACTACCAGGTCTTGGATTTCACTCTTCCTCATCCCAGGTCAACAGCACTTGTGAAGTTCTGTTTCGGTGTGGAAGTTTGCTGAGGCTGGGTCCTACACTTCCTTCACTTTTATTTCTGCCTCCTAATTTTACAGCCTTGGCACTGAGACCATCCCAGGCCCCCTCCTGAAGGACCAAGTCTTAGAGGTGCATTTTGGGGTGCAATTGAAGCAGAGACATGGCCAGATACCTCTTGAGACATCAACTCCCCCTCTGTCCTTCTGCAGTCATTTCAGTGGCTTGCCTCAAACTTCTCTGATGGGTTTTTATCTTTTCACTTCCACCCTGTCTACTTTCACGCAGCTTTGTGTCGTGAAGACTCAGAAATGTTCTCAGAACAAGAAAGAACTTCTGCTTTTCTCCTTTACTCTGCTAAGAGTTCCCCATGAGTCACTCTGTGTTTTCCTTTACCACCCTTCAAGGTTCCTCATTGTGTAACCAGGTTTTAGTGCAGGTTTTCATAAACACATCTGAGTTACACAAGGGGGATTTTTTTTTAAGTGGAAACAGGCTCAGTAATTTGTAAATATGCTTTGGTTGAAAAGGAGTTAAAAATACAGTCAAAGAGACTTTGCTTCCCTCCTTTCTCCCATGGTTCATGACCTTTGCTTTTTTCAACTTCCTCAATTTAGTTTCAGTAAATTGTCACAGAATGGCACAACACCTGCCTTGGGTACTTGAGAAATTGACTTTTCCTGCAAATTACCTGATCAGTGACCTTGTCTGGCTACTAAAGGGGTTTGCAGAAGCAGCATAGCTTTATGTGTGGCCATCTTCCATCTTCTGATTGGTATTTAGCCCTTTGAAGTTCACTTATCTCCTTAATGTGCAGCTACCTTTTGGGGAAAAAAAAAAAAAAAGAAAAAAGAAAAAGGAAGGAAAAGGTTAAAAAAGGCCATGATACGCTTGTCATATCTGAAACCAAAATACTAACAGTAAGACAAAGTGTACTCCATCCTGGAAGGTGCACACAGAAATGTAAGCTGAAAGGCTCCACTGATCCTCCTTTCCAGAAGAATGCCTATAATTTCCTTTTCTCTTTAGATGTTAAACGTTCAGATACTGGTTGTTGTTGTTGTAGTTGGGCAGTGTTTACTAGAAAGGATTTAACAAGGCTGACCTTTCCTTCCTATCCTTTACTTTCCTTTTTCTTTTTTAATCTGTTGTAAAAGTCACTTCTCTGAGGAAAAAGCAAGTATCTGCTCCTCCCCATACTGCACAAGTGTTGGGGCAGAGGTTACTTCTGGAAACCTAAAAGGTAAATTTCTTTTTTTATGCTGAAGCTTTGATTTCACAGTGACATGTAAAGGGGTTATTTGTTCAATTAATTATTAATTGCTGTGGTGTCCAACAGGTGCCAGGTCTCAAGTGCAGTCCCTGGGGCAAGCAGCCCAAGGGGAAGCATGGTTCACAGCAACCTTGGGCAAATTGGCCCAGGAGAAAGTTCTGGAGCTACTTCCCATGTCCTTGTCAAATATCAAAGAAAAACAGTTAAAATGTAAACTTATGTTCAGCATTGTACTTAATTCTGACAAGCTTTTAGGATCGAATTGCAGACTTTAGTCAACAAAGGGGAATTAGGCTGGGCTCTTCAATGGAGGGGAAGGTGGGACAGCTGTTTGAGAGCTCTGTGCATAGCTCTCATCTTATTCTTCACATCTGTTCTGTTTAATTTAGCTAAGCACTTTGAGTCACAACTTGCTGCTGAAAACTTAAATCCTATTTTACCTGGGACTCGGACTGATATTCTAGATCTTAGAAGGAAATTAAAAAATGCCTGAAAGATTACATTATCTAATAAATTTTCCCCACCCCACTCGCTTTATTTTTGCAACTGGTCAAGATTTATTGCTTAATTGCAATTTAAGAAAAATTTTAATGCAGCCAAATGCAAATTCTGTTTGCATATGTGGGATAATTTTTCTTCCTCTCCTTCTTTTCCCCTTATCTTAAAAAAAAAAAAAAAAAAAAAAAAACAAACCCAAAAAAACCCAACAGCTGGCAAGAAGTCCCCCAAGTAAGTTTTGAGTAAGGAAAAAATAGCAGAGAACTGTTTTCCTTGTTTATATTGCTGTCCTTATCCTGTCTTGCCTGATCCCCTCTCAAGATTTGCGATTTTAACCTTCTAACATCATTGGGAACTGCGGAAATATTGCCCTTGTTTTAGAGAGAGGGAAATCAAGACAGAGGGCTCATAACCCAAGGGGTCCATGGCCACGGCCACGCAGTGTGCTCGGATGAGAAATGCCCTCCCGCCTGCCGAGCCCCGGAGGAGCAGCTGCAGGAGAGGCAGGAGCCAGCGTTCCTCACGCAGGGATTCCCCTGGCTCAGGGGCAGCGCAGGCAGCGCTTCCAGAGCCGCACACCAGCCCCTGCTCGGGCAGCAGAGCCCTCCTCTCCTGCCCTCTGCCCAGCGCTCCCCCGCCGCCCTGGAAGCTGCTGCAGGCTCGGCTGCTGCCCGGGTCCCTCCCTTCCCTCTGGAGCTCGTGGTGGATGTGCTCGTTTCCCCATCAAATGATGTTTGGAAGGGCTGGACACAGTCCCTGCCGGAACCCAGCACAGGCCCCCAGTGTCCCACTAATGGGAGCTAATGAGAATAACAAACCACGGTGACACACGGCTCCTCTGCTATTAGAGAGGGCAGGGACATGAAAGGCGGGAAGGTAAGAGAGCCCCAGCGCCTGCTACGTTTCGAGCACGGGGATTTAGCTGTGATCTGCCTTGCCCCAGGGTCAGGCATGGCACGTGAGCTGTCCTGGACTGGGAGCTGTGTCCAGCACGGCACCTCCCGGCACAGCGTGGGACCCCGGCACTGTGTGCTGCTCCCCACCAGGCACCACAGCCAGCCCCGGAGCCTTTAGGCTGTTTATTTAAAACTGGCTGAGTAGCTCTGGTCGGTGGGTGACTGGTTTGACCAGATGAAAAGCCACCACACCTCAGTACAAATACAGGCTCGGACAGAGTTCTGTTTTACAAGTACCACAAGGTTTGAGAGAGAATTGTTTGTAGTTCCTCACTGTCTCACATCAGAGATCAGCTGTACAGAAAATCAGTGCCCAACACCATGTTTTACCATAATTTCAAACAATTAAAACACAAATCACATCTTGAATCTGTTAACTTTCAGATAAGTATAATTAGACCCCAAAATGCTTTAAGTAGTGTTTACACATTTATTTACCAAAAGACAATTATTAAAACAAAGAAACATTCCCAGTTAATTGATGGAAAGATAGGAGAAAATGTAATTAATCATCGTTAGAGTATGCAGCCCTTTATTGTTGAATGGCATGTCGCTGTGGGAACTGCTGGCTGTGACACGGCTCCTGTCTCGGGGAGGAACAGGGCGGTGGTGGCTGTGGAGAGGGGTGGAATTTCCATGGGAGTGCTGGCCCTTTCAAATCCAGCATGTCCTGGGAACACGTGCCTGGGAGAGGAGTGCCAGTGGGGACCACAGCAGGACAAGACCAAAAGGACCCAGTGCAAACAAATCTGTTGGAAAGCAGAAGAAATCACACGCGTCAGTAGAATTACACCAGCCAGGGAAGAAGAAAGAAGCCCCATGTCCTTAAGCTATTTGACTCTCCAAAGCACAATACAACAATATTAACTGCTGTAGGATAAGAGAGCTTTTTATTCCAGTATGAAGTGAAGAAGCTTTGCTTGAAAGATTTCTTCTGTGCTTTCAAAAATCCTTCGGGTTTCCCAGAGGGAAAATGGGGATTACACCAGTAAACCCTGAGCAAGTATGCCCGTTGCAGGAGCATTTCTTTAGTGCAAAACAACACGGCTGCTTTCTTTAATTGCAGCTACCTGGACAACTACTTTACTCACAAAGCCTTTTGGAGCTACATGAGCTGCCTTGTGTAAGACAGCAACTTTTGTAAATTTGGGGGTTATCCTCCAAACTACTTGTGAAGGATTGCCACAACTTTCTCCACTGTTCAGAAACAGCTTGCAAGAAAACTCACACTTTAAAGTCAGAACTGTTAACATTTTGCTGCCATAAAAACTACTTTTTTTTTTTTTTTTTTTTTTTTTTTTTTTTTTTTTTAAAAAATTTCAGCTCTTTTTTTCATTATGGTAGAATTTCAACAACCATAATATCGAAGTTTGAAATTTCTTGTTCTTTGTTTGGTCTTAGATGTGCAGGCCTTACAAAATACTCTATTCAAAAAAGGCCATGAAATTGCAATAGAGATGCTAATAATATTTTTTTCTAATCTCTATAGACTTCTGTTAGCTAAGAGCAGGATATATCCCCAAATTGATAGTGGTCCTTTTGGAAATAATTTCCACTTTCATCTTCTTTTTCTTCCTTCATTGCTTCTCAAGATCTAGTCTTAGTCTTATAATTCATGACAAAGCATTTTGTATTGCACCTACAGCAGAAGCCTCTTTATGATACAAAAGATCTATAAATCACACCTGAGACTCAGCAGCACCCAAAACAACTGACACATATCTATAGAAAATTTTTCTTGACGAAAAAACCCTTGATTTGAGAGACAGAATGCATCTGTAAGTCCTTAACTGAAAAACAGATACCTGGTCTGTCAGTAAATGGCTATTAATGCTCCAGAAGGAATAAAACTAATTTACCTGGCTGATAAATATTGATACATTGATAACAGAGCCACCAGAGCAGCCAGAGTGGGGCACCAGGCTCGGCACAGGGTGGAGCTCTCACTGTGATCACTTCCACTGCATGGCAAAGTGATGAAAAAAGGAAACCATAGATAAAAGCTTTGGCCTGGCCTCCACTCCAGAGAGTGGCAACTGAGCTGGTCCTGGTTAGTCAGAAAAGCAGGAGGAGCTGAAATGCATTAGGAGTATTTGATGTGAAAAGTTTGATAAAATAAAAAATTATGCTTTTTGTCATACAAATGCAGTTTTCCATAAACAGCCTCAAGAATAGGAAGCACATTGTTCAGATTTCCTGCTTTTCCTGGGTTTGGATGATCTCCTTTTGCTTTTTATTGGACACAAATGATTATTCTTAGAAGTACAAGCTATTTTCACACAGAAGTAATAAAGAAGAGGGCCCCCACATAATCAGGGTCTGGAAGGAGATGCAGTAAAACATGAACTACATTAATTCTAAACACTGCTCTGAAATTATTGATGTTACATTGCTACAGAGTTCTATTGGGTTACTTGAACATCTTAATCACTAAACTAATTGAGGATTTAAGTCCTTCCCATTTTGTCAGTTCTTTCATCCTCAAGAAGCACAATTCTGTAGCTGTGGATCAGTCAGGCCTGAGCACTTTATTACATATATCACTTGTGGAGCCTATATTTCATTTACAGCTCCTTTTCCCTTTGTCTTTTAAAGTCAGACTATCCTTACTCATTTTCTGTAACTATTTTGATTTTGATTTTCCCAGCTCGGAACAAGGCATTAAAAAAATAAGACCCCTAGACATTACTGCAATATCATCATTGAGGAGAAAAAAACACAACTCCACAACAAATAAAAGCAAAACCTGGCACAATTCAAGGAGCATTTAGAACCTGTAATAAGGAATATTTGCTAAGTGAGGAGAAAGATAAAGCAACACATGATTGAACATGCTTTGAATTTACAGTCCTATATATAGTCTTGTGCTGTGATGCAGACCATGCTGCCAATTTTACTTATTTTAAGAAAAACATGAATATTCTGTCTGTCTAGCTCCTGCTTACTTGGTCTTGATGGGACTACACCTTGCCCTCTTTATCACACTTGACAGCTATATATATATATATACATATATACACACACACACCATATATATATATGCACACACATATATGCATATACCCACTAAAATGGGAAGAAGTATCTGAATTTTGTCATCCTTGAAAACTCTTATTGTGTGCCAATTTCTTCCCTTCTACCAAAGGGCTCAGATAATTTCAGGATTGCTCTAGATAGAAGCCAGCATCAGAATCAGCTTCCACTGCATTTGCCTGCAAAACACAAGTTGTTCTTAGAGAACACTCAGGAAAACTTTCCCTGCAAGATGTGTGGGGAGGGGCTATCAAAAAAAGCAAATTGAACAATTTTAGCACCTCATCCCTCAAAATATTTTTAGTTAACGATGTGTACACACACACACACACACATATATATATATATATGGAGAGAGAGGAGGGAAAGTCCATGTTTCAAATCTCCCAACTAAAATGGGATTTTAAAAGGGGGAGGGGAATTAGGAAATCCCATGTTTTCATTAAAACATGCATCATTTTAATCAAATAAAACATGAGGATTATTAAAATATATTCTAGTTTGAAAGAAGGTTTCAGCGGACACTTTTTTGTCAATCCTAGTCCCACCTGGCTTTTCAACCAGAGACGAAACCAATAATTTCTCCTTCTCTCTGAAATAGCGTGTAGGTTTTTGTCTCTTACAACTGACTCCAGAAAAATTCCCTTCAAGGACTGTGTAAGCCAACAATCACCCTGAGACCCATAATTTATAGCTGCCATAACATTCACCTCCAGACCAGCTCCCAGAGAGCTGCTCTCATCCTCACATACTTTCTTCTAAAACAGAACTGGATGCTGCTGGAGGCAAGAGATTGTTTGGTGACTGGAGTCAGAGATGGATCTGGTCATCCCAAAGGCACGGGTCAGCCTTTGGGCTGATTATATTCACTGCTGGCCAAGAAACCTCAAATATGGCAATGCAAAGGTAGCAGAGACTACAGAGTTACCACAGCAGTGGTGAGAGGAATTTCAGAATCCCTGCTCAGATTTGCAAAAGCTTTCTTCAGAAAATTTTCTAGTTGTTTCTGTAGCACAGAAATGCTCTTGATGTTCACGTTTGGGACCTGCATCCTCTTCCCCAGCCTGGTGTGTTGATAGTAGCATGGTTCCTGGCACTCAGCTTGGATTTTTGGCACTGCATCTGAGCCGTGTGCCAGTGTGCAGCAGACAGACGTGGCCCTGAACTCCACTGCTGGAGGTGCTATCCATCCCCTCTGCTGGGCACGGGCACACACACTGCCATATGTGATGAGCTGAGCTTGGGCACAAGAGGGATGAGAGGGTAAATAAATCAGAACTAAGCACAGAGCTAAACGGGGAGTGAGACATGTCAGAAAGCTGAGTTCCAGCCCCTGCTGCAGAGAAGATCTAGCACTGAGCATTAGCCTTCAGTCTGGAGCAGTAAGCCCTGTTGATCTGCACTGGCTTTGAACTCAAGTACAATTACAACTGGAAAAGCACCTGAATAGCTGGACTGTCACACAGAGAGATTTGGAAAACGCTCCAGAAAGTATCAGCTTTAGGATTTTACTGAGATCTCTGGGGTCAGCTGGAAAGAGAGTGTTCTTTTTCTGGCTACATAAAAGTACTATGTTTAAATGTTGTTTTGGCAATCAGATAATTGATGTTTCTGTAGAGGATCCTATCTTGCAGGAACTACGCCCCAATTAGCAAAACCTGTCATGCAAAACCACTTTGCAAAAATGCACAAGACAGAGAAAGTAGACTTCTCTATCTTTTTATGTACAGGAAGAAGTACATCTTCAGAAATGGGAGAGTCTCTGAATATTCCTACAAGCCCATTTGCTAAGATTTTTAAATAAAGACAGGCCTCTCACAGCCTTCCAATCCCAGCCCCAAGACCAGGATATGATGGGCACAGAGACAATGTAATTGTCAGTAGAAATACAGAAGGGAAGTGTTCCCATGTCAGGGATACACCTGTGTGCACTCCCAGCCCAGCCCCTGCTCACTAGACTGGGGGCAAAAGTCTTAAAGTGCTAAAAATACTTCACAAAAAAAATTACGTGCTACCCTGTCCAGAGGGCAGCCCTTAGCTGGTCACCCAAGAGGGTTTGTTAAATGAGAGACTCCATCTATTTTTACTGGGTAAGAAAAGCAATAGCCTTAATAACCTTTCTAGAATAAGAATTTTTCCCACAAGCCAGCCATCAAACCAAATTATGCTGGAAAAAGGTGGCAGAATTTGGCCCAGAATTTGACTACAAAATAGCACAAGCAACCTGCAGATGCCTACAAGATGAGCCAGGAAATAGCCTATATTTTTGCACAAAGAACTTAATTCAAAATTCTGTTTCGTAGTTCCCAAGTGAGAAACAAAGAGCAACACACTTGCCCTCAGGGCAAGTTTTTTATTTTTGCATTGTTTTTCCCACAGATCATTAAAAAAATAGCTCTTGCAGGGCCATTTTCAAAACCACAACATATTCTTATGCGTCACAACATATCCCTACTCTTCCCTCCCTCCTGTGACAGGTATTTAATTGAGCTAAAACTTTGTTTCTACTAAGATGCAAATTTGGAAAAACAAGATCACCGCTGCCTGGGGCTTGGTTAGCTGAAGATAAAAATGCAACACCTGTTTTAGGTATGGCTATGTGGAAATGCAGGTACTCCTCAGGCAACATACCCATGGTAACCAACTGCAAAACTTGTCCTTCTCGTTTGCTTCCTGGAGACTACAGCACTGATACGGCTTGAGAAGTCTGTGTGTAACACGGGTTTTTTATTTTTTTTTAATAATATTGCCTTGTGAAATGTTGTTCATTATCATTTTTAATGTGACATAGAAGACAGCTTTCCATTTAAGTTGCCCGTTAGTCTGATTAATAACTTATTTTTATTTTACATTTTGTGTTTTATGCTGCCTGCGAGGCAAATATTATCAGTGTTTTCCTACAAGAAGTAAGACAATTCACAGAACACATTTCATGCCCTAGATCAGAGAAATAAGTTTAGATTTATAATACCCAAGGACTGTGGCTTTTTATGAAGTGTATAAAGAGGGCATGTTTAATTATGTTTTGTTTATATCAGTGCTTTGTCTGCAAAAATAACATGAATTAGCATATTTTCCTATCATCGGTAGTTATTTCTAATGATTGATTAAATTTCTTAAGTGCATAGTGGATTAAATCACAATTTCTTGCAAATAATTTGGGAAAGAAAAGATAGAACTAACTACCCAATTAAAGTGGGAGAGATCAGAGTCTGACCGCTCCAGGCAGAGTCCTGTCCATCTTCTATAGTGACAACAACAAAAATAAAAAGCAAAATGCTGATTTGAAGCCGAAGCATTAAGTATGGAGAGCTAGACCATAAAAACTCTATTTTGCAACCCCTGGATGTATTCCCGGGGGTGGCCTGGCTGGAATTGTTTATCAGTTTTCTTCCAGCATCAGGTCTGTCCCATTTGGATTCCTGACCTGCTCTGCCTGGGGCAGGGCTGAGTGTTCTCCTGCCGGTGCTCCTCAGCGCTGAGCCAGGCAGCTTTTTTTAAAAATCCAGGCATGGAGAATTTCGAAGTGGCAAAAACCTTGCACCAGCAAAAGATGATGCGTCTGGGATCGCCGCCCAGGAAAGGACACTCCGAAATTCTCTTGGTGCAAAATCCTGGCGCGGTCCCAGCAATGCTGAAGGGACCGTGAGCTGCACAAGGTCAAGAACCGCAGCATCCAACCCTCCCGAAGCCTTGCTTTGTTTCAGCTGGTCAGTAGGCCAGCATCTCTGCTCACCTGAACGCTACCCCTGTTAAAAAATGAGATTAATATAGATGTAAAGAGTTTTGTTGGGAGCGGGGAGCGGCGGCCGGGCTCGTTTGGAGGCAGGAAAAGGAAATTCAGGGGCGGCGGGCAGATGTGGTTGACAGACGCCATCTAGTGGTGGCCGCGGGTAGTGCAGGCGCCCGCTGACCCCTCTCCTCTTCCCTTCTCCTTCCCTCTCCTTTCCCTTCTCCTTCTCCTTCTCCTTCTCCTTCTCCTTCTCTTCTCCTTCCCCTCTCCTTTCCTCTTCTCCTTCTCCTTCCCCTCCTTTCCTCTTCCCCTTCTCCTTCCCTCTCCTTTTCCT
Organism: Sitta carolinensis; assembly: GCA_032173965.1. NCBI lineage: Eukaryota > Metazoa > Chordata > Aves > Passeriformes > Sittidae > Sitta > Sitta carolinensis. The sequence goes on from CM063287.1 coordinate 29,382,875, forward strand.
CTTCTCCTTCCCCTTCTCCTTCCCCTCTCCTTTTCCTCTTCTCCTTCTCCTTCTCCTTCTCCTTCTCCTTCTTCTTCTCCTTCCCTTCCTCCTTCTCATTCTCTCCTTACCCTTCTCCGTCTTTCTCCTTTTTTCTCCTTCTCCTTCTCTACTTCTCCCCTTCTCCTTCTCCTTCTCCTTCTCCTTCTCCTTCTCCTTCTCCTTCTCCTTCTCCTTCTCCTTCTCCTTCTCCTTCCCTTTCTCCTTCTCCTCTTCTTACCCTTCTCCTTCTTTCTTCTTCTCCTTCTCCTTCTCCTTCTCCTTCTCCTTCTCCTCTCCTTCCCTTTCCCCTCTCCTCCCCTCTCCCTCCCGGGGTCCTGCCGTTCCTGCCCTGGCCGCGGCCGGGCTGTCCCCAGTCCCGGGACCCCCGAGCCCCTCCCGAGCCCCGCGGCGAACACCCGCCCAAGCACCCAGAGCTGAAGGCGCAGAGCGTGTGTCCTGCCACCGCCAGGAAATCACTGGGATTTGCGCTGAAATCACCGAACATTCCGGCTTGGAAGGCACCCAGGAGGATCCTGGAGCCCAGCCCTGAAGCGAATGGCCCGCACGGGGATTGAAGCGCCCACCCCTGACCCGCAGAGCAGGGCTCCCACTCCCGAGGGGGCTTGAGGATGCTCGGTGTCTCGGTGCTGACCTTCAATGCAGAAACACTGACAATTCATTAAGCTGACACTCTCTTTTGTTGTTGTTGTTTTCCCTGTGAATCTTTATATATTGGGAAAGGAAGAACGATGTGAGCCTGACATGCTGAGGTTTCCAGGTTCTGAGCTACCTGCAAATCCCAGGTAGTGACAGAGACTGTGGGGCTGCAGAGTTAATGCTGACACTTCAACATTTAGCATCCAACCTGCCTTTCACCCTGAGGACAGTGGTTTCATGTGTTTGGGACACATTTTCCCATTTTAGTTTCTATATTGCTTATACTATGACAATTTCAGCCTAAGAAATATTTCCCGTTCAACATAAATTAGATAAAACCACTCAGGACAGAATCTCCTCGCTCTTTCGCTGCTTTTGGCTTGGCTTTGTTTTAAATGTTCCCACTGGATATTGTTATTTCCATGCTTTTTCAAAGTACAAAAGGAATGCAGGCGACAGTCTGTGTTTATTTGTGCTTGAAACACTTGAAACTCCTTTGCAGGAGCTGGATGCCACAATGGCAGGTGCAATACAAGAACCACCTGTGTAGATTACCTCAGAATGGCTCATTGCAAATGCTGAATTCCTCGTGTTTTGCATCCAGAAGGAACTCTTGGGCTGTAATCCAGTTTTCAGTTGCAAAGTTGATAATTATGGCATAGTTAGGGAATTAATCCACAAAAGCACAAGGTCACCGCTGCAGATCTGTCTATCTTCAATGCCAACAGAGCAAAATAAGTGGTCTTAGCAATAAGACCAAACAATGCACCTGCTGAAGACAAGGCTTGTGTGTGAGATCAGACATAAACCCAAGGATTTTGTGCAGTGTTTTGCACTGAATATTTATTCCACAAAAAAATCCGAGATCTCTATTTTAGGATCACTTTTCTACAAAGCGAAGCTGGTGGGAAAATCATCCACAAACAAAAATGAGTATGAAAAAAAATTAATTTGCTCATTTGCATCCAATTCCTTGCAGTACTTTGGTTTGGAATCTCTAAAAGGCACATTAAACCATACCTCATAGCCTGCAAATCAAGTGCTAATTAAAACTGCATTAACCCTAATGGATTGGAAAGAAGAAATCTAATTGCAAAAACTTCTGTTTACCTAAGACATGCTGGAAAAACAAACCATCCCATATTTCTCTTCAATCTGGTTTTTTTCTTTCTCTCAGCAGGCACACAGAGAGCTGCCTCCCCTTGCTCTGTAATTTACTAAATCAACCTTTTGGGGGAGGTTTCCAGCATGTCGAGCCTCTCTCATAGCGCTTTATAACAAACTTTGTACTACCACAACTTCAAAATCTATCCAACAACTCTTAAAATCCTGCCTGGAATGAGCCTGTGCTAATCAGTCACAGGTGCTGAGTGCTACCTGCCCAATTACTTTATTATCCCCCTGCACCCTGGGCACCAGGATGCATTTCCTGTACTGGGTGTAGCTGTTGCTCTCACGTACTGGTACCAGGTCTGCAATTCCATAAATTCCCTCTAGTTTAGGGCAAGCCTTGTCTTGTCTGCCTTGATTTCCCACATGGATGGGGCAGAAGCATCACTGTGGAATCCACTTAATGAGGAGAGCCCTAGGAGCACTGGTGATAAATGACCTGTTGTTTAGGGTAGGAGGAACCAAACACTTTTTTTTTTTGGTGCTCTGATTTCTGTTTGTTTTCCTTTTATGTCCTCACCTCTGATTCGATGGGAACATATCTAAAACTGAATTTCCAGCAGAATGTGGGCTTGAAAAGTGATGGGAAGGAGGGAGCTGAGCTTTAAGTAGCCCCCCGAGGCTTGTTGTCCTAATGAATACCAGGCCACAAATTAATGAAGGAGATTTTAGGAAAACACTGTGATTTTCTTAGCCTTTCAAGCATCAGCAAATCTTCCAGAAGTCCAGACAGCTGTTTACAGCTTGCTAAAGATGTTGATTGTTTACAAATTAGGTTGTCTTTGAAAACCCTGCACCTATTAGCCTGCTAATGTCACTCATCGATGAAGTGAGGGTCCTTCTCAGCCAAAGAAGAAAGGCAAACTTTGGTGGTCTGGTCTGTAGGGAGCCTCCTTGGTTTTACCTCAGGGATATCCAGTATTTTTCTAACCTCCCCATTTCAGATGGTTTTGCCCTGGATTTGCTTCAGCATTCACAAATTCATTTGTTTTTAATTGTTCCTAACTGAAACAGTTTCAAGCACAAGGAATCGCCTTTGCTTTTTTGGATATGCAAAATAGTTTCTGGCTTTTCTCTAGAAACAAAGGCTGGAGTCTGGGGTAGAAAAAAAAAAAAAAAAAAAAAGGAATATGATATAAAAGAGGAGCTTCTGTGTGAGAAGTTTTGTTTTCTCCCTGACAGCTGCACAGCCCCACAGGCAGCACAAATTGGCCAGGTTGTGAAGTCAAGGCCAGCGCCTTCAGCATTTGGCAGCTTCCTGTGTCTTAATCTTTCTGTTTGGGGAATGCACTGCAATTTGTTTCCATTGACCCATAGCTTCAGTTGCAGAGTGTAGGGTTACCTTAATGGACCCAAACTTGAGGCACATCAACTCTATTTTTAGTCCTTGTCCTTTCTTGTGCCATTCATTCCCGGGGTGTCAGCAGAGCCCACTGTGCTGGCTGAAATCCCAGTGCAGGAGGATCTGGAGGAGAGAGGGAATGCCTGGGGTTGTCTGCACAGCCAAGGGAGTGCCCACCACCATTCTGCTGTGCCTCTGGCTCTTGAGCACTGTTCCCCCACCCCCAGTCCATCCCAGGAGCCTGTTCCAATAACAATTAGGAACCCTGACTCAGGGGCACCATAAATCAAACCCTGAGCCCCCAGCAAGACCAATTTCCTGGCTGCAAGTGAATGTGCTCCATAATTTTCTGTGTGCCTCCAGACCTGCCATTTAGCAAAGGCTGCAGGTTTTTCCTTCCCAGGAAGGTGTGGCATGATGCATCCCTGTATGCCTCACCACCGTGTGTTTAGTCTGGACATGGGCAACAGACACCCAGGTGAGTTATCCAGCTTGTACAGGACTCTCAAAGCACTGAAAGATACTCTTCTGGTTAAAGTTACAGACCTGGGAACAGTAGTTCTGCTGCAGATCTTGCCCATACTGCTTTATTGTGCCTCAGGTATTAGGCTGGAGATAAAATTTTCTTCTTTTTATTTTTTTTTTTTTTTTTTTTTTTGTTTGGTTTGGGTTGGTTTTTTTTTTCTTTGCTTTCAATTAGATTTACATCTCCATGGTATCATGGTATGGATTATACACTCAGCATCTGTTAAATGGGCCACAATCTCTTCAGCCCTTAAATGCTCCCATATCCCACCAATAATACCATATTTTCAAAAGCTGACATGTTCCCCATGATCAGGAAAAGAAGTGGAATATGCTACTCACTTTTGAAACTCAAATTACTGCCAGCAGCTGTAATATCATGGGATACACTAAAAAAAACCTTGATTTTATTCCTTAGGATGCAACTTCTATCCAGAGCTCTCCATTATAGTCAGACAGCAGCTGGACACACCTGATGCAACTTCCTGATGTCCTGGCACTGCTTAGAAGGCAGCTTTGAAAAAGGTCTTTGGATACCTTCAGGTGTCAATAGGCTCTTTAGAAAATATACTGCACCCCGATGAGGGAACTTGAAATATTTTGAGTCTCCTCCAAAAACTCATGAAACTCCAACAAGTCAACAAGCACAGACCCAGGGTAAGCTGCTCTGAACTCTGAAACTGAGCCTGAAGCTTTTTGAAGTCATCCATGAGTCACTAGACTTGCACTGACTGTTTCATGCTCAATAAAAAACAGGAAAGCAATTAACAAGCAAATCAAAGTCTTCACCCAAACATTTTAAATCACTTTAAAAGTGGAGTCCCTTGTAACTGTTCCTGTCTGTTGTATTAGCCCTTTCAAAGAAACACACCAAAATTAACTGATTCCCAGTTCCTTTGCTCATCTGCCATTCAGCTCATTGTGAAAATGGCCCAGCAGAGAGTAAGAATTCGTACTGCTTTGTTCCAAAATTTCAGGAACCAAAAGAGAGTATAAAGAGTCATCCTGAGACTTTATCGAATCTTCTCACCTGGAAAAAATTTTCTATCTTGCATGGGAAGTTCCTCTGGCAGGAGAGAAGCCTTTCCTGCCATTTTGGAGTGGAATCCCAATGATAAAACATATTATCAAGGCAATTAGCATATCAACATGCAAATCCCTATTGAAAAATGCACTGTTGACAAAACAGCTAGAAGGCAGCTCATCATGACACAGAAAACGGAAGGAAAAACAAAACAAAACAAAACAAAACCCAGCAACTTGCATCCAACCAGTCACTGTGTTGAGAGAGACCACAGAGGCCAAGATTCACGAAGCTTTGGTCATTCCTCAGTCAGTGTGGCAAAACAAGACTAAAATGTGATAGGAACCAGATTATCTTGGAAAAGAACCATAACAATAGTTCTCCATTTCTGTCTAATAATCAAGGAAACAATAATCAAGATATCCTTGTTTGTTGTCTGTTTTCTAAACCAGAAATGTTCACACACAATTTCCAGCTTTTCTTTTGCCTTGCAGGCCAGTGGGAGAACTGATGTCACACAGTCAGATATCTCTGAGATTAGCAGTTGTAAAACAGACCCATAATCCCCAGGTTTTGTCAGGAAGAAAGAAAATGTATTTGAGCTCCACAGTCTGTTATTTACAAAGGGAGAACTGGTTGTTCTTTTGCTTGTCAGATGACAGAAGAAAGTGTTCTGGTTTTAGTTGCTACCCTTAGGTCCTGTACAGTCAGTACAGTGGATGAAACAACTTCCCAGCCCCAGCAGGAGCAGGTGGCTCAGGAATGCCAAATATTTTGAGACCTTCTATAATTACCACAGAGGAGGAAGTCCTCTTCTCCCCTACTTGTCCTTGACACTGCCTATTCTCCACCTGCACTGCTCTAAGAAACTTCGTTTTTATTAGTTAGTATTAAAGTTCCCAGAAGAAAACGTTTTTTTTTTTTTTTTCCTTCACTTTCAATACTGTAAGAAACTTTGTGAAATATATAAAATCAAGTTAAGATCAGAACTTCCCAAAGCGAATGGTGATTTCAGATGCCTCTGCTCCACAAACAGCTTTAACACATCCAGTGGTGAGTCAGAATGAAGTATTCACTGAGATTGCAAGCAGGCCTCCCGGCACTCAAAGTATTTGAATATGCCTTCAGGGAAAGAAAGAGTTAATGGAGTTACCTTACATTTAGTATTCATCTTTTTTTCAGCTTTGTCAGGGAGCAGACAACAAGCTCAGGCTTGACTTGAGCATCAGCTCTGTACTAGCATAGTCTTGTGGGTAGCCTAATATAATATTAATTGAATTGCCATCTCTGCTGAGATTAGTTACAAATGTAGGATCCAAGTTATTTAACAGTTGGTGCAACTGTATTTGAATTTAGATCACAAAGACACACGCTGGGTTAACAGGGTCAGGGGCAGGGCCAGGATCCTGTAGAGCAGAAGTGACCTGGAGGGATTTGTATGGAACCAGATTATTCCTATACATTGTTCCAGAATGGATATTCTAGTGATAAGTAGGTTACATAGTCAACATTTAATCTTAAACTGACACTCTTTTAACTCTTTAAAATACCTAGGAGTGTGAACAGCAAAGAAACATTTGTGAGCATCTTCTACAGGTTGACCTAATTTATCCTTCCTGAAGAAAGAGACCTGGACACTGGGCAAACCTGGGCAGGCCAAAGGTTTTTGGAAGGGGAAAAAGATGTATATGACAGTCTAAGTTACCTTGTAGCACAAAGCTCCAGAGCCTGAATCGCTGAGAATTCACAGGGAAAGGGATATTGTTTCTCTCCAAAGTTTCTTCGAATATTTCCAGATTTTGCCACATGCACAAAACCAGAACTGAAAGTTCTTGTCTGAAGGGTGAACAACCTTTCCATGCTCTTAGTAAAACATAAAAACCACAACCCTACAAATTTCTCATGGAAATTTCAGCTCCAAAAAACCCAATAAAAAACCACTCTATATTTTCCCTTAGACTACATTTTAACTAAATCTGTCCTAGGTTTCTCTAGGCCCTGTGCTCTTTTCCCCTCAATCTTGATTTCTGGAAGAGATTTCCATTGTTAGCAGAGGTTCCATCTTCCTGGACTCCCACCCTCACTCACAGAAAAAAAAAAAAAAAAAACAAAACAAAAAAACAACAAAAAAAAAAAAAAAAAAAAAAACCAAAAAAAAACCTGTTTGCTTACTTAGCTTGTTTAAGTAAAAATATATCAGGTAAAAAAAAAATACAGAAAATATTAGACTGCAGACTTTGAAAGACAGGTCATTTTAGTTAAACTGGTTCAGCCCAATAGGAAACTTTGCTGTATACAGCAGTTTGGTTTGGGTTTTGGGGATTTTTAAAGAAATATTAGAAATACAAGAAAAACTGAACTAAAGCCCACTTGCTCCAAAGTGGGTACAGTCAAAAAACGTGGCAGAGTGAAACAGAGCAAGAGCACTAAAAAATTAATTCCTTGTGCTGCTGCTTCCCTGCCAAAACCCCATGCATTTAAAATCCAATCCACTGCAATTACACCAGTCCCCAGCCACACACCATGCATCTGTAGAAGCTCAGTGAGCAAGAATTGGATTTCCCTCAGTTAAGGTGTCAAGGGAACAGCCAGCAGGTTGGAATTGTACCCAGACATTTGCTCATATATACAGCAGTGAAACTAAAAATACTTTCTGCCCTTCATCAAGATCCAGCTCACAAAGCTTTGTGATACTTTATCCTGATGCCATTATAATACTTTCAAAGAAATAATACCTTGCTGCATAAATTCACAAAATTTACCTGTGGAAACATCTTTTTACTGAAGTAAAAAGCTCCACAGAAGAATGTTGCTGTACCTTGGTGAGAAAATTGTGCATCCCTACAGTGGGAATCTGTGGAAATGTGTGTTGGAACCCAAAGTGCTGGGAAATCTCAGAATATTAGGTCTGTAAGCCAAAACTTCGTTGTAAAGGTTAACAAGAGGTTTTAGAATGTATTACTGTAAGGTTTAGGTGTTAAAAGGGGATTGGTTAAGAGAGTATACACTGTAATAACATGAATTGGTTTAGTATTGGCTTAATAACATAAATATCTAGTTGGCAGAATTTTAGTGGCCCATAAAGCCTTAAATAGTCTGATAAGCAGAAATCTTGTGACTTCTTGCTATATTGCTAACATCTGTAAGAGAGATTCATCCTCTCTCTGCCTCTGTAGAAGATAAGAAAATAACTGCACTTTCCCACAAAATTCAGCAGTCCTGTTTCTCTGTTTCAAGAAGAAATCTCTGCACCTGAAACGTAAGGTGTAAAATTGTTATGTGAGAAACCATAAACTCACAAATGTGAACAGTTTGGAAGTTGCATCTTCAAACCACAGGCAAGAAAACCTCTTGGAAACCTCATCAGCTATGTCATTGCAATAGATTTAGGCACTGGAAAAGCTTAGAGCTGTCTGGGTCTCACTGAAATGACAGCAGGGCCTCCAAATGCTCTGATATCAAACCTGGGTACTCAGGTGTGTCCCCAGCAGCAGCTCAGCCCTCACAAGCAGAGAGCAGCTGGCAGCAGCAGGTAAATCACTGTCAAATGGTTTCAGTGGATGTCGCAGCCCTCGTGTCTGCAAATCAGTAAATGATTGTGGGGAACACCTGGTTCTCATCCTACCCTGCATACCTGCTACGGTGCCCAGGACACAGAGACATGTGGAAAGCAGAGCAAACATTCATTTAAAATCACTGCAGAGAACATGACAATATCTGGGGTCAGGGAGCCTCTGTGCAGAGAGAGCTGCAGGTAGTTATTTGTTTTATGAGCTGAAGTGCTTTTGCACAGGGTGGAACGGAACAGAAGCAGGCAGCCTGGTGGGGCATGAATGAAATTCATGAAATTATTTCCAGGCATAAATTTCAGACTGAAATATAATTATACATTTCAACCATTTGGATGTAGTTGTGTAAGGGATAAACAACTCCCCTTATGTGCAAAATTCCCCTTTTCAAAGCCTTTGCTCATTTAAGTCTGAATACCCAAACACTGTGGCCTGTGGTTGCGACTGGCATACAAAGGGGATGGATGCACTGTCATGCTGCTGAGGCTGCATTTTACATTTCTGTGATTTGCCTCACAGCAGCTGCTTGATGATCCAGTGAAATCAGATCTGTATTGTCCAAACAGAGGAGAAAAGTCAGACCCACAGGCACACAGAGGCTCATTACTTTCCATCTCGTCACACTGGAGCATGTCAGTGCGTTTTGCACTGTAATATCCTTCCTTGCAAAAAAACCCTATCTGTGCTTCTTGCACAACATCAAACACACCACTTCTGGTCAGAGAGCTTGGATCCTTGCTGGCTGAAAGGGTCTGTGAGTCTTGCCAGGGAACTGATGGTCTTCAAGTTGAGAATTGTAGTTATCTGAACTCTCATCTGCTCCAAGAATCTGCACACTCTTATAAGAGAAATGTGGCAGAAATATCTAAGGTTTTGTAATTGAGAGAGAAAAAGAAGGGAAATATTTCTGGTGTCACATTATAAACACAAACAGACTTGCAATTGCTGCCAGCACACGTCTGTAAGAAATGAGGATATTTTTGCCATGTCGGGATTCAGTGGAAATATATATTATACATAACATATTTCTGTAATATATGTAACTTTTGTTATTGTTGCCTCTCATTGTAAAGCCCTAAGATCATCCTGCAAACATCTTCATTATTATTTTAAGATCCTTTATTATATCTACAAATGAAAGCATGAGAAAATTTGGGCAAACATCTGACTTTTGCTTCCACTACAGATGTAGTATCTTCACTGAGGACCATATTGTCACACCATGTTCCCAAAACTTTTGATAAGCTCTCACTGCCCAGACAGTGAAGTTTGTTTTACAGCTAACTATCCACTCTGATAGCCCAGCCCACATAGCCTGGAACAGCTCCACTAACTTTGTGAACTAACAGTTTGCATAAGGTAAAAATATATAGAGTAAAGCTCTTTTTGAAGGGTGCAGGCTTGATTGCACCAGGGAGTTAAGCACCTACTACCTTTCAAAATCTGATCACTAAAACCACACTCACTATCTTGTTGGAAAACTTAACTTCAGATAAGACATACTGAATCACAGTTTTTCCATACTGGTAAAACTGTGCATCATCCTCTATCCGACTGACAGCTATTGTCTGGAAATTATGAACAACACAGCTGCAAGGATCATAGCCAGGGATCATCTTGGATTCTGGACAAATGAGGGAGTGGAGATGACAAAGTGGCTTAACTTTTCAAAGAAGGCTCTCACCAGTCCAGAGTTGAAGGAAAGCTCAACAAGTGAAGGTACACACTTTAATGTGGACGACACTTATTCTTTTCTATGACCCAGATAAAAATCACACTCAATTCTCACTGTATCTGCTTCCCTAATGCTCATAAACAGAGCTTTTATAGTGCTTTGAATTAGATCTGTGATTTGTGAGCGACATGTATAATAATTAGACTGTGAAGATGTACAGTTAATCCATTTAAAGGTGTGAAGAAGTCCATTTAATGAACATTATAGTCACATTAGACTTGGAAACATCTAACTCTTTTGTTGAATAAAAAGAAGTTCAATGAGATTAACTTCTCTTAGTTGGTTTTAAAGAATACTCAAACATGTCCTACTCTGATAGTGTACTATTCCTTGGTGCATGGTTTCTGCATACCAATGTCTTCAGTGTAGAAGAGTAAGAATAAGACTGGGAGACATTCTATTTCAGTTAAATAATTACAAATTAAAGAGGATCACTTCTACTTTCTATACTTACTGTAGTATGATAAGAAGCTGAACTCCTTGAACTTGTAATTATATAACAGAAATGTTAATCTCCTGGTTCGGTATTCAGTTCTACTGCATTAAATGTATTCTTACAATTATCAAGTTTACTACATAGCACATAGACATTTCTATTGGGAAACCTATTATTTGATCCTATCAGATTTTGACCATAAATACCATAATGGAATTCTGTTTTCAAATCTCTCACTGCCACAAAATGACTAATGAGGGTTAATACACCTATGTAGCTTGAGAACCTGAAAAAACATCTCTGTAATTTCTGATTTTTCAATTTGGAATCCTAACTGAGTTTCTGATTATTTTCCACAGCTTCGTGCAATTAAAAAAAAAAAAAAAAAGGAAAAAAAAAAAAAAAAAAGAACATACAAGTCCAAAATACGCTAAGTAACTTGTAATAAAGAAATTTAATTTTAAATATATGTACTTTAAGCAGCTGTTCTCCTCTTAGGAGAAACTCATTTAGGCTTAAGAGTTACTGGCTGGAGCTATCTTCTTTTCACAGCATATTACAATGTGTGCCATTGGCTTTAATAGTTTGGAATTTACATCCTCGTCCATTTAAATATATATAAACTATTTCAAGAGGTAGGGTAGCCAATTAGAAAACAGGATCACTCCCTGACTTCCAGTTCCATTTTTTAATGAAGAAAATTTTATCTTTCCAGCAAAATTCTGTCTCCTGATGCTTTAATGAAGCTGTACCCCTGTAAAAAAATGAAGATAAGCTCTGTAGTCACTTCAGAATGATTTTAGCCAGTGAAATTCCTACTTCCAGTGGAGATTCCTGGCTTGCTGCATGCATCAGGCTACATTCTTTTGCAGCTTGCAGAGCAAAACCTGATAAGATCAAGAGACAACATAATCCTGGCTAATGAAGGGTGACTTTTTATGTATGGTATGGATGCAGTCGAACATTAGAAAAACAATCCTTCCACCTGGGCAGGCTGGGGCAGGGGAAGTGCCCTCTTGAGGGCTAACCCTGAACCTCAACTGATACACAGCTTTCACCTCCTGAGCATGTAGAGCCTTCCAGTCATTGCCTAAAGAAGGGTTTTACCCATCCTAGGAGCTGTGCATTGGCACCTCACAGCTCCCATCCTTATCTGCTACTCAAAACTCCCACAGCACCATTTGCAAACCTCTGTCACAAACACATCAACCTCCCCCCCCAATATTTTACTTCCCAAATGTGTACCTTGGAATTTTATCAGTGGGACACTTAGGCAGAGGCTTCTACTGGCAAAAAGGACAGGAAGAAACAGAAATATGAAAGCAGAGGCCCATTCAAGATTTGTGGCTGAGGTTCTCAGGAGCTCATGCTGCATTTGACATTTTGTGGCTCTTGTGCAGCCCAGGGATTTTGCAGACACCTGGGAGTGAGGTAAGTGGGCTCTCACTCTAAAATAATGAATATTAAGGTGTCTCTGCAGTGCCCAGAGCCTTTGGCTCAGCCAGGAGCAAGCCCCAGGGACAGGCTGTGCCTGGCAGTGCCAGGGCTGACTCCTGCTCACCTGGGCACCACCCCCGTGCACCCTTTGGACCGCAGATTCCTCAGTGACCGTGCTCTCCCCAGGCACTCGCTGCTCACTGGAGCAGACAACTGAGATAAGGGTGAAATCCACTTTGATTGCACTGCATAGGAACTATACTTCCCTTTAAATTTCCTGCCTGCCTCAGTTCCTGGATACACACACAATGCCCTGGCTAATGAGTCAATCATGCAAGCCGAGCTACCCCGGGTGACCCACAGAGCCTCTTGCCTTCCCCCAGGGTGGGGTTTGCAGTGCTGGAGCCCCCCGTGTGTGCAGGGAGAATAACCACCACCTAACACCACTAATTCTAAGCCACCGAGAGCTTGAAATGATCTTATTTTTTGTCTTTCAATCCTACCTAGGCAGGATTTCATTATCCTTTTATTAGTAGTATGTTTTGGCTACTCTCTAAAATAAACCTGCCACGTTTCAGCTGCAACATCCTTGCCATATGTGCTGTGGTTCCTGGAGGATAACTTCCTACCTATCTCCTTACACACACTTCTGCATTTCACACACATACTCACATATGCCTTCTAACACAGAACCTTTCCCTTTTCTCTAATATTACTTCTTTACCCTTTTTTTTTTTTTCCTAGGCTTCTGATTATTCATGCTCCCTTTCTCCCTCCCCACCTTATTTTGAAGTGTGGTGTGTCTGTGCATGTTACTTCAGCTGAGGCATTTCCCCAAGGCACTTTTACTTCCCTTCAATGTGTGTGCTGAGAAGCACCAGATCTTTTGTGAAAGACACTAATTAAATTTATTTACTGGTTAAGGTCAGCATCCAGTGCCATGGGTTATAGATTGTTTTCTCATAAAATGCACTTTTATGATCTACTCCTCTTTGTGGCATCTTCTAGCACTCTCCTTTGTTCCGAATACACCTGAAAAACTCATTGGCTTTTATTCCAGGAAAACTTTTCTCACATCCCAGCTTGTCTGAGTCACAACATTGAGCCCCCCTTGGGAATCTTGTCCCTTTCCTGCTGGGTTTTCTTGTTTTTCAGGTAGCACACTTCATTCTTTGGGGGCAAGTGAATTCACAGGTCTGAGCAGCCTGCAGGACAGGAGCATGCTGGGCTAGCTGAGACACTGTTGTGGCCACGAGTAAGAACAAAAAGTAAGGTGTGAGTAGATGATGCAGCATCACTGTGGAAGGGCAGAAGTTCACACCAACTTTCCAAGGTGAAGCCAGAGCCTGTCCCCTGCCAGAGGCTGATGAGGGAGAGATAGCAGGGAGCAGATCCTGCCCTCTGCCAGGACAAATCCTTCCCTGCTTAGTCAACAGGGACACATCTTCAGAGACAGAAAATGTCACCACTCCAGTTTAGCAGAGTCACATCTGGCTACAGCACTGTGAAATTGTGTTTCCTCAGCGACAGCACAGCCCCGCACACTGAACAAAGAGCAGCAAGCAGGCAGCAGCAGCAAGGCAGCAGATATTTGTTTGTAAAGTACAGTTAGCAAATACTTGGAGGAAGTATTCCAGTCTCATTATATTGCAATAAAATTCTTACTTCTTCACACACACAGTCTTACTGTAACATAAATATATCTAAATTAGGTTACAAAACTGTTGAGATAATTAAATAGTGCACATAAATGCGAGCTGGCACGTTGGGAAATATACTGCACTGCTGTTTAAATATAGCAGATAAAGCCATGGGAATGAGGCAAGAGAATATACTGCTGTAAGATTGTAGATATAAATGCAAGTCTGCTGCCGTGGTGCTGGCCAGAATATAGGGAGAGAGTTATTAGAAACAAAATGAATTCAGTAGCGCCTTGAACTCACTATCATAGTCTGGGGCAAGTTAATCACTTCATCCTCATCCACTAACACATTTATCCACCTACTAATTCTCCACCTAATTAGAGAGAAATTCAGAGCTCTACTGGTCAGGGAGGCAGGGATTAGGGTTAAGAAAACACTTGTATTTGAAACCCCCTACCTCTGCTGGTTAGTGTGAAAGATCCTATAAGAAACTCCCACCCTAGCTAATCCATGACCCTCAGCAGGGAGGAGTGTTAACAATTTGGTTTAAAACTCACACTCTCAGACAAATGCATCAAAAACGGCCTTTCTTCTTTGATTTATAGGTATTACTTGTTTTTCCAAGCTCCATTAAGGACTCTTCATCATGTACTGCAAGGGGCATTAAGCACTGAAAGTTGTTCCCAGCTCTGTATTATTCAAAGGCAATTTACACTAATTATTGGAGTCCATGGTGTTACCCATACTCATAGAATGATCCATCTCAGCAGGCTAAAGTACTTTTGAAATGTTAATTTATTACTGAGGTATAAAAACGTCCTTACATTAAAGCTCAATTCTTTCTTAAATACAAAAAGTTTTCTATTACTGATATATTACATGCTTACTGTTTATCTTAGATACAAAAATAGAGATATAATTTAATTTGCTATATAATAGGGCCTATAAAAGCCACTATTAACACAAATTGCTCTGCATTTAAACTCATACGACACAGATATTACTCTTGTTTTTCTTGTTCTACACACGTGCAAACAGAGCTACTTCATGGAGAGAAGCTTTTCAGGCAAACAGCTGCACAGCAAAATGGAAAAACTGCTTAACTGGAGAAATATTTCACTAATGCCAAAATAATCTCATTCATGTTAAAGTACAGATATTGCTATGATATCACTGCTCTGAGGAAAATGCATTCCTGGATTGGCACGAGAGTGCACCTGTGCACCAAGTGCCAACAAAAACCTACTAAAAGTACCTGGTGTTCAGTTAAATCCTGGCACGGGAGCTGCTGATTTTAGCAAGAATTGTTTTGCCAATGCTGAGCCACTGCTTGCAGGTTTTGTTTTTCTTGGTCACAATGTGTGAAAATAGAGCCACGCCAACAAAAATTTATTTGACCTTGTGTTGACAAAAGCTCTTGAACAATCAAGGGGATTATTTCTTAACCAGCTCAATCAACAACTTTTACTTCACTTGAGAAGCCACTGGATTGCAGTCAATGGTTGGAAGAATCCCTGCCCTGGAAGTGTCAGTTCCTTGGGATGCACAAAGAGTTTGTTGCAAATAAAAAAAAAATCTCCCTTTGCCTTCCTAAGTTCTCTCCAGGGTCCCAAAGATAACCATTAAAAGTACACTGTTGTGAATTAAGACCATCTGCTTTATATCCAAAAAATCTAAATAATATCACACAAACAAAGCTTGTCATGATAGACTAAAATCTTTTTTTATCCAAAATTTTTTGGCAACTTAAAATTTGCTTGTGCAGCTGAAATACAAAACACAGCTTTGGAATAGTAATTCTCTTGCTCCCAAACTCTGTCAAGATTTCATACAACCTCTCCCCAAATTTCATTTACTTCTCCAGGTCTCTGCCTAACCATGGAAAGTACTCCTTCCTTGTGCATAGCAGTTCCTGAAATGAAAAGAATTATGAAATAAAGATTTATGCCAGCCTAAATCTTGATTGCCACTAGCACAATCTGTTTACCCAAATAAATCTAAATTCCAGAGCTCTGACTTGGCTCTGTAAGCTGCTCCATGCACTGTAGGTGCTCAGGAGTGAGAGGATTTGCAAAGCAGGAGCAATTCCATGTGGGAAGCATTGTGCTCCTTTGCATGCCTAAATTCCACACACGGGGCTATAATTTGCATGCACAACAGTTTGCATACATTAAGCATTTTTTTCTTTTTTGCATAAAAGGCCTGGTAGATGCCAAAGCAATGACTTGTGTACAAAACCACAGTAATCCTACCTGCAAGTCAGACCTTTAGATAAACAAGCTTTACTTATTTAAAGCAGCTCTTAAACTATGAAAATATGCTTTAAATTAACACATGTTCTCACAAAGCATGTAACTGGTCATGAAAACGATTCCCATCAGAAAAGGCAACATCCCACAAATTTCTCCTATAAAATTTGTGTCATGAATTAGAAGTGAGGCATATTATTATTTTGAAGCACAAGCAGGGAAAAAAACCCTATACTTTTTCAGTCATATTTAACCTTCATTTAGTCACAGAGTGTGTATTACCTATGGTATCTCTTTTATTTTGGGAATAGGTGAGCATAGCTAATCCAGGGTACTGAGGTATGGATCACCGCAAATGTTTTGGAAAGAAGAAAATGTTTTGTTTATATCCTGATGTAAACACCCATTTTACAGAGTAACCCCATTTTTCCATGACACGCTGACTTTTCGCTATGCAGATATGTCTGTAGGTTTTTCAAATTTCTATTTTATTCCTCACTGAAAGTTTGCCAGGCCTTGACAATTAGGACCATGAGTTGTCTCCATATAGAATTTACTTCCAAATGTGAGAGCTGTTTTGTTTCTGCACTCTAGTCCAAGCAATTTGTAGGAACACGGTGTCCCACAGAAACCAAATCAATTGTCTTCAACAGAGGAACTGTTTGGGACACAAATATAGCTCAGGTGTCATGTTAGGCAATGAAGGCAATTCCATGTTGCTCCAGACTCACCCTTATCCAGATGAAAGTCTAACAAAAGAAGTTTTGTGAATTTTCTGTTGTCACTGGCATTGGCTCAGCAGCACAAAGGGCAATTTGTGCAATTTGTGATGAGTTAGACAAATTTAGGACCTAGGAAAACCATTCTGCAGATCTCTCTTCAGGAAATAATTTCTGAATTAGTGAAATTCCCTCAGAAAATGAGAAAACCAGTACAGGAATAATGTCTAACCAAATCCTCAGCTTTGCTTCTAAAAGTCTAATTTTAAAGATAATGCACCTTGTTTACTGGGAATAGATCCAGGACATGACACACATCTTAGGCTGGCTAAATATTCAGCAAATTGTGACATCTGGGACTTAGAGAATTTAAAGCAGCAAACTAGAAATAAATACCCTGTTTCACCCTGTAATAACTGTCCACAGTTCAATACCCTCCCCACCCCTGGCCACTTTTTTTTCTTTTTTTTTTTAAATATCAGCAATAGCTTAAACTCTTCTTAGAAATACCTTCAAGAAAACTAGATTCGAAGTAAACAAAATGGAAAATTCTCTTGCTTTTCAAGAAAAACAAGGAGCTTGTCCCAGACCTCAGGTTTATGCCCTCACTGCAAGCAGTCGCTCACCACTTTTCAATGGCTTTTGCTTGGTACAGAATAAAAATTTCATTGCAGAGCCATATGAAACATTTCAGAAGAGAAAAGACACAGTTATCTAATCTAGATTCCAGTTATTCAAATGGCTGTTGGATCAGGTACTTAAGGAATATGTTTCATCTTATTAGGACAAATTTTTATATATGCAGTCAGTAGAAAAAAAACCCAAACAACCCTGTTAGCAATCTTACTTGTATTCATTTAATTTTCATCCATAGTAGCATATTTCATTAAAAAGCACATTTGCCTCAGACTGTATCAACAGGTTTGCCAATAGCATCAAGCCAGATATTGAGTATTTTGTAAATTCATTAGAATATTGCCATGATGCCATTCAGATCACATAGCACATATGCATTATATATGCAAGGCTAGTGGCACCAGGCAGCTCTTTTTCCAATTAATACATGTCAAAGCAAATTGTTCGGAGGAGGGAAATAAACCAAAAATGAAAGAAAAGGAGATTTCTGCACAATTGACCACTGCAACATGAAAACTCACCTCATCTGCATAATATTAATGATATGAAATATGCAAACAGATGTTTCTCTCATTAAATGCCGTATGCAAATAACGCTAGGAGGAGTGCTAATGTTGTTTCAGGGTTGAGAGATCATGGGGGGTAATTAAAGGTTAATCCAGTTTTCAGTTCACAGACTGTAAGACATGAATGGTTGTAAAGAAAAATTGTCACTTAACCTTCATTATCCAGAGCATATGGATTTTTCCTCTAGAATAGCAAAAACATATATGTATTTATCTGTACTCTAGTGCCAAGTATGGTGCATATCATTAGAGGAGAAGAGAAATTATTTGTTGAAATGAATGTCATTAAGGAGGTGCCGGAATGCATTAATTAGGGAAAGCAGAATCCAGCCAGAAGTTCTCAGACAGCAATCTGAACTCTGCAATCTCACTAACTATATTTCAATTGCTGAGATGTTGTCAAATGCTATAGAAAGCATCTGAAGTTCTTGTGGAACAAGTCCCCTAAAATAATTAAAAGCCTAATGTTTGAGACCCCGCGCGGTTTCCCCGTAAGCCCTGTGAGGCGGATGGTTCCAGCAGCAGGCTCACAACCCTCTCTTTCTCTCAGAGCATCCTGCTGGGCAGACTGGAAGCAGTAAACATTTTAGCACTTAGATCTGAGTTCAGCACACCAGATGAGACATTCCCACTCCGTGCTCATAGGAGAAAATAAAGTGATAAGTGCCTGCGCTGCAGTCGAGCCCTGCTCTTCAGCAGCGAGGATTTGTGCCGAGGGAAAGGCAGGGCCAGTGTGAACCACAGCAGCCACAGGTGGGAAGAAGTAGAAAGAAGCAAAGAAGCATCTTGATTTGTGCAACTCTCTCTATACAATATCTGGGTGAAAATCGATGTGGGCTTGGGATAGTGAGAGTGAGCAATCAAAGAGGAGGTGAGAGTTGGTTCTGTTCAGTCTTGGGTCCATTTTCTGCTTCCAAGGTTATAAGGTATGTTTGGATATTTTGGTGTTTACTTAAAAAGTAGTCTTGCAGTCTGGAAGTCTTGTAAATTATTTCCTTTAAGTATGGAACAAGAGTAAGGGTTTATGTGTGTCTGTGCAGTGTGTCTTTCACCATCTGGTTGTCCCCACAGTCTCTGATATTCCTCCCCCAGGAACACCACTCGATCTTCCATCTGTGCCTCACTGGTTCTTTGGGCTCAAAAAATCATTCTCCCTCACTTCTGAGCTCACAATTTCCTTTTTGTGTGCCACATGACATCAAAGAACCACAAACTCACCAACCTGGCCTCAACATTTACCTTGGTTTCCTGGGCTGAATAGCTCAGATTTGGCCAAAAAATTTCAAACAGCACTGAGTAGAATACAGCCTCAACTTGAGCTATCATGTCTCTTCTAGCTCTAGAGTTTCGCTACCAAATCCAGTTGTAGAACTCCTCATTAAGTGAGGGTATCAAAAAACCCATCTATTAAATTGTATTATATGAGATAAAGATCAACAAACTTATATATCCTGCATTCATGTGGCATCCTGTGTCATAAACTGTGCTTTGCAGAAATTCCTTCTCAACGATTTTTCACAGCTATTTACAGCCTGCTCCCATTTGAAAAATGTCTGATATCCAAGAAGAAAAGACCTGCGAAAATATCGCTTTTTCTGAAGCTGAGCACTGCAGAAAGATTTTACTTTGAGTTACTTTGCCGGGAATGGCTCCAGCGAAACATAAATGTCGTCTTCCTCCCCTGGAGCATGGAAGGGCCGTACTTCCCCTTGGGTAGCAAACTTTGTGAAGATATTACTTTTAGCCAGCTGCCAATTCAAGGATAACACAGGATTCACCTACAGAAAAGACTTTCAAACACCAAAATCCCACAGCGGACACGAGGCACGGGGGTGAAATCCCAGCTTCCACCGTCGCTCGGCGTGAGCCGTGCGCTCCAGCCGCACACAGCCGCCCCCTGCGCAGCCCCCGGGCGAGCAGAGGGGACGGAGGATTGATTTCCCGGGATGCGGGCACCCCCTGGCACAGCGGGCTCTGCTGCGGGCTGAGAGCATTGAACGGGCGCTGCTCCGAGCACAAGGATGCTCCCAAGCCTTCCCCACCGCCCGGGCCCTGGAGAGGCAATTCCTGCTGGAAATCTCCCTTATCTGCTGCCCCCATCTGCGGGACGGGCTGTCAGCCCCATCTCCGGCTTATCGATCCCGAGGGTTGTCCCAGCTCTCCAGCTCGGGGGATTTAGAGTCGCGCCCACGAAGTGTGAGCGAGCTGTGGTAAACGCCGCCTGATCCTTATTGAAGCAGATTGCAAGGATCCCCTTGAAATGTCACCGTGGGCTTACAGAGAGAGCAGAGTGAAATCATCCAGCCATCAAGTGTTTCCCTGCAAAATGTAAATTCGGGGAAAGTGAGCACAGGTAACTGTGTGAGAAAATGAGGCCTGGAAAATAATGGAGGATCAAACTGAGGATTTGGTCCAATGCTCACAAGAGCCTAAGGGAAAGTCTAACAAAATTTGCATTTAAATGGCTCTGGGCAACCCCTGGCAACAGTGTGTGACACACCTGTGTGTGCACACAGGTCCTGGCAGACGGAAACACAGCCCGACATCGATTACCTGCAAGGACCTGTGGCAGAAGGCAAGGCCCAGGATTTCAGCCTACAGTAAGAGAATAAATAGGTATTAAAACCTATTTATCGTGAGCAGAGTTTTGGACATCTAATTGCTGTAGTTTGTTAGAGGAACAAAAAGATCTTCCCTGGCTTCAGCCATATCCACGGGGATTAATTCATCACTTCAAAAACAACTCATTGGAGGAATGCCTTCTTTGATTCTTTATTCTCACATTAATTAGGAGCAATAAATACCCCAGATACACTCAGTACTTAAAACATTAGTAGAAATAACCCTGCCACACATCTCAAGAGGACAGCAAAGATGTTTGGGGTGGGAGCCTCCAAAGGGACTCCCCTTAGTGGGACAACCCCTGCCCTCCCACCTGCCATGGCCACAGGCTGGGCACGACTGTCCTGGTGGGGGCTGCAGGAGGCATCAAGGCCATGGGTGGTCTCCAGCAATTTTAAGGAACAGGCTTTTTTCTGCACTGAACCCACAAAGCACCACGTGCTCCCTGTCAAACCTCCCAGCCCATGTCTCATACCCAATGGTGACTTTGCTTCTGTTAACAAATTCCCCATAGCAGGGAACCTGAGTCCAGGAAGACAGAGAAAAAAAGAAAGGAGAATATTTTGTGCTGAAATATAAAATTTAAATCAATTTGATCCTTATTCAAGAGAAAAAAAAAAAAATCCACACCAAAAAACGAGGTGACTGAAAATTTCTACAGAGAATTATTCTGAGAGGACTGAACCAAACTCTGTCTTCTCCACAACTGAATTTCAAGATGATTTGTCATTTCTCCTGCTCGAGGACACCCTGCCCATCAGTGGGATCACTCACCTGGACAAAGCCATCCCCTGGCTCTGGGGGCCAATGTCCAGCAGTCTCCCAGCCAGGACTCCTGCCCACAGGAGGAGGCTGGAGGAGCAGGGGGATGCCAGATTTGCAGCCAGTTGCTGTGGGCTGCGAGTGCTGACACCTCAACCTTTCCTCGTACCCTTGGAGCGCCCGGCTCGAGGGGCGGCTGCCTTTATCTCCTGCTTGTTTAAGGTAATTACTGCTTGTATTTCCTCCCTGCTGGTTCTGCTGGAGCGGAAAAGGCTTTGGCCTTCACTTCACTATACAAAATAAAGAAAAAAAAAATCTGGTTTATAAACACCACTTTTTCTATACTTTCAAAGGCAGGTTGTAGGGTGAAAGCCAGGAGAATGGTCCCTATTTGGAAAGCAGGCTAATAATAATGATGAAGTTGCTGCAGGGAAATCTCTTGTCGAGCCTCCCTGAGCACTCTTTGTTCCCTTGGTAGTAAACAATTATCTTTTAAAGATGCTCTGCTGTCTCCACCACTCACCCTGCTATAAGATATTAAACAACCCCAAAAAGCAGCCCAATTGTGTGCAAAGAGTGGATTTCCTTTCAGAAAGGGTGGGAATTTGCAACTCTTTAAAGACACTTAGTGTTAATTAAAACCCATGCAGCCCAATGAGAAATATAGCACCGTTTTTCAAGGAGGGATGAAGTCAGTCCTATTAGCAAGTGTTTTGTTACCATGCTAAAATATGCTTTTTGATTCTTAAAATTCAGCACTTACTACTGATGGAAATCAATGGTTTGTGCTCCATAGCAATGAAAGTGACTCGAAAATACCCCATAGTATGCTAAAAAAAAAAAAAAATGCACCTTCATGTTTTACAAGGAAATCATAAAAATAAAACTTCTTTTTAAAGTACATTTTGGAGGAAAACATGTAAGCAATAAGGAATACAGAAATTCTTCATTTAAAATCTACCTCACCGTCAGCAGTGTGTTGATTTGAAATGCTTTGCCTTTTTAACTGTTCCCCTCCTCCTAATAAGCACTGCATCCAATTTGTATGTTATTCTGATGAAATGGTTTAAGCGAGAGAAAATGAGTAGTTTGAAAAATAAAGGAAAGTTCTACAGAAGAAATGAAGTGCTATCATTGAAATCTTTATTTATGTGAAAAGAAAGGGCTAAAACATTACCTCAGAATTCAAGATTACAACATCAGTAGGATATAAAGTAAATCCATTCTCGTAGTGAAACATCAGAAACCATAATCCTTTTTCAAAGACCTTTTGTTATTTTAATGTCTGACAAATTATGCTTTTTTAAAAGAAGAAAAACACTTAGATTTAAGAGGTTTCTTTTACTTCAGTAAAAGTAGTTTCACTATTTAAAAGTTTTAATTTTCTGTAACCAATAGTATTTACTATGCTGGCTAAGTATTAACACAAGAGTAAGGTTACTCTAGCCTCAGTAGGACCAAATACAAAGTTGCTACCAAAGACTTTTGCATCAAGTTGTTATGGCAACTTAGCATTCTAAAAAGTATTAAGTTTGAGCAAAAGGTTTTGTTTTGCTAATTTGGTTGTTTTTCCTTCAGGTTTTGAAGCTGTTAAGTGTTATAGAAATGTTACTTCATTATTATTCAAATGATGGCAGGTCTCAGAACATATTTAAAACTTGTTTATGTCACAAGATGTTCCAGGGTGATGTCCAAGGACCCAGCACTGACTTTAGAGAGAAACCCTTGACCTCAGTATGAGCACAGGAGTCATCCCACAGCAACCCTAGCATTAAGAAACAAGGATAAGGAGAAAAAACCTGCATTATTTGCCTCCAGTGTACTAAAGGAGAGGCATGATGGATGAAGGGATGGAAGCAGGCACCCTTCCCTTGTGCATCCGGAACCCCTCATTCATGTGTTCATGTTTATAAGCAGAAAAAATAAGTTCCTCATGATGTTCTGGACTCTTGACACCACATGAAGAACTGGAAGAGTGAAACAAGCTCCTGAGAGCTCTGCATCCAAGGGACAGGTTTTGACTGGTGCAGCCATGGCAGGAAATCGCTGTAGGAAGCCTGTTTTGGGTGCCACAGGTGGGGAAGAAGGTGGGGAAGAGACAGAATTATGGGTTTAGAACCCCATAATGAACCAGAGCTCAGGATCTCTGTCACAGCCATTCCTCTTGGAACACTCCCAGTGCTGCAGGTCCCAGCTCAGACCCTCAGCTCCCAAACCCTCCCCCAGATGTGCAGCACAGCCTCCCTCACATCCCAGAGCTCTGGGAGCCCTGGCAGAGTCCTGGCTGTGCCACCCTGCCAGCTGGGGCAGGGAGCACTGGAGCTCTCCCAGAGGAGCAGGAACAGCCACAGAACCTGCAGAGTGGCCAGGGCTGATTTGCCTGGGCAGCCTCAGGGCTGTATGGCCCAAAAGTTCTGCTGCCTTCCTCTCAGACTGGCTCTGGGGGCTTTCCAGTATGTACTAAAAGAAAATAAGAGAGCAAATGAATTCTGTCCCTCATGAAACAAATGCTATTTTTTTTTTTTCACATTGACCAATTTTCTGAGGTTTTAAATGAAACTGGAAACAATGGGGAGGTTGTGTTGCTTTAATTAAACTTTGATTTATCTTTTTTCCTCACCATGCCTCTAACTCTTTCCTCTCCTTGTTTTCCTATTCATCTCTTTTCAAGGAGAAAGGTGGGTGGAAATAAACTGGGAAATCAAAAAGAAAACCAAAATTTTCAAAAATAAAAACCTGATATTCATGCGACCATAACAGATTTAGAGGACAACAGAATGAATTTATTCCTTAAATCTGAAATTATGTTTTCCTTCTTTTGCAGAAGGGGATCAATCTACTAAATACCTACATGGCAAAAAAACCCAAGAAGCTTTTCCTCTCAAATTCTGCCAAATCTTGCATGAACTTAGGCAAATGATTTAATTTGCCAGTTTCTCAGTGCACTGTTTGTGCAGTGAGAACAATACCAATTCCTGTTTCTCATCCCTTTGTCTTGTTTATTGAGATAGTCACTACTCCAGGGAGTACACAATCTCTAATTATGAGCAACCAGCACAATAGTACCCTGATCTCTAGGACCTACCGCAATACAAAGGACTAATAATCATCACAAGTCTTCTGTTCTGATGCATGGTCTGCAAGAGTTATGAATACTAACATATGCTGGAAAGTTCCGTTTAATTTTATGTCTTTGAAAGAAAATAAAAGCCTGTTTTTCCCATTGGTGCCATTTATGCAGGCTTCTACTTTCCAGGAAGCTTCTGCCTTTCCATGTCTTCCTTGTCCCTTTCAAAACAGAAATAAAAGTCTCACTAAATAAAATAAAGATTATGAATGGCCAATCATTTTCCTTCCTACCAGTTATTGTCACCCAGGAACATGCAGCAAAGGATGTCTACATTATCATTCAGTTTCACAGGGATCTGCCAGCTGCTGGCCATATGCTGAATCCTAAAAGGAATTATCCATGTTTTGTGCTGTCTGTACATGTCTGATTCCCTGTTTATGTACTTTTACTTGATTATGGCATATTATAAATCCAGTTAACTTAACTTTTATGGTTAGAATCCAAACCCTCCAGTTGTT
Organism: Sitta carolinensis; assembly: GCA_032173965.1. Taxonomy (NCBI): domain Eukaryota; kingdom Metazoa; phylum Chordata; class Aves; order Passeriformes; family Sittidae; genus Sitta; species Sitta carolinensis. The sequence continues at coordinate 29,407,576 of CM063287.1, forward strand.
GAGGGGTGTTATTTTTTCAAATGAAATTCCTCTGTCAGTGTGGAAAGTTTATGCAGCAATAAATGGGATGAAAACAGTCAAATTTCATACAAACGCATCAAACACAACCCAAAAAGTCTGTGGGATTTCATTTTCAATGACAGACCTTCTTTAGAGTTTGCTTTTTAATGATGTGATAGCATGTAATAGCAGAAAGAATTTCCCATCAGCTTCCACGGCCCTGTCCAGAACCTCTGTCCCCAAAATGACTCTTATGGTTCCTACTGTGGAGATCCCTGGCCATCCCAGCACTACAGGGCCAGGAATACATTCCTTCACCCCCCTCTCCATCCTTAATGAGAGGGGTCTGTGGGGCAGGGAAGGATGAAGTGAATTGCTAACAGAGGAAATAGCTGACCTGGGAATTGAGCTGCAGTTGCTCCCTCAAGCAGGAGCCAAACCACAGGCTATTGTTTGCTGTTGAAGCCTGTGGACATCTCCAGACATTTAAGTCAGATTTTGTGAGCGATCTTGCTATGCACACACTCATCTTAAAATGATACAGCATGTACAACACCGAGGCAGGCTTCTATACACCCAGGCCATGGTAAATCTTTACTACAAATGCATCCTAAAATGCTTCTTACACAGGAGACTTATTTGTCAGAATGCAGGAACATATCCCTTGGGGATGCAGATTGTTTCCTCAGGACTCAAACATTCCCACGTGGTAAAATGAAGTAGGAGGATCCAGTGAAAGGAGCTCTTGCTTCTCATTTAATTTACTACCTAATACTCAGCAGCCCAAGATTTATAAGACACTACAGAACTGTCTACATGTTTCCCCTTGTGGCAGATAGCAGATAACTGTTAATAGACTTGCTCAGAAAGTTTATTTAAAGGAAGAACTTAACTGTATTATTTTTCATGGAGGTGTGAACATTGCTTAAGGAGCTTAAGTCTCCGTGTATAAGCATTATCAGATAGGTTCATGAGGATGCTAATGTGCATTAATATGAAACTCCAAACCAGCTTTCACTGGTGTATGTAGATAGGCCCATTTTGTAAATAATGCCCTCTCTGATATTGCAGAGTTCTGGGATTGCTGAATGCATTATTGTTTCCAAATATAATAATATTAACCCATACTACACACCTTCTCTATCCTCTTTCTGCAGCTCCTGTTAAATCAACAACAAAGCCACTCATGCAGAACCCGGTTTCCTCTACAGCTGCCCCTGGCATCTGCCTGGGTAAGATTTTGTCTGCCCTTTCACACAGGACCATGCAGATGTTGTAGCAAAGCCAAGGTGCTGCAGGGGCTGCACATCACTTCTCATTTTCACTTGTCAGATGCACCCATATTTTCCAATCCCGCTCCCAATTTGAACCCTTTACCACAACAGTCAGTAGCTCCACGGGTGGGGCTGGGCTCTGGTTTCCAAACACTGTGACAGGGATGTCTGACCCCTTCCCATGCAACTGAGCACCCTTGGAACCTTTGGCCTCCAGCAAGAGGGGAAGGCACACACACCACACTGCTCAGCACTTTGCAGGATTTAACCCACTCTGCACATGCTGCGTGGTGATGAAAACGTGATTAAAGGAGAGTATATTACATTATGTCCAGCTTTAGAAAATATTTTAATGGAATAAAGAAAGAGCCATACATTTTCTCTTTTTTTGGTTTAGATGTAAGGTTCACCTTTTGGTATTTACAACTTAAAGCTCTCCAATATTGGGTTAGCTAATAGGATCCAGACAATGAAGCTGACTACAGGGAAAAGCAAGAGACTGTTTTAGTTTCACCAGCCAAGGAGAAGAAAAGACCCAGCTTGATAAATGGTGAGGAGTATATTAGATGTTAAAAAATATTTCATTTTTAATAATCCTAGGTGTTACTGACAACCCAGGTAAAAAGTAAAGTTCATTTCTTCAAAATATATTTAATCTGACAGTATCCCTTTAATTAAGTAGCAATTTAGATTTTCTTCCCCTCCACATACAAAGCTTTAATGAAACATGAAAGCCACAAAAGAAATTTGTGTGTGTTTCATGGCGAGGCGTGAGGAATGATTTTCTGTTTAAATTCACAGGCAGTCGCTATACAAATAACATTTAATATTTGTCGGAAGTATTATCTGCCTTTTTCCCTCACAGCATTACATTACTAAGGTAATAAGTACATGAGAATACATGATTTCCTGGCTACTGTATTGAATATGCACCTTTAAACAAAGTTAGACTTGGGAATTTACCCATATCTTAAAATGCTAATCTAACTCTAATTAAAAGGCCAGTGAATACGCTTTGCTGGGTTGCAGTTGCTGGAATATGACGAGCAAATTGCGATGGCATGCACGACTGCAGCAGAATGACAATGGCAGAGCTGCAGCCACCGGGGGAAGCCAGGGCAGAGCTGGCACAGGGGCAGGGAGGAGGCACTGCTGGAGCTTGCCACTCTCCAGGTGTGGCCAGCCACAGCCTTTGTTCCTCATTTTGTAGCTGCTTCCAGGCTATGCTGAAGCAAAAATTTGGCTGCTCCTGCACCCCACGCAGTCCCTGTAATACATGCAGCTCCCTGCTGCACCCAGTGCAGCGCTGGGCTCTTCGGGGAGGACAACAGCCTGCCTGGGGAGGAAAAGCCAAACGGCAGCGTTGCCTTCCTGCCACAAAAACAGCTCGTTTCAGAGACTTCTTCGACCCCACAAGCCTCAGTGTTAAAGAAGCATAAGGAGATCAGATAAATATTCCTAAATGAGATTCTATGTCCAATATCTCCTGCAAATAACCATCTTGTTGATCTTCATGTCTTCGAATTAGAAGAAAATTAAAACCCTGGTTGTAATACAATTTGGGAGTATGGCCTATGAGCTCTCAAGTGCATGCCTCTTTTGAACTGAGTGCAGTCCTCTTCAGAGGTAATTATTGCATGATGATAGCCAAAAATTGCCTTTAAATTCCTTCTTCCCACACAAGCAAAGCCAAAATTTAATTCACGCTAATTAAAAACTTTGGTTAAAAAAAAAAGGTCATATTTTTCGAAGCAGTCTTCTTAGATGCCATTTTAAAAGGATTTGAAAGTTGGAATTTCCATGAACCTTTACTTGCATCCCTAAAGCAGATTCCATCCTTCCTTTTCGCAAAGATTTTTGTCCAAAACATGGCAGAATTTGGCATGTGTCCCCCTTACAGAGGATCTGAAGAGCTCAGCTGTGGAGTAAGCAGTTTTGAGATTATACAAATAAGCCTGAAAGCAGTCACTTTGCTCAGACCAGACAGGAGATTCTTCCTCACCAAGGTTCTCCCTACAGGTAGCAGTTGAATTTTGAGTTTCCCATCTGGACTGGAGTCTGGAGGACATCCTTCCCACAGCTCAGGAATTATCTCAGCCACTGAGGCACCAGGTACCCCAGGGCTGACTGATCCTCCCTGAAAGTGCAGAGTCAGTGTGTGTAAACAATGGCATTTCCAGGGGATCTGAACGAGAATGCCAGTGCTCGGCGTGAATGCAGGAGTTCATTCACAGCCTCCCTGAGAGGCAGTGGCAGGGTCTGAGTGGCTCTGCACACAGCCTCTGGCAAAACCAGAGACTGCAGCTGAGCAGGAGCATTTAAGAGATCAGTAGCATTTTGCCAGTGGGCTCTGGGATGGCTCTGTGTGTCTCAAAAGCTGGCTCAGAGCACTTTTTCCAGGGTGTCACAGTGAAATGGTGCCAGTGCTGGATACTGAACTGTGCCCTTCTGAGGAACGTCCATCCAGATTCTTTCAAACAAGGCTTAGGGACTCTCAGAAGGTTTGATGGAGTGGACACAGCCCCACACTGCCAGAGCTGCGCAGACTTGGGAGTGGAGCAGGCTGGTTGCTTGCCAGCTTGGACAGGATGATCTTAGTCTGGCCTGCAAAAGACCATGGAAAAATATCCAGAGTCCCAATCCATACCTTAAAAACAAGAGCAGGCTGTCGTTTCAAGGGGGTGGGGAAGATTTTTTTTCCATATTGCTTTTCTTTTCCTTTGTGAGGGAGGATCTTATTATGGGCACAGCTGAATTTCTAGATGAGGTAAATTCTCCCTGTTACAAGCCCTGCTTGATCTCACTATCACAAACTGTATCCACACCTCTAACATGTTCCTTGACTGCCACTTCTATGTTTCCCCTGCTCTTCAATCAGAGATAAATAAACGAAAGGCAGCATGATGCCTGTTATCTAAAAAGATTCAGGTAGAGCAAGTATCATAGCACAATCAGGCGCTTGAAAATTGTATTTTCCTGGAAAGGACTTTTACTTGCCTTTTTGGATCATACACAGAGAAAGTCCAAGGTCTAGAGGGAGAAAATAACTCTTAGTAACCGAATGTTTGAACATTCATACAGGATTAATTACTTGTTTTATTTTTTTTTCTTTAATTTTAAATGACTGTACTGCTTGCAAAAGTGAGAAGTAAAGACTCTGATCTATGCCAGGCACTTAGTACATGCAAATACTCTGCAAGTTTTTCCTATCTTGAAGAATTTCAGCATAAACTACAAAGGCAAAGTGGACTGAACTGATCCCTGGAGAAAACATGTGCAACTCCACTTACATAAAAAGACTGCTTGCTTCAATAGATCTGTGCCCATTTATCCTCAGGATGAATTCACACATTTTTTTCTATTATTAGATGGACATCCTATTTCTAATGGAGTCTATGTGATCTAAGCATTTCTACTTATTTTTTCTAGAAGTAAGATTCTGTGCTTAGAGGATGAATTGCACTGCTGAGCAGTGCTGGAAGGATCAATTGAGGTGCATTAACATTTGCAGTGCCATTATGCTCCATGTGAAATACTGGGCTCTATAAGAAATTCCAAACAAAGCGTCTGCTCAGTGTTGGTAAAGCAAATCTTTTGTCTGTGGCATATTTCACCAGCAAATTAGTGCAACAAGGATTAAACAGCTCTTGAAACGTCATCAGAATGGATGAATTTCACAACAAATAATGAAAGAATTGTGCCTAACAGTTATTCCCCAAAACCTATTTCAATAAAAATTTGCATGCTCACTGTCATGATGGCTCATAAAGTTCTAGTTAACATTTACTTAGGACAATAATTAGGTCAATTGAAACACAATACAAAACGTAGGCAGAACGTGTAAGAGGGTTATGAGCAGTGGAAAATAGGTGCTCATTGCAGGGTAGGTGTGAATCACAAGAGCTGCAGCCAGGTTCTCACTGTGTAAAAGTCAAATGTCAGGGAGCCTGTGCTTGGTTACAATTACGTGAGATCAACTCCCTTTATCCTGTGAGTCAGACTCTCCGCAGCCTTGGCCAACTTTCCTAACCCATCTGTGCTATCATTTGGGAAGAAAAAAAAGCGTTTTCACCCCAATACTTGGGCCCTTGTGAGCGAATGGTCCTGACTGAGCTGTGGGCATGGCCAGTGTGACAGGAATGAACAGCACTGACCGAGGGGCAATCCAACTCCAGGAGGATTTAGTTCACATCTGTGCAAGCAGCTCGTGTTCTCTCTACACCAGAGGGAGCTCAGGCACGAGGTTATGCTACAGCTTTATTTTCCATATTGTGTGACCACAGGGAGGGAGACATTTACAGAAATGTTCTCACTAGATTACACTGAAGACCTGAACAGTTTGTATAATCTGTGAACTTCCTCCACCTGAATTAAGGGGCTCTGCTGATGAAGGTGCATGTGCTCCACGTTGGCACCAAAATGTGTCCTACACGATCTGTCTGGGAGATTTTCCATCTCTTACCAGTCTCTCTACAGTGGTGGCAGCAGTGACTGGTGAGGATCTGGCAGCAGTCATCTGGTTATCTTATGTGACAGTAACAAAAGGGATGTGTCAGCTGTGATAAGCTCTCATTGAACAATCAAACATTTTTGGAAAGGTAATTTTTTTGTTATTACAGCAGCAGTTGCATTGAATTTCACAGAGATCACATGCTGAAATATAAACAACATCAGGCAGCCTTTAGGAAGGTGTTTAGCACTGCCCTGTACCTAAATAATATACGTTATGCACTCTCAACTTCTTGAAACCAAGCATTTTTTTTAACAAACTCTTCCAGGGGAGCTGGAAGAGTTTCCATGGGACATTTGCCTTTATCTCCAGACCTCAAGCCTTTTCTGATCTCAGTTACTCCCCACTTCCTCCCCCTGCTTCAATATACCCTTTTCCTTGCATCAAAGAAATAGGATCTGAAGCCTGGACATCTCACAACAGTCCCTTCTCCAGAACTCATTCCACTTCAACATCCTCAAGACTGTGAGAAAGCAAATATTCCAGAAACTTCAGAGCTAAGGCACAGATTTTTTGGCGGAGCCCCTAAAATCCACTGGGAATCTCAATGTGAGGATCTGTAAACATCTGCTAGAATGCTGACAACACGTAGTGCTGGGATCACTGAAAATTAATGCAGAAGAAGAGCTCAGGCACCTGCAGGCAGTTAAAATGTAGGAGAGCTCTTTCCTTTGACAGGCTGTGTCAGCATTTAAGTGCTAGATTGTTTAGCAGCACCAAGTACAGCACTGACTGTTTAATTTTCTCCACCTAACAGTTACCTTAAGATTTTAAAGATTTATACACCCTTCTGCAGTCAGCATTGAAATTGGAGCCAATATCCACACCCCATAGCAAATGCAGGTCCATGTCTCCAGTCCTTTATTTTCATACAAATTTTGTCACACTTATTCTAGTTTGACAAGTTTTGGAGTAAAGGCTCCCCTTGATTGAGGGCAGCAGAATATGATCCCTGGAGATTAGTCTGTGTCTAAATTGTTCCACTTCCAAAAATCTGGTAATATATTATTAGAGCTAAGGCTTTTTGATTGAATCAGAAAATTAATTACATCAGATAATTCTATGCTTCAAATCCATAATTATATTTAACAACAACGGTGTCCAGCATTATCATCAGCTATCCAAAACAATGAAGGTGACTCCAGGGGGAATGCTGAGACTAAAACTGAGCACAGGGCCCTGAGTACAGTATGACTGGAGATAATGCCAGTATAAGACATTTTTCTCTCCCTCTCCTCTTCTACAGCAATCTCATCCTTTTGCTCTCACTCCTCAACCCATTCTCTACTACTCCCCCCAATAAGCTCTGTGCAGTTATTCGTGGATGTGCATTCTAAACCAGATCACTGAAAAAGGACTGCTTTTAAAAAAGACACTTTTCCTTTAGGAAGAAGAGATTGGAAAGGAAGCAGCCACTGCTCAAACACACCTGAGAGAGCTAACCTTGAGGCCTGACCCCAGTGGCAGGCAGTGCACACCAGCCTGTGAGATGTGACACTGAGCTTTAAAAAGCCTGCTAAAAGTATGACATGAAACAGCAGCTCCACAGAGCTGGGAAAAACATGCTGTTGCTTAACAAAGTGTACCCAAATCCCTTCCCTGAGCTGATCTTTAAAAATTAAAATGACTTAAAGCTAAGCATATTTAAAAGTGTTGTTTGTTAAACAAACAAACAAAAAAGATAGCAAGAGAAGCAAAGGCAATAATTCTTAACAAAGAGCATTCTGTGATGTCTGTTTCTGTGAGAATGGCCCTTGGCATTGCAGTGTTGAGAGTAGAGGACATTTTACAAACGTATTTCTAAAAAGAGGAAGTATTCAAATTGGAAATGCCCGTTTGGCTGACTCTCCCCCTTTGCAGCTTGTGTACTCCTCCAGCAGATAACAGAGAGGACAGCTCTTGCTAGCAGGCTGCTCTCAATACACTCTTCATTAACTTGCAAAAAATAGAAGCTCCATCCTACATTGTTTGATGGTAATTAGAAGCTGAATCATGCGATACGTCAGCTTTCTGATGTTCTTTGCATGTTTACACTTTATACCAGCACATTACACCTAGTTTCATCCTGTGCTATTACAGAGTATAGTTTGAGGAGCTGGTGATATACCTCAAATGGAATTGTAGAAAACATATTTTTTTAAGATCCACAGAAGAGGAATCATTGTTAAAACAATCTCAGTGATCCTTGACTATGCTGGGAGTCTTTTCAATTCACAAAAGAATGTGGTAAGTTTTCATCACAGTTGCAGATGATTGGACAGAATTAGAGTAATCAGAGAAGATGCAAATTATTTTTCTTCCCCTCTTTGGGCAGTACTGGTACATTCAGGGCACTACTAGTTTGGAATTAATATGGGTCTGTACCAGTAGAGGCCAACTGGCATTTCTGTATTAAAGATCTAACAAGGTCAGCAACCACTTCTCCACAGAGAAATCCTTAAAAGACAACAAACACTATATTAGCTAAGAGAGTCCACAAGCAGCATTGCATTTAGCTTGATATCTGAACTTGCCTTTTGGGCTACGTGAATGTATTGCTCATTTCAGAGAGGCTGTGATAAAAAGAGGAACAAAATTCTCTTTCTGGCTACCAGTAAGCAGTCAGTTCTCATCTGGGTAAAACCTCTTATTTCTGTATTTATCTTCTCTCCTATATCACATCTATTTTCCTCAGTTACAGCAAAATCTGCCAAAGGCTGACTCATTAGGACACGTAACATGGAAATACAAATGTTCATTTCAATCTGTGGTCACTTCATGCCAGCCTGCAGTCACTTCCATCTGTGAGTCAGGCAGGCAGCACACCTGGGAAACTCCAACAGGAATGAACATACCATTTAAGTCAGGATGATGGTTCAATATCAGAGAATGAGCATGACGAGCACAATCACATGTAAAACAGGTGGAACCCCTTTTATAAAAAGCTGACTGTTTGCATTTCTTAGTGTCTGTTTAACTCCTATGCTTTTCAGGGCAAAATATTTTATTCCAGGTCCGATTACAAGTAAAGAAATAGAAACCTCTCAATCCTGTTACAATCCCACAGAAACTGGGAAGACAAGATTAGATGGTTAAATAAACACAGCTGGAGACAGATCAAAGCAATGTAGGCATTTTTGAACAAGAAAGATGACAACTTTTCTCAAATGAAATTCGGGCTTTTACTTACTCTCATGATGCTCAGAACAGCTGCAGTCAATATCGCAGTTCTTTTACTCTCTCGGTGGGACAGATGGTAATGAAGTGCCCAGTTCCAAGGACTTTCAAAGAAGTTTGGGCACCTGCCACAAAATTGTTCAAGACTGATTTCTCTCTGTTATTCTAAGCTTTGACCAAACAGCAAACCAGGAGATTCCTTCCACTCACCACTTCACCGTCAGCCAGGAGCTTGCCCTCACATAAATTGCTCAACCTTTGTACTCCTCTTTTTAGCCACCCCCTTTGTGAAATAAAAATCCCACCCTATTATTAATATATTTAATGCTTTTTAAGATGCTTTGAGCTTGCACTAAAGGTACACTATAGACACATCCGTACCTAAATTACCAACATTCAAAAATAACAGGAAAAATACTTGTTGGTGGATTAGCTACGTCTGATCAATGCCAAATAAAAATCTACTCTGGTTTTGCTAAGGTCATTTAGTGCTGTGCAATTCTCATGAGGTAAATATTTTTGAAAGTGGGGAATGCTTTGAGATTAAGCAATATATTACAGTTTTTGATCAAATGCCAGAAGCCATAGGTGAATAGGAAACAGACATCAGTACTTACAGTTCGTACTTCAGCTATTTCAAAACCCCTTGCTTCAATGAGCAAGTATTAACTGGACAGACACTCCTTCACAAATTAGAGGCTGCAAAGACTTATTACACACCACATTTATCTTTGAAACTTGTCCAACAGAATTAAACTAAAAAAATAATGATACAGATTATGGTTGCAGGCAAAAAACTATTAAAACTCTAACAACTATATATATGTTTTTATCTGTCAAACTGTCCCTGCAGCCACTCTTTGGTTAAGGAGCTCAGGAATGCAGTATTAAGAAATACAAGTAATTGTATTAGTATGCTGTTGTCAAACTTCAAACTGGCTGTATTTTATCACAGAAGCTGATAAAAGAATTTCTTGTGTAGGCCTTAAAACACAATAGAATTGCAAGAACAAGAGATGGGAGCAGAAATGAAGACACGGCACCCGAGTGAGACGTGCTGAAGGAGCATCAACACTGCTTAGTGCAACTGTGCAGAGCCACCCAACTTGCCATGGTAAGGGCTGCAGAAACCCCCCCAGCAAACCCCTCACCCTGGCACAGCACCCCAGTGACAAGCCCAGTTCAGAGCCCACGGGAGAGCGAGGCTGCAGCAGGCCAGGATGCGCCAGAGACAGCTTTGCTCAAACAACAGACATTGTGAAAGGACGTTCTACTTTCCAGGTAGTTTCTTGGGTTACTCAAGAGAGCCACACTTGGGCAGCTACACGATTTTTTTCCTCAAAAGACTTAAGGCTGCTCAGGATATCAAGAGAGTACTATGACTGATGTTGGATGAAATATGAAATTGTGGTGGAGAAAAAAACTGGGGCAAAACCGGTGCATGCATTTGTGTTTTTCAGGACTTCTGAGAGAGGGGAAGCACTTCAGCAAGGTTGCCTTTACACTGTTGCCTAACTCAAGATAGCATCAAATGAACTTCTAATAAATATTTGGCTTCACAACAGACTTGTACTGATATTTCTATTTTAAGTACATTCCTCTAGATCGGTAATTTCAGTCAGACAAGGAGATATTGCAAACTTCTCATCTGCTAAATTATCATTACATGTCAAATTTAGATCAGTGTAAGAGGTTATATATTTCGGCTGATTAAAAAGCTTTCCTTTAACTAAAACAAGCATTTGGATTGGTTTAACACAGTTAAACAGGAAACATTAAGTCTCAGAATGCACTTTGAATTGTTTGGACAAAATTTACATCACAGACAAAAACTACTAAAAAAAGGCATCAGCACAATGCAGGACATTTAAAAACAGATCAGCAATTTAAGAAGATAATTATTAAAGGTACAGTTCTGCATTAATTTATTTCTTATGTATTTATATGAACTCTATAAGGCAGAATTAGGCTTTTGTATTGTGCTTGTTAGAGATTTTTGAACATGATGTAAAACTGGAAATCAACTTTCAGTGTACAGTTTAGGTAGATAATGTTTGAAATGTGGTCATTTTCAAATTCATCACACAAGTCACCCGATGTAAACATTCTACAGACTTCCTAAACAGTTCCACTATTAATGGTTTAACATAAAACTATTTGTTTTAGTGTAAAATATTACAGGTAGATGGGCAATAGCTGTTTTTTGAGGGCTTGGGTTTCTGTTAAAGCACATTTTCAAAACAAAGAACATTGATCCTTGCAATTAGATCAAGATCTTGACAAATACTGTTACTCTTAAGAGCAATTACTGCAAAAAAAGAAAATAACTTATTTAATAAATGATACTTTAAAAGGTTTAAGGGAATGCTGCTGGCATGTTTGGCATTAATTATCAGCAACATTCAACTTTTCAGTAGATAACAAAGAGCACCCATCTTCCAGGTGCTTAGAAAAAACACCCAGAGATTATGGACAGAGTGCCTGCAACTTCTGAACAGGAAACATTTGGAAAGATCCTGCTGCAGGGTCATGGTGTAACCTGTGTGTTTACACATGCAAACATCAATTCACCTCTCCAAGCTCTTCACTAGAGATAGCACTTGCTTCCTTCCACACAAATGTTTGCAAAGCAACACAGTTTGTAAACTATAGTGTGAGATTTATGATGTTATACTGCAGAAACCTGTTTAGCCCCCAATTTACAATCCTGGCAATTGTATTCAACTCTGTCATCATAACTAATTACAGCTAACTGCAGATTACCATATTGCAAACTCTCATCTGTGTGAAAGAAATATGATGTTAAAAAAAAAAAAAAAAAAAAAGAATCAAATATCCTGAGGGCTAATGAACAAAAATGCACTATTCCATCTTGGACTGCAAACCTGAACTTCGAATTGCTGCCGTAAAACTTCAAATTGCTATTTGTTGGCAAGTTGTTTTAGCCCCAAGTACTTACACAGTAAATCACCATTACACTAATACCATACCTTTGGCCTGAAACGTATTAATCTTGGTTAACAATAACTGACATTTACATTACCAATTCAATTCAGGCATTGTGGTGACTAAACATACATGCAAGAGCTTCAGGGAGAAAAGTTATGAGTTTTGAATGTGTACTTACTTTTCACTGAGAACAATTTTGGAGAAACATTATCATCAATTCTTATTATAATCCTATAACATAAACATTCAAATCCTAATTGATCTGTAAAACATTTGACTTGGAGTAAAATCTGCATTTGTATCTTGGGTGCAGTTAACTGTACAACGTAACAGTTCAGATATTTTTTCAAGGTATTTATTTTTATATTTTCACCTGGGACGTTTAAAACCTATGTTCTTAGGAAGGAAAGCAAACTGGGAATCTGAAATATTCTGCAGAACGTGGCACCAGGATATGACCAATTGTACCAGATATTTCCAGGAGAGGGAGGATCGACATTTTTCAGGCATTTTTCTGTGTTTATATTTACTAAGGCTGTAAATGCCCTTGGTTTAAAAGAGATGGGTTGGGTTTACTCTTCTTTATTTAATGTCCTCCCCCAACTTTCAAGCAGAAAAGAAACACTTACTGCACTTAGCCTGTGGAGCCCCAGAAGCAAACATACCCCATCTCCACATACCCACACGTTGTAATTGCAGTACAGCACAAAACACATTTGGACCAAGGATTTTATTTCAACTTTAGAGTTCTCTACCAGGCTCCAAATTCATCCTGAAATGCATTATCTTTACATTTCGTATCTAGGAGAAAAATTTAACACAGTATTGATGTTTGGGTAGCATTTTTGCTGTATTATTTATAAGACAGTGCAAAAACAAGATAGTGCAGTTTAAAAGCATTAAGATAAATACAAGGCATTTATGAGTTTTGTTTTGGGGAGTTTTACATTTAGATTTAATAAGTTGCCCACAAAAATTCTTCAAGTAACAACAGGTATCTGACTTCTGAGGAAAACAGGATGGATTACATGTATCCCATGTTGCTTTTTGTTTCCCATCTTTTCTTGGCTTCAAATCTGAAACAGAGCACAAAACCCACATTAGGAATAATGAGTGTATGTTTCAGGTATTTAACCACGTTATTCTTAACAAAAACAAAAATAAAAACTTATTTTTAATACTGTAATAAAGACATGAAGACAAATACAGCCACACAGCCACCACTTTATTTCTGAGAAAGCCTCTGTAACTCAAGTCTGATACACTCCTAAAAAAGCCCACCAAAACCCAACAAGGTTAAAATAAACAAATAAGATTAGCACAAGCCTATTTCAACTAAGAAAACATTTAGCTGAGATTGTATTGTACACACTTAGTGCCAATGAAACCACAAACGTTTAATTCCATACTCAAATGACTTACCCCCAAGCAAGCTTCTTTTTCTTTTGAGCTTCTTGGGCAGCCTCTGCTTCTTGCTTGGCTTTTACAAAGTTGCGGCAAGCGGCAGCTTTGGCAATTTTCACACCAAGCTAAGACATGAAAAGGAACAAAGGAAAACTGATTAGATGCAAATGGCTCATATGAAATTTAAGCCTCACAAATAACTTGGTCTGATATTGTTTCTCAAAAGTCAACAGATACTAAAATATCTTTCAAATATTAGGCTGATGATGCACTATTAGACCTGACAAACAAGAATATCTCTTCAGGGAAATACAAAGGCATGGGATCCTGGGGCAAGCAATCCTTTTCACCAAATCCTTCATTTTCAAAAACAAAAGCAAAGGGCAACAGCTCTCTGGATCCTTTTGTTGGTTTGTTTTACACAGAGAGACATATCCAAATACAGTCTCCATTATTAGGATCAGTCTGTGACCTCAGCTATGCCAGCACCACAGAATCAGGTCTTACCAGTGCCAAAAACACCCAAAAAGACACTTTTATACAGGAAGAGCTGCTACTACCACACATTTTTCAGTAGAACCACTAGACATGTTTTAATCAGTGTCTGAAAATAAATGATGCAGTGTCCTTAGTGTCTATCTCCACATTACAAGCTTTTTGCTTGCAAGGGTATGATATGGCAGCTTTCCATGTAGGTGAATACCACTTCCATAACTTATCCAAACTGTGAGAATTAAGTTCACTTTAGTGAATAGAAAGCGCAGGAGGGAAAGGCAGGGAAAGGCAAAGTCGAACAGATGGAAGAAGATACAGTGAACTATGTTCAGTTTATTTCCCTTAATCAGCATTTGTAACTTGTAGATATATTTTGTGGTTGCTGCCTTGACTTGACATTATGAGTTATGACGGAATTTGTTCTCAGAAGTTACTGGTACTCTCCAAGACAAACAGTTTATCCCAAACTGCTACAAACTGATGTGGACAAACAGGTTTTCTTTCAATCCACACCCAAACCTACTGAAATTAGCAAAGAGTTTCTGACTGGATATTCTAAATTTGCCCCAAAATACCACATGAGCATCAAAGGACGGGAGACCCAAGGGGAAGAATGCTCTTTAACACCTTGGCTGAAGTTCCACTATTAATGGTAATACACCTGAATAATTTGCAGATTCTATACAGATATTTACTCCAAGAAATGCTTTATCCCAGTAAGATGAGAGAGAACTCAAGAACACATCTGCAGGTGTAGATGCAGTGACATTTTCCACAACTATCCTATCAAACACACAATAGGTAGGTGATAATTTTGTTAACAAAGCAAAAAAAAAAAAAAAAAACCAAAACCCAAACCAGCAACACTACAAGCTCTTCTACTTTATGGAGCTCTCAGGGTTCAAGAATGGAGAAAGCAGCCTTTCAGGAAAGGCAGCAAGCACAACACCAGCTTGTGCTTTGTTTGAGGCTCTAAACACTGGGAACACAAGCAGCTCAGGACTGAGCGTAACAGTTGAAAGGAAAACAGGTATTTTCATAAACATAATATTTAAAAAGGAAAAAAAAAGAACACTGAACAAGTTTCTCATCCACTATTTGCATGTGTTATAAGGTCATAAATATGTACCTTTGAAATCATCTTGATGCACAAAATACTGTGACCAGCTCCTCCAAAACTTTTATATTACCTACATACTTTTCCCCTGAGCATTATCATTTTTATTAACAGTAATTCAATGCCAACATCTGAACTGCTAAATTTCAGGTCAAAGACTAAAACATAACATTCTTTTATTTGCATTGTCACTTAATATTTAAGGGCAGCTATTAACCTTATTATAACCGCAATATAAAAATGCTTAAGAAAACTCACCTAAAATATTCAAAAAATGTTTACTTTTAAATTGAAACAGGAGTAATTATTAGTTTAAACAATAGAGATCTGATGGCTGAAGTCAGTCAGCAGAACCATGCCTTTATTAGAGGTGTTTTACCTTCTAACACACTTGAAAATTAACTTTTACTGTGTGATGAATAACGGAATCTCCTTAAAATATATTCTAGTGGCCTACTGAGCTCTAACACACATACAAATACACACAAACGAGCTCTAAACAAATGTTGCAGAAAAATCTCTTTATCTGCATGTTTTGGAAGATGGAATGAGTTCTTCAATCTTTGAAAAGTACAGAAAAAAATGGGATAATAAGATTCTCTGCAGTGTATGTGGAAGTAAAAGCAGAAGCATGTTGCAGCATTGTTATAATTTCTAGACTACATCGAGTCAAATTTTCAAGACATGAAAACAAATGTTGCATATAAACACTCACAAACATTTTAGTCAGATTAAATGTGTTCTATTCCCACCCAAACCCAGACATATATCTTCACTCCCTGCTCCCCCCCAGAAGAAATCCATAAAAGCTCAGTCAATGGATTTTACATTAAAAAAAAAAAAAAAAAAAAAAATAAAAACCCAAACCAAAAAAAACCTACACTAACATTTCAGGTCATCAGATAACTCAATAAAATACAATCTTAAAAGACGTAAGAAAGCATGAAATAAAATATATAACAACAATTTCTTGTGTAGTCAAAGTATCAGCATTTTCCATATAGAACATCCAATATTTTGCTGCATTTTAATTAAGGTGTCTAAACATTATCACAAAGAACTGCAAATTGGTCAGAGCACGCAGTAAGGAAAATTAAGCTCTAAAGGCTTTTTATCACCATATTTCAGGAACCAAGGGTGTAAAATGTTCTAATTTGGGATATATTAAAAGCCATAAAAGGTCTTTCAAAAAGATTAATGGTACTTTGCTTGGATTTAAGATAAGGGCTTTAGCTGGTTGGAAAAGCAGGGCCCTGGCTAGACCCTTGAGGCATTCATCTTTACAGCCACTTGGAAGATTTGTAAAAGCGTCTGCATAACCTCAAGCAAACGCACTGCGACATTTTTTTTTAAATTCCTTTCAATTTTACAGGTTTAAAGTGTGTAAATCATACTGGGTAGTAAAGCTGATATAATGGTTCATCCTCGTAACAGTGTATTTTGAGACAAACTTAAAAAACAACTTAGTTTCGACAGGGCAAAGCCCTTTGCATTTTGAAGTTGACCAATAATCATGTCAAATATCTTACTCTAGATGTTTAATGTGGCATAAATGAAAATTTCCTACTCATCTGAAATTGTTACCTTGTGACAAATATCTGAAGCTCTGCTTCTTTTTGAACACTTTCAAGGCATTTATTTAAAAATACCAATTATCATACTTTAACTTTTTATGGAATAACAGGTCTCTATGAAAAATATTTATGCCATTCTCTTTTGTTCTTTAATTAAATGAAAACAGATGTTTTCTGAAGTAAAGCGGAACCATTACTGGAGTACTTAAAGTGTTAAGGTCTTTAATTTTTATATCAGTTTGGTCTACAATTCCTGATTGTCTTTACTCAAGCTCAACATTAATGTCAAGCAAGTTACCTAGGAGACGAAAGAGATCAAAGAGACAAAAAACCCTCAAATGTCTGATTAATCAAGCCTGCAAACAGCTTATTTCTTTTAGCCTGCATGCAAGTATGAAAATGAGATTCTGGGAGCCGTACATTGTGCAGATTTGTTCATTCTTATCAGAACAAAGCCAGCGGCAGCTTATTTCATGGATCATTGGCACTGTCATCAGTGCTACACAGAACGGGTGACAGCTCCTCATTTTGAGGCTTGAACAAAATTAGCAAAAAGTCGGCACAAATTAGCCTCTCATCTTTTTAGTAATATGACATTATTCATTTACTTTTTATCCAATTTTTAATTTTTTCCTTGTCAGCTATCCCTTTCTAGTGTTTCTTGCACAGCATCATAAAACACTTTTAAAACAAGCAAAGAAATGCCTGAAGTTGAAATAGAATGTAAAGTTCAGGCAGAAGAGTAAACATTTTTATTAAGTTGCAACAGAATCTACTGTAACTTCCAGAAAACTTCCTGGCAAATCAGGACATTTAACATTAAATATCACAAAGACTTGAAGACTTGTCTTTAAGATAGGACTGTAAAATGTAAATGCTGAATGATACAAGTACTGAGACACAGGAATCAAGAATTGCTCCAGAAATACTGAGGTATGAAATACAAATATTAAACCTACAAAAGCTCCAACAAAACATCTATATTCAAACAGGTCCTGAAATATCCTATGATCATAGCAGAGAAGCCAAACAGCCTTTTAATATAGTGTTACAGTTTCTCATCAAATATGAATCTAGTTATTTCAGGCTTGCCTCTAGCAATGATTTTCTCCTTTTATGTTATGGAATGTTATCCATTGCTGACGTATATAAAATATATAAAGCAAACAAGAATACCGAGTGGATTTTGCAGTGAAAATTGTCCCCTTTCAATGATGTGCTCAACTTCCCCTGTAAAATACTTTGTAATACCTTTGTTGTATTTTTATGCTGTGTATTACAACATCAAATTATATTTGGATGACACAGTAATGGAGCAAGGACAGAAAACTGTTCTAATATTAAGCTCTTTCCTAGACTTAAACATTTAAATGCAAGTAACTTCCTCCATTCACGAGAAAACACAGCATTAAAAAATTAACCATAAGCTGTTAGATGCTTTACAGAGCCCCCTTATAACAAAGGCAGTTTTAAAAAAAGAACTGTAGTACTGTTTTCAGCAATTTCTTTATCTCTGTTCTTCTAAGTAAGAAAGCTTATTAACAAGCTTTGAACTTAAAATCACATTTACAATAATGTGCCATCAACAGTTTTATAAGCTAATTAGAAAAAAAGATTAATTAATGACTGGCTGCTAATAAAATGGCAATCATGAAGAAAGAAACCAGGGTGCTAAGCTTCAACTACCACCAATTAAGAGCTAATTACAAACAAATTATATATGTGTTTTGCTGTGGGCTTTAATTTACTAAAATGGTTTTAATTAAAAGAGAAAACATGCTGATTAATTGAACTGCAGAAAAAATCTACAGTATAAACTGTGCTTTGTCTGTCTCTTTAATTAGACTTGTAACATCTGAAATCTTTTTTTAAGGTTTGTTAAGGAAAAGATATACATAATTAAGGGAGCATAAGAATGTAATTCTAGGTGATAACCCTGCCATGTTCCAAAGGTTAAAAGAAAACCACCTCAATGAAGAAGAATATTTGAAATCACCTTCACTAAGGTAAGAAAGGAGATCCTTCAGATTAAAAGAACCTTCCTTTTTTTTTTTTTTTTTTTTTGGGGGGGGTGGGGGGACAGTTCTTCCACAATAAGAACTCCAAGTTAATTTGTGCTTGGTTATACTCCATATAAAATTGCATCACTTCAGGTACCTAAAAACACTGTGAGAAACTGGGAGCATTTTACGGAACTTAGAAATTTTATTTTACCAAAAGAATACGATCAGGTACTAACTCCCATCCATCTCTGACAGTAATGTCATCACAATCAATCATTTCCTACCCAGATTCTCACATGGAAACCAGTTCCCAGAATGGTTCTCAACACTTATAACCAAAAAACTGCCTTGTGTACCCCCTTTCTAATTTATATGAGTAGAGGTTACTTGCAGACAGGGGACACTAATTTGATCATGAGAAAATGGTCCAAACTGATGCATCAAATTTTAAAGACAACAGCAGGACTGATCTTGCTGTAACATGAGGATGATATTCCACTGAATAGCCAATTAATTTCATCAATTACAATGAAGATCTTTTATTTAAGCTTGATTAAATACCAGTGTCCCTATAAATTGCAGCTTTTTAAGTCTTTCCCCAAAATGCCAAAGACAGTAAGCCAAGCACTTAGGAAGTGCTGTCAAAAAAGTCTGTGCTATTCGGAGACTGACAAGTGCTACAGCAATTTAGCACACTAAATTACAAAATATTTTAAAAGTTACTTTTGACAGGTAAGTCTAATATGGTCAAGATCACTTAATCATGTTCAAGTTACAGTCCTCAGGCTAATGTGTTCTTAGACAATGTGGCACCTACCTACCAGGCAGTTTGCACAAAAAACACATACAAATGCAAAGTTTGAGCTTTAGTCAGATTAGTTCTCACAATATTAGGGCCATAAGAAATCTGTATTCTGCATTTTGAGACACCAAACCATGATCTAAGCACAAAAGCACTATGAAAAAAACCTCTTTCTCTAGGGGGAATAAAGCTTGGAAAATGTATTTAAGAAGTGGTGATGGGGAATCTTTTAAGATTGTTTGGTTTACCTATGAAAATAATTCTTACAAGTATCACTCCAAATTGAAACTGATTTAGAGCAGAGTGAAATTACCAGATATCTGCACATACCATCCTTACTCAAAGGGATAAACACATCCAGCTATGCACAGTCACAGTGCTCTAATTCATCAAAATTTATTCTTTAAAAAAATCTAGGCGGATTCCCACTAACACAGTAGGAACAATTTAATTACATATCAAGATAGAATTCCAGAAAGATTTTTACAAAGCATTAAAAAGTTGACATAATTCCAAGTGTCTGTTCCCAGCTCCATACCCCAAGTACCTGCTACTATTAGATCTCAGCTATCCTCCCCTAAGGCATCACCAAAAATCATGTCATTTCAGCCCAGATAAGTGTTCACATAAACTTTATTCTCTTAATAACCTTCATTCTAAAAGGATCAGATTTTTTTTTTTTTTTGTAACTCCTACGTTAACATTAACATTTCTATTGGCATCTCTCAAGTTAAATAAGTCATCCTTAAATGTTCAAACAATAGCTTTAGGTATGCCAGTCTACATCTGAAAAGCACAACTATAAAATGTGAAGGACTCTGCCAATGCTGGAAGCCCTGGAATGTGATAACAAAGACAGCACCTGGATTACAAGAATAAACATTAACTGTGTATATTGTACCATGCACACTGCAATGAATTGCTCAGTTACTTAGCACTAATAGTACTGTACTGCAGGTATTAAAGAAATAATTCAGTAGTCTAACTGTGCTTGAAGATCTGCAGTGCATTAAGGAGTATGACCCACCTGCATTGCTCAACACATTTATGAAAGCAGTGTTGATCTTGGACACTGTAACTGCATCCCAGCACAGAGGTGCTCCAGCCAGAAGCTGAAGGAGCAGAGTTACTGAAGGCCTAAATTAGTCTCTATAACATAATGAAGAGATGCCCACATTTTTTTTAGGGAAAAACTTAACTCATGTATAAAATAATGAAATCAAGAACTTCAGGACCACCAGACCTGTCAGGGAAGCAGAACACCCCACAAGACAACGTGCTGTGGGGATGGCCAAGCATGCCACAGGTAGAGACCTGCTACCCTGATGACTGACAACAGGAGACAAGGGCTAATGCTTGGTAGTGAGGTTTGCCCAGAGATTAGACAAAATATTCAGCAGTGTTATACAGACAGTTCATTTTTAGAACAGAAATGCAACTGCCAACAAAAAAGCGGGAACACACCAGCCGGTCTCACAAACTACATATGAATCCACCCATGCAGTCACCAGTAAATGCAGCCTCATGCAGGAGGTATCCAAATTCTAATCTTCACTCCAAAACCTTGAATGCTCCTGCATTGAGAAGCTTTGCTTTAAATTCAGCATTTTTGTGTATTTGTCAAAGCAAACAAAAAATAATATAATACCCAAAGCCTCATTTAATGCAGCACAGTAACATTTTCCTTAAAGAACCTGCAACAAGTACCACTTGGAAACCTGAAGATCCAAAACCTTAAAGCAGCATCATTTAGGTTTTTAGAATGTAAAATTCCATGATGCACTGAAAGCTGCTAGATTATGCATATTGCCTAAGTCATCACTGATTTTAAATGAATCTGATTTTAAAAAACCTTTTCTCACTGTGTCACAACGATAGGATATTGACAGCATCATTTTGACATTCCTTTGCTTTTTAGGACATGTTTTTACCGTCTACACTCATCATCTGTTTATTTTTGGCTTCATTTTTCTAAATACTGAAGCTGCCCTATCAGTTTCACAGGCTTATAAATGTTATACATCAAAAATTAGTTTCACTTATTAAGGCAGGAAACGGCTTTAAGAACTCTGGGATCTGTGCCTCAAAGCAAAAGCTTTATCAGCAGGTTCCAGTCACTGCTTCTTGCAAAAGAAAATGGTGCCGATTAAAACCCCATACACCTGATTTCAAAAAGAACACCTACCCACTGAACATTTCTCACACGGCTGCAAGGGGGGCTGCACCCCAAACACCAGACAGCTGTTTCTCACACACTCTCTGTCCCCAGCCCTGTAACACTGCTCAAGAAAAAGGAAAACTATACATAAAGAGATGAAGTTGAGATAAAAGAACAATAATTCATCCACTTATTACTCCAGACTTCAGAAGGGGTGTACTTCAATACAGCCACAGTACAGTTCCATGCCTGACTTGCTCACATGGCTGTGTTGCATTTGGAAGTTAGAGGGATACAAATAGCCACATAATTTAAAAATTAACTCACTTCTCAGAAGCACTGTATATTAAAATGGACATTTCTGTAAACTGCTAAGAGAAGAAAAGTAGCAATTAAATGAATACTGTACAACATGAAAGCAATGTTTTATTAACCGTACTTGTATACAAAACAATGACTGTTCAATCAGTCTCTTCCATAATCAAATCCTCTTTTTATAGCTCTTCATTGAAACAGTCACTGTTAGAACAATTTCCTTAGGAAAAAAGTATTTCAAAAGATCCATTAAAAAAGCAAAAGAGCTTCTGAAAATAACAAAGCAAAATGAACCTTGCAGTGAGCAATGGAGCACATCTTTACAAGAGCAGAGGACCCCAGTGAATTCACATGGATTCTGCCTCGACAGAACTCCTCATGAGAGATCAAGCCAGTCATTTGAGTTTTCCTTCTTTCAACATACTATTTGTTCAGATAAACCCACTTAACCAAAACCAAGTCAATGCTGTGAATACTAATAATGTTTCAAGCATTTTGTTTTCAGAATTACAACATGCTAATATTTGAAAGTCAACAATTTGGAGCTAATGTTCCACAAATAATAATACACTGCTGTAGCACCTGGGATATGCTAGATGTTGTATAATCCCATGGCTACCAAAATCAGATAACAGTTTATCATAAATATTACAAAACCTTAAAACTTCTTACATTAATTTGTTTTTATAGTCAAACAATTTGCACTAGAACCTCAGTATGTTTTATTGATTATAATACTCCAACCACTTTAGAGGAGATGGGAAAATGACATTTGTGAAGGAGAACAGCAAGTGTTTTTCATGTTGTACACATGAAAGGTAATAAAACAGTCAGAAGCTAGTCAGACTTAAAGGGAACATCAGGACACATTCCTACCACTGTCAATAGCTGTTATCTTTGCAGACTGAAGTTTTGTGATCACTGGTGACAAGGCAGATAAGAGCCTAGTCATTAGAAACTGCCCTGAGTGACTAAATGGAGGAGTTTAATGATTTTGTAAGAACACTCACTGAGGAACAGTTATTTTACCTTACCTCAGAAAACCCTAAGAACTGTATTTCCCACTTCAAAAGCCATCTGTTTATAAAGCCATCACAATATTGTAATGCAGTGCATTAAACAGATTTAAATCTGCAATTTTACATTAAAGCTTAGTTTAAAACACTTGCATTTAAGAAACATTTAAAATATTTGTATGAGAATGAGAAGCAGCTGAAATTTGTCTTTGCTTTCCTAATCCTCTTCTAATACCTTTGAATTTTGCAAGCATATACAGTGGACAGAAAATTCCCATTACCTCTGTGAAGATGGAAGAATATGCAAGATAAAAGAATTAAAGCAAAAATTATATAATTAATTTTGAGTATAAATCTGAAGATTTATAGTTTGAGTCATACAACTCAGATGACTTAGAAATGATTGCTTCTCCACTCACTGAAATAGTACTTTTTTTTTTTTTCTTACCTGGCTTCAGAACTATTCAACTATCTTTTTACCCTAATTTTTTCCTGTGTATTTTCTCCCCTATGCACAACTAGCAGTAGGGAAAACAGTCTTTGTGGACTTTAGCTATTTTTACTTCAGCTGCTACCACCTACCCTAGGTGCACCAATTGAACAATTTCTTATATTGTTACCAGAGCTATCTGATAGATTCCTCACCAGTTTTAAGTATTCACTAAGCAGTGCATACAGATTTAAAAGCTTCCATATTTGTGGCAAAGAAAGCACAGCTTTCATGAAATTACTCAGCTACACCAACTAACAAGACAATATCTTGAAAAAATTGTGTTACTCTGGACTTGTTTTTAGGTTTGTATTTATACACTGAACAATTATGTCAGGGAGAAAAAAATATCCAGCACAATTCTAAGGCTACAGCAGTAGTACAGAGAGACAACCATCTACTCCCATTCTTCTTCAGAATTCTTCCAGCCATCAACTCCTGACCACATGAATATACAGAACAACAAGTACTGGCACACAACTTGGGGTTCATATGTCCATATTTGCTCTAGGCTTGCTAAATCTCTGTTTTCAGGCTTCCCAAGCTTATGGGAACATCCACTCCTGTCCTCCTGGCTTGCAACATGGAAAAAAATCAAAAGCTCAACACAGATGTCAAGATACCAACTCCTCTGAGTTGTGGAGTGAGCAGCAAGGCTCTAAAGCAAGGTTTCTCAGGACAGCTCATGGCTGCATTCTCAATTCTTAAACACAGCCACAGCTGTCCAAGCATTGCTAGATCAGCAGCAAAGTCCTTCAATCGCTGACAGGAATTGCTCAGGAAACAGGAAAGATGCTGCAAGCAATCTTCAATGCTCTTTTCCTCACGACACTTTTAGTCCAGATGTGCAAAACTAATTGACCCCTCAGAGTTTTTGTTAACAGCCCACTTACCTCACGAATGGCTAATCTGTCACTCAGCTCCTCAGCCTTGGCAATGTCACCTTCAGCCACACACTTCTCTATGCTCAGTTCAAGGCCAGACTAGGGAAAAAAAAAAAAAAAAAAAAAGGGTAAATGCCTTTAGAACAAAAAAGATCATATTTAAAGGCAGTACCTCCTTTCTAAAAATATTTCTTTCATAAAATTCTTTAAGACACTGCATAAACCTGTAATTTCTGTGTACCACAAATCACTCTGTCTGTGTATTGTAATGGACAGTATAATTAAGAATTCACTGAGAGGCCGCCTGAGCACAAATCATTGCATTAGTTCCACCTTATGTGCAGGATAATACTATAGGTTAAAAAAATTACATGGGCTAGTTTATGCCTGTCACAATAAAATTTCATCTGAAGATCTGGCTTATCTCTTCCATCCCTGGAGCCTTCTAAACAAAATGTGAAATATATGTGTCAGGTAACATGAAGAATGGCAATTACCACTGTATCGTTACAGTTCTAAGATCTTATCTGTACCCAAAAAACAGAGTTCTGGCACAAAGCCACTCCACTGTGCTAATAAATTAAAAATTCTAGCAGCCCTATGGAAAACAATGAAAAAGCTTCAGGATTTAAAGGCTGTTTTCTTATTTTCAGAGGTAAACATAACGTGTTTAATGGCAACGCTTACAAATAACATAAAAATAAAAATACTTATTTCCTGGAAATTATAGTTGTGAACTGATGGAATACAGAAGGGTAGTACCAACTTCAGAATTTCACCAGAAAACCTCGCTCTCATAACAAAAGACAATTTACAGCCTCACTGGTTTTAAATATTAGTGAAGCTAAAGAAAACACATTTGACAGTTCCATAACATACCCTTTTTTAAGAGATAGAACTGAAAAAGCTAATGGAATTCTTGAGAAACAGTGATCTGCAAACACTGCACTTGAATTATTTCAGGTGGGAGATGAAAAAAAAAAAGAAGCACAATTGCAAGTTGCAGTGATGGCAAATTCTGTTAAGATGCCTTTTTTGAAAATAACAAGACATATCTTCCACTAGTGATAATATCCCTGAAACTACGATGAAACCATCTGCATTTTAACACTTTGGGACTCATTCCAGATCTATCCTGAGCACTTATATGACAACTAAATAGCCACCAAAAATAAGAAATAAATCTTCATGACCTGCATGTAGAAACTTTAGAAAATGGAAAATACAAAAATTATCATAAAGGAAGCCAACATAACATTTCATGCAATAGAACTTATAGAGAACTTTAGAAACACTATAGAACCAACAGTGCTACCATAAACTCACAATATAGTGGGATTCTTAACTTATTCATCATGTGTGCTAATTATTTCAGATATGACTAGTTACACAACAGTATTTATGAAGAGAATGAGTTATGAATCTAGTCAAGATGTATGCTGGGTTTGCCCCTTTAATTGTTGTAGCCACTGGGGTCGGTGGAAGGATTTATGTGACACACTTTAAAGTTAAAACACGATGAAGCAAAACAAAAGGCAAAGTCAAACAATGCATATGAAGTGTTCTGTCTCTCACAACAGGAGAAAACAAAACCAGACAGGAAACAAGCCTGGATATTGTCTTAAAAGAAAGCACAGCAATCATTCAAGGTCATTTTATAAAAAGTTCACAAAATCGTCCTTGCCCAGAGTGACTGTACCTTTTACTCTTGAACAGCCTCAGTTAAGGACAGTTCTTAACTGTCTCAGTTAAGGACAAGTTCTTTTACTGCCAAATACAAGCTGACACTGCCTTTGTAATAAGTCACCTTTTGTGGAGCCCTGCTGTCCACAGGTGATTCAAATCTATCATTGATTCCAAAGTATTGTGTAAGTTCTTTCCATTTGTCTTCATTTTCCAACTGCTGACTACTAAAAACAAACAAACAAACAAGTCATTACTGTAACCACTTCCCTTTCCACAACTTGTAACACCATTTTCAAAGCTAAAAGAAACTCTTCATTTGGCAGTCATTGTCTTTTCACCCATTCAATTTTTAAATGAAGTTAAATTAATTATTCCTTCCCCTTTGTATGTGTTATTTCACAATCTTGAAAGCAAGCTGATAGAATCATAGAACCATTTAGGTTAAAAAAGTTCTTTAAGATCGAGTCTAACCATAAACCTAATGCTGCCAACAGGGGAAAAAGAAGGGAAGGAGCAGGCTGAACAGGAGCTTGTATGAAGAAAGTAGGAAGAACATTAAGTCTATTAAGTTACATTAAATAATACATTTGTGTTGATTTTTAAAAACAAGCAATAACACTTAATCACTGGTACAAATTCAGCCTGCCCAACAGAGACACCGAATAAACTTAAAAGATATTTTACAGTGCTCAAAGCTAGGCTTTGGCCTAAGAATGTGATCAAGCTTATTACAAGTTTTGCCTGCTACTAACAGACCTCAGGTAATCCCATTGACCTGGTTATACCTCTTAGCCACTTCATCGGTCTTTCTCTGTTTTGCTAAGGGGAAAAAAAAGAAAGAAAAATCCAACATTACACAGTGATACTCCACAGCATCCAATGAAGTTAAGAGAGCTGTAATTGGACACATTTCCTTTGAAAGATCAACACACTGGGATTTACCCAATGATCATGTGGATTTAAACCACTCAGCTGTAAGAAACTCCTACAATATCAGTGACGCTTTAACCAGAATGTGCAAAAGAAAGTTTTATAGAACTACTGAAATACACTTAGCCATTTTACATCAGTCTTAACTGAGTAAGTTCTGCCTCCTTTTTAAGGAGAGGACAAATATATTACTTGCATTCTACGGAGCAATCTACAACCTCACTACAACCTTGCAAGTGACGTACACAAGTGAAAAAATCAAAACCTAGATTACAGCTAGAATACGATTCATTTAAAAAAACAAAAAACCCCCCTCAAAAACCAAAAACACTAACCCCACAAACCAGCACGTATTGATACTAATTCCACTTGAAAAAACTAAATTCTGTTAATCATTAAAAAAAACACCTTTCCGGCGTCGCTTTCTTTTTCGGCATCTGTTTTCCTCTTTTACTTGCATTTTCATTTCACGGTGTTTCTTCTGAAGCTCCACAAATTTCTACAAGATTATAAAAAAGCAAGTCAGTATTTTTAACTTTTCTTCTGTTTTTACAAAATTACATAGAGAAATGTTTAATTATCCACAGTATCTTGTGTTAGCTATTAAATCCCAATTTATAAATCGAGACCATGCAACTTTGATGGTGTTAAACTGGAATTGGTGCTAATCTTTCATCACCTCTCTCTGACTTTCTGCCCTCCCTACATCCCAGGACTGTTCAGATCTGACAGTTCTCTCATGTTATGTGACACAGAACACACTTTTGCTTGTGCTATACTTGAGAACACCATGTATTTTTATTGCCTAGCTGGTAGTTTGTAATCCACAAATTAGTGACAGCACGGATACCTACAAGGATTGAGGGATGAAAGAGGGCAACTGTATTTTGCCAATTATTATTTTGAATCCAAAGCTTAAAACACATTGTTTCAGTTAAGGTTTTTTTTGTTTTCCCCAGTCTTTACATGCAACTGCAAAATCAGGAGGTTAAAAGAAACTCTTGAGCCTGAATGCTTGCTATTAACCCCTACAGCAAGCAGCAGGGCACACCTCCCCTTCCCAGGTATGCAGCATCCCCACAGAGGCTGAAATGCTGAACTGTAAATCCCTGCCCATGCAAAAAGTACCCACCAAGCAGCTCAGAGCCATCAACCACTGAAAGCACAAGTTTTATGCAACTGTACAGTTGTGACAACTCCTTGCTGTGCTTTGAATCACCATTACACTACCATCTGTTCCTCTTCACCTCGTTTTAAACAATCTAAGGTTTGTTTATTTACATCATATTTTATCTAACTTCAGATCTCGATATTGACTACTCGACACGGAATTATTTTAATCTAAAATCAGCCGTTTGAGAACACGGCATTATGCTCGTTTGGAGAACTGTAATGATACATACATTCCAGATATTTACAGAAACTCCCGGAGGGCATGTTTGAGATTCACTTTCTTCATCTGTCACTGGTACAACAGGTTCACTGCTGGCATTACTTATCTGTCCAGTCCCCTGAACTCTTTCAGTATCTTCTTCTGCATCTTGCTTTAAGCAGGAACCAGGCGATTCGTCTCTATCATCAGAACTTAGATCAACATCACTTTCATTCAGTCCTGGAGGTAACAGCCCACTCCACATTTTCCAGTTTAAATAAGGCCAAACTATTTCAAGTCACTGCAAAGACACCCATCCCAACACCAAAATAACCTGCAGAAGAGAGAAACAGAAAGAGCAAAGCATGTCATCAGGAATATTTGTGCTTCTCTTGCGTAACTATCATTACATATTTAAGACAAGCACGTTATAAATACTTACTATTTCAGAAAGAAGACGACAACTTGATTACAGAGGCTGAGACTATTTGCTCATTTTTTTCCTGCTCCTTGTCCTTTAAAGCAGTGCCCCTATGCGTTTGCTTACAGCTTTCAGTTTAGGAGTGACACTGCAGGAAACGCCTGCCGTGCCTCCCCGGGGGCAGCCTGCCGGGACCGCACACCCAGCGCCCTCCGCCGCCGGGCCGCGACACGCAGGAGCCCGTGCGGGGAGGCGGCGGGCCGGGGGAGCCAGGGGGCGCGAACAGAAACGCCGGCCTGAGGGGAGGCAGCCGGTCCTCGCCGTCCTGCCGGATCCCGCCGGCCCGGCTGCGCTGGCGACGCCCGCGGAGCCCCCGCGGAGCCCCCTCAGTGCCCCCGCCGGTCCGGCGGTGCCCGCGGAGCCCCCTCAGTGCCCCCGCCGACCCGGCTGCGCTGGCGGCGCCCACGGAGCCCCCGCGGAGCCCCCTCAGTGCCCCCGCCGGTCCGGCGGTGCCCGCGGAGCCCCCTCAGTGCCCCCGCCGACCCGGCTGCGCTGGCGGTGCCCGCGGAGCCCCCTCAGTGCCCCCGCCGACCCGGCTGCGCTGGCGGTGCCCGCGGAGCCCCCTCAGTGTCCCCGCCGGCCCGGCTGCGCTGGCGGTGCCCGCGGAGCTCCCTCAGTGTCCCCGCCGGCCCGGCTGCGCTGGCGGTGCCCGCGGAGCCCCCGCCGAGCCCCCTCAGTGTCCCCGCCGGCCCGGCTGCGCTGGCGGTGCCCGCGGAGCCCCCTCGGTGCCCCGACCCGGCCCCTCGCCCGCCGCCCGCGGCCGTGTTTACCTGGCCGCCATCTTGGCACCGCCGGAACACCCCGCGCGCGGATTGGGCGGGGCGGTGCAGCCAATCAGCGGGCGCGCGGGTCGCCATGGCAGCGGGGCGGGGCGGGGCGGGGCGGGCATGGCCGGCGGCGCGGTGAGGGGAGCGGGGCTGGGCTGAGCGGGGCTGCGCTGCAGGGACCCCGCTGGAGGGATGGCGTGTGCTGGCCAGGAGTTGTCAGCCTCAGAATCATTTAGGTTGGAAAAGGCCTCCGAGATCGCCCAGTCCGACTTACGGCCCAAGGCCACTGTGTCAGCCAGACCACGACACTGGGTGCTACATGCAGTCGTTCCTTGAGCACCCACAGGGTCCCACTCCACCACCTCCCTGCCTGCCCATTCCAATGTTTAGTCAGCCTTTCAGTGGAAAAATTACTCCTAATGTCCAGCTTAAATCTGAATCGAAGCAGGAGAAGGCCGTTTCCTCTGCTCGCATCTCTTACTCCCTGGGAGCAGACCCAACATCAGTCCAGCTCCCGCCTCCTGTCAGGGACTGTGGAGAGCGATAGGGTCCCCCCTTGAACCTCCTTTTCTCCACACTAAACACCCCCAGATCCCTCAGCTGCTCCTCAGCAGGCTTGAGCTTCTTTCAAAAGGACAAGCATCAAGTTGTACAGCAATCCTTGCTGCCATAAAGGAATATGGCATCTCTTCCAACAGTAAGCTTTGTAGTTCAGCCACACCAAAACGTTCGTGCTGGAACAGAATGATGAGGGTCACACTCTTCAAGAATCGAAAAATCCTTCCAAAGTTCCCAGTAGTGCCTTGGATTAATGTGCTAAAGAGAAGACCAGACAAATGCAAAGTCTGTGCAGAGCAAAAGACTCGTTTATCTGGTAGGCCGTGTTGCTCCTCGTCCTTTCGGCTCTCACAGGTGAGGCAGGAGACACGAGCATTGAGGAGCAGCCTGACTGTGACTCAGCAAGAGCATCTTGCACAGAAGGAGCCACGGGAAGGGAGGCACGAGGAAAAGATGAAGGGACAAGGCTGACATCACCAGCACTGAAACATGTCTGAAAGCTGGGAGGTTTCCCATCCTCCAAATAATTTGTGAGAAGATGCATTTTCGAGGGACAGGTTGATAACAGTATCTCAATATGATGATGAGACTTTTGGGAAAGGAATTGCTGACCCCAAACCACAACATGAGCCACAACATGAGAGGGGAATGAGAAAAGGGCCAGTGTTAGGAAGACGGATAATCGGGAATATGGCTTAGAGTAGGGATTTCTTGGTTGATCCCAGCTTCTGGGATTGGCTGTGCATGGAAGGAAAAACTAAATGCCTTTCTCACTGGCATAAATCAGATCTTCAGATTGTTTTCCTTTTTATGCCATAATTTTACATCCCCAGATTCATTTCTAAAATCAATTAATTCCGTAAGTAATCACTTTTTCATGAACTACATGTAAATTTCACACTCAGCTTGCTAACTAGATTTTCCTCTCATCTGGGAAATCAATTTTTAAGAGAGTTATTTTATTTACATTGAATAATTGGTTGTATTTGGTACACAGATAACTGGTAATTAATATCTGTATTGATACTGGATATTCATTGCCATTTGTTCTAGTGAGTTGTTGGACCATTAGGTTGAGTGATATTTTCTTAATGTGACCAAATTTGAACACACTCAAGAAATTTAAAGGTTTGTGACATTTTTATGACCTGTAAATTTATATGTTTGGTAGGGATACATTTTAAAGCAAATTTAGTTTCGTTACACAATTTGTATTCAAACATCGTGCTCCTTATTTAGCATCCACAACCAATTTGTAGCAAGAATGGCACTGGTCATGCACACAAATGAAGTACTGAAATATCCACATTAATTGCATTTTGTTGTTACAAATTAAATGTACTTGTCATTTTAAAAGCCACATTTTCAGGGGAATCTCCAGTCCTCCCACAAAAAATTCTGACTTCTCACAGGTTCTTCCATAGGAAAAATGGTGGCAAGAGCTCCTGCTGGATTTTCATCTTTCCAGAAGTATTTGTATTCACAAAGTCAGTGCTTAATGAAACTACAAAAGAGATTGTTGGCTACTTATCAGAATTAGCAACTTACTCCTGGGTTTTTGTGTTGAAATAATGTATAAAGTCTTTTTATCTGCAGAATAAAATAGAAGGCAGCACAACCTTGTGACCAACCCTGATGTTCCTACATCAAATTTGTGAGGGTTGCTATTGTGGCCAACCCTTGATTCAGTGTCGAATTTTTCTGATGGCAATTTTCTGTTTCCCATTGAGCAAATTTCAAATAATCTGATTTATTTCCTTTTGGTCAACTGATCTAATTTCCTTTCTCACTTGAATTCCTGTCCTGGAGACCTGCCAAACAATGGCTCTCATGAATGAAAAGAGTCATGCCTTTGAGATTCCTGTGGAACATCAAACTGGCACAACACAGTAATTACAGCTTAGCTATTTCTGGTGCTGTTATTAAAAATTACTTGAACGTTAGAAAGAGCTATTGCAATTAAATGCAGTATGAAGTTTAATTTGTCTCTTCCAGGATCTCTATGATTTGTCAGGTTCTAAGCAATTTTCTCTTTATCTCTTCCTTTACCTGCTGTTGGATATTTACAGATACTACCACGAGTCCCATTTCTGATAGTGTACTTTGTCAGATGTATTTTGGGTTCCTTTTGAGACTCTCTAAATGAGTCCCGTCACAGAAGCGGTCAGAGTTGTCAGATCCCAGAAAAGCTGAAGGCTGTGTGTGTGCCAATCCCCACAGCAGGTTCTCCCAGTGCAATTCCCATTTTCAGGCCAGCTGTAAAGCACACTGAAGGCCTGAAGTAGTTCCTTGGCCATAGGTTTGAAAACACATTTAGCTAATCACAAATACTCCTGTACATGCTTATTTCCACAAAATATACACAATTTCCTAGTGCAGAAATGAAATCTACTCCAACATAAATTTTGTATTATTATCTGGTTTTTAAGCAGTAAAGAGGACATAAGAAACTTTTTCTTAAGCAGAGAAATATGCCACATTCTATCCTTTAGAAAGAGTGTTTTCAAACTATGTCAAAATGATCAAGAACTGGATTATTCTTTAGACATAATAGGAAGGCCTTATTGTATTAGCAGATTACAGTCATTGTGTTAGTATACTATCTACCTTGTATTCATTTTTGCTAACATAATGAGAAATTTTTCTAGCATGGCTATATTTTAATACAATAAAATAGTGTTGGAAAGGAAAATTAGTATGATTTTAAAGAGAGATGTAAAGACAATAAAATAGCCTCTGAGTTTTCTTTCCTAAACTTTTAATTTGTTGATAACTTAAAAAACATACTTTTTAATCAATCCTTTTAAATAATTGTCATCAAATGAACATTTAAAGTCAGTTAAAAGGCTTACAGATGGCTTTTTTTCCACATACTCTGTGGAAAAAATATATATAAGATCTCAGCAAGTCCACCCAGATGTTTCTAAATTTTCTTACTTTAGGGAAGCACATAACTGATTAACATAGCATCAAGCCCTGAGCTTTAATAAGAATATTTTCATGGCACCATTTACAATGTCCTTGCTCCTCTGAGGTTTATAGTTTGATGAAAATTCTGACCGCAGAATCAGAAAGAAATGTCTGTGGTTTTAAGCATCAGCAGCCCATGAACCAGTTGCTTTGTCTACTCTTAAGAAAAGGCATTTCTGAAACACTAACACACAGTGAGTATTCAGGGAGGAAGTAAGGCCTGTTCAAAATTCCAGATTGGAGCTTGGAAGATCTGTTCTTATTCCCATGCTTGCCACAGGTTTCCTTTGAGGACTGAACAAGGTATTTTCAACTTTAGTACCTCACAGATGGAGGAGTTTTCATCACCCTTGCCTGTTGTGAGCATAAACTCTGAAGGTTTGGAGCCCATTTGGACTCCAGGGCATCAATAGACACTGGCCAGGGCTGCACTGGATTTCAGAGGGTCAAGCCAAGGAGCAAATAACAATTGCACAAATTAATCTTGCAGTGTAGGTCTGCCTAAAAAGTGTAGGCGCTTCAAGGTGCTGATGATATGGGTTCTCTGGAATAAGTTTTTGCAGAAGACAAAAGCATAAGTGAGCTGTTGTAGGTGTACCCACACCAACCTCAGCCTGACTCGACAGGATCCCAGCAGGGGTGTGAAGTTCACTTCTCCTTGTGCCAGAGCATTTATTCATCCCTGGGGGCTCCCTTGGGGCTTGGGGACTGTGGCGTTTTCTGACCTGACTCCTCTGCTGCTGCATTTGTTATTTTGAGGGCAGGATATGTTTTATGGAAGTCATGTAATTCACTACAATGTGAGGGCCTCACATTGTATTGGACAAATTTCATCGATTCAAATAGATCACTTCTAATTTTGTTGTCATGAATACAAGATCTGTAGGCTGGATTGGGATCTTGGATGCATTTCTCTGGAACAGAAGAGAAGCACCCTTCTGCCATATCACCAAATGGAGTAGCACCTGACTTTTTTTGCACAAAACGAGTCAGAAAGCAGTTTTCTTAACCTCTCAGAGAATTTGCTTTGTGTATTAATGGACACAATTGCTGTTTAGAAGTACAATAGTGAGTCTCACAGCTCATGTGGCACTCAGATATGGAGCTAGGGCAAGGTAGTTAACCTCTCTGTGGTTTAGTTTGTGAAACAAACAACACTATTTTAACTACTTTTCAAGGATATTAGATAAAATTAATTAATTTAGTATTTGTACTGCAATAAAGGTCTATATAATTGGAAAGTCTTATAAGAATCTCAATCGTTTTATGTTTGCATTGATTTAACTTTGAAGGGCTGGTTTTGGTACTTTGTACTGTATTTGAAGTGTGCTATTGTTTCATTTTTATAAATAACAGCTGATTTTTCAAGCTCCTGTAACGAACCTATTTAGTCTCTGAGTATGCCAATGCCCTCTACTGGTTTGAAACACAATCGCTCAGCAGAGGGTATTGCTGTTCTCCTTTATTGAGAAAACTGTAATATTTAAATTATTTTCCTGTTGAGAGCAGTAAATTTCGGTTGTGCAGCCAGGCTTTCTGTGAAGTGCAAAGAGCTGCACCATGGGCAAGCTGACACCTGGGTGACTCTTGTGCTACACGTGTGATTCTG
Source organism: Sitta carolinensis (assembly GCA_032173965.1). Lineage (NCBI taxonomy): Eukaryota > Metazoa > Chordata > Aves > Passeriformes > Sittidae > Sitta > Sitta carolinensis. Next base: position 29,442,096 of record CM063287.1, read on the forward strand.
CGCCAGTCTTTTCATTGCCTTGTGTGTTTTTGTTTGAGTGGATTTGGTGTTCTTGCCTGAAGGCTCCCAGGTAGCAATCCTGAGAGGGAAGAAGACACACACCTGAGACTTGCTCAGTACAGAGCCACTGTGTAGATGTTCCCTCAACACAACGGCCACCACTGTAAGGAGCCTCTCTGCTCTTCAGCCTGGTCCAGGGCCTTCCAAAAGTGTGAGGTGGTTGTGTTGACAGGCTGTGATATAAACAACCCTTGAGGCACAGGAGCTGCAGAGGTAATGAAGTGCCTTGAGGAAAAAGTCTTAACTATCAAGGGATGGATCCACTCCCCCCTGCCACAAACCAGGGGTCACGTGGCTGAGGAATGTGTATCCACAGATAGTGCTACCTTCAGAGAACTCTACTTACAGGTAAGTAACTCTTCTTTAAAGGAGGTATCTTTGTGTGGCAGACTGTTTATGGGAGCAATTTGAATTGAACTTTAAATGAAAAGGCATATCTCTGTAAGTGGTAATAATTTTAGTCATCTCGCTGTGGCTAGGGGTTGTGGAATTCATTAGCACAGATTAACATATAAAGTGGGTGAGATATCTAATAGCAAACGTAGAGGTTTAGGGACCTTAATTCATCACTGAATGAACAGCGTGTACAGTATTAGGGACTATGAAATTTTTAATTTACACAAAGTGTCCAAGAATATAGGGAATAAATTTAAACCCAAAACAGATAATGGAGCTGTGCCCTGCCTAGCTGGCAAGTTGAATTGTTTTTACACTGAGTGAAGAAAGCTAATTATCCCAAGCACAAGGAGACTGCTAAAAATAATAAGATTATAAAGAATAATTTGCTGATATAATTACAACAAAATTGGGTACACACAATCGTCAGATACATGTATTGCTTGACCTGGGCGAGAAAGTGAAATAAATCCTTCCTCCTATAGCCTTCGTAAATTTGTTTTTATCATCTCCAAGTGGTGTTTGCACAGGCAGCACAATTTGCATGTGTAATGTGGCTGTACAAATTGACAACAAGTAAATTATTCAAGGAAATAGGCTGGTCGTGGGTCTGAACTATCTCGCAAAGCCTATTCATTTTGAAGAATCACTGAGACGTGAAGCTCATACATCAACCATTTTCTGACAATCCTCAGACTTATTGTCTCCTAAAATGTCATTATGGCTATTATTTATGAAGCTAATTCATTTATTAATATATATTTAACTCTGACTTGTCATGCACCTTAGCAGGCATTCTGTGCACTGCATATTTTTGAATAGATGAAAGAGTTTTGCATGCTTTAATGATTACTGTAAGCTGCTATAGATTTATAGAATGCAGCTTTATTATCTACTTGCATTAATACCTTTTTGTAACTTTTTTTCCTTAAGGCCATCAAATATAAATGGCAAATGACATATCCAAAAGATTGTATAAAAAAAGAGATTTGCTCAGAGTTTGTTGAATTTTAGAATAAAATGAGGTAGCTAACTCTTAAGGCCTAACTCCTTTCTAAGAATCTATAATAATTATGTTGATTTTTTGTGTATTTTGCTGAAAATATGGAATAAATTACATAAATTTAGATGTTTACTGTATTTTTCTCTTTGAGGCCATCAAAAGAAAAAGTGGACATCTTTTGATTATGCCAACAGAGGGAGTAGAGGTTGAAGGGGGGAAAGGTAGCAGATGGAAAATAGATCTGTTCTGCTATAGTATACATATAATATAGATAATTTCATATACAACACTCCTTTGGAAATGAACAGCACAGAGTATGGATTATGAGGTTGCCTATGGTTCTTGGATTTTTTCATCTTGATTCACTTATCTTTAGGGCATATTAAAACACATAAGGATCACAGTAACCCTTTCCTTACATCTACACAGTGTCAAGAAACAAAAAATTGAAATCTATGATGAGAAACATATTTGAGGTAGTTCTAAATTTTATTGCACACAGAGAATTAAGATTAAACTCGTAATTATTATAAACTGTCTAATTTAAAAGCTTAGTTATTATCACTGTGTGGTCCATTTGACTATTTTCAAGGGGCCTATGATCACAGTTGGAGGATCTGGAAGTTAGGAGCTCCTTCTTGTGATGCTGATATCACTCAGATTTGATGGATCACTTGGTTCTACTCCCTCAGTGTTTGTTCCCATCTGTAAGACGAGGACCAGAAATTGGCCTTGTTTCCTGATGGCACAAAGGAATAACACATAGGGGTAAAAGAACTCTCTGGGTAGAGTTGGTCTTTAGTATTAAAATTAGGAAATTGTCATATTTTTCACCTGCTCCCAGGATGTGCCAGGTAGTAAAAGCCATGGGATTATGTTACACCATGGAATGGACAGTCTATGACCAAGGAGGAATTTCATACTCTATCATTACCTTTCCATCTTATAGAGCTGGGTTTTTCATGGCCAGAGCTATTTCACCTTAAACAGAAGGACACAAGAAAGTTTTCAATGTCAAGACAAGGAGTCCTTGCAAAACAAAGGATTACCAACCCTTTAGGTAGCATGAAGGTCTTTTAAAGCTAATTTTGTAGTGGTAAATACTATAGATCTTCATACTGGATAACTAAATACTTTGAATTCTACAACTTCTTTAGAATATGAATAAGAACACAAAAAGTTGTATAGGAGCAAACTTAAGTGACTGTGAAAATCCAACTCAATCCAGACAAGGGCAAAGAAAGAGTCATGTGGTTCTGAGTATGTGTGGTGAATAAATGAGACTTTTTCATGTCTGGACGTCAGTAAGAATAATAACTTTCTGTGCTTTGGAAATAGAAGCTTATGTTTTCTAAAGTGTTCTGGTACTTGCAATTTCAGGTGCCTGCTTTGAGACATCTTAGAAAGTAAACCCAGACTTGTAGAATACTTTTTTTAAGTGGAACCTTGTCAGGTCATCTAAGTTTGCCCTATGGTAACTCCAAATGTTTTAAAATTGAAAAAAAAAAAAACAACCCACATTATTGAGTTTTTGGAGCTTAAATATATTTTGTCACTTCAAAAACTTCCAGAATAAATATTGGTTGGTCTTCCAGACAGACATCAATCATTCAGTAAACAATACCTTTATAATTTTTTATCTTGATGGCCAATTTCAACTAAGAGAAGAGCTCTCTGAAGACTTGTTGACTGCTTCCAGTTAAAGACAGAGACTGAAATTAATGCTACCACTGAATCAGTGTGGAAGGCTGATTTCTAGCATATTTTGTGTTTATATTTAATAAGAATATTTAAATAATCCCAAAATTACATGTTAAATAAGAAAATTCATTGAGTGTTTCCTTGTTATATCACAACGTTAGAGACTTCACGCTTACGTTTTTTGCATATAAAAATAAAAATAAAGAAAGAAGAGATTGGCTGAATTGTTTAAAAAGAGCTTTTATTTTTTTCATCTGACCGGAGATTACAGACTTCTGCAGAGACCCTGTAATGGCACATCAAACTCCAGTTCATGCCATTGCTGTTTATGGTTGTGGAGCTATTTTTTCTTTTCAGGAGATGGAAATTCCACCTGCTACATAAGATATTCATTCATCTTTATTCAGTAACCTGTAAAATTCAGAGTGTAGAGAAGGTGCAAATCTGCTTGATAGTTCTGGACAAAATTTTTTCAGCTGTGATTTTCTGAGTGGCTCAGCTGTAGAGCCTCAGAATTGATGTGCGAAGAAAGTGCCCCATCAGGCTGCCTGTGCAGCTCTTGCTGCTGCTCCTGATGACACTAATCCATATTCCACTTCTAAGTTGGCTGCTTCTCAGGGAAACGCTGCTGCTTCAACATCCTTTGCTGCTGATCCTGTTTTACATTTTTGGAACAACCGAGAAATTCTCCTATCCTCGTTTATAACCAGGGAAAGTAAACACCATTTATTGTTTCATAAAACACAATTTGTGAACCCCACGATCATTGGCTGTTCCAGCTGCAGTGCCTTGTGCTGTGTTTTTGTGTATCCTGTGATAGTCCTTGTTGGCTCCCAGCGTGTCAGGCTGTATGGACAGCCTGAGTGACCAGTCTGAGATTCTTCCAAAGTGTCAGCTCTCTGTAGCTGCAATAATCACCTCATTTTACTGTCAGCAGTGTCAGGAGCATGCCAGCTGGTACCCAGGGGACTGCCTGGAGCTGGCTGCTGCTAATCCCTTCAAAGGGGACACATCCAGAAAGGACGTGGAGTGAGCAGCTTCCAGATGCTACAGTTACAACTAGCCCACCTATCCCTACCCCAAAACTGCTTTCCTTTTAATTATACCAATAGGTATTCTGGAAAAAAAAAAAAGTTTGAAGTCTTACACAAAAAAACCCCAAAAACAACAAAGGAAAGCATAAACCAGGCTTGTTCATTGTGCATTATCCTTCCTTCTGGTGCAGTCACCCAATCAATAGGCATTATTCATTGTGCAACTAAAGGATGCTAACCATCAAGATACCTGGGAATGCAGTAAGAGCAGGGTTGTAAACACCCAGGGCTTAATCCCGATCAGATTCCAAGTTCAATGATTATATTTGCCCCCTAGACTGATAACCAGCTCTTCACTTTAGTTTTAAACATTTACACAGTATTGCCAAGTGCTGACAGCTTCAGAAATAGCAGTTGCATATCAACAGTGGATGTTGACATGCCATATTGTTAATTATATTTGCAAAGCACGTTGGGATTCTTTGGGATAGAAGAGTCATTGCAAAAGGTAAAGTAATTGGTGTGTATATTTGGGGGGATGAAAGGGTCCTGAACACACATTGTTAAGTGAGTGCTGTTTAATTTCTTTTAATATCTTAAATGGTCTTTATTAGAAATAAACATGTCAAGAAGAATTATTTGTTTAAATAAAGAAAGGAATTAATGGCTGTAAATCAACACACATTTTGGAAAATGTTTCTTCTTAATTCTACATAAGACAGATCATCATAATTTAGCACATTTAACCATAGGTTTATTGAGTCTCATCATTTTTCAAGAGTAATTTTCCAAAAGCTTTAGGGTTGGAATGTTGTTAAAAAATTGAACATAATGCTGACAATAAATGGAATCCTATTCTTTTCTCATTAAGCGTTGTCTTGCCTACTTGCAGTTTACACTGATCTGGATTCCAAGAGAAAGATGTAGTTTAAGCAATGGAGACATCATCTATACCATCTCTTATCTTTTAACAGCCTATCATTTATGTTGTAAGAACCCAGGATATTTTCTTCATCCTTTTTTTTTTTCCTTCAAAACTGCACAGTATTGCCCTGCTTCTTCTTTTTTTTTTTTTTTTTTTTTCTTCCCTGGGAAAATACATGCTTTGATGAGGGCTCACTTAAATCAGTGCTGAGTATTTTAAGTTCTAAATTTAGTATTCCTACCCTAAATTCTTCATATATTTAGTTTCATCTATTTCAAAGTGTCAGAAAGCAACAGATATTTTCTATATATTGAACTGTGTGAAAACAACAGAAGTCTATCTGATGTGGATTTCTGAGTGGTTTGGGATTTTTTTAAGGTTTGCACCTTCCTTACTGCCCCTGTTTTCATGTGGGTAGACACCAGTAAGACTGATTCCTCTGGCCTGTCTTTTGGTGTAGGAATCAAATCCAGGCTGGTTTGTATCAGCCTTGATGAAACTCAGAAATACTAGACCAGGCTGGCCTGACCATTTTGGTTCCCAAATTGAATCCAATGCTCTTAATCAAGAATCCCAAAGAATGGATGCCTCTTCTGAGGTGCAGGCACCACTTGGCAAATAAAATATTGGTTTTTAAGAGTGCTTTGTATTTCTTCGTTAAGTGGCTGCTGCATTTTGCAGATGTTGGATCAGCAGTGAGATCTGTGCAGCTGTGTGTGGTTGGCAGGCAGGTGTGTAATTTTGCATTTGTGAGTTAACCATCAGCAAGGAATAGATTTTAGCAGCAATAGGAGAGGGAGGAGTTGAGTGCAAGGTTAACCTTGCTGTTCACACTTCTACACAGCCAGTGTCAAATTCTGTTTTGTATTGGAAAGCTCGGTTCCCTGCCCTACGGTGCTTCCATGCATTCAAATTGCCAACTTCTTAACAGTAAGAGTTCTTAAAATATTTATTGTTTATGAGAATGCAGAGTAATACAGTGTGTTTTGGAAGTAACTGAAACATGCAGTACATGAATCATGAAGTGGAAAGAGACTGAACTCCTATAGAATTTGTTTACATTGTGTAGGCTAGTGACAATTTTATGTATAATCATGGAACAATCTGACTTTCTTCAAAACATAAATGGGTTCTTACCAAAAAATATTACTTTTAAAAAAAATTATCTTTGCCTTCTTTATATTTTTCCAGTTTGATACTCTGATTAGGGAAACACCTCAAAAGCACAAACTGTGTGATGTTTTCCCATTTCTTGTATAGCAACAAGGTAAGTGCCAAGGTACAATGCAGCAGTTGTCTCAAGTATTCTCTTCAAACTTATGAAAAATATAAATGAAAAGGGATGATAGAGGAAAAAAACAATTGAGCAAATGTCCATGCATTGGAATGAAAGAAATTATCCACAGCAGTCACTTTTGGAAGCCATCTGTACTATATTTCATCCTCTTGAAAGTAGGAATATACTTGAGATTAAAATTTTAAAAAACATGCTGAGATAGAGATGGAATAGGGAGCAATGATACATTTATTAGTTGCCTTTAGTGAATAATCCACCCCCCTTTCCCATATACTTGGTTTCCACTGATTCACACAGAAAATGTTCAGAGATGGTTGTTAAACTCAATCTGCCCCATACATTATTACTGCAGGACTGTGCTATTTAGTGTACTAATCTCAATAATATGTATGTATGTATTTTCTTAAACTTCCAGAGTCATGTTTCTAAGCATTTGAAGCATAGATCCTATAGGATTACCTAAATCTGACATTTATCTGGGTAAAAGCTAACACATAAAGCGTCATAGCTAATCACATGTGTTTTATACTTTCTCTTGGAAAAGAAAGAATTCTGGAAGTGACACACTAACAAATAATGCATAAGCTGTACACGGGAAGTAATCTCCACTGCTTTGTTACTTCTTCAAAATGCAACATGCACCACTCACAAATGCACCTTGTTATCTTTCGAGTTGAGAATCGTGATATTTATTGTAAGTAGCACAATAAAATTGAAAATTTGGATTGGGAGAAATTAGCTGATTGGGATTCCAAGTCATGCTGTTACTTTTTAGTCATGTGACTTTAAAGTAAAAATCAGTGGCAAAACTGTTCTTAGTTATACCCCTATGGAAGGAAAATATGCAATCATGAGATTACATGAGAGATCAAAACATCAGAAGTCTTATTTTGCACACTTTCGTAAAATCCGAGGTCTGGAAGGAACTTTTGAAATTCATCTAGTCTATCTTACACAATCCAAAGAAAGCTGAACTATGTCATCTTTATCTTACTCTACCTCACTGTTCTTAATAGTAAAAAGCTTTCCCTAAATACTTAACTGATGTCATTTGGACTGACAGTTAAACTTATTTTCCCCTCTAACCAAACCTGACCCAAAACCATTCTCTAACTTTCCTGTTCACAAGACAAGATCCAAACACAAATGTATCAAGAAATATGTTTGCTTCTTATAGTTAATATAAGATGTCATTAAATGCCCTGTGCAAATTTTGACTGAAAAAAACCCCAAACATAAACAGAGATGATAAAAATCAAGGTCTATTCCCCTATTTCTGTGCTATGAGACTATAGATTAATAAATGAAACAGTGTGTCAGACACAATCCAGTATGTATTCTAGTCAGATATTGTTCAAGTGTGGCAAGACAATCTAGATTCCTAAAAGAGTGTTAAAGTGAACCCTACCTTGCTTGTGCCCAAAGAAACCCAACTACATATGCTATTAGTGTATAGCTATCATAAAAATAAATTAGCCAGTCTGCATTTTCAGGTTAATCTTCAGTTTCATAATTGAATCAGTAATTACTATAAGTTAATATAATTAGGTGCTAACACTTAATTGAGAATTATTTATTCAGGAATCTTCACTATTGTAACATTTTTTTATAGCTCTAAATCATTCTGAGTAATGGACTGCATCAAATAAGCTTTACCAGAAACTGAATGGACATTACTTGGAATCTTGCATTCAGCTTTTCTGAACTGCTTTTTATCACTAAGTTTTTTGCAGGAGCAAAAGTAGAAACAGTGGTTTTGGCATTCCTTCTACCCCTGGCTGAATTGCCACCTGGGCACTTTCAGATGGTTGAGCCAAATTGTATTGGAAAGAGCCCTGCTGTGTCCAGTTGTTGCTGATGAACGTCCCAAGAGGACACTCTAAGTCTCTCAGAATAAGTGATTTACAAACCCTGATCAGTATCTGGTGACTGCATGTGTGCTTCTACCTTTATCCAAACATGGACTCATAATGTGTTTGTTTCACAAAAATATCAATCTTTATATCATAGTAAGTAGGTGCTATGGCTAATAAACCTGAATACACAGCGATGCAGTTTAAAGATCGTCTCAGAAAACAGTGATATTTTCACTGAGTTCTTCTTTTATTTGGATTAAATTAATCCCTGCCAGTAATTTAGTGAAGATAGACCAGTTAACTCTGCCTTCATCTTTGTTGTCTGTGCTTGAGTCAAGGTTCACTTTTTCTGTACCATTGAACAAGTTACGTTTCTTCTATGTACTTGAATTTGCTTGAGTTTGTCTCATGTTTGTCTTTACATGCTGTACCTGGTGACTCATTCCAGTGTTGGCCAAAACAGAAATCAATGTGTATCACTTGAGAGGTCTGTCAGGGGTGTTTGGGTATGAGTGTGGGCACGAGTCTGGAGCTAACATGACAACAGATTAAGAGAGTGTGTTACCCTGGTGTATAATACTCAATATGCAAAATTAAAGCAATATGGAATAATCAAATTTTTTACCTGAGTCCTACTATAAATCAGGTCAATTTCACAGTAGGAAATATGAAAATTCAGAAGGCAACTTGTGTGTTACGTCCAAATTTTACATTTCTGATTCAGTGTATTCCAAACCAAGATGTGCCTTGGTGAGCAGTTCACAGTGGTTTCACTTGCTAGCTCAGCAGAGAAAAAAGGCATTTTCCAAAATGGTGTGAGAGTGTGAAGCTGACTCCCAGGGAAGTCAGTGTTGTGACTGTTTCCCACTTTATAAAGTAACAATGAAGGGCAGTAGGTTCAACAGAACTTCAGAATTACTTTGATAAATTTGTCAGAGGGAAGAAATATTAAAATCTGTGTACTGTCTGTTTGCCTTTTTTTCTTGAAATATAAATTAATTATGACTATATAAAAACCTTTTACCATAGCTAATTAATCAGAATCTCCTAATAAACTATGTGTCGACAGCACTGTATGTCTAATTAACTTTTTCACTTCAGAATTGTGCAGTTGAATAATGAAGAAAATATTACCTGATGAATTCTTTTATTTTATGATGATATCTCTAGAGACAGAAAAGACAGAGCAGCTTAAATGCCATCTTAAATTACATCTTGGACTTGGCAAGCTTTCAGCTGGTTTTGATTTGCATGGAAACCATTTTTGTAAGACTCATATTCTCTGAAAAACAGAACTTAAAGCTATAACTAGAATAAATTATCTATAGCTATTTAGGGCTCTATTAAATCTAGATGCTAGGCACCCTTTTCACATGCAGAATGCAATGGAACAGCTTTTAATACCCTGTCAACCTGTTCTGTGAGAAGTCGATTGGGCAGGGAAGGTTTGATTTGGCTGGTTTTATTAAAATATCTTTCCTCTCCTTACACCATCATGAACCACTCAGCCTAATTTAAACCAGGCAAATTCACCAATCTGTCTTGCATGTCTGTAGAAACAGCCTTTATTTTTTAAAGTGATGACATCTACCCATAACTGTTGGCATGCAAGCTCAAGACACAGTTATTCATACACTGCTGATAGGGAATTGTTCTTTCTATGATACACCAATACAGAGAGCACGTTCATGGATTAACTGCATCCATGCCTCCCTCTTTTGATTGCATCATCCTCTCTGCAGCCAGTTGACTTATCCCCAGGACACAGGGGAAGGGTCAAATCAAATCTCCTTAGACTCTTGTGAGTCAACCTTTTAAGTTTGTTATGCTTTCATAATTTTGAATATGTCCACCTGCAGTACCACTGTGGAATGTAAGTCTCGTCACACCACACAGGAGTTCATAAGAAGACCTCTTAGTACAGTAACATTATGATTTGATCAGGTCAGATCATAATTTAATGATAATTATTTGCTTTATACTTATTTACATCAGAGTTTAATTTGATATGTATGAATTCAGTGCCCATTTACTGTGGTGCAGAACAGCTAAACCAAGGAAACTTCTTTGGGTGTGTACTCATGAGAAAAAGGAAAGGTTATAAATATATTAAAAGCAAATGCTTATAATAATTTGCACTAAATACTTCAAAAACTTAAGAGAGTTGTTCTCTATTTCATCTGCTGTGCTTCCTGGAAATATTGATCTAGATCATGTTGTCAAATGGGCTTTAAAAGTAGGAATATCTTTCCTAAACATTGGATTTCCATCTGCCAAGTCTTTTCTCTGCAGATCTTTACAAAGTTATCAGGAAAAGTTGCAAAGCACAAAGTGTTGTTTTCTTGTTGTGCACAGAGGAAAAATAACCCTGCGACAAAACTAATTCTAGCTCTGAAATACTGACACTCAAGGATATGTACGGATGTGGAAAACTATTGAAACTTTGTAGAGATAATCATATACCTTTTATACATCCTAATATAAGCAATCTGAAAATGTGTACCTTAAGTTCAGATTTAGAGCATGTTAGAGAGGCAGCCAGTCTGACCTCCATGGTTAATGAATTCCATGAGGAGCGAGCAAACACTAAAAATGCCCTGTAGCTCAATGTCTTCAGCCAAAAAGAACTAATCCAATTGACTGAGACCAAAGAAAACGACTGGGGATGTATGGTTCCAGAATGTCTCTGAGGTATTCAAGCCCAAGTCAATTTAAGGACTTGTAAGTTAATAACTAGGACTTTACACATAATCCTGTACTTTACAGGTAGCCAGAGAAGGTTTTTTACAACCAGGGTAATGTGATTTTCATGCATGGTGTCAGTCAAAATTTCAGCAGCTGAGTTCCAGACTAACTGAACTTTCTTCATCAGAGCAATAGTGAGGCCGACAAAATGCTGACATGGAATTGCATTATCGAGTTCTAGAGTGGGCACAGCCATGAAAACCTGTATCAGCACGGGCAGGTACCATGGGGGTTTCTCTGTGTTTTAAAACAGAAGGAAATAAACCTGTCAGTAACTAACTCAATATGAATGCTGGAATATACAAGAGCCTCAATTATTGCCTGCTATTATGTCATTAAGTCTCACCAATCAAATATGTTAAACCAATGCCTTTTGAACCTTGAATCTATAAAAGTTGGGAGTCTGTATTAGAACAAACTAGTCGCATTTTTAGGACATATGTGTTAGCTGTAGCAGACCTGTATTGAGGGAGAGGGTGGGAAATGGTTTTCTGACCAAAAAAGAAAAAGTCTGTGATAAAGGGTTGCTTTTCCTTTTCATGTACAAAAAAGTTAAGCTGTTATTTCCAGACACTTGATTCCTGCTTTAGAATTGACTGAGTGAAGGATATCATTTTGATCTTCAGTGGTTGTTGTTGTAATGATGAGCTGTTTGTACCTTAACAGATGATAAATAGATACATAGACATTTAAGCATAGAGCCACCTGAGTTCGTCTTTAAACTTGCCTTGGCAGATGAAACTTGCTTTTCAATAGCTCTCCTCAGATATATTGCTGAAAGTTAAGATAGGAAAATCAATCATTAGGGATGAAAGCACTGGGTATTTATCGGAGAAAGGGTTATTAAAAGAAGATCAGCAATGGTTTTACCAAGAATAAATCCTGTCAGACAGAATATGACCGAGTTCTTTGAAGGAATGACAAAAGAAATAAATGATGGGAACGTGGTGGACATAATTTATGTAGACTTCAGTCAGGGGTGTAGCCAGCAATTTGAAGTTTGTACACATCCTGGCTGATCCCTTGCCCCCTGCCTGCAGTATCCCCATAATCTCACACAGCAGACAGGCCATTGCGTATGATCACTAATGCAGCAGGCACACAGAGATGTAGATTTGTATCAAAGCTGTGCTTTCAGAGCCCAGGAAGAAAAAAAAAAAAAAAAAAAGCTGGCCCCAGGAAAAAAACAGATTGTATTTTGCACGTGCTGCTTAATGACTGTTTTAGAAAACATCTTTAGTAAGACAAATTCAGAAATACAGCAGGCATTATAAAGGCAGAATGGCCTAGGTCAATTAGAAATGTTTTTTTGTCGGACATATAATAATGTAATAACCTTTATTCTGATGTTTTTCCTCTCTTTTTTGCAGACTGAAAATCAAATATTGTTTGGAGAATTTATCATTTTTTTCCCGAGTTCCTATGAGTTTTTTATGAATTTAGTAATTCTGTCCTGCTTCCAACACCAGGACCATAACACCATTCCCCATTTCCAAAGGCCTCCTCCAATATGATTGCATCATCTTATGTAAAATGCAGATATTTTCACCATGTCTTACAGGTATTGCTAATCCAATGAGTCAGAAAAATTTTCTGACAGTTTTTGTTCTGCTTTCCCTGAAAAACTGAGTGGGAATTATACAGAATTTCAGCCATCATCCCTGTGCAGTTTCCATATCACATATACGTTTCCATATACATATCTACATGGTGGTAACATTCTTGCAGCCTTTACCAAATGCATGGAGAAGAGTCTACTCTTCTTCCACTTATCTCATATAATCTGTGGTGTATTACTGAATGTTATTACCTTCAATACTGTCATGCTCCAAACTCATATTATTTCTGTTCTCCTGCATGTAATTAACTAGACATCATTCTCCCATATTTACCTACATCTTAAAATTACGCTTTGTCTTACATTTTCTCACAATTCCTCTGGCTAACTTAGTCTTTAATTACTATTTCTTCATAATAATAATGTTTCAGCTAAGCTTGAAATAAATCTATGGCTTTGAAGAGCTACATGTGTACAATTTGAATTAGGTTTCAGATCTGAGCTTTACAGGTGAACTACACTGTGTTACTGACTCCTGAAAATTTGCATCTGTGTTTCAGTTTATAGTTCACCTTAATTTCTGAATAATGTATATATCAGATACTTACTTTTTCTTTACAGAATTATCTGTGACTGAAGCAAAGGAGGATATATTTGTTTGAAGCTGGATATAGATCCTGAAAATGTAAACCATACACTGCTTCCTAGTCTTGTGCTACTAAGATTCTGACACGTGGAAAAACATTGAATGTAATGCAGAGTACACTGGGTGATTTTGGTAACTCACAGTTTGAAGAAGGTCCAGTAATTCTGCCCTCAGGTGCCTAAACCTGTATATTTCTGACTACAAAGGACGTGTATTCTTGGGCATTTTGGAACCTAATTTGAACCTAACATGAGAAGTACATTACTCGCAAGATGTTGTTTCAGCCTCTAACACTTGCTTTGCTTTTAGCTTTTGTCTAGATCTTCAATCTCTGCAAAAATTTGTTTTCACTCCTCAGTATTTCGATACAGCAAAGATTGGAACAACATAAGGAAAGTCTGCCATAAAAATCATTGCTTTTTCTTTTTGTAGCATCATATCTGTTTGTTTCCTGCCATTGCTACTAATGCTCACCACTAGACAGCCAGGGAGATTTGTTCAAGTAAGCATGTAATCACGTCCTCTAAGAAGTGGTGAACCAGATTACCACAAGGCGTGCAAATGTTTGACAGATTATTACTAGCTGTGTGCTTGCTCACAGGAGCCAGGCCAAGCTCTCCTCTTCCCTGTGCTGAGTGCTGTAAATAGTGGCTGAATTTGTGTCTGATTGTCCAGGCTCCTCTCAATGGCAGCGCAGGGATGTGCGGTGGTCTCTCCACCTGAATTCAGACATCGAACGTCCTGAAAGCCTGCCTCGAATGGCAGCAGCTGAGATTTTGTTGTGTGTTCACCCTTCTACCAGTGCTACCCTTCAGGGAGTCATTTTCAAAGCAGAGCATACTTCTCAACCTCAAACAGTCGGAGTCTTGAGGAAAAAAAAAAAAATCAAACAGCGAGATATATGAAATTCACATTGAATTAATGGGCTTCTTTGATTTTTTGCCCAAGAGAATACAAAAATCAAAAAAATTTTAAGCCAAAAAAATCTGGTGTCTCCTGGGTAAAGTGTGAGAGTTGAGAAGTATGACATAAGCATTAGTAGCCTTTGTGCCTCTTGATAGCTCTTGCTGAATCTCCCAAGACTCTAAAAGTTGATTTGTCAGCTTAACATTAGCTTCAGCCTTAGCTGCAGCAGTAGCTGTTGTTTCACCTTTATCAGCAGAAATGGTACAGCTACTGGAGGGACTGATGTGGTAAATCTTTTTGTGACACCATTTTGTTTTTGCCACTATCTCTAATTGGTTTGCTCGTGCACTCTGCATCCCTAGCTAGATAGGCTGAAAGCTTCATCACACTTTAATTAGAAAAGAGCTATTTTAAAGTTACAGAGTTGACTAATTTTATTCATCAAGTCTCTAAGGGTCACATTTTCAAACTGGACCACTAAAAATGCCATTGGTGTTATTTTGCAGAGGCTGAATTCACAATACTGCATTATAAGTATCATAATTTGACACATTCACAAAAATTAATGTAAGTCTAAAGCTACAAGAAAAACACAAAGGGTTTTGTGTATAAAAGATTAACTGACTGCTTCCATCTATTTGACCAAGTCTGGATGCCCAATATTGAGTGGTTGGATATAGTCACTTTGGTATGACTTCCTCTTTCTTCTTTTTTCTTCTATTTCCTAATCACATTAAGCAAAATTTATATATTGGTTTACAAAATAAAGTAAAAAAACATAATAGAAGTACGTGTGGCCTCCTGAGGATGCAGAGGATTTCTAGAACAGCCTTAGAATGGCTGATGGAAAGTTCAAAGCTGATGGCACTGATCTTTCTGAATGTCCACATCCTCATCTCCGAGCCAGGGTGTGGGAGGGAGAGCGAGACAAAGATCAGGGCGATCACCTGAGGTGAAGCACACACTCTGTGCAGGGAAATCCTGCAGGGACTTGTGGCACTACAGAACAGTCACTGCAATGCCTCACCTGCAAATCCCTCCCTGGCTTCATTGTGGTCAGAAACATTTCTTACAACAGCAGAATCCAGTTGTTCACTGTTCTGAACATATTATGCCTCCAGGACAGCCTGTATGTGAGAAGGGATTTTCAGCTTGGTCAAGCATATTGGGATTTTTATTGTTCTGGGTCCTGATGTAGATGTCTCTGATGCAACCTGTTCCTTCTATGTTTTGCTTGTTTTTTGTCTGCCAAATAAAATCCATTTCTGCTGTACCATCTAGTACCATTGTAGTTTAGGAGAGATCTCTGGCGTGGTGTTCCAGATAGGTGATGAATAGTATGCTGAAGGTTTTCTTCCCAGTGCATTTTTCTTCTATCAGGTACTATAATAAAGCTGAACTGGCCAGCCTATAATCCAGGTTTGAAGATAAAGCCAGTGAGCCCAGGGCTGCTGTGAGGTGGTGGTAGTAGGAAGCCCCTGCTGGCATGCTGGAAATAGTGAGAGTTCTGTGATCTACCTGCAACAAGAGAAGGCAGCTCTTTATTAGTCCTTTTGTGTTTGTGTAGGACTGCTGCACTAAATTGCCCTTTGATTTCTAAAGACTTCAATTTGTTTGTTGCTCTGGTACAAAGACATTTCTTAAGCAACAGTTAACATAATCTCTTTTCCTTATTATGGTTTTAGATGTTATCTCAGGATCTTTCATCATGTACAACGATAGAGAGAGTGGAGCAAGAAATCTATCCTCACTTGATAATCATCAGAGAGGGATTCACCTTGATAAATGCAGTCAAGCTACATCATATTTCCCATCTCTCACTGTAAGGCTTTGTGTTAACAGAATATGGGGCTTCATGATGTATTCAAGCAATTTACTGCTTTTTTTACTAAACAACAACTTGTTTAGTTGTTGTGAGGGTGTGTCTGCCTTTTCCCTAAAACCCCTAATTTCTGCCTGTATTTTTTCCTCCATTATTTCCCTGTGCCTAATTTTCCCAAATATGAAGCCCAGGAGAAAGTATTTTGCAAAGTACAGCTGAAGGTGCATTTTCGCTGTGTCCTGTTATGCTAAAATGTTTATTATATGCACAGAAAAAGATCTGCAGTTTATAGTAAAGTAAAGTTTTGGTACACTTGGCATTCTGCATTTCCAGCAGTGACTCTGATGCTACGTGTTGAAACACTGAAATTTTGTGACAAAATTTCATCTTTTAATCTCATTTTGAATGTGTAATGCAGGTGTGTAATGTGCTGTTGCTTCTAGTTTCCTTTCTTTCATACTGTTCTATTTATTTATGGTGGGCATCAAAATGAAAATTGGATGGGTTGTTGGAAACTGCCATGCTGACATGGCTTTGCACCTTCTTGCCATCCAGCCACCTGTAAACCAGTTTGATTCCTGGATCTAAGTTTGGGCATGTGAATGGAGGAACTGGCTGAAAACAGAAATATCTACTATGCTTAATTTTTTATGTATCTTGGTTCATCACATCACACTGTTTTTTCAGTTTAATATAAATAATATAAAAATGCTAAAATGTTTCATTTTGGTTTGTTACACCAAACAGATGTTTTCTATGGTGTAGTTTGAACTGTTTTTCTTCACAATACACTGCAGTGACTCATGGGAGGTCATAATTCAGATGTTTTCAATTAACCAGTTTCAGTTTCATTTTAAAACAAAACCAAACCCCAAACCTCCTCCCATTATTTCAAAGGGAGTTCCTGCCTGACAGGTATATGCAGCTTTCATAAGAAAATCATAACATTTTGATTCTTTTGACAAAAGCACTATTTTTCCTGGAAACAGCATTTTGTAAAAAAAAAAAAAAAAAAAAGCTGTAGTGAGATACTTTCATGATTACAGCCTTGCAGAGAGAGTGAAACATGAATGGCAGTTGTTTTTCCTAGAATCTTTTCCAGGGTCCTCTACATCTACATCCTGCTGTGTATCTGTATCTAGGTTCTCATTTGCTTCTGAGTTAGGGCTCTTCCTTTGTGTCCTTCTTCTTTCAGGAAGTTTTATGCAATGAGAAGGTTGGGCTGCCAGGAAAGTCAGACTGGAGAGCACTAACATTTCATGCAGACAGCTCCATTAATAAGCATGTGGTTATTTCATATCTGAAAGGTGAGCAAAATGGTTCTGTTTGGGTCCAATTTGGAAGAGGCAAACGAGTGTGTGACAGGACCATCGTGTCTGCCAAAAAGCCAGCTGTAGTGAAGGCTTGGATGAAGCTCAAAGGAATATCAAAACCAAAACAGGATTATACAGACCTTCCCAGCCTCTGCAATGGGTTTGATCTATACATCACAAAATGCAGGTTTCTCTGTTTCTGCTGTGAAGACCTCTATGTGACAGCTTAGTGATTCTGGAACTGATGTAGGGTTGGGCCATGGCAATGTGCTACTTAAAACACAATTATTTGGGAAAAAGTCCCTGAACTGATCAATAAACAGAAGCCCTCAGATGAACCTCTTATTTGTTCTGTGTATGTAGGACTTTCATTTCACTTACAGAGATCTACTTGTAGCAGGTAATTAAAGCATCTTTAAATGGTTAGAAGAAACTTGTGTTCCATTTGTTGGGGTTGAGGGCTGACAATGTGGCTTGAAGCTCACATTGTTTAATTTTTGTGGACAGTAGAGACAGATTACAAGTTAGCTTACTTTATCTTACCAGCCTCTTAGAACCAAGGTACTGATGTAGAGGAACAGGCACACCATTTTTCATTTATAGCTAATGACAAAGTATGTCTTTCAATAATCAATCAGCAGCATTTTGTGTTGGATGTCTTGGGTTCTACCCCCAGCATGTTCCAATGTCCTCAAAATAAATGCCAAAGCAATAAAAGGTAATAAAAGAGTTCAGAAACTTAAACATCTCAGAAAATCTAGGCCCTGTAGCCTTAGATGAGAATGCCCTATGCTCTAATATCTGTTAGGATAATAATTGTCCTAAGAGTAAAGGAAGTGTGCATTCAGAGATGCATGTGCTTCCAGGAATAAGTGTCACCACAGCCACCAGAGCAACAGCCTGGGACTGCTGGCAGCTCCCATTTCCAGCACAGCAATGGTTCAGGGCTCCTGGATTTCCATCAGCTGAGCCTGACAGGTGCATGGCAACAAACAGGGCACTGCTGAGCGCCCTTCTCAAGGTACATTTGCAGGTTTCCAATATTACTGACAGAAGAATAAGAATTAATTTTGAATTTTTTATTGTGGTTTGTGCTTTTTTTGGTCATGTGTACACTTAGTAGAATACTGAATTTCCACGTGTGTATGTGTGTATATATATGCATACATGCATAGATGCATATTTACCTTGTATTTAATACTTGAGATACGCCTGACATGGAAATTGTGGCAATGTGTATTAAACAAACACTGAAATATCTGAAGATTAAATTAAATAGTTTATAACAAAAGTCATAATGTCCCCACCTTGCATTTCTTTCATACACCGTGGTTGTCTTGGATTATTCTCACAGAGTGGGGTTTGAAACCTCCATCCTTGTATTTCTAAACAATATTTTCTGTTACCCCTTTCAGCTCCAATCTTCCTTACACACCCTAGTGTGCAAGGACAAATAGTGTATATATGAAACAAATTAAGAATGGGGGGAAAAAAGCTATCTTAAAAAAAAATTCTTGCTAATTAAATTTAGTCTTTCTCATCAGAGTCAGACCAAGAGCCTTTTGAATACCAACAACACATCTTGAACTGGTTCTAATTTCCACTGCAATTATCATCTGGATCTGTAGAAATACTTTGGCTGAATGTGGCCAAGTGTTGCTGTGGTTTCCTCTGCTTGGAACATTCACTCCATGCTCTGCTCTCTGCCATGCATGCCATGCATCCTATTCCAATGGCAGCGACATGATCAGAAAGCAATCCATATTGTGGGTGACATGTGAAACACAGCTCTACATAATGTATTTGGATAACCATTGATTTCTGAGTTTTGCAGATAATTCTTCACTAAAATTCTGTAACTGGGAAAAAATTTCTTCTTCCGTGTGACAGAAAAAAGACAAGTATTTTTTTTTAGCAGAAAAAGAATTTTTATTAGGATCTGATTTTTGTATTTTGTAAATACAACTGCATCTGCTTAAGAAAGAAATATTAGAAATTTTTATCCATAATCAAAATGCTAAAAAAATATTTTTTCTCATCCTGTCTTTTAGCTTTCTTTGAAGTCACAATATTAAACCTCCTTAAAAATATTTATGTGTATTTAGTTAACAAAAGCTCCTGTAAGTTGAATCCATGCTGGCAAAAGGTTCAGGTAAGCTCTCTATATAAGCTTACAGACAATTGTGTAAATCTTCAGCCATTAAAGAGAAAGGAGAAAAAAGCCATCCTCATTACACTGCTGTCATTTACTCTTCATCTCCTGTCCTCTTTAGCAGCATTAAGATGGGATGTAAATTTGCCAGTTAATGCTGTTAGAAAATGGATGGTTCAAGAAGGGCAGGAATTAGAGATCAGTATTAGGTGCAGATAAGCTCCTTTTCCTCCGCAGTGGCGGCTGTTTAACATTCATGGGAAAATCATCATCAAACAGCGTTATCACAGCTCTGTTGATGGCTGAGGAACTTCATCACTATGATAATTTTTTTTTTATAGCTGTGAGCCAAAAAGCTCCCTTTTATTTCTGCTGTCTATAACTGCGATAGAAGCTTGTTTGTATGGGTAGGGTATTGCAAACTCTTAGCTCTTCAGCCAGGTTTGATTTCTTTCCACCATCGCTCCCCCACTCAACCCCTTGTGTACGTTGCACTAAACAGTAATGCTGATAAAAAAGAAAAAAAAAAAAAAAGAAAAAAAAATTGCTCAAGCAATATTTCAAAGAATAACTGATATTTTTATGATCAGTAATTCAAAGTTTGACAAGTGATGCCATTCTGTAATGAAACTGTCATCCATTTTGTGGTGAGTTAAGGGTAGAGATTATAAAGCAAACATGCAGGGATGAAGTGGATATCTGAAGCCACGTGAACTTGACCACAAGGTGCTTCAAAGGATCACAACATGGCTAAGAGCTACTTTGTTTTGCTTTTTTCATCATCAGGTGGAAAGGTTCATAGCCTGTTACATATTTTTATCCCCTCCAACCCGAGGAAGAGACTGTCCTTCCTGTATTTTCTTGAATTTCTTTTAACTTAAAGTTACGAGAGTTCATCTGCAGGTGTTTTGCCACAATATGCAATGTCCAATTTCAAACTCATCAGATTTGTGTAAGGACTCACCTCTAAATGGCATTTCTACCCCATGCTCAGCCATCTTCGAATGTATCTGAGATGAAGATCGTGGTTCTTTGCCTCATACTCTTGAGGAGGGAAGATACACAGCTCCAGACTGTATGCATTCTTCCAGGGGAGATAAGGTGCTATTCAAGGAAATTTTTTAATTTATTAAGGTTCTCAGCTAATGCTTCTTTGCAGCTTTGACCTCATTTTTTGTAGTTTATCTGCTCTAAATGACATTTCTCATTTTGAATATAGCTGGAAAACATTGTGCTAAACAGCAATTTTGTAGCCTCCACAGCACCACCTGATAATTTTGATATTTCCACTTTGAGTTCAGTATTGATTTGATTACTTAGGTAATTTACTTTTGACACAAGCTCATTCCTTGTCTTTTCCTGAGCAGGGAGTTCCAATCATGACATGTTGTGCTGAATTATGCTTGGAGTTTAGAGATAAGGACTTTTGTCTACTCAAGACTCTGCTTAGGCCACCAAACTCATTTCCCATAGGAAGAGGGTTTGAATCCGGTCAGGAACCTAAAGGTGGAAGGCCAGTGCTTTAAAATTTAAATATTACCCTATAAACATAAGTTTAGAGTAGATATTGTGTGGTTGGGGGAATAGTAGAGTTATTTTGAGTGAAATTTGAAGGAACTGTTGCCTAAAGAAGGGGCCCAAGGGACTCCCAAGGCTGCTGGCTTCCAAAGGTCCCGGTTGCCTCTGGAAAAGGCTGCCAGGCTCCTCCTCAGCTTGACTGGCACCTTTGGGAATGGTGCCAGGAGAACCTTCCTGGGCCGCTGCCCTGCTCTCCTTGGTGTTGTCACCAAGCTGCTGCCAGAGCAGGGGTTTGGGAGACCAAAGTCTTCCTTTGCTGAGCTTCGAGCTGAGGGAGCTCTCAGCCATGGCCAGAATGGGGTGGTGCTCCCAACTATTATTATATAAACAGATATATATTTGTGTATATATATATCTCGCCTGAAATCATTTTCATTGGTGATTCAGCCATTCTTCATGGCAAAGCAAGGATGCACTCAAATAAAAAGGCATTCTAGTCCAGATTGCTGCTGGGAATCCTGCTAAGGCTGCTGTACTCTTGCTGTGTTACCTCAAAGACTGAAGATGGGTTAATTTTTCTTCAGACAGAAAGTTTGTTTCTTCCTCTGAGTTTCTGAAAGAAGTAGTCACAGTATAACCAAGATTTTTTAAGGAACCATCAAAGGCTTTTGAAAAAGTGGAGGACTTGTGATGTCTGGATTTGAGGGGGTTGGTTTGCTTCAGTAGGGTAGTAATAATTATTATGGAAAAATTGTAAGTACCAAGCAAGGTCTGTTTCAGAGCTGTTCTGCCACCATCACAGGCTTCTCCTCCTTTGTTCCTGCTTTTCTAAGCAGGTAAGCACATCTAGTTTCATCAGCAACTACTGTAGAAGAAACAAATTTTTAATTTTTGGACTACTGAGCTGGATGAGATTTTGTATTGCAGTAACTGTACAATTTCCTCTCTGTGCTCAAAGGGGAGGAAGCTTGTGTTTCTATAATGTTGACCTCAAGATACTGTAGTACTGTTACAATGACATTTGAATGTTTTCTTGCCTTTTCCAGACTGCATGAAGCCTCTGAAATGTGCAAACATATTGGAGTGCTTCAGTATTGCTCCAGGTTGGCTTCATGACCCATTTAAGTATCCTGGGATATATTCACTTTTTCCTAGGACATCGTAGTTTCCTGTATGGTTCATTTAAAAATAGCTTGACTACAAAAAAAAAAAAAAAAAAAAAAAAAAAAGAATGCCTTGGGTTCACAAGAACAAAAGACAATGATTGTAATTTGTCTCTGCCCTTTAGCAAAGCAATCAGCAATTTTCTAGTATTTTACAGTCATCCATGTAGTTATCTGTTCATCTTGTAATACCCTTACTTTTTCTTGGAAATATTCAAATTTATTAACCTTTTAGTGACCGGCAACCACTAAAATGCTGTATTGTGTTAACGAAGAGGAAACTTGTCTCTGCAAATCTTTGTGTGCTTATTTATTGGTTTACTCCTCTTTTTTGCAGACAAAAGTTGTCCAAATGTTGCCATTGGGAGCTGCTACCTGCACTGCCTTGACTTCCACTTGGGCAGGGTGATAAGAAGGCACACTATTCTCATTAAGAAGGATCTTTCACAGCAGAACAATGAGGCACAAGGCAGTTGGTGTTGGCTCACTGGAGCCCTCTGGAATGTGAAAACCATGGGAGGATCTTTGGTTGAGGCAAGGCTGAGTGCTACTCATGTACAGATTTTGTCTCGACTATTTAAGGATTCCTTCTCAAGCAGTAATAGAGGGTGTATTTATCTGTGTTCATATAAATGGACTCTGTATATCATTGGTAAGAAAGGCATTTTTTTTAAAAATGACAATTCATCACTCAATGTTTTCTGAAGTACCATGCAAAGATATCTGATCAGACTCTGCATGACCTAACTGAGATACTGACAGCAAAGCACCTACATCCACACTGCTCAGCTGGCTGAGGAGCCCTGGGCCAGCTCAGGATTGCAAGGTTGTGCAGATATAACCAACAGTCTCACCCTTGGTGGCTGGGGAAATCCAGCACTACTGATGTGAAAGGAAGGTGCTTTGAGCCTCAGCTGTTTGTTCCCACTACTGCAAACCCTCTGACTGCTCTTGGCTGAGCCTTGAAAATTTGCACTGCAGATTCAGAAGTGGGCCAGACTGCATCAGAAAGATTGATTTGAGTAAGGCTGAGCTCCCAGTTATAGAAGTTATACAACTAGGCACAGATCAGATGGTTGTAGAGGACAGAACCATAAGAACTTGGGGTTGGATAATTGCTGAGAACACAAACCACTCTCGGATGGAATGGACTGGTTTGAGTAAGAACATTCTAAGTGCTGACCACAAATGGCAACAGCTCATCTGCACTCCAGCAAGGTGAACCTAACTGAACTTTGTTCAGGTTTGATCCTAAATCTTTCAGTGGTTTTTTTCTTATTCTCTGCCAGGGAATCTGCTCCAACACTTTTCTGGGAAGCAATTTCTAGGGTTTAAGCTTACCCTAGCTAACATTGCCCAGTGGTGGAATTTAGGGATTCTGCAGTGTCCAGAACTGTGAGTCTCTTCTTGCTTCAATCCTTTTTCAGGCATAGACTCACCTTCTTCCAGGCATGATTCTTTATCAGAGGAGTTTACATTTACTAATCTCTGTGGCTAGAATTCGTGCTGCAGCCTGTGGACTTGTGTGTGTTTGTTCATGCTTCACTTATGCACTAGAGCTGGAAAGATGCAAACAAGTAATTGCACAGCACTGCTGAGCTTTGTGCTCTGACAGCTCTGTCTACCTCAGCCACTGTGTTCTGCAGGGGCAGGGACCACGTGTCATCTCCTCTCAGTGACTTCTGTATATACCAGGACAACCAGAAACTAAGCAAGTTTTGGACACTTATCTGTAACCTTTAATAATTTGCTATGCATATCCACTCATTCCTTTGTTATATTATCAATATTCTGCAGTGCTACTGGTTTTAATAAGAAGTCTTTTCACTGGTTTTCTTTGTTCTAGTCATCTAATCTCCTAATGGAAGTTTCTAATTAAATTCCTACAGCCATTTTCAAACTGTGTTTTGAATAACAAAGTCTTGCAAATGCTCAAAGTGTGTCTCTTCCCCTGGCTTGGATGCTCTACCTTCCAAATAGCTGTGGAGAAGTGATGCAGGTCACTGTGTAGAAATATTGCTGAGAACCAATCTCAGCTGAATAGGGGACGTAAATTTTATGCTTCCTATACAGGAAATAATGCAGAATGTCTAAGAAAAGTCTTCCAGGGTCTCACTCACAGTTTTAATGAATTTTGAGTTGATGAGGAAGGAACACCAGGTATTCATGAAGCAACCAGCACTTTCCTAGTGGACCTAGTGCTTCACAGAAGCTGAGAAACCAGGATCACCAGTGAAATTTGTTACTTCTCTATCCAAAACTCTCTCATTTGGGTTTCAACTTTATGCACAGGGTGCAGCTAAGGGTTGAATTACTGTCATTCATATCTCATCAGCATTCTTCAGCTACTTCTGCAGCGGAAAGGAGAAAAGTGGAAAGAAAAAGAAATGTCAGAATCAGCTCATAAATATGGTGATTATGATAAATATGAAAGACTATGTTTGCCTAATTGATCCTTCTTTTATTAATCCCAGGAAGTATTGCTACTGGCATGTGCTGCCATTTCCAGCTGGGTCAGCAGAACTGCTCAGAGAAGTGTTTCTGGCAAAAGGTATTTCTTGGTGCCCACCTCTGCACGTGGTTCTGCACACAGAGATTTCTGCATACAGACCTGCTCATCCTCTGCTGTGCAGCTCAAAGTTCCTTGACTGCACCCTTGATGTGAGAGCCTCAGCCAAAGCTGCTGCTTTCTCCCCTTTCTCTAAAGCACTGTCACATTCCTGTTTCTCCTGCAGAGGATACTGTTTTGGCCACATTAAGATGAGTCCAGGTGGTAACATAATGCTCACTGCATCTGGATTCTACACCTGTTGCACAAAGGGCTTATGAGTTTTATGCAAGTTTTTGGCACTTCACTTTTCTACTTTTTTATATTAATCCTGTTTAAGATGTGGACAAGGAGCAGCAATAAATTTATTTAGAAGTGTTTCAGATTTGTTATCAGGGGCTGCTCACAGAGGGTCTGTGTTTCAGAAGTGTTTGCTACCTTTTTGCAAAAGCATATATCCATAAATAAAAAGGTCTGTAAATTTTACAGATATATAAATTCAGCTTTTCTATGTTATAGTAATACCCAAGTTGCCTGTGGTCAGTCTTACCTGGCAGTCATAAAGCATGGATTCCCTGCACAGTTGATTTTAGGGACCAAATAGGTTTGATTCAAAACACTTCTGCCTTTCCCATCTATGGGATATTTCATTTACATACTGGTTTCAGATTTGCTACTCCTGGTCCTTTATTGCAAGCACAAAATGATTTTTAGTTTGAAATTAGATCTCACATAAAATGAGGAAAGGCCTTTGAAATTCCCTATATGAACAGTGCTCAGTACTCAGAATTCTCAACATTTCTGCTTCCTCAACATTCACCACAGAGACTTCAGTCCAGCATGGCACCCTAGCACCTGTGCTTTCCATTTTTTTGTTTAATATTGTTTTTGACTCTTTAACAGGGAGTTTTGTGATCTACTAGAAAAATAACTTGTGGAAAACTATTCAGAAAAATTATTAATCTGATAGTCTTTTGAATTCCATTTAGTTCCATTGGCAGTACTCTTTACAATCACCTAAAAAATACCAAACCCTGTTTATTCTAAACATTTTTTTCTGTGCTTGGAAATTTCATTCCCATTCCAGGAGAAAACTTTGAAATTGCAACGTTCTTTTAAAAGTGAAAACAGACAGAGAGGCTGTCAGTTTGCAGCATGTTTGTGAATAAATTCCCTTACCTTTTTCCCCAAATAAAAGAATGGTTATCTCCATGGAGGAGACTCTCCAGTGCAGAAACCGAATTCCTTATCAGAGATGTAGATTTCAGGACAGACAGTACATTGCCTGTAAACTTGCAGCTCAGATGACAGATGGAAACCTGATAAAGTGAGTCTTCTGATCACTGCACAGAGATTAGACTCTAATTTGCATCTTGTCTTCCAATAACGTTTGCTCTGTTTTTGACTTCAAATGTACCTGACTTTAAACACAGACATTTGGGCACTGTTCTTATTTAAACCTTATTTTTCTTCGAGTGGAATATTTCTGTTTAGCTGGATTTTAGTTCTGCATCTAACAAAACACAAACACTTCAAGGAACGTGTGTCAGCATTTTTGCTCCCTCAGAATTCAGCACGGGGGCTTTGTCTGCCCCTGCACCCTAGCAGCCATGCCTCTGAGTTTTTGTGCTTAACAAAGTGTCTCAAGTATCTCTTTGAGAGTTCCTCTCTAAAGTGTGTGTCTGAGATACATTTCCTTTTCCCCAAAGTGCTGGGGCATTTTCTAGCTGGGCAAGCCTGTTCCCCTTGAGAGACAGACAGGAGGGTCCTTCTTGAGGGCCACACTCCCCAGGCACTGTGGAAGTAGGTTGACACTAGCAAGCCTGCACAAATATTTGCTTGCATCCTTGCCATTTTCAAATTCTGCCTCTCTTGTTTACCCTTCTCTGTCCCTGCCTATCATGTTTCTCTCCTGGCTGTTGCCATTAGCATGTAATCTTTCTGTTCTGTGCCCTAAACTAAAGTGGTTTGTCGGTCATTATCTGAAAGACTCTTTATTAACAGGCACAAATAACAGTGCTGGTGCCTAATGCACATAACTCTAGTGCCAGCACTGTTCCTGTGAGGTGCCCAAAGGTTTTTCCTGCTGGCATTGCAAGGCCAGTGTGCAACTGACCTCAGGTTAAAAACTTCATTTCGTCCACTCAGTCTGTGAAGATTTGTAGGAGCAGAAGAGAGGAGGCTGAAGGAGGGACAGCCATAAAAAGCTGGATCTCCTCACCTTCCCATCATTTTCACTGGAGTACTGTGAAATTCCACAGGTTAGGAGGTGTTCATGTCATTTAGCCTGTATGAATGGCAGTGGGTGTTTGTGGTGTTGTACAAGTCAACAGGATACGGCTTGAAGTGCTTAAAAATGCTCTGGGATGGTAGAAGTAGGATGTGCTCTTTAAACAGGCTTCTGTAAATTTGAGTAAGATCATGTCAAGCAGTTTGAATATATTCCCACTCATCTTGAACAGAAAAGGTTTAATTTCAAGCAGTTCTGCTTTCTAGTGAGTTGAAGAAATTCACCACCTGTGGGACAGAGACCTTGTGCCTCTAAGGAGGACACCAGAGAAAACTGGTTTGAAGTAACTGATCACAGAATCACAGGATTGTCAGGGCTGGAAGAAACTTTCAAGATCATTGAGTCCAGCTGTAAAACGAGCACCATGATAATCACCCCTAAACCATATGCCCCAAAATCCTAAAATCTTCCTTTGGATCTCAGCATCCATTTCTAACTACGCCTTTCAAAGAAGGTGCAAAAACCCTTACAGACAATAGCTCAAGGAGGGAGCAGTTTTTCCACCCTCATCTTGGGGTCCTGGATAGTCCAGTGTCTGCTGAACCATTGAGTACTTTCCCGTGCACTGTGAGGAAAAAGTTCTGATGCTCATGCTACTATACACAGCTCAAACCTTAAGCCTTTATTTTTTTTCCTTAAGTAGCAATTAATGAGAATCATGATCTAAAAATTAAAATGGTAATGAGCTTTTAGCATAATGAAAAGAGCTTGTACAGGCAAGAAAAAGCATTTGTGGGTCTCTGAGTCACATTACTCCCCAAATACAAAAGCAGATGTTAGCCTTAGCTGCAATAAGGCATATTGACTTGTTTCATTTTGAAATAAAACCCCTCATGTCACACAGAAAGAGGATGCTCCATGTTTCCATCCTCATATTCTAGTGTTCTTACCCATTGTTTTGTTAATTTGGGGCTGAGAAACCATTATGCTCATTTTGGATTGTTTGTATTTTCTTACGTTTGCACATCCTCATTATCTTTCCATCGAATCATAGACTGGTTTGGGTTGGAAGAGACCTTAAAGATCATCCAGTTCCTGCCCCCTGCCACGAGGAGGGACATTTTCCACTGGAAGGTGGAAGGTGCATTTCAAAATGTGCCAGTACTGAGTGATGCGCAGTCAATGATTTAGGAGTCAAATAAATATCTGAGGCAATTTAACTCTGCAGAAAATAAAGTCATTGTGATGTGCCACAAGTTATACCTAGAGTAATTTAGGTGAGATTCAACAAAATTGCTCCAAATTAAAAGTAAGTTCATTATCTTGATCTTTCTCTCTCTCAGGGAGTGCGGACAAGAAAAATACCCTTTTGAGGAAAGAATGAAGATGATTTTTGATGAGCAACTTGGTTGCCTTCTTTGGATGAATATGTGATATTTTGCAACTGTTACAAAGTATCCAAGTATAACAATGAAGATTTTCTCTGTGGCAACCCCCCCCCCTAAGAACATACAAGAATTTGGAAGAGCATACAAAACGTATAAGTTTTAAGCTTGACCTGATAAACAATTCAGTATTGTAGCTAGAATTTGCTCCTCACTGTTGGCTGAATTGATGAGCTGAATAGATATCCAGGGTTTTCTCGTCTGAACTGAGAGTATATTTCATTCGTGGGGGGGAAAAAGGAAAAAAACTTCATTCAGAAGAAGAGACTTTGGTTTTGAAATAATTTTCTTTCTTTTAACATTTACTGAACATTCATCTATTTGAAGTCTGGCTCCCAAATATAACAGGTTTTATCTCAGAGGCATGAAAAAATTTAAAAAAAAAAAAAAAAAAAAGAAAAGAAAAAACACATAACGACTGAAAAGCAAAACAAAATATATTTTAAACCGTTTCCAAGTGTTTTGAGTTGTTTAGGCGGAGGCGGTACCTACATTCAGGGTCTAATGGAGTGTCAGGGATATTTCCTGGATATCTTTTCTTTTTCTCTGATTTTGTTTTACAAGCATAATTTGAACATAACTCATTAAACAAACATATATTCTCACAAGCATTCCTTTTGCATTTCATGGCAGTAGCTTATCATTCTTCATATTTTTTGGCTCACTACTCTATTGGCTTCTTAAAAAGTTGGAAAAGTTTGAGAAATAAAAAGTCTTGCTCTCACCAAACAACTTTGAGAATCTGTGTGAGTTTTCAAAAGTGTTGGTATAAAGAAAACACCCAATTTGCATGCTATGTCTAAGGGATTTGTGAGATTAATTTCCTTGTTCAGCTTTGAAAATCCTGCCTTAAGGACTCAATCTCACAATTCAGCATGGGGAAGGGAAGGTCACAGATTGCCACGTCCAGGACACAGATGGTGCCTGTGTCACCAGGGCAGCCGAGTTCCCAGCCATGGCTGTGGGAGCAGCTCCTGCTGGATCACCCTGTTCCTGAACCCCCTCAGCAGGCAGCTGGGACATTTCGCAGTTCAGCAGGGAATTTTGCTCCTAAACCCTTGACTGAGACTCTTCACCTAATGAATATGGGGCTGTATCCTCCCTAGCTAAGGCAATTGTGGATGTGCTTATGTATGAATATCTAATTTTTAACGTGTTGGACATGGCTCTCCTGCCAATCCATACTATGGCTGTAACTTTTGTATTTTTTGGTCTGTCTGCCTAATGAGTAAAAGAAGGTGACTTTTAGAGGTGACTCTGTACTGCAAACCTGCCTGTGTGATGCTACTTGTGCAAATGAGGTTTTCAGGAAGGGGAGGGGGGGTAAACACTAACTCTTCCAAACAGGTTTACAAAAGAGATACAGTGCACCATATTATCTAACAGAGCTCTGGCTTTTCACTCGGGGAGACAGACATTAAGGTGCATTAGTACTAT
Source organism: Sitta carolinensis (assembly GCA_032173965.1). Lineage (NCBI taxonomy): Eukaryota > Metazoa > Chordata > Aves > Passeriformes > Sittidae > Sitta > Sitta carolinensis. The sequence continues at coordinate 29,471,851 of CM063287.1, forward strand.
CATTTGAATGTCTGTAAATATCAATAAAGTATGTTATTTGGCATTCACATTGACACAATGAAGGAGGAGGACTATCCTTTTCAGGAAATTTCACAGAGCCATTCACAAACAAAAGCTCAGTAATTTAATCTTTCAAAAGCTCAATAATGCTAAGTTCAAAATTGCAGGTTTTAAACTAATGTACCTGATAAGTAATGATGACAGAATTTAAAAGGTCCATTATTTGGTAATCTAATATTCCCAATCCCAGTTATCTGTCAAAGAGAATACTCTCCCTTAAACAGCGCTAATGCGTTCACATCTACATTAATCTCTCAGGGAGAAAAGAAGCATTCTTTAGGGGCTTTATCTGCTCCCAAATGTCTGCCTCCACGAGGAGCCATCTCGCACTGCTGCCGGGGCTGTGGAAATGACTCGGTGTCTTTGTGCCACAGGTGTGATTTCTGTCGGGCACACAGAGGAGCCAGCGGCACTGCCTGCCCAGCCCTGCTGCTCCTGGGTGAGCTGTGCCCCGTGCCTCTGGACCCTCTGCTGCTTCTCCTCTCCACAGCAAACAGCCTGCTTGCACCCCTGCTCCTGACCCGCTTTTCTCGCCCCATCTGTTGCTTTCCTGTGCAGCACAGCTCTGGTTTTCTGGTGTCATCTCCCATCCATACTCCAAAAGGTCGCGGGACTGTGCAATCGGTTTGACAGGATTCACAAGGGGACAGCTCAAGAGGGCTTAAAAGGTTCCTCTCCTTCCTGACATGTGATCATCTACACAGGAGGAGATGGATCAGGTGTACCACAACTGCCCACGGACTCTGAATTCCTGCAGGGGTGCACAGGGTGCCATAGGGAACAGAGTCACTCTGTGTTTTCCTTGGATTTGCAGCCAAGGCTCCTTCCTCTCAGTTTACCTCCTCTGGAAATTTCTCAGGTCCTTAAGTCTCATCACTAGAGAAGGTTTGGGCCCTGAGTAAAGCTGGGTCTGCCCTGCTCCAGTGTAAATTCACAGAACCCTAGAATGGTCTGGCTGGAAGGGACCTCAAACACCATCTGGTTCCAAGCCCCTGCCATGGGCAGGGATGCCACACACTGGACCAGGCTGCTCAGGGCCCCATCCAGCGTGGCCTTGAACACTTTCAGGGATGTGTTCCGGGTCCACAGCATCTCTGGGCAGCTTGTGCCAGTGCCTCACCATCCTCCGAGCGGAGAATTTCTTACTGACATCTAATCCAAATCTCTTTAAGCTTAAAACCATACCCCCTTGTCCTATCACTACCTAGACACAAAAGAAAAAAAAAAAAAAAAAGGTATTCCTGTGTTCAGGCTGATGCAGGACTTTTCAAAGTGTGTGTGCAATAGAATAAAAGCAGTCACTACTTCAGGAACACTGTACTTTTTCCTGGCTGAATTTTTCAAACGCTGAAATAGAACATAGTGGAATTCCTTCTTGTTTTTATGTCTTTCTCTGTCTTAATTTTCAGAACTTAAAGACTCCACAAAGTGACCCAGAAGGAAACTTTTCTAAATCATTACGTGTATCAATATAAAAGCTTTATTTGCAATGCTGCCTGGAGCACTGAGACAACATGATTTCTCTGTGAATCCTATGGAGCAGCATATAAATACACTTGGCATAGTGTTGTAAAGGAGTTCTGAAGGTGGTGTTAACTCAAAGGTTTTTTGTACAATTCAAAGAAAAGGAGAAATGGTCAGAATTGTGGTATTGTTGAGAAAATGTAGCTGTTTACTATGTCTGCAGGCTATTGCTTTGGGAAAGTAGCTGAGTGGAAATTGCTTTAAAAAAAATTCCTATACTGAGTCAGGAAAGAAAGTCTCATGTTCACATGTGAAAGCAGCTCTGTTTAAATTTGAAGAGTGAAACAAAAGGCCCAGTTCAAGGTATAGTAACTATCCATGTGTAATGCACTTAGTGGTAGGAATAAAGAGGGAGTACATATTAAAAATACTAAATTTCATATTAAAATTATAAAGGAATCTGTCGCATTCAATGTAATAAGCAGATGGATGGTTACAGTCTGTCATTCAGGGCTGCTTCAAAACAACACCCCAGCCCTGCCCAGAGAGCAGAGTGCCTTCCCAGCTCCTGTGAGAACTGGGAGCTGCCTTGCTGCTGCTGTGGGTGCTGCCCATGCAAACTGCCTCCAGGAATCCAGCAAAGGCCAGCTGCCCAAAGAACAGGACTTTCTTCAATTAGGAAAACCATCCCAATGGTGAAATTACCCCAGCCACATCCAGGATGCATATGTGACCCTCTGGAAGCTGTGGAAATTTGCTAAATTTGCTAAATTTGCTGTGGAAAACAAATGCCTCCGTAGAGAAACTGAGCCACATCTCCAACACCGGGCTCGAGACTAAGAAGTGGTTATCAGGCAGCTCCAGGAGAGCTCTTCACCAACTGTTTAAATCTGCATTCACATTTCAGTGTTTTGTTGAATCATGGCAAGGGCAGCATGATATTGGCGTGACACGTGTAGCCCTTGTGGGAACACTGGATTTATGCACGCACATCCTTTCCCCAGGTGTGCCAGCCCCGTGTCTGCTGCAGCCCCGGGCACAGGAGGCACAAACACAGACTCAAGAGATGTTTACTGTCTCCCTAGCAGCATTTTGCTCCTGGTTTTCCTCTGTGGAAGCCTGCAGGGAAAGCTGGCCCTTTTAATCCCATTTAGCACATTAGGCATTTATTTGGTGATGTTTTGAAAAGTTTTGAGAGATTGAATTACGTTTTCTTGCAGCTATATGACTCAGAGCCATTTGTGTTTTCACTGAAGTCATCTCAGAGCCACAATTTACATGGGAAGATCCAATCCTGCGTATGTGCCACGGAGCTGAGGGAATGTGCAGAGTATTCTTTGTGTTTCCCTGTCTCACTCTGACCCTTCCAAACCAGGGAGTGCTCAGTTCCCACCTGATATATTGTATCTGATTGCCAAAGATAAATTGATCTTTATCTACAAAACGAGACCTTTCCTTCTGCCCATGAAAGCATCTTTTGGGATGATGTTTAAACAATTACATATTAAAGAACTTTTGCAATATCAATAATTAAAAGCAAATAGGTCAGAGAGTTTGTTAGGTGCTTTCTGTATTTCTAGGTAGTTCCTTCTGATTCTGAACAAGTTAACTAACAATTTCTTCCTTTAATTCCTTCTTTAGTCAAATTTTCTTAGTCTTCATTACTTCATTGTTCCTTTGGGTGCTTTAAAAGCTCAATATGTTTGTTTTCATTCGTTCTTCTGTTAAATACCAGACTTTGCACAGTTTAGTTCAGCTAGCCATTAACTCAGGAATATGGATGTTTAAATTTTTTTTAGGCTGATCATTCTGTCCTTCTAACAGATGACAGTCAGTATTCACAACTCGCTCACAAACCTGTTCCAGGCCTGCCTTAAAAAGTCTGGATTTCTCCTCAGGTTTGTGGATTCCCCCCTTTTATTTTCTTTTTTTTTCTTTTTCCTCTGAATTTGCTCTACAGGTCTTTAGCTCCAGCTAGTGGCTTACTCCAAAATGCAAATTTTGTCCAGCGCCTTAGAAGAAAGGTGGAGTTTAGCTGTAATTCTTACAGTATTCTGAAGTGTGAGAATTATTCAGAGGCATTAGTTCTTCCTGGCTAATTTAAGTTATACCCACAAAATCTTTAAAATTTAATAAACACACTCCTTTTTCCAATTGCAGGCTCCTGTGTTATCACATTGGGCCAAATTCTGCCCTCAAGTGCAGACTTGCATAGCTCCTCTGGACTTCAAAGACACCGGCTGGGATGTGACTTAAAGCAAAAACCCAGATGTTTTATCAAATAAAAAGCTTTACCTCAGCTCCTACTTTGCACCCTTCCAGTTGAGAGTTGGTGTAGCTTTTGTATAATGTGCACAAACAAAATTAGAAAGGTTTATTTTTGAGTAGGGTTGGAGATTTGGACCCACCTTTGGTGGGATCCCTTTTCTCTCAGGACTTTGTGGTGCACGTGGATCTCTTCTGGCTCTGGAAGTCCCTTGCTCAGCCTGGACTGGTGACAGAGGATTCCCTTGGCAAACTGGCCCTGGGGAAGTACAAAAAGGAAGATTTTGGGGGTTCCACTGGAAAGAGAGGTCACTATCTCTGCTGAAAATCTCTCTTAGGTGGATTTGTGCTAAGGGTCTGTGGATGCAGCCATGTCCTGCCTTGCAAATCTGACCCTGCAGTCAGGCAGGGAATGTTTGAGAGAAAATGAACACTGGTGTGGAGGGGTGCACGTTGTTTTCATATGAGGAGAGAAATAGGTTTTTCCAGGGTCAAATGATTGTTTCTTAATTCAATTAATTCACACATCCTCGGAACGTAATGTTTAAATGGTAAAAGCAAAATGCAGTTTAAATTCATAGAAACCCATGCATCACTTTCTCCTCAGGTTTCAACTGGAAGTTTCATTGCAAGTGGAGATAAAATAAGTATAATTTAAACCTCTTTTCTTTCCCTCAGCCCCCACCCCAAGAAGTACATATATCCATATTCTGTGGGATAAAAGCACATGGGCAGACACAGTCGAGCTTTGTTGTGTGGCTCTCAGCATTGGCACCAATACAGATATGGCTGCCTTGGCAGCACTAGAGGAAACCCATTTGAATTCTACAATCCTCTTGTTTAAACCCAAAGACTCAAATGTCTGTTGTTTGTTCAAAGACTTTTATTGTTTCCATTTCATTACTTGGTGAACTGGATACTGGGACAGGTGTGTCTGCAGTCTGTTCATATTGACTGTCCATCTAAGATACCAGATAACATGATAATGCATTCCTGGGTTTCACAAACTTTGTCACTTCTGCCATAGAACCCTGGCACCCAGTGTAAATAAATATATCTAGGATATACTAAATTCAATGCAGGTCTCTCTCCAAAGGTAGTGATCTGCTCCTGAAGGCCTAACCTTCCTCATCAGTCAGAAATTCTGTTGTTCTACTCTATTGACTCAATCCTTTTCTGAAAGTGAGAAAAGCACCAGAGTACACTTAGAAATTTTATGTCAACAGTTCAAATGTAGCTTTTGCCACAGCTGAAGCAACCTAAATAGCATCTATACCATGCAACACCAATACCTGTGCCTGCCCTGCTACAGATACAGCTCTATCTGTGCTTTGTCTGTTAATAAATCTGGCACAAACTCATGTAGACATACAATTTATGTGTGTGCATATATATTTATATAAAAAAATTATGCATCTGCACACAGTCTTCCACCAATTTTTCAATTCCTTATCTCTCACAGATATTTTCATTTAATTCCAATATACCAGAGAGTGACAGAACAAGCAGAATTGTCAAGTGCTTCCTAAGGTTCTGTTGTCAGTGTTATATCAAGGCAGAAAAATAACATAATAGTGCTGTAATTTTCTACCAAGTGCACCAACAACACACTTGGGAAACACGCAGAAGTCTATTGATCCACTAGGTCAGGGACCTGAAAATATTTGAAATTGTTCTTTAGAAAAATAAAATAACCCACACTCTTTTTGAATTACTGTGGTCTTTCAAAGTCCATATAAAGTATTACGCAAGGAGACAAAGCTATTTTACCAGGCAGGGAGATATTCCAAATTACTGGTTCTTAACAAGCATGGTAATACATCAGTCAAAAGCAATAAATTTAAACTTAATGAAATCTCAATTTGCCTACAGTGCATTTCACTTTGACATTTTCTACATTGCCACGGTGCTTTGATAAAGTTTTTTAAAATGCAAAGAAAGTGTCTGTAAGGCTAAAGAGCAGACTTGGTGCCATTGTGCCCAGTGGAACATTACAGTACTTAAGTTCCATCACTATATGCCCTGTGGCAGACTAAGCCTGAGTGCTAACATAGGTTCAGTTTTCATTATCATCATGTGATTATCCATTTTACTGCATTTAACTGATAATACAACTACCAGCTCACCTTAAAAGAATTAGCTTGGAGGTTTCATTGCTTTCCAAATGGAATTCATTTGACAAACAAATGACAATTAGCCCAGTCTCCCTGTTCTGTGTCAGGATGGTTTTTGATTGAACCTAGACCAATTTACAATTTTTAAATGAGTTTAGACATTTACATTTAAAATGTCTAGAGGAAATTAGCCTTGGGACATCTAACAGCCAAAATGCTTTTTGAAGTTGATTATTATTTGATCTAGTACCCTCTACCTGTACATTTTGTTCTGACTTCAAAGTTTTGGAATGAAAATGCCACCTACACCTCAAAGCATTGGGAAAAACTTAAAAGCAGTTTTACTCATTATGTTATGCAAAGAAACCTATATTTTAATATTCGTTTAATATGGTTAGTTAGCTTTAATGACACCAGTTTGACAGTGTCATAGTTTTCGAATATAAGACATTGATTGAAGTTTCCTGTGCTTGCCGGCGTTTTTTTGTAGAACGAAAGAATATCTTTTGAAGGTGAGATTCATATGCCCCACACTGCCATTCTGCCACAGATAGAAGTGTAATCATTTACAGATGAATGCATGTTTTTGTACAGAGTCAGAAATATGTTGTCATTTCTACATTATTCCGCATCGCGAAATCTTCGCTGATTTTTGTTTTCCTGCATACTAAATCTGTCCAGCCATATCCATATTGATCTTAAAGCAGGAGGAACTTGTCATGAAAAAAGGGTTGTCAATAATTCCATTATAAATATGCAGGCCCAGATAACATAGCCATGAAAATTGGGCTGAAATTAGGCACATGGTATCTCAGCCTTGAGGTAATTTGGATCATACTATTTTTATTTTGTATTATTGATTTATGCAATTTTTGTAAAGTTAGAAAGCAGTACATTTGGCCACTGGAAAATTATGGGCATAAAAATAAGTGCTGTTGCTTTTCTGGTTTCTGAGCCTTTAAAGCTCCACTCAATGCCTATGGGAGTCTTACAACTTTCAGAAATAGATCTGCTTTATTTTAAACCTATTTGCCTTGCAAGCAGTAATGATCACTTGGGAAGTATTTTTAAAAAGAACTTTTAATGACTTTTTTTATATATATGAGCAGACAAAATTACCACAAAGTAAAGTTTTCTATCATGGATAAGTATGATTTTCTTACAACAGTCCCTACAAATTCTGCTTAAGAGGGTTTTAGGCTTCTGAGGCATTGAGTGTCCAAACAGAGCTGAAAGCAATTGAGATTTTGGAAGAGGCTGGGTTAGAAACCTAGGTCTGAACCAGCACTCCTGTTTTCTCATACCATGGTTGTTTACAGAGTCAAAGGAACCCAATCTTGAGGAGTGAAACAATCTTGTATCATCATCATAAATTCCAACATTGCCTAACTTTCAAGTAATGTCAACTCTTGTGGGTGTCTGTGTGATCTCAGTTGCCAGTGTTCAAAAAATTCTGCTTCACTACATGCACAGAATTGTGATTTTTGCCAGTCCTCATCTAAGAATGTCTGGGCTCAACTGGGATCCATAGGTCTGGTGCTTCTCCACATTTGTCATCTGAGACAATTGACCCAGTAGATCTAAATATCAAAGCAGGCCTGTACAAATGTAGTGGGGGCTGTTGATTTTAGAGAGCAAGACGATGATGACCTCCCAGTTTTACCTGCTTAGATCAGCCTCCCCCGAATAAGGTGTTGATGGGATCACTTTCTTTGACAGTCAAGGCAAAGCGTCCATCCCCCTCGGCACAGGGAAGGATTTAGGATAAATTCACACCTCTTCTATCAACTCTGGAGCTTACTGGTTTTGTGTATTCCCTCTACAAGGAACTTAGTTCTGCTTCTGCTTTGGATGGGAAGCCTAAGTGCCTTGTTTAGAGTTACAAATTTTGCTGTGAGGACTCAGAGATTAAAAAGTGCACGAGAATCAGACATTCTGGGTAACCAAGGATTTATTGAGGCTTGAGTCTCAGTGTTCCATGAATTATTCCTTGAAGAGGACAAAATCTTCAGCCTGAAACATTCCCTTCAGTGAAAATTCTCAGAAATGGGAAAAATGTAAATCAAATAATGACCTGGAAAGAACCCTTGGGCAAATTGTGTTTGGCCTACAAGGATGGGGGCTTGAAAATGAGAGCAAATTTCAGTCAAAAATGTGTCATTGCAATCAGCTCAAAGTGATGTTGCCACAATCTTTCAGAAATATTTTCTGAAATATTTTTGTGCCTGGTATACTCTAAAATATGTACAAGTGTGTTTCAGGTGTACTTGTTGCAAAAGCAAACACCTCAGAGATGGAGGTCAGAGACAGCTTTCCTGTGAAATCTTTAACTATTAAATTCAAAATCTGTAATTTTCTACAGCTTAAAAAGCAAGTCTTTAAAAGTAGATACTGAAACCCTCAAGTAGGCAAGTGTGAGTGTCTATAAGCAGAAAGTGCAGTGGGTGGACTGAATGCACTGTAAAATCAGATTGCCTAATTCCTCCAGTATCATCATTTAAAAAAACCACTGACTTTGCATTCCAATTAAGAGAACAACATCTGGGTGTCTCAATTGGGAAACTCTTTTTCCTGTAGTACATACAATGAATTCTCATAGATTTCAACAATTTCTTCTCCCCAGCTCTGAGAATTTAAGCCTTGTTTTTTGTTCAGATGAAAGTTCAGATGTAGGTGATGGTGTGAGTGGCAGTGTTCCTTTCCTGGAAGGGACAGGATGGAGTAACCTGAGCATGAAGTGCTCAGTGACTTCAGGGGCTCCTGCTCTCAATGCTCACCCATGTGATACAGGTATTTGGAGAATGAAGGAATAAATCAGGAGAGAGGCTGAAGATATTTAGATCTAAACATGCTGCTGTAGAGAGAAAAGGAAGTATTTTTAGAGGAGAAAAAATGGTGGAGGTCCAAAGCATGGTGCTCATTGACTTCCATGCTCAAAGTCACCTTTCTCCAGCTCCCTGTATCAGCCTGACCTTATTCACGAGCACACAACTCTCAGAGACAGAGAGGGAAAGATCAGGATGACTGAGTATTTCTAGAAAAGTTGGGTTTCATTTATTATTTATAAATTTCATTTTGTACATATCTTTAGGGACATTAAGAGATTAGTAGTCATGCAGTTTGTTCTGGGCATTAATGCTAATCCTTAAAGATAGGTGAAGGGTAATTTCATTAGTTTTTATAAAGGTTTGGAATAAAACTAACCATTCAGTCAACAGTTTGAAAGGAGACATTTAGCACTGCTCTCTCTGCTCTCCCAGCAGGCTCTGCCTCTCACAGGAACGTGTCAGCACAGACTGGCATCTCAGCAATGAGGGTACATTTCTCAGACATTCTTTTATGTAAAATAGGTGGGTTCCTCTTTCCTAAATATGTCATATAAAATCATTGTCTCTGGCATGACATACAGTAGTTCAGGAAGGGAAGCTAATCTAGGAAATAAAGGGATACAGACTATTGATGCCAAAATCAGCAATTACATTGTATGAGATCTCATGAATAATTCCTGAGCTGTGATTTAACATTAATCTGAGTGTTTAGTACAAAGCTGGGCCGACACCAATAAAATGCTGACTGATTTGTTTTAAAATAGTGCTCCTTCAGGCTTCACTACACTGCTTTGAAATGAATGCTTTTAGGTAATACCTCAACCTTGCCTGTAAAGCACAGACAGATGTACTCATGTGACTGCACACCCAAACTTTACCATTATTCTTTTTCCCCTTAATTTTGGGCTGAAACCTTTTTATCAAGTGCAATATTTAATACCAGCCATGATTTAGTTAAGTGGACTTCATAACACAGAGCTTTTCCTCCTAGGAAAATCATATCAACACAAGACTCTGTCATACTGGGCAGTGACATTTGCTACCTGTGTGTGACTCAGGTGGCAAGGGGAGGAGGCCACGAGTGGTGAAGCAAGCAGGAGGTTGCCAACCAAACCTCAGTAGAGTTTGGTCTGCTACAATTGCTTCTGCATCATTAAATAATGCCTCTTTTCAATGAACATCAAAGGACAATAAAGAACAGCAAAGTGAAACAGTGGTGACCATCTCAGGACACACCACCCATGTGCTGCAGCGCTTCTACCCTTGCCCAGGGAATGCTGGAAGCATCTCCCATCTCCTTCCCAGCTCCTGGCTCTGTAATAATGGCTTTGCCACTCGAAAGGGTAAAGCACTGAATCTGTTCATTTCATCCATAGCACTGCAGGTCTGTTCAGTAGAAACCCTCAGCCCGGGGCTCACACAAACAAACCCCCTACGTGCTCTTTTGGGGGGATGTTGGTTGATCTTACAAGAAAATATCTTACAAGCAAGGCAATCATCTGTGATCTGACTTCTCTTTCAGTTCTGCTCTCTGAGGAGCATTTCCACTCCTGAAGCTCCTCACTGTGGAGTCACCAAATCAGCACAGTGGATGCAATGGAGAATAATAAGATGCTGCAGTATGTTGAGCTAAAAAGGTAATTTTTTACAAAAGCTTCAATGAATGTTCTCACATTAAAATGTCTCATATCATCTGGAACTTAAACATCCCAGTGTCAATGGTAGACCAACTTTGGCTTGACTGGACTGTAAAAATGTGAAGCTCTTCACAAAGAAGGGAATTTCCAACTAAAGTGCTATTTCCAGCACTGTACACCAGCAGGAGTTGGCAGATTTTCTACTTTTTCTTCTGACTCTCATTTTGCTCAAGCATAAATAACAGTAAGGAATAAGATCTTTGTCTGAATTACTTGTTTCTTCTTTATATATTTGTTTATAAAACTGCCTGGACATGACAGAGTACCACAGTACCACAGCATGTGGAAGTATTAATTCAGTCTCCCCATTCCTAATATCAATATTTACATACTATGCACAGCAGTTTGCATTTCCATTGATATACAAACCTATTCTGTCTTGTCTGATCACCACAGCAGGAGGAAAGGACAATAAAATGAAGGGGGAATATAAAACAATCTGCTAGCTGAACAGCCAGGAGACTGAGGAGCTCTCTAAATGGGCTGGGAGAGGAACCCTTTCCACTTAGTAGCTGTTGATTAGGATGGAGTGTGAGGCAGGTGAAAGGAAATTCCATGAGCTGCTTTCCTGTCTGGGAGAACACTTGCTGCCCTTCACCCTCAGAGTTTGTTCACTGTCCCACACTGCCTGCACGGGAATTATGGACTAACAGCTGAGAGAACAAAGCTGCATCCCCAAAAAGAGATGGACTTCTTGCTTTGCTTCTTTCAAGCTTTCTTTCCAATTTTGCAATCCTCAGCATTCCTGCCTTTTTGGGCCTTACCCAGGGCAGAGGGAGGTGAGCTGAGCTGACAGGCACAGTGTACTCTGTGCACACCCATTCCCAGCTGGCCTGACTCGCTCAGAGTGCCCAGGAGCTCTTGGCCTGGGATGCTCACCAAGCTGAGTGTCCCACCATCAGAGGAGAATCTCCTTAGGGGCACTTGCCAGTATTTTTTGTTGGCAAATTAGAGCTTGGAGAAGATAACTTAGCAGTGGACACATTTATGATAGAGAAGGGTTTGAAAATAATTACTCCTCTTGGGAATAATCTAACTATAGGTCAGGGGCTGGAGTTCATAGGGTTTTTTAAGGTCTTTTCAGAGCTGTTTGAAGGATTCCCTTTCAAGGTCCTGCTCTCTCTTATATAAATCTTTGTTGCTGTTATTATTTCCCCCATTCTTGACTCATGATATAAAGCAGCCTCAGGACTGATCCAACTTTTTTATCTCTTGATAAAATCCCCCGGAGTTATGTTACATGAGAAGTGTCATAATAAAGAATATCCCAAATATATCACCTATTAGCAGTGGCATGCCCTGGCATTTGGGAAAATCCCAGCACTAATAATTCCACCGTGTGATCCTCACTGATATGCAAGGACAAGCTGCCTAATCCAGGAGAGGAAGGAGGAAAAAATACAGTTGTCAATACTTAGAATTGAAATTCTTTATACATTTAAAGTGTGCAGTTGAAATATAGGTAGTTGAGTAAATGCCGTGACTGTTACCCAGGGAAATTTAGCCATTAAAATTAATGAAAAAATGTATGTTTGTAGTTTGCAAAATGAAAGAATATATGGTGTTAGAAGAGGCTTTATCTTCTGTGTATTTTTTTTTAATGTAATAAATACAAAGCAAATAGCATTGGTTTATCCAAGGGAATATTGAAATCCATTAGGAATGTACTTGGAGTAATCTGATTCAACAAGTCAGTATATTTCTTTCAAAACATAATATCGGCACTACATTGTGCAAGATGAAGGTTAGATTACATTTCTTGCCAGTGCAATAATTCCCACATCATAAATTCTGATGAAATTATATCAATATATAAAGAAAATGGATGTCTGACCCACGGTGGTTCTCTGGTTCTCAGATGTAGAAGCTGACATACAAGTAAATCCCCAGCTGCTTTGTGCAAAACCATTACAACTGTGCCATTCCTGGGAACTGTTATTAGCTGTCCTGACCAGAAGCTGGAGCTTGTGGTTTCTGCTCTGAATATTAAACTTTGGCATACAAGAGTCCTTATTGTGGGGAGCACTTGGAAATGGTAATGCTAAATTGCTTTATATTTGCAGGATTTGATTGCCTCAGATGATACAGGTCTAGCTGGTGGGCCTCTCTTGCTGCTTGTATTTCCAGATTATAAGTCATTCCTTTGACAGGATATCTGCCATAACCAGTTCTCAGTTTCTGTAGTATCCTGACTTATATTACACCTGGCAACTGGTTTTCTGGGCTGTGTGTTTTTTCCATAACTTTTAAGAATAAAGGCAAAATTTAAGTTTTTATATATATCCTAATTTTTACAACAAGTGTCAGTGAGGATGTGAAACTACAGGGTAGAGATTTGGAAAGAATGAATGCTATTTTCCCAGTAATCTTCAATTTTAATAGCCATGCTATGATCAAGCTCCAGGATTAATGACTGAACTTGAGGGACCATGTAAAAGGCCAAAAATGCTTAGGTAAAACAAACCAAGTACACTATTTGCTCTTGACATATAAAGACTTCTAGAAGAATCAAAACTTAGAGTTGATCTTCCAGGTCAGCTTGGGGTAAAAAGTTTGGACAGTGTTTGAAGTCTGTGGCAGAAAGAGCTGAGTTCATTTAGGGCAGTGTCTTAAAGCAGCGTAACAATTTTCTCAGAAATAGGAAAATTATTAGAGTTATGCTTCTCTGATTCTTGAAGAATAGTGATGTTAAATTGGAAAAAATAGTCAAAAAAGAATTATTGTTCATGATATTGCAGTTAAAATATAGACTATAAACTATTAAATACAATTTCACAGCTTTTAATCATTGTTAGTGCAGAGTCTTGGGTAACTCTTTGCTGTCTCCTTATGCCTTTGTGAGATTCAGACCTCAATGATGTTTAACCCACTATCATATTAAAATGCCTCAAAAGGTCTTTAAGGGTGTATACAGGATTTTGAAACTTCACAAGTTTGCTTTTGGGGTTTTTGGGGTATTTTTTGTTTTGTTTTCTGGTTTTGGGGTTGGATTTTTTTTGTTTGTTTGTTTTGTTTTGTTTTCTTTGGGGGGGGAGTTGTTTTTTGATTGTTTTTCATTAACCTGCCATTTCAGAGAATTTCAGGAAGTTCATGAATAGATTAGTGACTATACCATAAATATCCTGATTTCTTTCCAGGAAGTCACAGTAGCAATGATGTAATAGTTAAATAGAAAGGTATTTGGATGCACAATAATCAAGTAATGTGAAACAAAAAGGGTTTAATGACATTTACAAAATTATTTCTTTCTCCAAAAATTTCCAGAGAAAATGGAAGGGACCTTTTCAATTAAAAAATGCTTCAAAGAATATTTTTCCTTTTCAAGAATTGTGTATGAAATTTGGAAAATATTTTAAAATACTAATCAGAACTTTTAAAGAAGAAAAACTCCAGCTGTTCTTTGAGAATTAAACCAAAATTTCCTTTAAGGAGAAAACACACTATTGTCAAAATGAAAATTTGAACAAAAACAAATATTGATTAGCCCTGCAAAATAAAGCATCAGTGTTCTCTACTTGGAAACAAAAATTTACTTTCAAGGAAAAATTTAAATGCATTTGAAATACACACTCAAATGCAGACACAGTAGGAATCTGACTCATCAGAGATTTCCCTGTGTGCTGATTCTGTGATGGAAAAATTGAAGGGAAGAAAATTGTTCATTCACACACCCCATAATTCAGCACACAAACCCCAGTACACTCTTCCCAAATCTCAGCAAAGATTTAACAGTGAAATACTGCAGCAAGGTCTCATGTTACCAGGATTTATTGTTTTCCAAAATACACTAAGGAGCATTGACTAGAATGCCAAGAAGTTCAATTAGAAATAAGAGAAAGAAAAGTACACCTGTTGGGTTTGAGGAAAAGCATATTTGGGGATTCAGTTGGCTTTTCAGAGTGCTTATGTCTTGGAGAATTCTGAAATTCCTCCCTGCTCTCTAATAGGCAGTGCTGGCCCCCGAGAAGTTGATGTCCTGTTGGTGTCAGAGGGCTGGAGCTGGTGCTGACTCTGACAATGTGACCAAGGGCTGAGCACCAGTGGGGTGTGGAGGCAGCTCTGCCCTGAGCCAGGGCTGTGCTCCAGCTGGGGGGACATCCCAGCAGGTCACCTTGTGTGCCCCATCTGCTGACAGGCCCAGGGCAGCCATGCCAGCAGGAATGCTCCTTGCCTGGCCCCAGCAGTGGCCAGCAAGGGCACTCCTCACCAGGGTTCCTTGCTGAAGCTCATTCCTGTGCAGCAGAGCAGGGTCTGGCCCGGGGCTGGTACCAGCATCGCCCTGCAGTCCCACAGTGAGGGACTGTGAGGGGCACAGACAGGAAAATACTCTGTGCCTGAAGCCAGGGCACTGTCCCCATCCGAATTCCAAAATACTGCATCAATCAGGATATTGCCTGCCTTCCTTCCAAGCGGCCAGCACAAAACTCCCTGCTGGAATGGGGGTCAAGCCCAGTGCTTGACTGACAGAGTCAATTGATCACCAAAGTGGCATCTGGCCCTCACTTTGATTTGGGAGAAAGCTGGGATTTGCCTGTGTCATCCACCTGAGGATTTACATGCTGCAGCATCACTAACAGCTGTAAATTGAGACACAAATTTTCTTGTGGTATGAACATCATTATGTATCCTCTGAGCTGTGAATGCCATGCTATATTAGACGAAGATTGCCTCGTTCATGAAAGAGGAAGGGATTGTGGGGGTGTAGAGCTAAAATTACTTGTGGCAATTTCTTATCCAAATTGAGATTTTTTCCCCAGACTCCATAAACCAGCTGCTTGCTTATTCCATCACTGCTGAAGATGTTAACTGCACAGCATAACAGCCTTCTATAAATGCTGCTTATTTTCCAAAAGCTGAGCGCACAATGGACAATGTGCAGGGGTGGTGGGGTTGGCTTCACTACTGCAGAAAATTTGCTGAATCAATTTCTGCTGACACAGATTTATGCATATGGCTGGTATATCAATTTATTTTGGATCCTTTCTGGATTCACAGGGCAATTATAAATGATGCAGAGAAAGAACCTAGGTTATCTCAACAGTCAGGAATAATGACACTGGATGTGATATTACAGCTCAATGTTACTGCAGCAGCTTCCTCTTTTATTAGCAACTGTCCCCAAAGTTTTGCACCTAAGGAGGATGTGGGCTTCAAATAGGACAAATAAACAATGTGTGTAGCTCCCCTACACATTTACTTGTGACCTTTAAATCAGTCACTGGTGTGAAATCCTCTCCCATTTGGCCAGGAAGCATGAGACAATGTATGGAATTTTAATTTTTTTAGAAATGTGGGAAAACATAAATTATATCCTCAAGGAAAACCAAAGTAAAAATTCACAGGGACAATGCTGCAAAAAAAAAAAAAAAAAACCAAATAAAAATGCCTAAATCCTTTTGGAGCTAGTAACCAGTTTCAAACAGTTTCTTGTTACCTGTTTGTTAATCTGAAAACAGAACTAAGAACTATCTTAAAACTAGTTCGGGGTTTTGCTAACTGGAGCTTTCTCACAGGACCTGATTTTCAGAGAGATAGATGGACATTCAGCATTTTCTCTGTTTCCTCAGCACTCTCAAACCACTGATCACAAAATGGAAAAGGATATTTTTATGTTTATACCATTTTCTGAAGCTACTCAGATAAAAGACTGCCTGTATATTGAAGGCATCTTTTTATATAGATGAACATGCCAGGAAATAAAATATATTCCCTAAAAAGCCTCCTGCCTAGGACTCTGTGGTATTTCTGTTCATCACCAGTTGTAGATGTGGTGAGTTGTCACTAGGTAAGCTTGGAAAGCCTGCACTGCCTGTGCCTTATTTTGTGATACATTTTTTAAAATGCACAGGAGGGTGTTTTTCCAGACACCCTGGGAGTTTAGAGGAGAGGCAAATTTTGTCCTTTACATCTTGTTAAGTGGATATAAAAAATTGTTGACAACAAATAAACGGCATGAAAATGTTCCTGAAACACAGGACTTGCAGCAATCTAATAACAAACCTTGTGGAAGATGTTAATATTGCAGGAATTTAATTCTGTTTATCCGGGGCAGAATACGCATTAATTGCCTTTTTAATCATGTTTATAATTAAACTCGTTATAACAATGATTCACGCATCAGCTTCTCTAATTACACAGGCAGGACAGTATTATTTCCTCCTTACTGTTCTCTCATTCAGGCTGGAGATTCCTGGTGTCACCTGCAGGCTGATGCTCCCTAGGAACGGGTGAGTGTGGAGAGGGGAAGCTGTCCTCGGAGGAGAGAGGCTCTGCCATGGCTGCTCCACTTGTTCGTTTATTTAATTGCACTGTTGGCTTGTTGAAAAAAATGCTGGCCTCGTATTTACCCTTCCTGTCCCTCTAAAGCTTTCAGCCAGGTGTCACTGAACGTGGCACAGCTCCTGACAGCAAAACTCCTCCCCACTCTGCATGCAGGAGGATTTCTCTGGGATTCAGGCTATGGAAAGGGGCTGGGGACCCCAGAGGGTCCAGCACAATATTTTTTTTCTTTTTAGATAGAATTACATGATTCATATCAACTAAGGGCATTTGGTCTTATTCCTGCTCCACTGTCAAACATTTTGCAAATGAGTTCAGCATTGTTATCCCCAATTTGCAAACCAGGAGCTTGAGGGTGAGACAGCAAATACACCTAGTCCAGAGTCAGACAATGGGAGGGCATTGAAAGCTGATTCTCTGAGATCCACCAGGTCCCTTATTCACCAAACAGCCCACTTGAAACAAGATTATCTTTTTTATTTTAATTAACATTTTTAAACAGATAAAATCTGAAAGTGCAGTGTAGTATAGCTCATTCTTTCACTGAGCACAAGAGCTTCAGTTCTTGCAAGAGACAGGTTAAAATATCTGGGGACATATATGCATGTGTATATATAGCTACAGATACATAATTAGTTCCTTCTCCTCAATACTACTTGCACATCATAGTAAAAATTCTGGAAGATAAACTAGGAAACCATATTCTCAGCAGTCTAACAACACTGTCATAAAAATTCACAGCAGGCTGAAAATAGCTCAGGAGCTAATTACTTTAAAACATATTTTTTTTTCTGGAAAAATCTTGTTTTCCCCTTGAGGCAGTGAGTTAGAATGTCTATCCTTGTTTAAGTCTCCACGCCCCCCTTCCCTCATCTGCTATAGCTGAAAATCAGCTCTGTTATTTAGTTAAAACAATTGCAGACAAATTGAATCTGTAATGAGGATCAATTACTATTGGTATCTTGGAATGTTTTTACATAATTAAGTTCTAGACTTTCCTAAGCAGGTCTGGCTGCATAGGAATTAGAGATGAGGATTTGAGTCATCACATGAGGCTGCTACAAGTGCAGTGCAAAACCCGAAGCACTGGAAAAGCTCTGGGTGCTTTTTTATTCCTCTGACTTACAGAAATGCTCCAACTGTCTCCTGAAGTTCCAGACCCTTGCTTGGTGGGCTGGATGAGTCCATCAATCAATGCTCAAAAATGTTTTGATCTAGAAAAGACTTTTGCAATTTAGGTCTTGGAGGAGCGTGGTTACCCAGCTTCAAATTCAGCAAGGTCATGAATGAAACTTCCATGGCAAGATTGAGATGTCTGTACCCATGCAATGCCATTGCAGCTTTTCATTGCTGCATCAGAGAGGCAGCTGGGTGGGAACCCACTTCAATTCTCCTTACCCAGCTGTTTAAAGATGCTTTCTCTCTATGTTTGAATACAAGACCATTTTTGTGGGCTGACTTACAGTGGGCTGGTGCTCCCTGACCTCAGCAAATGATCAGCTTGCTCATAAAGAAGGTCTTCCCTAGAACTAAAGTTAGGGCTGATTGCTTGTTCAGGAAATCTTCTCCCTTTTCAGCATGCTAGAAGAAAATTACTCAAAGATCAGAGAAGCAGCATAATGGAGTAGCATCCTAAAAACCCTTCTCTCCTGTGAAACAGTGGTTCCAGCTGAACACAATCACACGCTCCATATTTGTTGGGACCAAGACTCTGTCTTGCATTTGGCCCAGGAAGCCCTCAGAGGATCATGCCTGTTCTGCTATCTAGTGGCTATTCTTAAAAATACATCCAGTGCCACACAGTCTGAAAAAATATTAATCCTGCTTTTCCCCTCCTCCTTTATCGTATAACTTGTTCAATTATATTGTCTTTTCTTGTCTCAATTCCTATCTACAATTATACCTCCCCAAAGCAGCTATTGTATAACCTGTGGGTCTTGGATTAAGTTCAGTAGTCTAGTTGACCCTTCTCCTGACCTTCACTTAATTAAATACAGGATTAAGCCCAAGACGTTTGCAACTCCCCTCTCAGGTTGGAGCAGGGGGAGCTCAGAGCGCTGGCAATGAACTGTCTGATGTTCATGAATGAGCTCACCTGGCCTTGTGAAACAGCAGAAAGTGCCTGTTGCTTTTAACTCTTTGGTGGTGAAGCTCTCACTGCCTGTGTGTGGGAGAAGTGGGGGAACGGGAGAGGAGCTGTGGAACCTCACGGGGCTGCGCAGGGGCAGCCGCCTTCCCCGAGTCACGGTAAAAGTGGGAAAGGCAAAGTCTCACCGCCAGTTCTGGGAGAAGTTCAATGTCAGAGAGGCTGTTAAGGGCCCTGAGTGCTGCCCCGGTGACCTGAGGAGGCTTTCAATAATTTTAATCAGCACATTGTTTTCCTCCTCCAGTTTTCTGCTGCCAGGGCTTGGGATCAGCCCCAGTAGATAATCAGCATTTCTTTGAAGCTCACATGGAAGCATGGATTATCTTTTCTGCTGTCAGAGACATGGACTAGTTAAAGCTAAAATAAGTCATAAATCAAGTAAAAAGGGTGCCTAATTATAAAAGTGAGGTATATATAAAACAATTCTCTCTTCTGTAAGCACGAGTATTCATTAAAAAAAAAAAAAATTGACGTTATTTATGTTTAACTCTTGAAAGTGAGCACTCCTGTTTAACTGGAAAAAAACAGAATGACAGCCTTGGGTGTTCTGGGACTCTGCATTTTTTTCTGAAGCACAGACCATCCTGTGTCATCTCTGGGGGTATTAGGATGCAAGGAGTTGTCCAGGTTAGAGCTGTGGGTGCAGGGACAGGTTGAAGAGCTGAGCTTTGATAGAGCAGTTGTGTGCATAGTCCCCAAGACTTTCTTCCAGAACCTGAATTATCAGAACCTGGCTTACCAAAATCAGTAGCTCGTCCTATACTTGTGCATGCTTAATATACTTCCTGTATTAAAGGGAAGAAAAACAACCCCATGCTGGGCCAAATCCCCAGAGAGTGAAAACCAAAGGAGAAAATGGATCAAACCTGATCTCCAATCGCTGTTCTTCCAATCTGGGGCACTTCAAAATCATCTGTTGCATTTTACAGAGCAAATCTAAAACCTCACACTTAACAGGGATAATGCAGATGTTATATTCTGTACATTTCCCATTGTGTCTGGCCATAAATGAGAATTTTGAGTAAGAACATCAAATTATTACTGCTAAGGAACATTTTTTGTGGGTTAACTGTATAGGATGAAGAACTTAATATAGCTTTTAAGTGCACAGGGGAAATCCTGCTGTGTTCCAATAGTCAGCATGGGGATGAAATCTGGAAGCAGTCAGGAGACAGGTCCCAGACTGTAGAAACTCCTGTTTTAAGCAAGTGGGTAATTCTTATTGAAAACTGAATTTGTACTTGAACATTTTACACACTGAAGAATAAAACATCTCTCTCTTTGCTAGTCCAAAGAGAAATAAAGGGAGAAAGACAGATGAAAAATCAAGGGTTATTGAACAGAAGTGTGTTTAGTTTACATCCTCCAACACCTTGCTGCAGACCATTTTTTCCCTGTGTGAGACAAACACTGAGCTTGTAAATTACAAATTCCCGGAAAATATCAGTGTTTTTCTGTGTCTCAAGGTACAATCTCTTCACTGTGAACCAAACCCAGCAGGCACAAGGCCCCAGGCATCAGCAGCACCTCTGAAGAGACTCAGTGAATGCACCAGCCAGTGAAAGAACAATTCCAAACACATTATTCAGGTGTCTTGTATCATCTCTATAACGTATATTGACATTTTCTTGCTGCTGTCTGCTTTGCAAATGTCATGTCACACAGGATAAAATGAAGAGCAGTACCAGGAAAACCACATAATCTGACTGGGTCAGGGACTGAGCTCCTGGGAAACCCACAGGAGAACTCTCAGCCTGAACTTTGCCAGGTAATCAGCATTCAGGTACTTCAGGCTTTTAAATCCATGGCATTAGTTGAAGAGCATTTGTCTAAGATGTCCGTTACTGGTGACAAAGAGTTTGTTTGTTTTTAAAATCTGCTTTAAATCTAATGGGCTACTGAATCTCCCCAAACTCCATTTGAAAGTATTATTTTTCCAGATTAATTTTTTTTAAGAACAAAGGAGCTTGACACCCCATACAATGTGGAATAAAAACTTTGAAAATGAATAAAAAGCAACCCCGTGACTAATACATTCACAATGTGAAGGAGCAATGGCTTAGTGGATCTCCTATTTCATAGGCAAAAATGCAGAGATTGCCTCTTTTGTCAGTTCATAGATAAAATCCTATTCTTTGTAATCCCTGAAGAAACAAATCAAATAAGCTCTGGCTGAGCTAACCATTTTCAATCCATCAAAGCAATCAAATTCTGTTTACCTGAATCAGAATGATTTCTAAAATGTTATTAAAAAGTAAAATGGAGTTTAACTATTCCAAAAAACTGAAAATGATGTGCAAACACAAAAGGGATAAGATTTCAGTAATTATGTAGACACAAAGTCGGTGCCATCATTTGTACCACAATACAATGTAGCTATGGCATATAAAGATAAAGCTTCCTTTGTCTAACATTACTGCTGCAAGTGATGCATAAACATAATTAATGTAAGAAGTCTTCAAAGGGGCGAATATTCATTTAGTCAGTTAGTTTTATTGCTCTTTCAGGCAAACTAAAGTTTTATAATTTAATAAACCAATTAACTGATTATATATTTCACCCAAAATATTGGTATATCACACATTACTATTATTTCACCAATTGCCATGGCTTTTCACACAACAGAGCCAGAGTGTGGTGCTACAGTTAAAGCATTGCATTTAATGTTCATTTGCTTTGCCCATTATTCTGGAATGAATGCCATGAGGGGCATCTGCCAAACCAGATTCCCAAAATTCAGCATCAGGGTTCACCCAAACCCTATGCTGTAGTACTTCTGAAATAAAATCATTCAGTTAGTCCTCTGTCAAGGTCCTTTAATTGATCTACATGAAAAATAATTGTATTGTTTGGCTTTTAATACATACATTTGGGAGGATGCATAGCTAGATTTTGCCTTCAGTCTACAATTCAAAAGTAGCTTTGCTTCTTCAGTTGCTGAGGTCTAATAGAGACTGTGACATCTGCCATTACACTTCTGTGCTCTGTCAAAGTACAGCACTAAATTTGTCAAAGCTATGACACAAAAATTATGTCCTTGTTCAGTGTGGAACCAAGCCTCATCTGATAGTTATTTCATTGCGTAATGAGAGGCAGCATATGCCAGTGGTTAGCATGAGACTGAAAGTGGGAACTCAGCCATCTGTTTCCAGCAAACACAGTGCCTGCGTGTCCCTGGAAAAATTTCCTCCTTCTTGTGCCTCAGTTTCTCAAGCAAAACTATGGATAAATTGTTCTGCACCTTCTTAAAATGTGAGAGCCGCTGGTTCTGCTCTGAGCCGGCCAAGGGGGAGCAGGAAGGGCCGTGCACTGAACTCTGCTCAGCCAGAGCAGGTTCTGCCCCAGCACAGCCCCACTCCCAGCCCCGTGGAGTGCCAGAGACTGTCCATGGGAAAACACTCAGGCAGTGGAACAGTCCTGGAGGAATTCATTTAACCCCTCCTTTGGGCTCTGAAAATCGGCAGTGAGTTTTAGTTCAGAAACTTCTATTTTGTGAAGAAATACAATTCCTAGAAACTTTGGAATGTGCAGTGCCTCCCTAGGCCCTCCCTGTGTGAGTCAGAACCCATCACTGCCTCTGTTTCTTCTCAAACCTCCATTGTGTTTCAGTATGTCTGCAGGAACCAAGAGGCACTTGGTCCAGCTGCACATTTTTTTCAATACCCTTCTGTCTGAGTGTGTGCTGTTTTTTAAAGAAAAAAAAACCCAACTATTTCTGCAATTATTGGCAGTAAGAGCACAAAATTATGGTATCCACAAAAAAAAGAAAAAAAAACACAACACCCCCCCCAACTCTTCATACTTTGTCTTTGCAGCTGGTAGTTTAACTCTCACATTTTCCTTTTCCATGCAGCAAGGTGCTCACCTGCTTTGATAAATTTTAGGCAATGAGGAATACACCAAAAATGTGCAGTGCTGTCCCTCTCATATACACATGCACAACCACACACACACACACACACACACACAAAATACTCAGAACATTAAAGAAAGCTGTTAAGCTAATCTGGTGCATCTAAATGGGCAATATATATTGAATCCATGCTCCATTGATCATAATTATTGCGGTGCCCTTTATCAAGTAACCATCTTAAACCATTATTTAGAGATCATTTTGCTTTCCATTACTGTCACTATATTGCAGAATTTGCTAGGAATTGGCGGCTGTGTGATAGAGGGGTATGCAGCTGTGTTAGTCTGGAATCTGCTCCTGTTATCCAACAATGTTTCTAAAATGAGAGACTTAGTGCTGCATTCACACAACTTTTGGGCAGCCTTTAACTTCATTCTGGAGTGACAAGTCACTCACATAAGCTTTGTTTGCCACATAACTCCTTCCCACCTCGAATTCTTTGCATGTTTCCCTCAAAATTGTCTTTTGTATGAAAATACAGCCTGCATGCATTGAAAAGCATTTCTTAAGATGTAACTGAGAGTCACTAAAAGGCTGCACTACTGCTCTGTGTTTGAAATGATTTATGCACGTTCCACAAAATCATTACAACTCTTGGTTATGTGAAAGAGGGAGAGAGCAGTATTTTATTCTCAACTAGCCTTCTCAAACTATGCATCACACAAACAATAACATAATTGCACAAAATTCTGTCTAGGAACATCTGAAGCTAAATTCAAAGTACAGTATTTTCACAAGTGCTCAGAAAACACCTGGCTTGTTTGCCTTGTAAGAAGATTAGAGGAACACAGTGAGAAAGAGGAAAACATGGTTCTTAATGAGACCAGCATCATTTTAGAGTGAATCCATATCCCAAGCCTCTCAAAGTAATGCACCTGGCATGTGCTGCATGCTGTGATATTAATAGATGTATCAGGAACACAGGTGTTTAAGCTGATATTTGCCAGTTTAACCAGGTGGTAAGGAGATTTTAATGTCTCACAAAAGTAAGAGGATGGAAAAACAGAAGTTTCAGACACTCATCATCAGTGTTAGACTATGAAATGGTACTAAACATGTTGGATATAACTAAATCAGCATTAATCTTCTGACTTACAGCGAGGTGTGCAGCATATTAAGAGATCAGTTCAACTCCTGATCAGAGTTTGTCCCAGGACTCAAAAACAGAAGTGTGGGAATCCTTCTGAGCAGCCTGGATACTCAGGAGTCCTTTGTATATCACAACCCAAGTGACCTCTGGAAAAGATCTTGTAACCTTTCAAAGCTTCTTTTTTTCCTATCTGTAAAATGAAGATAATAACCCTTCCTAATCTCAGGACTTGTGAGACTTTAATTGATTATTAACATTTGTATAATCATTTTGACCTCCAGAGGATGCATATGCAGTGCATATGTAGCAGGTAAACATCCTGCTCAGCCGTGGGGACAGTCATCAAACCTTATCTCTTTGGGGCTTAAGGTCAAAGGCAGAGAGAAGGTACCTGAACCTGATAAGGGCTTAAGTGTTACAGGAGAACTACTTATGCTGTGAAGAAGTCACCTCTATCACTTTCTTCTTGCCTTTAATCTGCTCTCAGATGCTGTGTCTGCTGCTATCAGGCTATGATCTCTCTCTTTCTCCATGCCTGAGGAAGAACACATTGACTAAACTGGATAGGCAAGCCAGAGGAGAAAATGCTTAGTGTCCTCCTAGACAACAGCAGCTATGAGTTTGCTCACTTCTTGTCTCTGTCCAATCTCTTCCAGCCTCCCTAGCCATTAAAAGTCTTGGTGCAGCGAAGCAAAGAAATGAAATTAATTTGACTGACCAGATTCTGATATTGCTCAGAGAGCAGGTAAGCTGTTTCAGTGTTCAGACCACTCATAGATATAGATGTACAACCAAATTTCTGATACAATTTCAAAGCTTTGTCACTCTGCAGCTAGGTGACACTCTGTACCCTGGGTGTACATTACACAGTACAGTAATGGCATACTTGTGAGCAGGACAAAGTACCTTCTGTTTGTGCAAGGTTCTGACAGAGGTATTTGGGTGCTAACAGAAGTATTTGTAATGTGGGATGCTCTACAACTGGAACCTTGAGATCTGAAATGTTTTTCCAATTGCTCTGGCTGTGGAAGTCAGTAGAGCAACCCCTAAGGAGCTATGAAGGAGAAACTGGGAGGTCTGGGATGAGGTATGATTGATGGCTTAGGTTAAGTAGAGCAGAGTCCATGTCAATGCAGGTCTCACATGCATTTGGACACTGCTTTCAGGTAGTTTGTTTTTAACTCCATCTGAACCTGCAGCGTCTGTGAATATTTCTCAGCTGCAGTAGACTGGGAATTGCCACCCACTCATTGTGACTCTACAGAAGAAAGGGAACATGGACCATTCAAAATTATCTGTTACCTGTGTGAGATGTAGCAAAACAAAGTTCACTGTCCCCTGAGCAAGGCTAAAGGCCGGTGAAGGCCAGTGCTCACAGACACAGGAGAGTAGCTTTGATGGACCACTGGTCTCCTCTGTCTCACTGCCCAGTGTGCAGAGCTTTTAACAGGACCTTGCATTTGCTGTGCTCTGAGGTTCAGTGCCTTCCCCAATCTTTCCTCCACAGGGACTGTGTCTGCAGCATCTCTGTCTCTTTAGAGCAAAATACATCTTTGCCATGTGTATTAAGTGTGACTTCCCTCCAGATGGGACGTGAGTTGCCATCAGAGTCTTTCTCCAGAAAATTTTGCAGACAGAACATGATTCAGAGAGATATTTTGCTCAAACTGTCTTTTTTTCTCCACCACGATGTTGATCAGGAATGTCAGGATGATCAGGAAAGGGCATTAATTAATATAAGGACTCCTGTGAGGGAGTGTGCCTCGTCATTTAACACAGTGCTACATTCAACAATTTGTACCTCCCTAGGTTAGGTTAAGCCCTGCTAATTTCCATTTTCTTCTGGATATTACATAACGTACTTACCAATTTAGCAGTTCAAAACCTTTCTAGTTAATTTGAACTTAATTGTCTTTAACAGCATAAAATATGTTTGCCTTTCTTCTTCCATCCTTTAGAAAGGGAGTGTCCTTGAAAATATCAAGGAGACAGAAAAGGCACACCTGGCTCTGCACTGCTGTGTGTCTGCTGCTCTGTTTATTGGGTTTTTATCAACTCAAGACATTCCAAGATACTTTGTAAACTGATTTGCAAGCAGTTTTTGGAGTCCTTACTCATGGTCACATCCAGGTACCCTGTGTCTATAAAAGAATCACACCTCTAAACATAAAACATAAGCTTGTTTGTGAACAAATCAACTTCTTTACCCTACAAAAACTAGAAAAATCAAAGCATTTGTGCAGTAGGGTGGAGGGAATCTGAAGAACAATCATGTTAACCTTGCAAATATGACTCAGAAAGTAGCCTTGGGGACTGAGCAGCCAATTTTGACTGTGCTTCCTTAAACTTCCTTGAGGTTAACAATAAAATTCAAATTAAGGTCTGTATTCTGCCCCCAAGATTGGTGTTTGCAGATTTCTGCTTATCAGGTTACATCAACTCCTGCTCTGCCATGCCACACAGCAGATTCTGCAAGGTGTAGTGTTGATGGACAGGAACAGCCCCTTGAGGCTCAGCTCATGTGAGTCATTAAAAAAAGATTTATTTCTCCTTCACTTAACAACAAAGGAAACTTCCCACATGTGATTTTAAAAGTGTTTACATTGAATTCATTGACTAAATTTGATTAAGTAATTGAAGTTGCATAATTAATACCATTAAGAAAGATTAATGATTTCTTGAACAGATAAAAAAAAATTATGTCTTCTGAAATAAAGTTACATATGTAAATTAAAAATGAAAGAATGCAGTCAGCATCACAGGTAAAGCAAAGTAAAAAACCCAGAGTGACTGTATACTTCGGAGCAAATACATAGCTGGTATTTTTAAATGTTTCTCCAAAGCTAAGCTGTTTCTTTTTGTCAAAGTATAAGTCAATTATACTGTAGCACAAAGAGAAATCTGCAGTATTTTACTGTCATTGTTGGTAATTTGTCCCTTAGGGTGTTAGTATTCCTACATAATTGCATATTGTCTCTCCCTGTAACATTTTCTACTTTCTTTCTCTTTTAGAACAACATAAGAATTGTTGCATCCATGGGTTTTAGCAAATTATCCAGCTAACTTGATTTACATTCTATTCACAAACAGAATTACAGAAGGGAAAAATAAATTGGCTTTGTTTTTTTTCCTTAGCTATCGTTTGGCCCTGAAAGATTAGAGTTTGTTCTTTTTTAAAAAAAAATTATTTTGTGTGAGTCTTCTTTAAAAATATAAACAGTGCAACTGTCTGCAGACCATATCTGGTATTTTGGAAGAGATTCACTCAGTGATAGCAATATCATCATTTACAACTATGTTCCCCTATTTTTACTTCTAAATACTGAAGATGGCAGCACCATGTGAAATTCCCACCCTCTAAAATATGGATCCCCTGGTGAATGTGCTGTCCTAAGCTTTGGCAGACTTCTCATCTGGACAGACTTCAGGATGGATGGAGCAGTGACAGGTGCCTGCCTTCAGGGCTGCCTGATCACAATTTAGGGGCGTGCTTGGTTCCCAGAGCTTCCAGACTGCAGTCACCAGTCACCAACAGAGCAATTCTCTTAGAGAAATCTTCTGAGGATACTCAGATTATCCAGGATAGTAAACATGCAGGTTAATTGTGAGAATGTGAAGAAGGGCCTTATTAACTTCATGAGTGATAGGGCAAGAGAACTGACATTGAAACTTGATGTAGGTAAATGCATTGTGATGAAAATTTAAAAATATTTAATTGTGCATGTACTCAAGTCCTGTTTGTCTTTAAGCATGAGAGGCAGTGTTAGGGTTATAGTGAGTAGTTTTGCAGAAATATCAGCTTAAAGCCAGACACCAGTAAAACCATTAACTGGCTATTCTGAGGAAAGAAATGGAGAACCACACAGGAGATACAATCCTGCTCCTTTGTGGATTCAGGATGTACACAACAGGATGTGTAGACCTGGAGAAGGCCTGGGAATGGTGACACAGACACAAGTTTTCAGTGATTTCCATTTGAGTGGATGTTGAGCTCAGCCTGGAGAGGCTGCTCTGCTGTGTGACCTGTGTGGCCAAACAGTGCTGATGACCTTGGCAGGTCTTCTGCCTGAACTGGAAACGTGGAGAGCTCAGGCAGCAGAGATTTGTGTGTGAACACGAGCTGCAGAGCAAGTGGAGACCCATTTGGCATCGTTGCTGCTGCTGAACTGACAGGCAGGAAAAAGAGGAGCCTGGCTGTAATTAACAAAGCAGCTTAACTACTAATACCTTGGTAATGTCCCTCGTATTGTAGATGAAAGGCTCAATTGGTAATTTGAAATGAGAACAAACACACTGAAAGGATGGTGGCTGTGAGAAAAAGGAGTACATGAAAACAGCAATTTATCCAAAACAGCAAGTTTTTGGATGTGCTTACAGGGCCTTCTGTAGATGCTGTAATCTGCTTTTGCAACTGCTTTTCACAGCCTAAAGCAGGTGAACAGAAGTTTTGTGCAAGTCTTGCTCAGGAGCTCCCAGAGCAGTTCAGACAGGATTTTACCATTATGGAAGCACCATAAAAAATCCACAGGCACCCAAGAACCAACCAAACCAAAACCCGAACAAAACCCAACCAAAAAAAAATGTTCTTTGAAGGGTTTTTTAGTGTATACATCTGCATCAATCAGAAAAAATAATAAGAATGCAACTCTTGTCTGGGAAATGAAAAAAAAATAGCACATTTTCAGCAGGTAGTTGTACTGGGGGAAAAATGAATTTGCAAAACAGAAACCTAACAAAACTCTAAGTAGGAAATATTTATAGGGGTTTTTTATAGACACAGAATATGTCTATACAGAGTCACTTTGCTTTACAGCGCTGAAATTTTATTGTATTGCTATTTTAGTCCCCATTACTTCTTACTGCACCATATTGCTGGTGCTATCATTGTAAAATAGGACGAGGAGATGAAGCAAGCAGACTTAAGCACAAAAAAGGTGTAGGGTCCCTTAGGAAGAGCCCTCATTTCCCCGTGGATCTGAGACTCCTGGTGCCCAGTCCATCCCACTGTGTGATGCCAAAGTGGCAGGCTGTGTCCTCCCCCTGCTGATTTGGCTGCTTGCACTGCACCTTTCTTACAAGGCACTGGCACTGGGCAGCAAAGGTACTGGCAGACCCCTGGCACCTCAGAGTGAGGTGAGGCAAAGCTGATGACTGATACATTTCCGTTTTCTGTTTGGTTGTCATCCTTTGAACAGGAGAACACTGGGGAATTCCCTTTACAAAGGATTGCTTTATATGGAGGAAAAGAAATGTTTTCATGTGTCACAGACGTTAACTTTTGGGGGAAATTCATGGATCTTCTAATGACTCTACAGTATAGTAAGTGTGAATCCCACCTCAGGGCCAGCACAGCTATATCACAGGTAAAGCAGAGAAGTGTTTCATGAGGTAGAAAAGCCATGAGTCTCAATCTGACAGGTAATGCCTTCCCAGATATCAATCCAGAAATTATTTGTTTAAAAAGCCTTTTTTTTTTTTTTTTTTTTTTTTTTTTTTTTTTTTTTCCATTTTGAAATCCAGATGATGAATTCTCCAGCATTCCAATTCTCTCTGCCAGAGTTCCTACTCTCGTGGCTTAGTGGCTCTTTGTATTCATTGCCCATACAGCATAGGCTATGTTTGCTTAGCTCTCCTCCTCCTCTTCCATTTCTCATGAATAACAAAACCAAAGGAATAGGCTGAATGTCTCTGGAATCATTCAGGTAGCAGATGAACTTTGCGTGTTGACTTTTTCACCCTCACAGGCATTGTCCATTTACTTTCTTCTTATATCCCTGCTCTAATTTGTACAAAGCTATTTGTGATTAGCTGGCATTTACAACCAGGTATTGATTTTTTTATTAATTTATAAACAGTTCAAACAAACAGTGGTAGTCAATTCTAGGAATATCCCCCAGGAGGTTAGGAAAGATACAGACTAGTGCACAATCTAAAGGCATTGCACAGTGCATTAATGGGGTAAGATTGCAGATGTCTCTGTATACATTCACAATATCCCTTTGTCTCCATATTGAAGCTGGTAAATACAAATGTTAAGGGAATGTTTTTAGCAAAATATTTTCAGCATTTTAAATGATTCCACCTCATATAAAAAGCAGCATGGCTATTGTTTAAAGATGTGCTGGCAGCTGACAAGGGATTCCCTCTGAATGAGGGATTTTGGAGGAAAAAGAGGCCCGTGTTAGTGACACTGAACACCAAATGCCAGAGGCAGAAACAGAACAGGTGCTGCAGTGTCTTGGCTCAGAAGGAAGGAAGGTGCCAGCTGGGGATCCCCCAAGTTGATTCAAGGCTGTTCAGGGGCAGAATGAACACACGTGTCCTGGGTCACGGAGCTGGAGCTGCTGAACACCTTCAGTGGGATACACACAGTGTGTGGCTGGGCAGGCTGCAGTAAAGAAAATATTTACATGTACATGGGTCTTTCTATAGAAACTCAAGAGATAGGACAAGGTTTCTTTCTCCATGAGTCACATTTCTCTTTTTTCGCATGTATTGATAAGCATTCCCCTGAGTGTGGGGGATGTGGTATGTCTGCTTGGACAATTGTTTTCCAGCAGAACTAAACTTACTGAAATGGATGGCTTGATTACATGAATGTTTCAGAGGTGAAATATTTCATTTTCTTTAAAAACACCCCATCTATTTTTGAATAGCAGTAAGTGTTTCAGTGGTGTGTTAACCTGAGTGCTCTTAGGAGATCTTGCAGGAATATTTGACTTGAAATGAGGATCATTCCACGCCTCACTAAGAGACAGACTTCTCAGGGGATCCTTCTGAATCCATAGATTCTGAATCCACAGATTCCAGCTGGCTGTGAAAGGAAAGCACCCCATTACTCCCAGCCTCTGCCTACTGCCCTCTCCTGAAGGCTTGGCAAATTAGGAAAATTGATAAAAAGTAGCAGTATCTTATGCAATGAAATGTCCTGTGGATATAGGAGCAGAATGCTTGCAAATGGTTGAGAGAATCATCTGAATTAAATAAAACCACCATCAGATAGTGTTCAGTGATGTGTTAGGGAATGTTACTAGTCAGAGTCTAATAGTTGTGTGGTATTTAGAATCCTCTGGCATTTCAGTGACCTTTTATAAGGCATATTGCATGGAACAATTAATTTATTTCATGACCATCCCATTGTATCCAAGATAAAAAATGTTAGTCAAAACCAGGTGTCCGGATCAGAGCCATGTATTGCGTTTCAAAACCCATTGAGTGGAAGCTAATTTCAGCAATTTGCATGAGAGCCTTTTGCTATCACTTCTACCATAGTATCAGTGTCAGCTCAATTTTCAGAGCAGCTGTAGCTCAAACACTGACCTGCTGCCTATTACAGTGGTGTAATGAAGTGCAATGGACTCGTAATTATTCTACATTACTGTAGATCAAGTAACATGCAGCTTTCAGTTATCACAATGGAATCCCAGTTCTTGCTCAAAATGAGAAAACTGACCATGAAGTTGATTTAAGGGTGTCATCAAAAATTACTTTCAGAGCCTGCAAATGTACTACTTATTTCCCAGATAACATCTGACATCGCTGTGCAAATGTCCCAGAGTCACTTGAATAAACTAGTTTCAAATAACTAAGCGAGGAGTTCTATCTGAGAGGCAGGAGTAAATTGAGATGGGATGTTCGTAAAATTTCTGGTAATGCATTAGGCAAATTATTTCAATGTCTCCTTTCTAGCACCATCTGTGAAACAGCCAAACAACTTACTCGTGAAATCATGGGGATTTTTTTTTTCTATTGCTGCATATGAAATATTGATCATTATGAATTTGACTTAAAAGTGTGGCAGATCCCTCACTGCCTGCCTGTAGAATTGTGACCTCAGCCTGCCCAGATTGTATTTCTTCCAAAGAATGAGCGTGACTGTCATAATCTCTACATTCAGATCTATTCCTTCCCCAACCCTTTTGATAAGACCATCTCAAAACCTTCTTTTAGCCCTGTCATTTGGAGGGTGAGAACCTTGGAGGCAACTCAGAACACGACAGCATGGGTCAAGCAGGGGACATGGCTTCACAGCAATCAGATTTTTTGTCACCCATATTGACACATTGCCTCGGAGTGAAAGGATGACAGAGCTCCATAAGTAAATTTGCATTTTTTTCTGTGTAGGCAAAGGGCAGGGAGTGTTTAGAAGTGGGCTATTCACTTTTTATTTTCCAATTTCTTGCTTACTAGCTATTTATTACAGTAGTTGCTTGGAAAGTTTTGTTGCTGCAGATAGAGGTAATTATTTCTATTTTTTAGGCAAATTTTCAGAAAAATCTCTTGGCACATCACCTTCAGTATCTGGCATGAAATTTTAGCTCTTCCCTGCCAGAGGTAGCAGGATATTGAAATATATGGAACATGCAGAACTGGAAAGTTTAACTGTCAAAAACAGTCCATTGTGTCAGGGGCAAAATCAAATTAAGTTATAAAAAGGTAAATAATCCCGGCAAAGCAATTTGTTAGATGTGGGTGGGTTTTGGGGGATTCTTTTTCTAGAGTGAGGAGGAAGGGAATGTGGCTTAGATTTTCACTTTCAGCCCACACAGAATTCACACACAGTAACTCAGTTCAGGTAAGATGCAGTGCTGGATGTCTGGATGAACACACACTCCTTTCTTTGGCACACAGGGGGGAGTGCTGGGATGGAGGGGGCAATAGGGTTTAGGGGAAGGTACAACAAGGAAACTCAGCTGAAAGTAAAGTCTCACAGAATGGTTTGGGTTGGAAGGGACCTTAAAATGGTCTACTTACAAAACCCTGCCATGGGCACGTTGCTTATAAGAATCCAAATTCCATCTTCATTTAAACAAAGATGTGGGTGATAGTGTATCATAAAACTGTCTTTCTCTTTCAAATACAGAAAATAGAGAGAAGAGCAGTTGATCTCCAGCATAACAGCAGATCACATTTATGTAAGAGCCCTACAGGGCTCACATTTCCAAGGAATTATTAAAACTGAACTCTTGGTTTTGAAACGCAGCTCAATCCCTCCGTGACCTGGCTGATCCTGGTCACAGGTTGAGGAAACCATGAAGCAAGAGCAGCTGTGGGCTGAAATCCAGGGTAACCATGTCTCAGGACAGTCTTTAAGGCATCAGTCTGTCTGTGTGTCTGTCTGCCTCTGGCTCCACCCATGGTACCAACATGAATGGGCAAACTGCAGCAGTTAACACCACTACTTACAAATGAAAATGGAGAGAAACGCTTGGGTAATGCTAGAAAAGAATGGCAATGTGAGATTGCAAATCCATCTCAGACCAGAGGAGTTTCTGCTTTTTACATTTATCTTATATAAATGATCACCTACCAAATGACTAGTGTTTAGAACAGATTATAAAGAAAGGGTCAATATGGAGGTATCTTCTTGTTTTCTTGAAATGCAGGGAGGGTCCGTTTCTACTCTTTTAAAACCTAAACCCTAATTCTAGATGTGACAATATTCCAGTCAGAGGCACATCAATATGACAAGGCTAATGTGTTCAACCAGAAGAATTTACACATAGAGACTTGGCTATTTTCAGTAAACTCTTTAATGAGCTATCAAAACTTGGTTGTAGCAACCATTGTACAACTAGTCACAGTGAAATAATAATAAGCAGAAAAGCTAATTTTGCACATTTCAGATAAAAGAAAAAAATTCATTGTGTAAACTTTGTTACAAAGGCATATTTGACACCACTTAATATGTATTATTCACTGGCACTAAATTATGATTCTAATTCAGGAGGGTAACAAGGTGTTTTCCTGCATAAGATTTAGCTAAACCTCTAGAGTTTTTAATCTGTTTTGCTAACAAAGTTTACTCAGAAACACTGGCTCAGTTCTGACTGTCTGGAGACCCCAAGTCTCCCTGTGTAAACTGAAAGAGGCTCCCCATGCTGGCTCATGCTTTTATTATGGGAATCACACTAAATGTGATAATTTTATGGAAGTGTGTGCTCACTGTTCCATCAGCTCCTAATGGTGCTTCCCTGGCATCAGCAGAATATGAATGAAGAGCTTTGGTGTAACTTTGAGGCCACTCACCACACACAGGAGTGGCCTCAATGCAGAAGATGACACACCTAAAATATGGCAAATTCCATTGGATAGTTTTATCTGTCCTTTTTGAGAGGAAATGTGAAATTTCTGCCTTCATCTCCTCAAAATCTGTGCTCTGAGTATAAAAGCTGAAGGTCCCAAGTCAAGCCTCTGCCTTTATTTGCACAGCAGAGTGTCTGTTGGGCCATAAGGAGTCTGTCATGGGTAAATATAGAGATTACATCCCAGGGGGCTGTAGGTGGAGGCCAACTTCAGCAATGTATGGGAGCTCCACAGCTCACATGGGGATTTTCAGGTTTTGAGAGAGAAAGCTGAAGGTTTATCATGACCTTCCAGTGCTCTGATGATTGCAGAACAGGTAGTTTAATTTGAAAATGTAGAGATTGGATGGATGATTCCTTTCTTTCTTTTTTTTTTTTTTTTTTTTTTTTTTTTTTTTTTTTTTTTTTTTTTTTTTTTGGTCAGTCTCTCTATTTCTGTTGACTTGAATCTGCTAATTCCTATCTGCCAAAAATTTGGCTCATGAACAAGATATATTTGAAATGTAAATCTCTGATGCAAATAACCAGAGACGATTGGGAATTTTTTATCAGGACAATAAATAGGGGATTTTTAAGAATATATTTTTCTCCCTAATAAAAATGCAGTTACTGCCAGACCAGAATTTTCTATTTGAAAGATTTTGTTTCACTGAATATTTGCAATTTCCACAGAAAAATGGAATTAACTGTTTCATTTGACTTGGAGCATATTCAGAATCACAGATCCACAGATTGGTTGGAGTTTGAAGAAACCTCTGGAGATCATGTGGCCCAACCCCACAGCCAACACAGGCTCACCTACCACAGGATGCACAGGATCATGTCTGGGCAGGATTATCTACAGAAGGAGACTCCACAGCCTCTCTGGGCAGCTGTGCCAATGCCCACACCCCCTCACAACACAGAAGATTTTCCTCATGTTCAGTTGGAACTCCCTGTGTCTCAGTTTGTGCCTGTTTCCCCTCATTCCACCCCACTGAATGGTCTGGACATGCACCCCTGGGATATCTGTGTGTGTTGATGAGATCCCTGTTCAGCTGTCTCCTCTCCAGCCCAACAGCCCCAGCTCCCTCGGCCATTCCTTGCAAGAGAAATGCTCCAGCCTGTCAGGCTGTCTGGGTCTCAGAGAGACAAGAGCAGTAGTTGATTGGTATAAAGTTGTTTTATTAAATGAATACATCAATCTGAAGGTGAGAGTTCAGAATGCTTAAAGCCTGCACTTAAATTTTCTGGTCATGCCTTGAGCAGGAGCAATGGCTCCCACCACTTTCCTTGGTATAAAGTCCTGAGCAAGGCAGCAGCAGCTCTCAAGTCTTTCTCTGGCATAAAGTTCCAAGCAGGGCAGCAGCAGCAACAGCTTCTTCATCTTTTTTCTTCTTCTTTTCTTCCTTCTTTTCTTCTTTCTTCTTCCATGTGGAGTGCACGCAGGTAAAAGCAAGTAAACGAAAGCAAGCTGTATGGTGACAGCAGGTCTCAGGTGAGGGCTTTTAGCCATAAATTATCCAATCAGCTAAAATCATAATTTAGAACATTCCCTCTTCACCTATTAGAGTTATGCTTCAAAATGTGACATGCAGTGTCAGTTCTTACTCATCTTTACGTATATTTGCACACATTATACTGTCTGAGTACATGTTCTACCTAGGAATGCAAAACAATATTTTACTGTGTTTTAGTTATGTCTAGAAAAGTACTGAACTTTTAACTAGGTCTTAGGGTATTTTCACTCTCTTAAGGCACTTAAAACGTGTTTTTACTTGCTTAAAGCTGAAAGTTACACTTTTACTTCATGTCTGTGGGACTTAATATATTTTAATCTCTCTAAAGACTTTTACTCAAATTCTACATTCTTTTCTCCCTCTGAGGGACTCAGAGGGGGTCTAGCTTCTTGATTTCCAGCACCAGTGCCTTCTCCATTTCTGCAGGAAGGCTGGGCTGCAGGGAAGGGCAGGTCCCAGTGCCTGGCTCCCATGCGCCTTCCTGGCGCGGGACACTCCGGGCTGAGTTATCAGCAACTGGAGTGAAAAAACCCATCAGTTGCAAGAGAGCTGAAAGTTTCATTCTGTTAGAGGAACGCCCAAATGAATCTGTTTGTCATTTCCGAGCTAGAATTAATGTGGAATTTCCATCCCACACACACACACACAAAATCTGAATCTTACTTTTAATCCCATTTTAAATTGAGAGAAAGGCTGAAATGCCAGCATTTCTCCTGGGATAGAAATGCTGTAGTTGCTATACTCTGTAAACAGTTTTGAATAGGACACTGTTTCAGTGGAGATCACATTCTCAAATGCACGATTTTTGGGTTTATGAGGGTATTAAACATCAAATTAAGTGTATGTAAGGATCTTTTTCTCACCTGAAGAGTCCATGACTTTAAAATAAACTAGCCTAACCTGGCAGAAGTGAGAGAAAACAACATGACAGAAAAGAGCAAAACAGCAAGGCACCTGATAAACAAGAAATTAGCTCCTAAAAAGTGTAAAGATCCAGCATGACACTAAATGCTTCATCTGAGTGAGCAAACAGGCTGCAACTTTAATGCTGTGTCAGTCTCGCTTCTCACTGTGTTGTACATTCCCCTCTAGTGGCTGGTAAAAGATTAATGTGAGGAAATTCTTCTGAGAGCGAAAACCAAATTTGCAAAGGGAAATCAAGGGGAATTAGAGACTTTTAACAACCTAAGCAGAGGGATCTTACCTCGTGCAGTGACAAAGCTCACCCCCCTGGTGCTGTAGGTAGAGATCAAATTGCTCTTTTGGCCTGAGTAATGTCGATTACACCTAGAAAACAAAGGCTCTGTTCCATGTTTGGTGCAGCTTGTGGTGAGAGGCAGAATTAGGTTGAAGAAGGAGTTGGAAAAATTTTATGTTGTGTAAGTTTGAAAAGCATAAATTGTCATTTTTTGTTCCTTTGTTTTTCTGTTTGTATGGGTTTTTTTTTAAAATAGGGTTCAGTAGCTTGATGGTAGTTGTTGTTTGCGTTCCATGGGGTTTGTGATGTGCACCTTTGTTTGCTTAAGTGCTCTGGGTTTGAATCCCATCTGTGTCTCCTGGATTTGGGGACTGAGGTCTGGAGTGTGTTTCTGATTCTGAGTGAAATTGCAGAGTGTTGGCTCTGAGCACTTCCTTTCCTCCTGTTGGCAGCTGTGGTACACCTGCCCAAAGCAGGGAGAGGAACGATCCCGGGGAAACCACAAAAACCACCTGAGCTCTGTGGCTCAGCGTGCACACAGTCTGCAGGCAGTCTGGGGGATGCTTCAGGAATCAATGATCTTCTTTTTGAAAGAGAGATCTCTGGATTAAACCTGGACTTCGGGTTTGTCCTCTGAACCGTGTGCTGGGCTGTGGGTGCAGGGGGCACCTGGGACCCTCCCCCTGCTCCCCTCTCAGGCCCAGCTCCACTGCTGCTAAAACTGCAACAGGCAGCTTCCAATTGCACCAGTTCCTTGGCTACTCAAGGCTTAAATTCACCAGCTTTTGCTGAAAAAATAAATATACTTCATTCTCAGTATGACTACAACCTGTGTTGGCACAGGACTGGCAGTGTTTTGGTGCCAGCAGCCAGCAGGTTAAGTGGCAAAGCAGGTTTGTGTAATTCCTCTTAGAGCAAGCAGAGTGAGCCAGGCTCATCAGCAGGAGGATGTCCCTACCACCTCCCAACTGTGTTTTCAAACAACATTTGGGAGTGATTTATGCTGCGTTGTGACACTGGTACCATCTGTTCATCATCATAAGTATGAATGAAGTGATAATGAAGAAAATGTTCTAAGCAGCTAACAAGATGATTACACTTTAATAACATAATTTTGGCATAATTTGGATCTTCAGCGATCTACAAACACTTCATTTCAAAATCTAAAGGTCTGGAGCCTTCCTGCAGCTACACAGTGCTTTCCTCTGACTTTTAATATCAGGGAAAACATAAAATTGATCTTGCAATGTGTCTGAGGTCCTGGCTCACCTGTCTGCTGACTCACACTGTCTCCTACATGGCATCTGCGGTTTGCAGACTCTTGGTTCATTTCCTTGCTTGCTTCACCTCTGTTTGGAAACTTCTCTGAACAGACTCAACATCTTCCCAGGGCAGGAACCATCTATTCCTCCTGCCAAGGGTTTCCACCTGACTCACTCACTGCTCTCTTACATGTAAACAACAGGAACTGTCCATTCTAAATTTAATCAGGGCCCTTCAGTATTTTTCAATAGAGATTAAACTGGAAGTCCAAAGAAAACACAAAAAAGTGGTGAGTTTGCAGTGGTTAGATTCAGTGAAATTACAGAAGAACAAAAAAAAAAATTAGATTTGTGTTAAAAACTTTTTATTTCAAAATGGGAAAAAAAAAAACCAACTCATTGCTTTAAAAGCTGGGGATTGAAATGCATATTTTTCTTTTGGAATTAACAGAAAATTCTCAGTTCAGTGACCAAATGCAGAATTTTGATTTTTCTTTGTTGTTCCAGGAGGGAATATCCTGGTCATCCACAGCAGCACTAGGTCCTGCAGCCCTGGGGTGAGGGGTTGTTTTTAAGAGCCTCACCTTTCCAAGCAGAACTGTGAGACAAGTTTGAAGTTTCCTTCCTGATGCCAAGTCACTATAGCCGTCCCCTCCTGGTGACCCTTCCATCAGATACTTCTGACACACTCAGTTCCAAAGTCTCCTGGGACCATGCAGGTGCTTTGTCCAGATCCATCTCCCATGTTAGAGGGACGGCCAGAGCAGAACACTGGGGAAAACATTTTGGGATGCACAGATTCAGCGCTTCTGGACAGAACAGGAGGTAACCTGTAACCAGGAGATGGTTTTGCCTTTGCTCAGCCTGTGGCAGGTGAGGGCCCAGAGCTGCAGCTTTGCACAGGACTTTTGTTCCTGCTGTCAATTGTCAGTGACTGCACCGGGTCCCTGTGAGAGCTCCATTGTTTATTGCAGGGAATCCTGACTGTCCCCCAAGCCTTACATGCCTCGACACCGTGGTGGGGAAGGGATGCAACTGAGAGAGCAAATGTGCTCAACAGATTTTAGGCCAAAAAAAAAAACCACCCAACAACACATTCCTAGGAACTCTTGAGCTGATTTCTTATGCCTGCAACAGCATTTTTTTGTTACTCAAGTAGAAATGCTGTCTACATGCATTGTTTTTTCTGGGGTATTTTTAACTAATGGGTAAGCTTTTAACATCTGTATGACATCTTATTACCAGTCTGATACAGGACCTTGCTAGAAGGAAAAATGGTTTGTTGGGTTGGTAATACAGCAGCGGAGCTGCCATCCAGGCTGATCTATTGTTCAGTTAGACTCCACTTAGCTGAGGATGCAATCAGAGTGACTAACAGGAACAAGAAATAAGAAGCATAAAGCAGATTTTTATGTTGCCATTTTTCTTTCTTATATTTTTCATCTTCCTATCAATCTTTCCAAAGTGAATATGCCAAAAAGCAGGGAAGAACCCACACAAAAAGGGGTGGTGTCGAATGGGGC
Organism: Sitta carolinensis; assembly: GCA_032173965.1. Classification (NCBI taxonomy): domain Eukaryota; kingdom Metazoa; phylum Chordata; class Aves; order Passeriformes; family Sittidae; genus Sitta; species Sitta carolinensis. The sequence goes on from CM063287.1 coordinate 29,511,274, forward strand.
TTGTGTAACCCTCTGGCTGTAGCTGCTGAGAGGATTCGTGCATGTTGTACATGACTCATGGAATAGCTATTCCTGCACCAGGTGGTTAAAACTCAACAGTGATGGGTTTACAAGAAACTCATCCTTAATCTTTCTCACCACACATGTGGATCAATGGATCTGCAAGAAGAATCATGATTCTTGTTTACATTATTTCACGGATTCTGGCACCGCTGAAAACAATTTTATCCCCTCTTTGGGCAAAAGCTTTTCAGGAGCCTACCAGAGCCTGCTGTCATTTATCTTCCAAGCTGGAGAACTGCACAGAGGATTTCCCTTCAGCCCAGAGGAGTCTGAGTGCTCAATGCTCTTGATGCCTTCTGCCTCCACCCATCTGGGGCCAGGAGAGCTGGGGAATGACACTGAAGCTGTGCCCTAGGCAGCTTGTCCTGGGAAATTCCATACAAGGAGGCTGTGCTGTTTTCCACTTGCTTCAGGCGACTACCATAGTCACAATGTAGAAAGAAAAATATATACGTGTAGATCAAAATCTAGAAAAAAATATAGGTGATATCCCAGGAAAGACTGAGACTCCTGTATGGAGGCACAGGGTCATAGACACGTTAAATTTCCCAGGAAAGGAATGGCATCACAAAGTGTTAGACAATACTCCTCAGTAATTTAAAGAAGCAGAAAAAGAAATTAATAAGAGCTTCCAACCTGAAAGAACTCTGTAAGTCATAACAAACAAGCTTCTGTTGGTGGTGCACAAATATCTGTCCTAATTTATTTTTAATCATTAGAAGGAAAAGAGGGGGAGAAAGGGAATAACAGTCTTTGCCAAGTGTTCAATGATTCTCATGTACCTGATTCCCAGCTGCACCTATCTCATTATCACTCTCCTGAGTATAACACTTCTCTGCAAATGCTCCAGCCACTTAGATTTTTGAAGAGGGTTTTTCAGCAAGGATGGAATGTGATAAATGTAATTTAAACAAGACACTTAATCAACTTACTTATATTAGATAAAAAATATAAGCAAAGTGAGTGAGTATTCCACACAGAAGCCCTCAGGAAGTCTCCGTGGAAAAAAAAAAACACAGGATCACTCCTTTTACAGCCACCCCTTTAAATATTTCTCTTCTGGATGTTGTGTCTGTGTCCTCCATGCCCAAACTGGGCTGTCAAGACATTCTGGTAGGCAGAGCTCATGGGTGGGGAATTCACTCTTTGTATGGATTTGTCTGCTCATAGCTATTGACTGTAAATTTCTGGGAGATGAGTAAAGGGAGTCTGGGAAAAACAAAACAATTTTGAATGGTTTTATAAATAATATTAAAATTTTATTTATTTCTTAAAAGATTGTCTCTGGGAAACTGTCTTTCTACCACACTGTTAAATATGCCCTAAGACCACAGAGGGAATATGGAACAAATCTCTGTACTCAGCTTTTCCCATCCAAATGCCCATGGGCCTCAGGAAAAAATTCAAGAAAGAAAACTGTGCAGGTGGAGCTACTAAAAACATCAGTGAAAAAAAAGATAGCTTTTAAAATTATATTTTCAGATCAGAAAAGGGAGATGATCCTCACATTGGGTGAAGAACAGAAAAATAGAGACAGAATTTTTATTTTAATTATTCATCTTACTTAATCTGAGAATTTAAGTTGATCCTCATTTTACAGAAGCTTGTGGAATCCCTAATTTGAGATGAGGTCTGAGTGGGGATCAGAGACCCCAAGCAGAGAAGAGGGCTGATGGAAGTTTAAGCTGACAGAAGTATAAAAGGAAACAAATGGGCTTTGCCATTCAGGGAATGTAAGCAGAGACCACAGCTCTGGAGGGAAAACAAGGCAAAGTCCTGGTAAAACAATTCTGAAACCACAGACTCCACTTCATGAAATGCAGAGGCAAAGGTGAAGCTCCAAGAGGAGATGGAGTGAAACTAGAGTTTATTTTCCAGAGGCATCCTGAAAGTGTGCACAGACAAGCCAAACAAAGTGTCCACAAACAGCCAGCTTCTGGAATTTCTGTCCTTTTGCCTGTGAAAGAAACTAAATGATATAAAATTTTAAAAAAATTAAATATATGCAATTTGCACAGATGAGAAGAATTTGTGGGAAATGTTGAAGAGACAGCTACATACAGTGATGGAATATTACTGAGCCCTTTTCCTTGTGATTTCAACACTGCTGCACAAGATCACTGCTCAGCAGGACTGGAGCTGTGCTAAAAATTTTGAAGAATAAATTTAGAAATGCTGCAAACAGGAATGTAGACCTTTGTTAGAAGCAGTGGGGAATTTCTGAGCTAGATATGGGAAGAAGGAGCCTTTCAGCAGCAGGGTTCTTGGAGTTGTGAAATAGAGCAGGATGTGGCATGTAAAACACACAAGTTCCTTTGAGGATTTGTGAGACAGGGCAGCCCAGCTCAGAGTGATCAAGACATTTTGCTATGCATGGTATATTGTCACTTCTCTATAATATTTCCTTATTACAAATAAGACCTAAGTCAAATTAGCCTTTTGTAAGATTTAGGGTGAAAAATGTCACTTCCTGTAACATTGTAGCTGAAACTAAATGTTAAATTTAGCTGGTGAGCAGTTTGTAGGGAACTACAGACCAAACATTCCCTCCCCATCACAAGGACCTTGTTTCTGGAGCATGTGGAGCAACCTGCTCTTCCAGCAGGGATGCTTCTCCTGCACATCTATGAGAGTGTGGCAGCTCCATCCCCTTCCCCTGGAGACCCAGAGTGGATCCATCACTCTCCCTGTGTGCACACATTATCAGTGGTTTCCTCACAGCCAGGACTGACCCAAATTCCACCTTTCTGCCACTCCTGTCTGCCCCACACGTAGCATTTGCATCTGTGGAGCAGTAACAGCTGTCAGCCATCGATGGCCCCATCCCAAGGCTGGGCCAGGTCTATGGTTTCAGAGCTCCATGCACACTTGCCATATGGACAATCCTGCAGTAACGTGTCTCCTAGACTGTCGTGGGCTGGAACTGGAAGTTTATATGGAAATATTTTTGTGTGTGTGAGCCGGTTTTGCCAAACGTCCTGTTTTAATTATTCATCTCGCCTCATGAATAAATGAAAAGGGGAAACATCAAAAGTCGCCAAATACTCTGTGCTGGTCACAAACACTGAAGGTTTCTTTTTAATGTACAATCAGAAAGTTGGATTAAGATTCACTCCTTTGATATGCAGCTGATTATTTTTTTAATATATAAAAAGAGAGAGAAATTCCTGTTTCCTGCAATTAACTGTATTTTTTTTGAAGCGCAACAGGCATAGAGAAATCACATATCTGTGGCGACTCCTTTCAAAGAAAACAATTAGCATCCATATCAAAAAGCTAATTCAGAGAAATTAAAAGAACACATACATCAGTAAAATATAATATTTCCTCTTTAGCACATCTCATTGTGTACAATGTGTCACTGTAAAATTGTTAGGCTTGGAGATAATGAAGAGTGACAGTTGAAGGGTTCAGGGCTTCATATAAGACTTTTGGGTATGTAAAGATTTTAATTGCACATAATTATGAATGTGCAAGTGGAACGATTTAATTTTTTAGCTTTCATGCTATTAGAAGGCTAATAGAACCAATATCAAACTGAGTTAGTTACAGCAGAATTACTAGAAGAAGCTATTTTTTCATTCAGCAATTTAAATTCAATCAAAACAAAAAAAATTAAAATAGCTCATATGTTTCTCTCTTCTTTTACATTTATATAGTGGTAGCAAGATAAGTGGGGTGTGTTATTAACAGAGAGGAAGAAAATAGTTCTTATAAGATTAGAATATCCTGGAATAATGGCAATGATAGTGGGGAAGCACAGAAGAAAAAGGGCAGCTATAAAGGGAGCAGTCACAGTAATGAAGTGGTCTGTTAAGTTTGAGACTGACTGTTGTCTGCTATAAACACATAAGTATACTGTCTCTCCACCTTAGACAGAAATGCTTCTGCTGATAACAAGGAATGAGCTCCTTTTTCTGCCTCAGTGAGGTTTTTGACTGCTGAAAACACAAAAAACAGCAGGACAAAATGCATCCAATAAGCCAGAAATGTGCTTGAACCGGGCCTTGACTCCATGAATCAATGGCAGTTTTCACCTTGGCAGTGAAGACTAAGGACTATGTGGCAGGGAATGAAGTCTCTCAGCATCCTGGAGTTAGGGTAAAGGTTCCAGGAAAGCTCAGGGTGGGATAAAACAAGGTTTCCAGCACAGCCCACCTTCTGCAAGGTTCAGGACTCCCCAGCCTCCCCCCTAGCTGAGCATCCATCCCACTCCTGTGTCTTTCCCCTTTCTCTCTGCAACGTCTCATTTCCAGGTTCCGCCTCTGACTCTTGATGCCTTAAGTTTTAGCTTTTGTATTTTTCAGAATCTATACTGATTTAGTGTATAACTCTGCACTTCATATTAAGTGTTAGTAAGTTCTTTCACAGTTCACTCTGACAAAAACCTTTTCCAGCCTGAGAACCTAAAAGCCTAAGAAGGACAATAATTACAGCCTCGGGCCCAAAAAGTGAATTGAAGAAAGCAAACCAGGAGGATGGGACCTCATAACCTGAAGCTGTAATTAGACAATTGGCCCCAATATGTAAATGGTCCAAAACTTATAGAAGTGCAAAGACTTGTGACTGGTCATCCACCTTGGGTCCATCTTGGGCAGAGCCACAGCAGGGCACTTGTACTGCCCAAGGTGTATCCTTTTAATAAACACCTGCTTTATTCCTTTAACTCTGTCTAGCCTCTGCTCCAGGTCAGCCTCTCTAGGCAGCACTCCAGGCACCCTTCTCTGGGCATTTCCCTGAATCTGCCCAAGCTCAGGCTCTCCCTGACACCCCGCTGGCTGCAGTCTCCCCGCTGCCCTGCCGTGCGAGCGCCTGCTCCGGGTGCAGCTGTCACACAGCCTGCCCCGCCAGGGCAGGAAGAGCAGCTATCAGCACACAGCAGACAGAGGAAATAGTGTCCAGACACTCTGCGTTTGCTCTGTCAGGAGCAGGCCTTTCAGTTCTCGCACCTCTTTTGCATTCCCTGTATCGTTCCTTACAACAGGGCTGGAAAATGATTTTCTATCTTCCGCTAAACCCCATTTAGGCCCATCTTTCAGCAGTAATTAGAAGTCTGTTGGTGTTAGGATCTCTTTGCAGATCTTGGACCTTTTCAATTAATTTTAATCAGGTTCATTAGCACTTTTTTTAATGTGTAAGAAATGGGCAAATACATAACTGAAGAGCCACTTACCTTTTAATGAAGGTAACAAATACGCAATTAAAAAATCTCTGTCTTTCAGCAACTTTGCAGTAAATTAACTTGTTTTGTCATTATTGTGCACGTAGAATGTCACTTACTCTGGAGTTTTGACATAAAATTCTTTATCACTGGCAGAATTAGTATGTAACATTAAGAACTAGGAAATTACAATTAGTTCATGAATTAGGTGGGATATACAATGTGCTAATTATTGAGGGACCAAACTTCATGCAATTAAAAATTAAAATCAAGATAAGAATAATGTATTATTAGGCATCTGAGTATTTAATGAAGTTGTGAATGATTACCAAATTTTATAAATTAATTCTAAGGTTCCCTGACTATTCTTAGAAAATTTTGTGCCGTGGGACTTATAACAGGCTGCAGTTGTTTGTGGACAGAATAATAATATGAAACTCAGAAATTCTACATGGATCTGTGAAGATGTTTAATAAATGTCTTACTGCTAAAATATACTATACCTGTGCTTCTTCACCAAGAAATTCAAATATGAATTTCACGTACAACTGCCAAACATTTATTATCCACTCATCAGGAAGCTGTTGGAAATTCATCGTTCATTTTAAGTTGTCTTAAAATCCTTCCCAGCCAGGCCATATTTTGTCCCTACAAAATGTAGATACAAAGTAGATGCAAAGGGCAGCTGGCTTCCTCTTGAGAGTCCCAGCAATGAATGGCACAAATCTCTGCCCCACTGCTACTGACAAAGGGGCTGAGGAGCAAAGCAGACCCTGGAGCACCCCAAGGAGCCAATGACAGCATCACCCTGGCTTTGTGGTGTCGGAGCAATATGGTTTCATTGCCAGAGGAGCCACAGGGTTGGGACCTGCTCTCATAGTTCCAAAACTGACAGTAAGAAATGATCCAACACCAGTGAATTGTAGCTTGGGGCAGCCCAGGACAAGAGCAGCAAATCCAGCTGGCTCCATCCATTCCTGCCTTCCAGGGCCCCTTGCCTAGCAGACAATAACAACCCTTTCATTTCAACAACTTCCACCAAATTAAGTGTTCCTCTTGTAGAATCTCCTTAGTCTTCGTGAGAACTGTAAACTTCAGAGCAACCTTGCTGGTGAGTTCTTGAACATGAGCCTCAATTTCTGCTATAATTTCTCCACTGCAGTGAAATAAATCTGCTGCATTAAGGGGTCAGTGCCCCAGGTAATTGTACAGCACTTCCCATGTGAGTCCAGCTCACATCAGCTCCACCAGCTGGATGATGCCACAGCAGACAAACCTGGAAAAATTTGCAGTAACAAGAGGTCCTGGGTAAAAGCTGATATTTATGTTATTTGTTTATTATTTCTGTCCTAATCAACAGCAGGGTGTGATGCTGCAGTGTCCCCAGCATGCCTTGAGGACACTCAGGAGGACACCTGGTGTTTTTTAGCCTGTGTTGGTGTGGTGGCAGGTACCCAGCAGGCCAAAGAAATCCATCTGTCCCAGGACAATGTGTCTGTAGAAGGGAAGGTCCGTGTCCCTTTCATCCTGTGGGATGTCCCATTTCACCCCCTGCACTGGCCCCATCCTCAGGGCTCTGCCCAGGCTCTCATCCTGGCTGTGGGTGTCACTCCTGGGCCTCTGTGGGGGTAATGCAGTGTGGGTGCTGATTCTGCATGCAGCCCACAAAAAAGGCTCTGTGTAAACTATCTTATTTATTTCACTGTCCTTCCCCATTCACCAGGCAAATTATCACATGTGTATTTAGTTTCAATAAGATAAAAAATTGCCTAATAAAATATTTACTCAGCCTTTGTCCCTGCAAGTGTAAACTCATGTAATTACAGAGCACTCCAGAACCTGTGGCTATAAATCTCTAGAAATAAAATCCTCAGCACATTGACAGAATAAGTCTCCCATTTACTGTGAAAATGGGAAGCTAGTCCATGCCAAGCTGCTAGATAAATTTAATGTGCTTCAATTCATGCTCCTTCTCTCTCTTCAGTCTTCAGGAAGGATGTTTATCTCTTCCTACTCTCTAGAGATGGTTGCCATTACCTTTCCATCTTAGGCTGGAGAAGTGATGATCCCACCTTTTTCTCTGAAATCATTATCCCTTAACCCAATATTAGCTTGTGTTGCTGGCAGTCAGTAGCACCTGGAACGTGCTGTTTAGAAAGGCTGATGTGTATGGGTATCCTTGGAAAATTCAAAGTATCCCAGTAAAGAGAGGGCTTTATCTCAGCTACTAACAAGAAGTTGGTAGATATTAATGTGCCCTGCCCTGATCATCCTGGCACAGGCAGCGTGCCAGCCTTCCATGGGACATGCTTCCAGGACAGACATGGTGTTTCCTGCTCTTTCCAGGAAAACATTCCCAAGGGGATTGGGAACCTGTGCCTGAGGAGGCTGCATGCAAAAGGCAAATGCTCAGCCATGATCTGTTTGCTATATAGGCAGGGGAGAAGAGGGGCTATTATTCTTTATTTTCAATAATGTTTACTTTGTGGGGCTTTAGCTTGGAGGAATCAGAGAAGGAGGGAGCACAAGGAATATAACAACCTCTTTTGTACCTGTCATTTTAATGTATGCCTGCTCCCTCTTTGGCACAGCACCAGGCCTTTGAAACACAGGAGAGTGGTAAGGAGTATATTTTGAAGGAACTTTTAATTAACTCTTCCCTTGGGCTACTGAGCAGAAAAAAGTGGGAGTGCCTGTGGCTGTTTTTAAAGGGTTCCTCTACAAAGGCAATTTTTTTCTCAGGCTATCACAAGTCTAGGATTGGGAAAAAAAAAAACAAAACAAACAGGTAACTTCTCTAAGTAAGCTGGTAACCTAACACACCAGTCCCTGAAAAAGCACAGCAATGCAGGCTTTTACTTTCCCAACTAATTACTTGAATAAAACACTGCTTGGACTCAAACCAGGTATCAACATTGCATTCAGCATTGTCACTCCAACCACGACAGCCAGCTAACACACAATAGAGGAAAGCAGAGAGCAAAGAAGGAAAAGGTTCTTTCTTGCTGGCTCTGAGGAGAATCAAGGTGACCCTCAGAAAACCTTTCACAGAAATGGGGGACCAACTCAGTCCTTCAGGAAATCATGGCTGAAGGTCTCCCTCTGAGAACCAGGGGAATCTTCCTGATGAAAAAACCTGGTTGCTTTTTCTTCTTAGCTGGGAAGACCACCCCAAAACACAGGCTTTCCTTTGCCAGTATATTTTCTCTCTGAAAACATTTCATTGATGGAAAATCCCTAATGAGATCTGCTGCAATCTTCTGCAGAAGGTGACCCAAGGTAAGAATAGCTGGAAGGGGTAGGAGGGAGGAATTCCTTCAGTTAAAAACAAAAGTCAAGCACCACCCAAGTTCCATATTTATGAAAAGGAGGTTCCCATATCAGCCCAGGTGTTCATGTGGATCTTTGTGTGAACCTCTGAGCTTCATCTCAGGAACCAGTTCACCCCAGGAGTCTGCAGTGCCAGTTTTGCAGTGGTGCATGCTGACATGAAACACAACCCACGTATGCAACAGAGCCTGCCTGAAATGATCTCAGGCTGACCTGAGCACTTGCTCTGGTGGTGGAATTTCTCCACTTCCAGCCCAGAAGGATGACTAGGGATGGCAGCTTGGCACTTACAGTTTACAATGGCAGCAGTGTCCTTCTGCTCCAGGACAGACCTACCCAGGTAAGATGGCTCTGCTAAAATTAGCTTTCTTCCTATGTCTGGTATGAGCTGGCCCAGGAGAGAGCAGGGAGCAATCTGGAGGTGGTGGGTGACCAGGCTGGATGCAGACCCTACACCACCCTCTGGGAGTTGTCACAAAGCTTCACCATGAAGCTGAAAATGGGAATTGGGATTTTCATTCCCCTTTCCTAAGTCAAACATCATTTATGGAACCTCATTCCCCTTCCCTAAGTCAAACACCATTTATGGAACCAAGGGCTCCTTCCCTCTGAATCTCCCAAGTTTTTTGTGCTGATTGAACATGAGATATAAAATCTTGTGTCTCAATCTTAGATCTCCTTCATACCTGTTTCATCCATTTCTCCCTCACTTTCTCTCCATCTTGGAGCCACAAGAAAACTGCCTCCTTCTACACAGCTGGCAAGGCAGAATTGTATTCCAGAGAGCACAACCTTTAAAATCAGAACAACCCTGTTTACTATGGCCTGGCCCTCCTACTCTCAAAGTCTCCAACTGCAGATGACGCTTTTGTTGCAACCAGTGCCATTCCATGTTCCAGCACCCGTGAGGGGCGAGAGCCCTGCCCTGAGGCCTTCACAAGCACACATGCATCCACTGTTTTAAAAAGGGATAACAGCAGCCTAAAATAAGTGACTGAAGGTCTGATTTTCTTCCTGTTTCTGCCCGGTCTTAATAAAAAGCAAACATCCCTTTTGGGAAGTTATATTCACGCAGCAAATTTAATTTCAAGAAAGGCCAGCTTCAAATTCACTCAGGCAGCATTAACGTTTCCACCAGATGCCACCCTGTGGCTGGAAAACACCTTTTCCAGCTGGTGCCCAGAGGAAGGGCTCCTCTGGCCCTGTAATTGCCCCGTCCCCGGGCTTTGGGCAGGATGTGGGCAGTGTGGGGATCCCGTGCCTGGGGCAGGTGTGTCTGTCCCTGCGTGCGAGCCTGTGACGCCACCGCTGTGACGTCTGGAACGTTCCTGCCTGGGGAGAACAGCGCTGGCTGCCGCCCAGGCCTCTTTAATAGGGCCTGAACATGGATGTGGGGAAGCTTGTGTGTAATTATACACAATGTATAGGGCCAGTTACCATATGGGAGCAGTTGGAGCCCTTTGATCCTTCTCACCCATAAAACTGGGCTGGAGGGGCCTGCTGTGGGGGAGTGGGGTCACAGAGGGGCTCACTGTCATTCCAGTGAAGGCCAGGGCTGTGCCTGTATTTTCTCATTTCCCATCAGTGTTCAGGAAAGAGATTTGCCAGCACAGCTGGAAGAAAGCAGGAGAGCACTGCTGGTGTCCTCTGGAGCCCAGCTTGGAGGGTTTGTAGGCAAAGCAGAGAGGTGCTCTGGTGAGGTTTGCTGGGGCCAGCAGCTCAGCTCCTCCAGGAGTGACCCCCTTCCCCGCACCCCCCGGTTCTGGGGAGGGCACCCCTCCTTCACAGCACAGCTCAGAGTGGGCAGCCCTGGCTGAGAAACGTCCATGGTGCAGGGCTTTCTTGTGCTTAGGGTGGTAATGCCTGAAAGTGGGGGGAAGCCCACCTGTACCCTAGACCCTCTGCCAGCCAGGATGTCAAAAACCAGCACAGGAATAAGGGCAGCTGCACTGCCAGTCTCCAGCACCTTTTTGAGAAGGTCTCAGCTTGCCCACACACTGATTTTCATCTGCTTCACCTGCCCCCACAATCCCAGTGCAGGAGTTCACAGGACAACACTAGGAAGGAGCTGCTCACAGATTTGAATGGGGCATTATCACAGCAATGCCTATCATTTTGTGCTTTCCACAGTTCCCTGACTGGATGATGCCAAAACTATTTCATGAAAAGGAATTACATACTACAAATGCTACACAGACTCTGTTATTTCTTGTCTTTTTAAATTCTGAAAAAAACCCCAATACCTCACTTTGCAAAGACAGCTGAGAGTTTAGTTGTATTTTCCATAGTCTGGAGGGCATCAGGTTGTGATTCCCCAGCCTGAGTTTATTTCTGACTCTGCCACTGAGGTGTGAGTAACCCTGACCAGACCACTTGGCCCCTCTGCCTCGGTTTCTTCTTTTCTCTTTTATTTTCCTGCTGTATAAAGTCCTTGATGGAAGAGCTGGTTGTTAGTGTTCGTTTGTGGGGTGTGTCGTGCAATGGGGGAGAGGGCAGGACTAGAGCAAAAGCACTGAGGAAAGCCTGCCAACAGTGTGATATAAACAATCAACTGGATGTCTTGCTGAAGAAAAGGGGGTTTAATTGCATGACTTGTCTGTCCCCTTTGCTCACCAGCTAAGCCTCTGGATAGTCCTGATCTGGGCTTGCCCCAAAAACTGCTCCAGATCTACCTCATGGCAGCCCTGCCATCCCTGCAGCTGGACTCTGGGGACCTGCAAGGACAGCACAGCACCACAAATCCTCATGCTCAGAGGCTTTCCTCCATCTTACAGGCTGCTAACAAGCATTTTCTTGCAGAGGAAAATCCAGCAAAGGAATGCTAGTGGAGGGTAAGAGTGTCTTTGTGCGATTTTCTCACCCACACTCACCTGTGCAGTCCTGATGAAGCTGAGGCAGATGTACAGAACCACCTGCCTCAGCACCCAATGTTTCAAGGAATTTTGCACACATGGGTCCTTGCTGGTGAATCTCCCTGGAGCCATTTGTTCTGCTCTCCCTGTTGCTAAAACATAAGAGAAGACAGCACCTCTGCTTGCACGTAGGGGTGTCAACCCAACCACCCCCTCAGTAAATCCTCACCACCCAACACATACTTGTAAACTCCTTCCATCCATCCTACACGGACAGTGCTGCTTGGTTTAAACTTCTCCCATTTCTCAATCTCCTTTTATTTTTTTTCCAGGCTATTTAAGCCACAAAACTGGCCAACAGACACAGCTGGGAAACACACTGCAGCACAAAGAAAAATAATAAAGGCTGGGAGAAGTTCTTTTCCCCTCTACAGAACTGTAATTGGGTCTTCTCTTTTTATTCTTTTTCAAGCTCAGTTGGGGTATGAACTCCTTAATCTTAGTTTGACTTATGGGAAAGGGAGGGCATTAGCATATTTATAAAAATTTACCTTGTTCTGAAACTGTAGACATGCTTCACCTTATAATTTCATGATTAGTGTCATTTCATCATGGGGGAAAAGCCACTTTTTCTATCCAGCGGCACAAAACGAATACAAATCAAACACATGCTTTCTGGAATTATTCACACAATGTTTTCAAAAATCGACATAGTTCAATAGTTGAGCAATAAATTTTCTTACTAATGAGACACTAAAAAATGTTTTTGATGTTACGCCCAGGGAGAACTAGTTATTGCAGATTTATAGGCAATCTGTGCAAAGACTGTCCTTTGCTTCCAATGAGTTTCTAATTTTGATTTGATGATCTCCAGCTGCAGAGATTTGGCCATGATATTATATAACTTGTGATATCACATCTATACAGTATTTTCTTCCCCCTCGATGGCTGGCCTTTTCATACATGACCTGGACTGCAGAATCCCATGGTTTCCTTGTGCAGACAGCCATGGCATGTGGTGTTTATGGATCCCTTTTAGGAGTGTGTGCAGTTACAGTATGCGCATCTCGTAACTCTCTGAGATACAGGAGGCAAATTTAAATTTTGCTGGAAATGCAGCTTTTCCTTTCAGCTCCTCCTGCTCTCCCCATGGCTGGGAGCTCAGAGAAGGTCAGGCTGTGGGCAGCCATGCTCCAGAAGGCCTTGCAGACAGTGTTTTGTGGTTCCTTTTGTTCCAAGAATTTCTTCCAGCATTTGGCTGGAGCCGAGCCACTCAGGCTTGCCCAACCCAGGGGAAGCCACCACCCCATGGGCTGAAGTCACCAGAACCCACCCCACACAGAGGACGGCTCAGAACAGTCAGTGAAGGGCACTCAGTGACCTCCTGTGACACCATTTTACCAACCAGAAGCCTGAGAGGAAGGGTTTCCCAATCCAGGCCCAGAATACTGTCAAAGCAGAGTATTCATGAAGGCAACCACCTATTCATTTCCTGGAAGTAACCAACAGCAGGGGTTTATTCTCCAGACCCTGCAGGACATGAACCCAGACTTTCCCTGGGGACATTTTTAATCCGAAACAAACCAAGCTGTGCCTGTATGGATACCGCTGGCAGGCCCCTTCCCTAGGAAATGAGGGAATGTGGGATCTCTCCAGGGGTAATAACAAGGCTCCTTGCCTGGATACAAGAACGATGAGTGCTTCAGAAGTGCTGATGATTAAGGCCCGTGTTTAGGCCGCTTGGGAAAAGCGGTCTCCGAGATGAAGCAGCCACAAGCCAGTTCACTCTGCCGCTCGCCCGCCTCCCGCCCACATGGCTGCCACGTGGGGAGGCCACAGAGAGCCTGGGCCAGCGTTCCTGGCAGGGGGATCCTGCTCCAGCCATGCCCAAGCACACAGGGCCTGCCCCTGCTTGACCCTCCACACTGGCTGCTGCCGTACCAGGACAGCCCGAGGCAGCCCGGCACATCAGGAGCGCTGTTATGGGGTTTTCATTGGGTTTTTAGGAAGTCAGCATCTGGAGCATGCTGCCAGTAAGTCACAGGCTCGGCTTCTGGGGGAAGACAATAAGACAGTGGTGGGTTATGAAGAATGGCTGCAAACACAGAATCACAGAATCCCAGAATCATCAGGTTGGAAGAGACCTCCAGGATCATCGAGTCCAACCCAGCCCAAACACCTCAACTCATGGCACCCAGTGCCACAGCCAGGATGTTTTTAAACACATCCAGGGATGGTGACTCCACCACCTCCCCAGGCAGAACATTCCAGTGCTTTATCACCCTTTCCATGAAAAGCCTCTTCCTGCTGTCCAGCCTGTGTTCCCTCGGTGCAGCTCGAGGCTGAGCCCTCTGGCTGTGTCAGTGCTGCTGCAGACAGAGCCCAGCCCCCCTGAGCACAGCCCCCTCTCAGGAGCTGTAGGGAGTGAGGAGAGCACCCCTGAGGCTCCTTTTCTCCAGGCTGAACCCCCCCAGCTCCCCCAGGGGTCCCTCTCAGGGTTTGTGTCCCAGCCCCTCTCCAGCCCCCTTCCCTCCTTTGGATGCCTCCAGCATCTCCACGTCCTTCTCTAAACTGAGGGTCTCGGAACACAAAGGCTACAGGGCTATTTTTTTGTCTAAACAAACTTTTCCAGCTTAAAAGATAGGATGATGAGACTGTGGCCGCCGTAAATAGTGTCAAATTAACTGATAACTCACAAACACTTCAGTCAGTTACTCTTCTGAAGGGCTGCAGGAAGCACACCCATGGCAGGGATAGCAAATGTCTTCGGCAGGAACTCCCCTGGGAATCAGGGAGAGCCATCCCCTCGTTCCTCACATGCCATGCATATGCGTAATTCCATATAAATCATGGGTCTGAGCAACATGTAAACACTAAACAAAGTTAAAAATTCACAGAAACACATTCAAAATGACATCTTATTCCCAGCTTTCAGTAAGCACATTACACATTGAAGAGCTGCCATTCTTTTATTTTTTTCTTTATAAACGCAGGGTTTTGGTCCCCACCTCCTCATACGCACCTTCTCATCACATTTCTATCTCCAAATTCACTTCTGATGCAAATGATTTCAATGGCACTTCAGAAACACACACACAGAAAACATAGCTAGATGTCTTCCTGGATTTCAGGAAGGCAGAGAAGTGTCAGAATTAAATCTGGTTGGCTATGATGTTGCCAAAAATAGTTTCTGCACTCACCCTGTGTCTGTGAAGATGGATCCCAAGGCCAAACACAGAAATTAGCTTCCATATCAATATTTTACTGTCACTTTCATCGCCACGCCAATAGATTAGTTAAAATAACATCGTTTACTGGCGTGGAGTGTTATTGCAAACAGATGTCATCATTAGGATAAAGACGAGTTCTACTATTTCATCCAGGAATTTATTCATGGAAATTTTGATTTTTCTCATTGAAATAAGAAACAGTTTTCAGTTCTTGAATCCTTCATCCCTGAAAACCACTTTAGGGTATGTTGTTGGCGATTTTCTGTTGCTTCCCTCTCCCATAAAGAAGAAATCAGCATTTTGCTTGACATGGCATAATTCTGGTGGTTATTTTCAGTTAAAAGTTTTCCTCTAGTGAAAAGCAAATGTTAATTGGAAAAAAACCTGTGATCAGCTTTAATTTCCTGTATATCTTTTATAATTGTACCTAATTGCATTCTGCTTCCTTCAACTCTTCTTTATCTGGAGTTGAATAATTCTGGTATCAAATATATTTGTTTTTCCATAGTCATTGAGTCACCTTTTCTGTGTTATTCAAATTAAGCTGGACATTTATTTGTAATGTTTGGGTTTTGTTGCCTTCCTTTTTTTATGAAGGGAGTCTGCATGGATAATGGATACACATTTGACTTCATTCATTAGAAAGGAACATGAAACAGTGCAATATAATGAGATCAGCCACCAGAACACAGCACCTCAGGAGGGGTAAACAAGACTGAACCAGGTAGAAATCTGAAATCTCAGTCCTGCTGGAATGAGAGGCAGTGGTCTGGTTGACTTCAGCAAGGATTCTAGGATTTCATCCTGAGAATTTAATAGTACTGCAATTCTAAGTAGGTTCAAGCAGAAATGCATGTTCACTGGCATACAATAAGGTTTCAGTCCTACACAAACAAAAGCCTCTGCATTTAAGTAAAAGAATTTTGAGCCCCTGTACTTTATTTATTTAATCTGCTTACAACATATTAAATATTAAAAACTACATTGTAATAGATTCTACGTACCTCTGAGAAATAACCACAAAAAATCACCCAACACACAAAAAATGCAATAGTGACCAATTTGTATTCTTACCCAATCTGCTCCAGAGGAGACAGCAACAAATCAAGTCATGTTTGGCACCTAGTTTCATGTATTATGTTGACTCATCACTGCTCTCTGGATCTATACATTCCTTACACCATGACTAATAGGTGTCCATAACTTCTGTATGAAACTTGCAGTGTCGCCATTGCATAAGTCCTAGAGCCAAGATGGAAATTCCCAACACTCCAACAAAGCCCTGGCCTCTCTGCTCCTTCTCACAGAATGGAAAAGTCCCTTTAGACTTCGGTAACGGAGGGTCAGTCACTAAAATCAAAATCCCTTGGAGAAAAAACCTACTATAATCTATTTTTAAAGGCCAAAATCTTGAGTTTTCTTATAGTATGTGAGAATGGACACTGGCAAGAAAAGGCACCTTTGTAATGTAAGACAGATGTTTAACTTGGGAAAAAATGGGAAGAGCTTATGTTAACAGCCCTAGAGTGCACACAAAGTCAGCTTGACTCCTGGAAAATCCAAGTGGATCTCTGGGCACTCATAAAGAGCCTGGAGCAGGTGCAGGTGGTGCAGGACCAGCTAGGAGTTACAAATCTGCACCCTCTGGAGCTGACAGGCACCTGGGTGCCCTGGGAAACACTGATCTGAATCAGCCTGACTGCAAAGGTGCTTGAAGAGGACAGAATGGTTGGAGTTTGGAGCGACCTCTGGAAACCACCGGGTCCAACCCCCCTGCTAAAGCAGGTTCAGCTACAGCAAGTGACACAGGATTGCCTCCAGGTGGCTTGGGAATATCTGCAGGGAAGGAGACTCCACAGCCTCTCTGGGCAGACTGTTCTAGTGCTCAGTCACCCTCACAGAAAACTTTTTCCTCATATTCGGATGAAACTTCCTGTTTCAGTTTGTGCCCACGTGGTCGTGTCTTTTCCAGGAGAAACAGCTTCAGCTCCCTCAGCTTTTCCTTGTAAGAGATGCTCCAGTGCCCACACCCTCCTCTGGACTCTGCTCAGTTGTTCTTTGTCTGCTCACTGCCACTAACCGTCTCCTCCTTTTTCCAGCACGGGGTGTCATCACAGCACCGCAGCTTTCTGGGATAGCCAGAACAGGCTGTAGAACAGCACTTGCCTTCTATCCTCACTCACAGCCCTGTGCTGAGTTGCTTAAATGCGTAAAAATCTTGATCCTGCATCTCCTGTGAGTGCCTACAGGGACCACCGCTGTGTCTCATTACACTGAGCTGGGAAAAGAGCAGGAGTTAGTTACCGACGGCAGAGCAGCCCCCAGAAACTCTAGCTGGAATTTCTATCTTCTTCTGCATTTGCCTTTACTGTAATTATGTTTCAGAATAATTTCTATGTCAATCTCCCACTTCCAAATATAAATGTCACTTCTCTTGCCCGGATTCAAAACAAACTGTCAGTGTGAAATAGCTTCTAACACGTTAATAATGAAATACTGCTTTACCCCACTGAGAATAAAATGCTAGGACTAATCATACCATTCTAAAGGGCTTATAAATCAATAAACCAAGAGGCAGTGAATGAACAAAATGCTGATTGAAATCATAAGCACATCAAGTATCTGCAGATAATCGGTGTCACATGTTTAAAATAAAAATAATAATAAAAAAAAAAGAAATAGTTTTCCCTAAACATGTGGATACACACAGTGCCTTGCTAGATTTTATTCTCACAGCGTGGTTTGATTACCTCACCAAGGTAGATGAAAGCACAACTGACTGTTAGAAAACGAGGGCAGCAGATCACTTTGTGATGTGACATTCACAACCCAAGTGGTACAACCTCATAATAAACTGTTCCAGTAGCTGGGACTTTTCCTGTGTCTCTTTCCCCCCTTGGCTGCTGGGATGCCTGCTGGCAGCCCTTAGCTGGGAGCAGTTCTGATGCAGTTTCTCAGGTCAGGGCTGTATCAGAGGGCCAACTTCACAGCTACCAGCCAACCCACATGCCTGTCTGGGGACACAGGGTGGGAACTGCTGGAATCCTGTCACACCTCACACCCTGCTGCCCTCCAACCCAGCCCACACTGCAGCCTGGGCAGCTCAGGCTCTCCCTCCCACCTGCACAGTGTCCAACAGAGTTTCCCATGCCTCTCTCCACCTGAAGCACCTGCTTTGTGGCCTTCGGCCCCATGGAAATTTTGGGCAGCGGCTTCACAGGGATGGTCACCTCTGGTATCTTGTATAACAAACTCATGTGAAGTTGTCTGTTTTGGTGTCCATAGCTGGATACACAACACACCTGAAAATCCTCCCTGGGTGAGTCACACTCTTCCCACCGAGGCTAAGGAAGATTTGTCAGTTTGGTTGTGGGGAAAGCTTTTCTCAAATCCACGGTATTCTTTTTAGTGATTCACATGACTACAGTTAAAGAATTCCTTCCCTGTTTGGGGGTGTCTGTGAAGCTCTGATATAAAAGATGTTGTCAAGCTTCAGTTTCTAAGGATTCCCAAATGTTGGCATCATGGAGGTGTTTTAGCACCTTAGTTCGGGCCCAGGAGATCTGGTAACACAATCCAGTGTTTGCAGGTGTAGCACCTCCTGTGAAAGACCCTCCTGAAGAAAGGAGCAGCCCTTTGTCGACTGACACTTGATCACCAAGCCCACAGCTGCTCTCCCTGCATTTGTCACCCAAATCCCATCCCTTTTGTCCCTGGAAAGGAGACTGTGAGAAATCTCTGGTGCTTTAGAAGTGGCACGTTGCCATTTTTAGCAAACAAACCTTGTTTCAAAAGTAAAGGCTGGCACTGGATGTACAGAGAAATGTTAGATGCAAAACACCAACAGAGCAGCTCCTCAGCTTTATGGTGACAGCAATTTCCTGTGTGAGAGTAAGACTGGTTCTTATTTACAGTCAACTCCAAATTATTTCCTCATATACTTTATTAAATCTTTCTTAAAGATATATTCTGTAACCCTCATTGAATCTATTTCAAGAAAAAAAGTTTACATAATGTATCAAGAATTATCCATAAATTCTTCCTCTGAATTCTGATGCAACTTATTGAATAAAATACAGTAGAAATAAAGATACTGGGAATTCATGACAGAATTTTTAATTATAAATCTCAGAGTAAATGAGCATGAGATTCTCTTGCTAAAGATTTATAAATTAAGTTAATGGATATTGAGATTAAGTCTTTTATTTTTAACTTATTTTGCAATACTTGATGTTAATAGGAACTTACGTTGTGTATTAGTCAAAGTGTCTTTAAAGACTTTTAGAGTCATTATTCAGTGATGGATGCATGTTTTAAAAAATTTGCATTTCTGAATAGGTAAATGGATTAATTGAGAGAAGATCATGAAAAGCTTTGCAAATGTGTGTTGATGAACCTGTTAGTAAAACATCACACAAAACGTTTTATTCACATAAGATAGGTAGGCTCACCCCTCGTTAATATTCAGCAAAGCTAAAATATTCCTGTGAAGTGGCATTGAGGCATCATGATCTTCAAGTGATATGCAGTAGGAACTTCTTTTAATGAAACCTTCTGGGGAAACACGCCACATCAGTGTTTAAAGTGTTTATCTTGTGTCACACATGTCATTCGAATTGTGTCACTGAAATGCTGCTGCCATTTGAATCATTTCTCCCAAGTGAGAGTAGCTCCTCACAAGCGAGGTATCTCTTAAGAGATGCTTAAAAAACACAGTGGAAGATTCTCAGCATGGAGCTCTTTTTGTCCTTTGCAAGATGACTGGTATTTCTTTGTCTCTTATGTCCTCTAATAAACATTCAATGAATGTTTATTTTTATTTTTTCCACAGGGGTAATCGACTCTCAGTAAATGTCTTGTAGCAACGTGCCCTTGTTGGATCCAGGCAGCAGGGTAGCTGAGCTGTGTGCACTGAATGCATCCTGCAGCATTATGGGATTCAGGCACCCATCTCCAAAAATTATTCAGAATTCAGTCCCTGCTGGAATTCAGTGCCTAGGAGGTGGCTATTTCAGTAAAGCCAAGAGGTGAAAACCACAGATTTTTAGATGTGTTGTGTCCAGCTCTGCCAAAGTTTTGGAACCCCAGCTCTGCACCATTCTACAGCTTGTCACTGTCAGTCTGTCATTATTTATCCCCATTGCTTTCTGGAGCTCTAATTCTTTTGGGATGTCAACCAGAAATTTTGTGTGACTGTGTTTGCATGCACAAAGTGCAACCAAGGGCTCAGAGAACATCGCAGGGCACCAGGACAGTGTATGTAACTCATAACAACAGAGCACTAAGAGGAAAATATTTTCATACCCTGGGAAACAGAAAAAAAAATTGCCATTACCTTGCACATAACCTTGGAGTTTCTTCTTCGTGCCCTTCTTCACAGTCCACCCAAGTTGTCACATTCCTGTTTCCAAGATCCTGGGGACTGTCAGCAAAATCCCTCCTGGAAGATACTCTGCAGGGCCATCAGTCATATCTAAAGCACTCAAATGTTAGGAAATGTCAGGATTTAAGCTGCTGACAGAACCTTATCTCTGCCCTTTAGTGTGTTTGTGCTGTACAGAGTAAAGCACTACTCCAGTGAGTAAAGCCAGAGAGCCTTAATTCCCTGTAGCAACGTGAGTGAAATGGGTCACTAATTCAAATGTTTCAATATCTATCATCCCTTCAATAAATATTTAATACCTGCTTAATCACTGTCCCCTTCTGAAGTCACTTTGCAAATTTTTGAGCCATACTTTGAAAAAGGAAAAGAAATTATTAAGTCATCTGTCTGGCAATAGAATGGAGCATTTTTCCTAGAATGGAGCCTTCCCTCGGTCCTCCTGCCACGGGGCACCTTGTAGGAATGAAAAGTAAATAAAGCCTGGCTCTTGCTGTCGTTTCTCCATTCTGTAGCTTCCACTGACACCTGCTGGAGGCAGGCGCTATCATTCTGTCCCCAGACGGAGAGGGCGGGCACTGCTGTGTCCAGCTCGGGGCACCGCGAGGGACACGGAGGAGCTGGGAGAGTCCAGAGGAGGTCACAGAGATGGCGAGAGGGCTGGAGCACCTCTGCTATGGAGCAAGGCTGGGAGAACTGTTCAGCCTGGAGAACACTCCAGGGAGACCTGAGAGCCCCTTCGAGCACCTAAGCAGGTAGAGAGCTGGAGAGGGGCTTTGTACAAGGGCCTGGAGTGATGGGAGAAGGGGAATAGCTGTAACTGACAGAGAGGGAGTTCACATTAGACATTACCAAGAATTTCTTCCTGAGAGGGTAGGGAGGCCCTGGCACAGGTTGCCCAAGAAAATGTGGGTGCCCCATCCCTGGAAATGTTCAAGGCCAGGTTGGACAGGGCTTGGAGCAACCTGGAACAGTGGAAGGAGGCATGAATCCCACGGCAGGAGATTGAATCTAGGTACCTTTAAGGTCCCTCCCAACTCTTCTCATGTTAGAAATTTCAGCAGGCTTCTGATGAACATCTGAGGCAACATGGGGAATTACGGCAAAAAACCCAACCAACCAACCAACACAAAAACCCAAACAAAAAACAACAACAAAACACTAAAATGTAGGCACAGTCCTAGAGCTTCGAAAACTAGGAAATGTATGACAATTTTTACAGTAGGTTGTTTGTGTTGGTGTAAGGTGTTCTTGCTCTGCTGAGCCAGGGAACAGAGCCGGTCTCATAGACCTGAACCTTTCCTTCACTCCCAGATTAGCATCCCAGTTTGTGCTTTTGTAAACACTAAGAGCTGAGTGAAACTGAAAACGCCTTTCCAGGCTTCTCACAGTATCTAGCTCATAGCAGTAGATTTGCACTGAAGTCTCAAGAATAATGAAAAAAATTAGAGGTGTATGCAACAAATTATTACATTTAGAGTGCTGCCCAACAGGGGCCATCTAGGGTGAGGGTGGATTAAGGGTTTTTTCCTGGTAGGAATGGAAGGGCGGTTGAATTGTTGGCTTAGCATCTTTCTAAGTTCATGTAAAGCTTTCAAGTCGCCCTGGTCGCATCCAGGAGGTGGCAGTGGAGGAGCATCCATGGCTCCACAAACGCGGGGCTCAGGGCTCACGGTTCGGGACTCAGGCTTGGGGCAGCTCCGCGGGCGTTTGGACACTTGGCAGATCGTGAATGATGGGACAAACCCTGCCTGGATTGTCCCCAGAGCCGGGCTCGGGGGAGAAGCAGTACCAGAGAGAGAAATTCAACCCAGGGGTTCCCAGTGTCCCCTACTGAGTGTGTCTTATTTTCTGCTAAAAACAGCAGGATCAGGTTGATGTCTTTTCATAAATAAACACTAAAAATATTCCTATTTCATGTGTTTGAGGGATATATGGTTTGCTTTAATTTTCTCTACCGTAGTGCTCAAATGGGAGTTTCTTTCTAAAGTATCCCTTTAAAAGGAATGAAAAAGACAGGGAATTGTAGTGAAAATCTTACAAAACCTTGATTCAATTTAACTTTTTAGAAGTAGATGTAGAAAAGAAGGAAAAAAAATCTCATAGGTAAGTGAGCAGTGTGAAGCAGGGCAGAACTCTTAGCTAGACTCCAACTCTTTTTTTTTTTTTTGAGCAGCACAGGGACACCGATGACTTCTCTTCTCTGAACATCATAATTAAAAAAGAAGTGCTGGAGAAGATTTTGAAATATGAGGAAAAAGTCACAAGCTCTTCAATTTAAAAACAGGGAATTTACCTATAGAATGTCACAAGTATCAAAGAACAGCAGGAGCAAGCAGAATCAAAAATTTTGAAACTGAAGAGACAGAAAAGGATTTTATAAGTGGTATCAGGAGTAGCAAGAAACTATTCTCAATATACATTGAGAAACAAAGGGAAAGAGACCACACAGGTTATTGGCTCATCAACAAATAAAAAAAAAAAAAAAAAAAAAAAAAAAAAAAAAAAAAAAAAAAAAAAAAGCCAGGAAAGCCAAAGTTCTCTGTGTCGTTTTTTGTGTTCCTAAGGGGAAAGACCAAGTGCAAAGGCTTCAAGCAGCAGCAGAGCAGAAGGAAATCCACATGGAAACGCACAGGGAGGCAGCAGCACACCCAGAGAACTGGAGAGTTTCTCACTGCCCGAGTCTGATGCATTTCATCCCAAAATACAGCAGAAGAATATGACAGAATTAATGTCAAAACCACTTGGGGTTATCTTAGGGAAGTCATGGGGTGTAAATAAGCATCAGAAAACTGGAGAGGAGCAAATATATTCAGTTTCTAAGAATGGAAGGAAAAGATTAATCAGGGATTTGTCTATCAGTCAGCTTACCTTGAAATGCCAGAATAATCTTGGAAAGCACAAAATCTTTGTGAGCAGTGCAAGAGAACAAGGCAATGAGGAAAGCCAAAATGGATTTTTCAACTGCAAATCCTCTCACAGCAAACTCATCTCTTTTTATGAATGGGCCCTGGGTCTGGATTGAGAGGAAACAATAAACAGCATCTATAGTCACAGAATGAGCTTTGATACCTTCTCATTCAAAGGGAGAAAAGTGGGTTCTACATCAGACTCTGTCATGGCACAGGCCTGAAAGGCTGAATAAACATGCTGGACTAATGAGAATGTAGCAATTTTCCTGCAATCCAGGATACTCTTTTCTGAACAAAAGCCATGACCTGCTTGAAATGGAGTGACATTCGTGCAGCACAACACTCAAACACACCTCTGAGCCAGGGCATGATGATCCATTTCCTAACGCCCTGTCCTCTCACAGAGCAATTGAAGGAAATGTTCTGTGAGAGCCAGCCCTGCTGGAAGGGACTGTGATAAAGGAAGGTTCTGCCTCCACTAATGGCACTGACTCACTTCCCAAAAGCTGAGATCACTAAGCGACCATCAGTAATTAAGGGGCCTGACACATTCTAAAATTCCTTTTCCTATAACTGATCCGTTTTGAATCTTCATTCTGATCTGCACACGAAGCCAGTGGAACATTGATTTAACACTTTCACAAACTTTTTAGCATGGGCACAAAAACCCAGAACTTTCTGCCATAGCTTGTGAGAGGCTACCTTCACCAGCTAACATTGCAGGATTTTAACATCCTTTGCTCTTATCTAGTTACATAGGAACACAGGCTTAGGAAAAACATCAACCATCACAAACAATGTAACCTGTTATTTACTATAGAAATAGTAAATAAATGCTAGGACCCAAATCACAGCCTATGTTAATGCAATTCCTGTCTGTACTGGCAGACCAGGGTTACGTTTTTGAAAATATATTAGAAATAAATCACAAAAAAACATCCAAATGAAGTGTAGGTAATATGAATCCATGAAGCATGAAAGGACAACAGAGACTGCCCTGAAGTCTCTGTGTGTCCTGTTCATGAAAAGCAATGAGTTGGTAGAGTTACCTTCTTCCTCCTTTGCTGTAACTATTACATTAATTGGTTTTGCTTGGAGATGTACAAGGGAATTTGCACTAAAAGCAGATGAAAAGAGTCAGGAGAACAGAAGAAAACAGCTTTGGAGAACAGTGGGCAGACTGGGATAATCCACCAGAGCGTGCCTTTTGCTGGAGTGTTGCTGGTGGGAACCAGTGGGGTGCTCCTGTTTTCTCTATGTTGAGGCTTGTTGGGGTGGAGCAGGCTGCTCCTAAGGTCCTGCACAAACACAAAACACACTGTGGAACACAGAAATCCTGCTTTGTTCAGGGATGCAGCCCATTGGTAGGGGGAGTTTTGGTTTGGTTTGTTGTTTGTTTTTATTTTAACGATCCTTCAGTTTGGGGGGTTTCACATTGTTTCCCTGGTAGGTAAATATGTAGATAAAAGTAGATATGTAGAAAAAGTAAATATTAGAAAAAGATCTTTATGGGTGGGTGCTGTGCTGGTTTGCACAGCTCTATTTTCTGTCTGTGCTAGCAGGCAGGGCTCTGCTGGTCAAGCACAGATTTCCTTGGGTAGGAGTGTTCCTAGGAAGAGGGAGTGGGGAAAAATGTAAAACTTACGTTTTTTTTTCTCCTCGAAGCTCAGCAGATGAAAGGATTTAAAACAATAGCAGTCAAATTTCTGAGTGCTGGCAGGGATTTGCATGGTGTGTGCAACGGGTTCCTTGAAGATGTGTGATTGCATCCAAAGGGTGAGGCAGACTTCAATGCGGAGTGCAGGCAGGGAGAGAGCTGCAGCGTGGCTGGAAAGTCACACAACAGCATGAAAGTTCACAATCTCTGTCCCAGGCTTTCCAGGGCCAGCAGCGTTGCTGGCATGCCAGTGTTCGGTGGTGAGGCAGTGAGGGACTTAAAACAGGGAGCTGTCCTGCACTGTCCTTCCTTGCCTAAGGTGTCCTTCTGCAGGTGTGGACCATGCTGGGGAGGGACTCTGAACTGTCCTGATGGCTGCAGACCTCAGAGCTGCTCTGTGCTGCCTGGCTACAGCTCAAGCAGCCTTGCTGTAGAGCTGGCACCAAGCCACAGTGCAGCCACAAGTGTCACAGCAAACACCTCTGGGTGTTCCCTGTGCCCTCTCTCTGGAACGTTCTCTTCTGCAGATTTTGGGGTTTACTTAACAGAAATCCTGTAGGATTTTACTTCTAGCTGTCCTTTTGACAGCAGTGGACCATTAACTAATGAGTTAAAACTGGAAGCGTAAATCCCTCTTCATTAGGGAATTAGAAAGCAGGTTTAGTATGCAGGCTGTGAAAGGCAAGAGTTCATTGTAATCTCAGACAAGACCTAATAAACTGTCCCTGCCAGGAATCCCCACCTGTGCCAGGTGAGGAATAAGAAAGCAGAAGTTGAGGTTTGTGCTGCAGAATCTTGATCCTGATGTCTGACCCTGTTTGCCAGGGTCTTCCCTGTAAGACAGTGAGGGGAGTCTGGGTTGATAAGGAGTTATCTCCAGAGACTGGTGCTGTTTCTGATTGGAAGTTGGGTGTTTTTATCTTTTTTGAGGCAGGGTAAGATGAGAAGAGCCAGGGCTTTGCTCATGTCAGAGGTGAGGGAGGAGAAAGCCCAAGGTGGCTCAGCCGCAGGGGAGTGGGCAGACTGTTCCCAGCCTGGCACTGGGATGAGATCATGAAGCAGCTCTGCAGGTTGGTGTGCACCAAGTCCAGTCCCCAGTCCTTTCCCTGGGGTCTCCAGTAATGCAGAAGGGCTCTGCTATGTGTCTGTGGGAGTGAGTTTGCTGATGACTCCCTTCACTAGACCTTGGGTCAGCACCCATTGATTAAAAAAGTTAATTACCTTCCTCTTGCAGGAATGACTCTATTTTCAAGGTCTCCCAGGCCATTAATCAAGCATCTTCTTTTGAGAGCAGTTCTAATTAAAAGTAAGTCATCATAAGAAGCCAGAGTGGCCAAGTCAGAGGGGGATGTCTTCAGAGACCTCACTGGGCTCTGCTGTGGTGAATGGAGTGATTCATGCTAATGCAGCCCCCACCCCCAGCATTTCCCCCACTCCTGGTGGGTTATGAGTGCTCCTTTTTAAGTGTCAAGCTGAATATTTTAAACACTGCTTAAAATATATAATTTATGGACAAATCTTCAGAAGAGTTCAGTCATCTCCTGGTGCTGAGGGTGTCTGTCTGCAGCAGCCCCCACCGCTTTGGGGTCAGACTCAAAAGGTTGAGTGAAAGACTTAAAATGTCAAAGTTCGTGGTCAAAGTTAGATAAAAATACCTTTTCAAGTTCATTTACTGCTTTTAATTCCACGTCTCTCGAGTGTCCCCGGTGGTGTCCAGGAGGTGGCAGTGGAAGAGCATCCGTCACTCCACAAACCCGGGGAGCTCACGGTTCACCGGGGCAGAATCGAGCCCTGCTGAACATCTCAGCACAGCAAACAGCTGCACTTTGGGGTGTTTTAACGGGCACCTCCTATCTGTGCTGCCCCAAGAGCCAGAACGGACAAAATGTGTGGAGGGAGGAGCTGCTGCATCCTGAGGGCTTCTGATCTACAGGGGCAAAAAAACCAAAGGTTTTCTAGTATCCAAAAGGGAACTTGGGAGTATTGTATAACAGGAAACAGGTTGGAACTTCCCTTCTATTCTATTTTCCCTCTGCTGATGTAGTTTAGAGTAATCTGTAGGGCTTGCCATTTTTGCAACTCTTTTAAAATAGGCGAATTGTGAAACTCAGTGTAGCTCCACGTTATCTTTTACACACCTGAGTCTCAATATTTGAACATAAATAGCTTCATATTTAGAAAGCTGTACTGACACTCTTCATTTTGTTTTCATTCACAGCTGTTAAAACTTTTTAAACTATTCTTGTGTCAATCCAGCCTTCTCCAAACCCACCTCCCACCCCTGTTTTTAAATACCTCATGTTAGAACTGGAAGAGAAAATGCTTGTCTAATTATCTTTATTTTCAGCACTGTAAATTGAGCTGTTTTGTGAACATCATGTTACAGATTCAGCTTGTCCAGCTAAATCATTTTAGCTGCAAAAATCCTGCGCATTTTCTTCTTGCCATTGAATCTTTTGTGTTTTTCTGTTTATTCAGCCTAATCAACCATAATGGTTTAGAAAGCTACCAAATATACTTGGACATACCTTCTTCAGTGTTGAACAAACATTAGAACATCTTCTACCCCTCTTAAAAGTGATCTCATCATCATGGCATTTTAAGAATTATTTTTTATATATATATATATATATATAATATATATGGATCCATTCTTTTAACATGTTGGGGGTTTGGGTTTGGTTGTTTTGGTGGATAATAAATTCCACATGTATGGAGGAGATATTTAGCCTGGGGCTGCTGGTTACTGTGCCACTTCTGGAAAGCAGATCTGAACTAAAGCCACAAATCAAATTTAAACTTTGTCAGAGTGAGTGAATACAGCATCCCAAGACACTTGTCTGTACAATGCTCTAGGGGAGGTTTACCCCAAAATGTTGAATACAGATGTGCAGAATAAGCTCCTGTCTGGCCTGAACTAGCTCACAGCCCCTGCTGAGGGTGCAAAGGGAAGATGGGACTTCAAATCCTGCATCTCTGAGTTTGGGTGCCTCACACTGAGCTGAAGGGAGTTGTCTCTGCATGAAAAATAATAGTGTGAAATTCAAGGGTCTTTCCTTAATATATTTGTGGGGAGGAGGTAAATCTTCCCAGTCAACAGTTAAAAAACAACTTTTCTATGTTCTGATGCCTTTATCCAACTGTTTAATGATTTCAGGGTCTTGTCAATCTGGCATTTAATCCCCACTTCTTTTACGTCCTCCCCCCTATCGCTAAATATTTTCAGGTATTACAGAAATTTTGGCAGCATTTACAGAGTAGTGCCATTCCAAACTAATTCTTGGGAATAATTTCTTCATTTAGCAATAAACAAAGAATGTTCAGAACTGTGAAATAATGTAAATTTTGTCAGACACTGTATACGAAGGTTTTTGGGGGTCAGAACTGTTTGGAACTTTCCACAACGCCTTAAAAGCAAAGAAACCCATATTTCTGTCACTACAGCAAAACACAAGTCTTCAAAATCTTCCCTGCACTTTGTCTGTGATGTTGTCAGCACTTTGACAGGTGATGATTTGCATTTGCTCTGTCCTCAGTCTGTGACAATTTTCCAAGAGGAGATATTATCAAAGCAATCTAGAATTAGCTGTGACAAGTGACAATTACATGGATGACACAAAAAGCTTTTACAAATAGACATTATTTTATACAACAGACATTAATACATGTTTTAATGAAGAAGTGATTCACAATGATAATATTTTTGACTTGTCAAGATTAAATAGGTCTGCCATATGCTGTCTAGTGCTTCAGATGGTTTCAAATTTATTTTTATTTTTTTAATCTATGCATATTAATAACAGATGTCAAATTTTAAAATGATTCATTGATCGAGGGGAAATCATTCCAAAGCTGAGTGATAATTTTGTCACGTTAATGATTTGAAATACTTTGTATGTATTATATATTGGTTATTTAGCTCATAGCTAGATCTTGCATATCTTGCATGATATTTTAATTTTTATCATCTTCCTTCCTCCACATTTTCTCCAGTTGCTGAGGAGTAGGTTGGTTGAACGCTTACCTTGGAATTCCATCCCTAACCTTTCAATTATTTTTATTTTAAAAAACCCTTTCACAAGTGCATCTGCCCTCTGGACTGTACGGAAATGGGATGTGGAGCTCACCCTAATGTTCCTGCTTTTGCCTGGCTTGCCCCGTTGCACTGAGAGGCTGAGGGGAGGCAAGAAAGATACCACAAAGCAAATACACCCCACCAGTGGGGGACCATGCTCTCAAGAAGGCTGGAGTGGCTCCTCCATTCCTACAGGAGCAGCCTCTGGGTGATCACAGATTTACCCTTTGGCTGGTTATTGTTAGCTTGAAGTTCAGAAATATTTTTTTCTTTCTTCCTTGCCCTGCCTCCACGAGCCCAGGATGGGGTTGGTTCACAGCACAGCCTGTTACACCGTGGCTCCCGTGCCCTTTGCTCTCACGTTTTCACCTGTCCCGAGGGTGTGATGGAGTAAACAAACACATCTCCTGTGGCTCAGGAGCTCTAGAAAGAGAGGCAGCACCTCGAGCTGATCAACCTCCTCAGAGCCTTGAGCTGAGCGTGTCAACCTCCTGGGGATGCTGCTGGGGAGACCCTGAGCTGCACTGAGTGACCCCCAGCCCCACACCCAGCTCCAGCTCCTCACAAAGCACCGCATTAAAACCACTGCTGCTGCTGTGAGCCACAAGCTGCCTTTCCAGCCTGTTAGCTGGGAACCGTGCTCGGCAGGAGAGGCAGATCCCAGCCTCACGCTGGAAAGCTCCTCTTTGCAGTCCTCTTGCTGCTGCTTGTCTCCAGTGCCTCGTGGAAATGTAGAAAGTGTAGGAAAAGTGTAGGTGTAGAGATTTCTGCCATCATCTCTTTCTGGATATTCTCTGCAGAAATTAAAAACAAAACAAAACAAACAAAACAAAACAAAACAAAAAATACAGGCGATGATTATTACAGTGTGATAATTAGCATAAATAAGACGCAAAGGATGGAGAGCCCAGTCAGCTTCAAGCAGATAACAGTGATCCTAAATTGATTTCCAATGGGCTGGAGACATGGATCAGGGAGCTCTGGAGTGTATGCTTTATTATTTATATAGATTACCAACTTCATTAACTTAATTTGACAAAGCAAGCTGTAGAAAGGGAAAGTCGATCCCGTCTGCTTCTTGGTGAAGAGAGTAAATTTATAGATCCTAAAGGGACATAACTCACAATGGGACATATTTGAGCTTTACGCCCTTAACCTCTCACTTTTTTTGCCCTGTAGGGAGGCAGCCTGACTATCAAGTAATTAGTCCTGAATAATTTAGGTTGGAAAACCCCTCTAAGATCATCAAGTCCAACTGCTAACCCAGCACTGCCAAGCCCACCACTAAACCGTGTCCCCAAGTGCCACAAGAACACATCTTTTAAGTCCCTCCGAGGATGGTAAGTCCACCACTGCCCTGGCAGCCTGTTCCAATGCCTGACCAGCCATTTGGTGAAGAATCCTAATATCCAATCCCTATGTAATCTTGTGTGGGTTCATAAAAGAAAGAGCTCTTAAATGTTTTGTTTTTCACCAAGGAGCAACGAGAAAATGCTGACATTCCTAATTTCAGGTGGCAACAACCTTGAGGCTCCTGCTTCCACTGAGCAGCTGACCACAGGCTTCAAAATCTGGGGGAGAGTTGGGAGAGCAGGGAGCTGAGAAACAAATAGAAAATTTTATTAAAATCAACCTGGGGAAACCTGTCCCATTCGGTCATGTAACTACACAGTAAGAATAGAATTCAAACCTGCTCTTGAGACAGGGATAGGATGGATACTTCAGATGCCTCTGCAGCTCCTCTCTGAGACTTTCAGTGAAGCACCCTGTTGCTGTGGAGGGAAATCAGGTTCAAAGGATCAGAGTTGGTGATGGTTGTGACCCAAAATGAGGTCACTGTGCACGGGGAGAGGTATTTACTTGAGAAGAACACAAAAGCCAGAGCTCTAAGTGTCAGGCCAGGTCAGCTGCAGTTCCACACAGCAAATGGTTCAGTTCAGAGCCTGTGTCTTGCAGAAAGAAGAGAGAAGAGCATGTTCTTCATTTTAGAAAGCCCTTTCCCCTTTAGAAAGCTCTCCTCTCTGTATGCTTTCCATGAAGCAGAAATATTTGCTTTGATCCTTGAGCAACGTTTTCTCCAGGGTAAGAAGGAGGACTGTGATTATTTTTTTCTGAGAAAAGAAAAAGATAGTGAGCAGTGAGAGGGGAGGGCTGAAAGTAAAGGTTTGTACTACATTTCTTCTGCAGAAATGGCCAAGATGGCAGTGGCTTTACCACCAGAGTATTGGTTTTGTCCCTGCCTTGTTCTCATCTGATGGAGAGATTGATTGATGTATTGTATAGTTCTCTCTGGTTTTGTACTTTTATTGTCCCCAGCTGCAGGTGCACTATTTTCAGCTTCTATCACCTTAGACAACTAATTACACCTCACCACAGACACCTCAACAAACAAAATTTGCTCAATTAAAACTGTACAGAGTGCCTGTCGTTCAGCAGGTATGAGAAACACCAGCTTTCCCCAGTCCATCTTTCAGCTGTGAAACACTCACCCTGCTCCAGTGAGTAATGCCCTTATGGCAGGAGCTGCTTTTGTCCACCCAGATAAACTGCCATTCCCCAAACAAGGTACAAGTATAACCCTGAGTTTTCTTCTGCCAAGAACAAGGAAAATTTATTTAAAGCAATGCATTGCACAGACAAATTAGTCTCTGATGACTGTTTTGAGCAGATATCCCTGAGATGGGGGAAAGACCAACTCTATCTCACCCTAATTGAGGTTTTATTGTTTTCCTTTGGCTGCCTGATTTCAACTTTAGTGAGCTTTGGTCACTTTCTAACCTAATTCCTGATCAAACACTGACTTGCTTTGCCGTGTGTTTCATGAATACATTGCCTTTTGGTGCTAGCCCCTCTCTCTTGGCCACAGGGAGTAGTTTATGTTTGATCAAGCACTAGGGTAGTTAATAGGTTTATCGGTTTTGAACCAAGCTACTCTACAAAATAAAAGCATGCCATAATTTCTAAAAATGCAATTAAAAAATTTACCCCCAAAAATGCCTCAGTGATGAGCCCTGGTCCTTCCAAGAACAGCAGCAATTCCCTGGAAAGGGGTGGAGATTAGCAAACACGTTTCACATGACAGCTTTCAATATATTTATTTGCATAACTGAAGTACAGAAGCGCATCAACGTGCCTCTAAATCTTATTATTGTTTATTACTCTGGATATCAGGCAAAACCATAATTAAATTGGGCAGAGACTCTTGGGGCTCAGTTAACAGAACTGAGGCTCAGTGAATGTGGCTGTACTTTGTTCTCTGCCCTATGGGACCCCCAAACCTCAAGCTCGGGACTGGACCTCCTTTGTGTAGGGAAAGCCTGGAAAAATGGCATTACAGGGCCACTGGTGTGGACCAAGGGGACTGTGGAGGAGAGAGAAGGCGTTTCAGGAGCCCACAGCTGGGGAACACAGATCATTTCAGGGTATATCTGAAAACCTGCTTATGAGGAGGGCTTTAAACAAGGGCAGGCTCTGAGCTTTCTGCTGCAAATTCACATCCTGGCAAAATCAAGGCATGGACAGGTTTAACCAGCTCTCAGATGAGGGTGCCAGCTGTGCTGGGCATCTCCAGGAGCTGCCAGACCTTGGCACTGCTCTAACAGCAGCCCCAGAGGCAGCTGGAAGTGAAATATTCCCAATGCATCCATCACTGAGGGAGCGATCTGT
The DNA here is from genome assembly GCA_032173965.1 of Sitta carolinensis. Taxonomy (NCBI): domain Eukaryota; kingdom Metazoa; phylum Chordata; class Aves; order Passeriformes; family Sittidae; genus Sitta; species Sitta carolinensis. The sequence goes on from CM063287.1 coordinate 29,543,600, forward strand.
GCAGTGAACAGCCCTTCATTTCTATCTCGAGGAAAACCAAATAGAGAGAGAAATCCTTGTTTACCTCATGCAGCTCTCTGCAGTCACCATCTCCAGTCATTATCAATCAAGAGAACATGAATAAGTCAAACTGTAGTGAAGGAAAATGAGGGAAAAAATATGATGTGTAAGGAGAAAAAGATCCCAGGACTGCTGTGGTTTAAAAAGTCTGGGAAGACTCCACTGAGCTTTGGATCCTTCTGGGTGACAGCACTGTCTGTATTTAGTGCAGGAGGTTGTAGACATTATGAGCCACCTCAATGTTAATTAACTACTACAAAATGAAAAATTAGCAGTTTGAATTTACTGAATTCCACAGAAGGAAAATCTCTGAAAATCATGATTTTTTTTTTTTTTGAAGCTGCTTTTTACATTGTTGCTTCAGTGTTCTCTTGGTGTCCTTCTCTCTGTACTCTTTAAAAGAGTACTGAAAATGAGATTTAAAGGCTTTTAAAATTAGGTTGGTTTGTTAGGAAGTGGCCTTTTTGCCTTTTCAAAGTGACCAGTTATTCCAGTAACTTACTATTTTGAGCTTCAAGGAAAAACCATTTCCTGAAATTCAGCGAAAGCAAAACATTCTTTAGAAGGTCACTTGAATCCTTAAACTGAGGTAAGCAAGGCAGACACACATAATCACAGAGTGAATGCAAGTAATGCCTAATTTAAACGGACCTCTTCATCCAGCGCCTCTGTAATCAGCTTTTAACATCCTCATTACCAGCAGTAGAACAACTCGAAATTGAAGGAAGTTCATGAAATGGGAGTTCAAATGTTTTCCAACACTTTTCCCAGGGTGTGCATACTGATCTGAGGGATTTTTTATCAGATTAATTTTACCAAAATGCTATGAGCAAAATGATTTTCACAGATTCTCAGTAGGATTACATTTACAAACTAAAGCAACCATCCTCTCTCTTCCCCCTCCCCTCCTGTCGATTTGCACTGCCCCCAGCAGAGACCTCTCTGGCCACGTGCTGGTATGGTCAGAGAGATGTCCTCGCTGACCATGGCCAAAACTGCTGCTTTTTTGGCTGATGTCAGAAAGTTCAGTACCAGAAAGTTTCTCACACTATCCCAGATTCCAGCTGAGCAGGTTGGAAGAAACCTCTCAGAATTAATTTCATAACTTTGTCCTGTGCACTAAACTGTTATACCAGATATTTTCAGAGAGGAAGAAACTAGAAACCATTAGGTTGATTATAGACCTAACTCCCTTTGAAAGGAGAATGCCAAAGGAAATTTCTTCCCAAAAGACTCCTCTAAAGGAGAGCACCTGCCCCTCCTCTCTGTTTGGCAGCTCTTTCTTTGGCTGGCCATGCAATGCTCATGCCTGACTCAATATCCACAGCTCCTTCAGCCTTCTCTCTCTTAGGGCACCTCCAGAAGGGCAGTGCCAGAGCCTCTGGCTCTCTCTGGAGATCAAAGCTGATGGCAGCATTGCCACTTGTCAAAATCAGTTCCTCAAGGAAAGAATGGAATTCATGTCAGCACTGACAAGGCAGCTGAATTACAGCAGGGTCAGCGAATTGGGGCTGCATGAGGCAATGGCCCTAACCCAGAAAGGACCACAGGAACGTTGTGAGTCCTCTACCCTAGAGCCTGTGTTAAGGAATGGACTCTGGGTAGACACGCACATTTAATTTTTACGTAATCTAAAACATCCCCTCTTTGCGATATCTAATTTTCATAATCATCTTTGCTTCTCTTTGTCCCCAAAACCCATGTCTGTACTGACAGTAATATCCAAAACAGAGAGGAAGGATCCCTGTATCTCATTGTGCTTACATCTCCTTGGCTTCTAACTCCAACCAAAGAAATAAAGATATTTTTGAGGCATGACATCTGCCTGTCATTCTCCATTAGAAGTGGAGGTGCTGGGGAAGATGCACATGGCACTTGTGTTGTTATAATTGAGCCCTAAGGGCAAGTATCAGGAATGAGGACTAATTAAAAGTGGAAAAAACTTACAATGTTAATGGACAAAGGAGGTGCATTGCCACCAGCTCTCGTTTACAGCACCACACTGGCCATAATGCAGTTTGTTGCAGGTCCAATTTTCTTCTTCCTCCAGGCAAACATCTTTTTCAGCTCTCCCCTGAAGCTGTCATGGAGCCAGGCATAGAGGAAGGCATTGGTACAGGCAGACATCATTGCAAACCAGTGGCACAGCAGCTGGATGAAGTTGAAGTACTGCTTGTCAATCAGGCTGATGTCGATGTCCTTTATCATGTTGAAGATGTGCAGGGGCAGCCAGCAGACTCCAAAGGCTGCCACCACTAAGACCAGCAAGCGAAAAGTCTTCCTCCTCCTGGCACGGTCCCACTCAGCTTGGCCCTGGGTGACATTGCCTGGGACTACCCGGTTCTTGAGCTTGACTGAGATCCTCAGGTAGGACAGGGAGATGACAGCCAAGGGCAACACGTAGGTGATGATGAGGGTGCTGTAGGCGTAAGCCAAGCGGTCTCTTTTCATGTGGAACCAAAACTCCTCGCAGATGGAGAAGTCCAGCTCCGGGAACTCTGCGTGGTAGGTGTGCACCAAGGCTGGGGCAGCCAAAGTGCAGCTCAGCAGCCAAATAGCAGCCAGGATGTAAGCACAGACAGGGATGGTGAGCCTCCTGCGGAACGGGTACACCGTGGCACAGTACCTGTCCACAGCTATGACAGTCAGGGTGAAGACAGACACAAACACCGTCACAGGTTGCATCAGGAACACAAAGTAGCACATGAAGCGCCCGTAAACCCATCCCCGGGGCTCAAAGGCATAGGCCAGGGTCAGGGGCACACAGGTTGCACACATGAGCATGTCTGAGAAAGCCAGATTGCCTACCAGAAAGTTGGTGACATTGTGCATTTTTTTTGTCTTGCAGATGACATAAATGAGAAGGTAATTTCCAATGACACCAATAAAAACCACCAGTGAGTAGCAAGGGATGATGAGTGGCTTGAAGGACTGAACAAACTGGAGCCCTGAGAATAAATTGCTGGTGTTGCTGTGAATCGCAGAGAGGAAGCTTTGGGAGGTTAAATTGTCCGAATTCATCATTTTCCTCCTTTTGTTGTCTGCTGTCAGCTGAGTGAAGTAGTTAGCACTGCGCTGCTCCTGCTCTCAATCAGTGGGGATGATGAATGATTACTGCCTGTCCAGAGGTTCCCACATGGACAGCAAACAAGCAGCCGTAAATGCAAAAGGTGAACTTGTAATCCTCGAGAGGCAGCTTTCAGCAATTCCTAAGAAAAATCAAATACAACCAATTTCCATTAAAGTCCTCCTGTATTTACTATTAAATCTAGCTTTTGACAGCATGCCACTTAATAAACATTTAATGCAGTGAGTACTTACTGCTGGGGGTTTTTTAATCCCATATGATTTTCCTGTGGAAGCCAAGAAGTGCCCTAGATGTCTGTCTTCTGCAAATCCAGGAGCGTGTGTGTGTGTGTGCGTGTGTCAGAGAGAGAGAGAGAGAATATATGAGTGAGAAAGAGGGCGATGCGCATTTACAAGCTAAGTGGAGATCACTGTTTTTAAACAGTCTTCACTACTAGGTCATGACAGATTTCTGTACAAGCTTTTATCCCCATTGGCTGCCCTGGGTATTACGTTGCTCTTTGTGTGTTTTTTACTGATAGTAATTAGTTCTAGAACATCCTTTCGAAAATTCCCCTCTCCTTCCAGCGCATCTATAATTGCCCCTCACAGCTAAAAATCAATTTACTTTCATTAACATGAGCCTGCACAGTATCTAATCCCAGATTCACTTTTCCAGAGCCCCCAGAGTGTCCAAAAATACTACCTGTAATTTTGTTGCTATAGTGTGACTGTAAAATAGAATTTTAATCACATGCTGAAGGCAAATAAATGTTTATGCCACTAGAGGGTCTCAGCTATGTACCTGTGAATAAAGTTAGGATTAGAAATGTGCATTTAGCCTGTAGCACAAAGGATCTTATTCTACTTAAATGTATTTTCGCTGGTGCTAAAATGTTTGCTCGCCCCCTATGACTATTTTCAGTAGGATTTACACATCTTTAAAAGTAAACAAACACTTGTGAGCATCTCAAAGGAAATATTAGCATCTAAATAGGTTAGATGTAAGGATTTACCTGCAGAGAACTACAGCAAACTGCTACTAATATTGCAGCTACCCAAAAAGATTTGGGGTGTTTCCTCATTCCTGCATTAGATTTGTTAACCTTTTCTATACCAGACAACAAGTGCTGCTCTGTAAAATAATCTACAGCTGTTTTGCTTGGTTCAAACATTAGAAAGTGAAAAAATCAGGGTAAGTGCTTACAGAACATTTAATTAAACATCCCATTTCTATTGTTCTAATTCTCCCTTAACTCTTCTCCATTTCAACCCAGGACCAGGACCTCATCTGATGAAAAAGAGTGAAAATCCACTGCATCCATTTGTACAGCTAGAGAAACTGAAAAAACAAAAAATAAATCTATACAGCAGCCTAACTTCTGAACGCTTCAGAGCAGAGAATATTGTTAGGTTCTGCAAGGCACTCAGGGGATTTAGACACAATTTCAAATGGAAGCTTATGTCCTAGTCAGATACACTAAGGAAATATTAACCCATTATTTTCTAGAGGCTATAGGCAGAACAATATCCTTTTGATTTGGTGTCATTTGACATAAATCAGAAGTTTAAATTGACTTAATTTTTGTCCTGCTCCTTTCTCTAATCCTAAAACAGAAGCTGAGCTTGTTCTGATCAGAGACATTCTGCTTGTGAAGGATGGGAAATTGTTTTTGTTTATGGCAAGTGCTGGCTCTGTGCTTCTGCATCCAGGGTTAGACTATGGCATGGGCTGCAATCTGGCTGTAATTCCAGCCTGAGGGACAAGGAGCATGCAGCCCCATTGCTCAGGAGTGTCATCCTTCACTTCATGGCTGCAGTCACCTAGCCATGCCCCAGACTAGAGATGGGGTATCATAGCCCACTTCAGAGTCCAATCTCTCCTCTTTGAGCTGCATGGGACCCAGAGGAATGGGGTACCTGTTTATCTCTGCATACCCAAACCCAGAATAGGAGAGGCACCTGAGGGCAGAGGCTGTAAGGAGGCATGGAAATACAAAATTCCTGCTGCTGTCACCACCCAGTGCAACCACAGTGCTTGGTGATGAGCAGCATGCTGCAGAATTCCTAAAACCCATCAATTCAACTGCTGCATTTAATGTGGAAGTAAAGCATGGCCTGGTTTAAAGTAGGGTTTTAGTAGGCTTTGTACATGGCCTCTTGTGGAATCCAAAGCATAAAAAAAATGAAGGGGGCATATATGAAAGGCCTTCTGCATACTGCCCACATCCCACTGGAATGGCAAGGCTTTGTGAGGAAAGAAGTCTCACAATAATATAATTGCGAACAAAATAATTGAAAATTTCATTTTTAGGTAAGTGAATTTTTTTGTTTCATTCCTAAGAGCTGCAGAGTAGATCCCTTAAATATCCTCATTGTATTTCTATGAGGAAAAGGTTTATTCTTTGCTACATGAGAAAAATCAAACACAGTATCATCTCAAGAAGCCTTCAAGGTCAACTGAATGCTCAGGTCAAAAAATGAGCCTTATATATTCTTTTATTTCAAGCTGTACCAGGCAATCTTCCTGCATTTTCCCCTGCCTTTAAACTTATTTTCTTCACCTCTGAAACCAGTAACCAGTACCCCTTCTGTTTGAAGACTCCCACCTATTTCTCTTAGTGATTTTCTGTTTGTTTTGGCTTCAGGCAGAAAATGTCTTCAGTTCAGCTGTATGCCACAGCCAAGGTCTGGAAAGATAATATTTAATAAGGGCTTGAATAAAAAAATATTCCAGCAATTTATCCCAAGGAAATAATCTCTTCTCCTTCTAAAACTGCAAATATTAATTTTGTTTAGAATTTCTAAGGCTATCTGACGGAGTCCTTCCTGAGGTCCTTTTCACGTAGAATTTTCTCATTAAAAAAGAAAAGGTCACAGAAACTGCATTTCTGTCATATTAGAACTATTTGACATTCCAGGTGTATAAGGATGTCACACACAGGAATGATGATGAGTGCCTGGTTGAAACCCTGGTGTTCCTTGAGAAGGTTATATTTAGAGTCAGAACAATATTTTTATTTTTTATTTAGACAACAGACTAACAGAAGTGTTTCACAGCTGAGCTTTCATAATCTCTTATACTAACTTGTCCAGCTCTGCACAGAAACTCTAACTAAAAGCATTGGAAGTAGCTTTTGGGTTTTACAGACCAAAACATTTTCTTCTTTACAGTTTCAGCTGTTAGCTTTCTATGTTCCTGTTTATTTGGGGTTTTTGTTTGTTTGTTTTGTTTTTTGGGTTTTTTGGGTTTGTTTTCTTTTTTTCTTTTTTTTTTTTTTTTTGCATCACAAGACTACTTTAACAATTCTTCCACATTCTTCCAGGAATGTTCTGTGCAGAACAGACCAGGTAGTTCTGGCAGACCTTATAATAGAAACAGATGGTTTGCATATTTTGAATGTTGTCAGGCTGGGGGTTCCTTTACCAAATTCATCTTTTGGCCAGCCAAAGAACAAGATTTTATTTCACACAACAATTTCAAGTCAGGACAGCTTGTCCATCCCCCATTTAAGCACATAAATGCATCCTGTCTGTGCCTGCTGTGGACTGAGACATCACAGTCCCTAAACTCTAGGAATCATTTTTACAACTAAGAGAGGGTTTTTGTTTGTTGTTTTGGGGTTCTTTTTGTTGGCTAGGAGTTTTTTTGGTTGTTGCTGCTGCCATTCTTGAAATCAAGGCATCAAACTTTGATAAACATAGGATTTAAATTAAAATAATTCACTATAGATGAGAAAGAACACATAAAATGGAGCTCCTGTAATCTGACAGCAGTTTTATAGTAGCTTTTAGACAAGATTTAAGAACAGAAGAAAGTACACATGATAGAGAGTGGACAGAATAGGATACCAAAGGAAGATTTTGTAAAATTAACTTTCCATCTATGTTGGTAAAATTATTTTCTCAATATAGACTATATAGAAGTTCTCAGTTTGGGTTTGCATACTTATTATAAACCATCAACTATACCAGAGGAAATATCCTGAGAACTGTGAGGCAAAATCAGCATTTCTATGATAAAATTATATCAGAAGATAGTAATTATTCATGATACTCAAAAATCTTGTTCAGGATTGACCAGCCTTGGTAGCTCTGTTCATTTGACCATGTTAGCACAAAAAGCAGGACTGCACCAAGTGAATTTGGTACAAACACCAAGTCTGGAATCAGAGAAGACCTGGCAGATGACTGCACAATTAAGCAGAGAAACTTTGAAAAGCTGAGGGAGAATAGAAGGAAAACTTGTCATAAAAGACAAAATCAAGGTCATCATAATAAGAATTTTCACTGTGGCTTAGGACAAAGCAAATTGTGTCATGGGTCTACAGAAAGGAGCAGGAAGTGCTTTTGAAATACAAACAAAAGAAAATCTGCTGCTCTGTGAGAGTTCTCAGGATGAATATGCCTCTACTTTTTTACAACCTTTGGACAATTTTCTTGCTCTAAGTGTCTATTCACCAGAGAAGAATTGCACTGTATTCTTTAAAAGCACTGGAGAGGATGGTAAACTCCAGAGCAGGAAAACACATATTTAGAGGAAGGAACAACACTAATGAAAGAACAAATTCACTTTGGGCAAATTAAGGATGGAAAGTAGAACACTTCTAGGTTGGAGAGCAACAAATTGCCCTTGTAATTGCTTGCCTTTTGAACAATCAGTGTATTATTTGGGATAAAAACATCCAGGTGGGCTGATTCCTTGCATGGGGCATGGGTTTCTGGAGATTACTTTCCATCCTTCATCAACACAGGCTTGGGACTGTGCTCACTCCTACTATCACCTCTTTCAGCAGTATTTCTATTGATAATAGGAAGATAGAATTCAAAAGATAGAATTAAAATTTGTATACCTGCACACCCACAAACACGGGCACAGCTCACACAAAGTCTTAATATGTTTCCAGTATTTGCCATTTTTCAGTGGGGCAATTGTTGCAGCAGTGCCTGTGAAGATCTACTAGAACAGCATGTAAATATTTTCCAGACAAACTTTTTGTGTTGCTGGTCTTGGCACCAGCTCAGAGCAGCTGATTTACAAAGCAGGGAGAAAGGCAGGGTCAGCACAGTCACTCTGTAAAATCATTTCAGCCACAAGGCATTTCAGTCAGTACAATCACTGATTCTTCTTCCTCTGATCTGCCTTCCTGCAAAATTGCTGCCAAAAGACTTGATACAAGCAGCCCTGATTCCCACCTCCCCAGCCCCTTAATATTTTCTTTTTCAGCCAAACCCACACAGAGATTAATGACCAAGAAAAAAATGGGTTTGCTTTTTGGGGTTGTTTTTTGTTTTGATTTTGGTTTTTTTGGGTTTGTTTATTTTAATGTCGGGTTTTAGTGTGCAATTATGAGGGGTTTTTTTGTTGTTGTTTCTGTGTGTGTGTTGTTGTTGGGGCAGGTTGGCATTCTTTTAATTTCTAAGTAAGCACAGGAGGCATAGCTTGACCTTTGGGATGACTAAAGAGGTATTTGTGTTTAATATCTTGTTTGAGCATGCTAAAGTAGAATTTTGCTGAAAAATAGGGTCTGGCTAACAAGTCGGACCATTTCCAAGTTGACTAGACAGACAGCAATAGAATTTCAGACTTATCATGTTACAGTAAGAGACAGCTGCTGTCTTCAGCATTCCCATGGACAGGACTAGGAAACAAACAAACAAACAAACAAACAAGACAAACCCCTGGGGCAAAATCTTTAGGAATATCAGAGTTACAAGTTTTCTCCCTCATCTATAACTGTAATTTTAGGCAATACTGCTGACACATTGTGGTAAAATGCACTTATTTGTTTTTATAGCTCAGTCAGAACTCACCTGGGAAGAGTTATCTGAATGTCTCTGATCTAAAGTTTGTTACAAGGAAGGATAAAAATGGCAAAGTATGCAGGCAGATTTGCATACTGATCAGATCCAACAATTCCTACCGCTCCAGAAAAACTGGCATTTCTCCTCTGCTCACAGGTCCTGAAGGGATGCAGAGTGCAAGGCAAATATGTGCCCCAAGCCAGAGCAGACTGTGGGAACTGGCTGCCACAAACATCTTCAGTTTGGGTGCTGAGCCCTGGAGAAATTTCATGTTTCAACTGTTCCCTGCAGCCCAGAGCAGCCTGGAGTCAGGGTCACTGCACACCCCAGGCTCCTGCAGGCAGTTTAGCCTGGGGCTATTTACTAGTAGATATTTAACTATTATTAGATGTTTATTTTAGATGTTTACTGTTATTAGGTACTTGTATTTAGAAGAGAGAATCAACAAGGTAAAGGCCTTGTCGAGTCTCTAAAGAGGGAAATAGTGCCTTAAATTTTAGGTTTTATATTTTTTAGGTTCTGTGCTGTTTTAGTGGGTAGTTCTGGGTTTCATATTAAGTGTTGATAAGTTCTCTTCAGAGAATAGGGAGACGAAAAAATTCCTTTTCTAGCTTGGGACCAAGGACAACCAATATAAATCTTAAGCCCAAGAGCATAAACAACGGTGAATGGAAGAGAGAAAAACATGGAGCTTCATAACCTGAAGCTGTAATTGGACAATTAACTCCAATATGCTGATGGATCAGAACTTACTGAAGTGTGGGATCTCGTGATCAATCATCCATTTTGCGACCATTTTGGGGTTCAACCTGGATGTAGCCCAGCCGGGCTCTTGCCCTGCCCAGGTGTATCCATTGAGGCCTTTTAATAAATCCTTACTTTATCTTTTTGCTCTGTCCAGTCTCTGTTCCAGGTCAGCCACCAAGGCATCAGCAGCAGAGGGCTGACAAGAAAACCCAACAGCTGAGGCTTGACGGGACAAAATGCTGCCCTGCCCATGACACTGATAAGTAGCACCGCGGAGAAGCAGCGTGCCTCTGCAGCACCGTGCGTGCGAGGGGAGAGGGCAGGGAGCGCCTTCCGAGAGGTTTCCCGGCGCCTGCAGCACCAGGGACAGCGGGGATCTGCAGCACCACGGACAGAGACAGCTTCAAAACCACGGACAGAGACAACTTCAGAATCACGGACAGAGACAGCTTCAGCACCACGGACAGAGGCAGCTTCAGCAGCACGGACAGAGACAGCTTCAGCAGCATGGACAGAGTCAACTTCAGCACCACGGACAGAGGCAGCTTCAGCAGCACGGACAGAGACAGCTTCAGCACCACGGACAGAGACAGCTTCAGCACCACGGACAGAGACAGCTTCAGCACCACGGACAGAGGCAGCTTCAGCAGCACGGACAGAGACAGCTTCAGCAGCATGGACAGAGTCAACTTCAGCACCACGGCCAGCCCCCGCCTCATCCCATGTCGGGCCAGTCTTCCCCTCCGTGTGACAAGGCAGGACAGCCCAGAGCCCCCCGAAAGGCAAGGGCAGGGCTCTCAGAGCCACCGCTGTACCTGGGGATTCTCCCAGCAACTATGAAGTGTACTTTTCCCACCAAAATCCTCTATGTGGAATCCATGAAAAATGTCGGACCAGAAGTTGTATTGAACTCTGCCCTCAGTGGGGATCTCTTCCCAAAATAGGAAGGAAAAAGTCATTTCCTGTTTCCTGAATGTCATGGTTTATCCACAGCTACTGAGCCCCATGCAGCCACTGGCTCTCTTCCACCTGATGGGATAGCAGGGGAACCAGAAGAGTAAAAGTGAGGAAACTCATGGGATGAGACAATTTGAGACAAAGAGTTTAATAACTAAAGTGAAAGATGTGTGCACAAACAAAGCAGAACAAAGAATTCACTCACTGCCTGCCATGGGCCGGCAGGTGTTCAGTCCTCTCCAGGAAAGCTGGGCTCTATCACATTGGCCATCTGGGAATGCCAATACCAATTCCATGCCTTCAAACATCCCCCCCCCTTCCTTCTTTCCCCAGCTGTACATGATTAGCATGACACCATAAAATAGAGAACACACCTGTGGGCAGTTGGGGCCAGATGTTCCACGTGTGTCCCCCCAACTCCTTGTGAACCCCAGTGCCGTGCCTGGTGGGGTGGGGTGAGGAGCAGAAAAGGCTTTGCCTCTGTGCTGCTCAGCAGTAGCAAAACCCTCTCATTTTATCAACCATGCTTTCAGCTCAATTCCAACACATGGCCCCGTATCAATGCTGTGAAGAAAATCAACTCTATCCCAGCAAAACACAGCACGCTGCACTATCCCAAATTTCGCATTTACCCTGGTGATGGGTAAAGGACAGGAGAGATCAACAGCTACCTGATGTTCTTTAGCAACCATGGAGTCACAAGCAAACTTGCTGACTTCATGGAACAAGGAGTTCAATTAATATTTGTCAAACAGAAAGGAAAAAACCCCAAAGGACCATCATTCCAGCATCATTCCAGCTGCCCTTAGTTGTTCATATAAAGTAATTAAATCCAACTTCCATTTAATTAACTATTCCACTAACAACAATCTGCCTGGGAGCTTTAAAAGCTCTTAATACTAAAGGTTTGTCTGGAGGACTGTCATCTAGTTTGATTATAGTTTGCATAATAACATTATGTAGAGATAAGAACACTATTTTGAATTGTGTTGTTCTGCTCTCTCATGCAAATTCCTGTTGGAAGAAAAATTTTTAAAAAGAAAAAAGAAAGAGGATAAGAGAGACTGGACTTTTATATGATATCATTTTTACATCATTAGAATAAAAAAAAACTTAACAAAACTTCTAATGAAGCCATGTTTTCAGTGCAGTTACATTAATAATTAGGAAGGGACAATTTAAACAATAAAATAAAACTTTCTATTGCATCTTCACAGCCGGGCTGGTTTATGATCATCTCCCCTCAAAACGTAGAGATCTATATTTGCTCCCAGGATTATTCCCTCACTCTATATATGTGTATGTTCATTTATCCCTTCTCCTACACTTCAACACATCTGGGTTTATTCTCTTTCTTCGTCTGTATTTCTCTTCCACAGTAGAATTTGATTGTTTATTTTTTTCTGGTCACAGTAGCCATTAAAGGCATCTACTTTAATGCTGACTCCTACTCCATGACTTGCCCCCACACACCACTTCTGCTGTTTATTCTTTCATGTTATTCTGATATGTGTAGCTGGTTAAAAATGGCAATATTACTGACTAAAGTTTCCCTTCTTGTGAAAATCAATGTGAATTTTGCTGCAGATTTCAACATTGTCCAGTTTCTCCCCTGCCCTTTTCTTTAACATATTTGCTTTAGAATGTTTCTCTCCAGCTCTGTCAGCTTCCCCCATCTTTTTATCTTACACAAGAAGTTTGAAACCACACAGACCATCAGATTTCCTTTTCTGTGACTCCTTCTGTCTCACCTCTTTCAGCCTCTCCTTTGGATACTCTTCCACCCTTTAATGAGACTTACCAAGAAGGAATCCAGCCCCATCTGCAGAGTTCCTCAGCTCAAGTTTGTAAGTCCTATCATTCCCCATGGATACTCTCTCATTTCCTGATTGCTCTTAGATTAAGAGTTTAATCTCATAGTAACTTTCCCCTAACATTTTTCTTAAAGAATTATTTTTTTGTTTTGTGACAGCATTTGTGATAGGAAAATTGTTCTTATCCACGGGCTCTGTCGAGTACGTGAGCAGCACTAAGAGTCACAGGTTAGCTCTAATTTTATAAACACTCTTGTTTCAACTGAGTGCACTGGTTGAACTCCCATCCATTAGAAGACTTCAACATGCAGCTGCTACTATAAATAGCTATCCCACAATGCATACGTTTTTCCACAGGTATTTTTTATTCCAAAGAACAAATTTATTTTACTTTGCAATATCTCTAAGTGTCTGTTATCCACGGTCACTCACTTCAGGGCTGGAGGTGACCACCCTCTGATGATGATGAATTATAGTGAAATCATACTCATCAAACAAAACAGCTGGCAGCTTAACCTGGAAATTTTTTTTTTTGGTAAAAACTTGTAGTTAAGCACTGCAATGTCAAAATAACTAATGGATGAGAGCTTGGCTGAAATCTGTGAGGTCCAGTATGTCCCAGGTGTTTGCAACTTTTACATCACTTCGCATTTATTTTGTTTCATCATGGCAACAAAATAAATGTTTCCTATTAAGAAACATAAGTGTTGTTCCAGATATTTCATTCCCAGTAACAGTGAATCATGAGAGCCATATCCTAATTAGATTAATCTATAAAAGCCCCACAGAAGTGAGGTGATACCTGTTATAGAGGGCTCATTTATTATTTTAACCCTATTGCTCAAGCAGCTCTCCAGGTGTTCAGAAGGACTTGCAATTGAACAAGGCAAGGCCTGCCCAAACAGAAGACAGCTTAATCACTGCAAATGTAACATTTTAAACATGACAATGAGCAGGTCTTTCTGACAACAAGCAAAGATCACAGTCAACTCCTCACCAGGGAGGATGAAACTGAGGCTGGGCAATGTTTACCCTGGAGCAGGATAGATATTCCTGGTAGAACTGACAAGGGAATCCAGATCTGCTGATATCTTATGTAGGCAAACCACCTCTCCCTACTACTCCGTGAGGTGTCATCACTCATGAGGAGCAAGACAAGAAATTCTAATTAACCATTCTCCTTTTCTCCTGTTTCTTTTCCAGCATTCTACAGCCAGATTTGAGCAAACTCAAAATACACAGCTCTAGGCAACAAGCTACTCCAAAACCTCTTCTGAAGATGTTCACAATATTGTACTTTCAAAAAGGCCAAAACTCTTTTCTATGTCAGTAATGGTTCCTATTTTTGTTCTAGTAGGAAAAACAGCTTTTAAGCCTGGTTTGAGTTTCAGTCAGCAAAAGTATTCTACAATATTCTGCGTAATAAAAAATTAGGTAGGAAAAAAGCCCCACTGAATTCTTGCCTCTCAATTACTCTTTCTGTTCACTGAAATATTATTCCCATTCTTTTTAAAACTTGGAGGGAAGTGGTGTATCTTAAAAAGAGTAAAGAAAGCATTGTTGATGGGGGGTGATTATGTAAGAAGTATATTTAAAAGCCCAGAAGAACTGAAGTACCTGTATTTATTTAAGCTTTTATTTCTTTGTTTTTGTTCCCATTGACTATTTTAATTGAAAAATACACTAGAGCTTCTAGAATATTTAGGAAAGCATGCCATCAAATGATAACTTTTTTCATGCTGTTGGATCCTGAAGAAACAGCAGCAGTTTGATTCCATGTCGAAGAAAGTGAAATACTTGGAGGAGATGTGAGATGACATTACCATTGACACTGACGTTTTTTTGCAAGGTCATGGGTCACAACCTTTAAACAGAGTGAAAGGGTTGCTTCTTGCAACCAGATCTCAAACCAGAAGAAATCAAGAGAGGTAGTGGACCTGTAGATCAGAGCTCACACCAGCTGTTCTTAGACTGCAGATCTAGTTTTTCAGGATAGAGTTTGTAAAATCTCAACCTTAATTCTGATTTATAGTGAAAAGCAAGAGCTTTGAAATTATTCTTAAACTGGTTTTTCTCCAGTTTCCCTGAAGCACGTTATCCCACAAAGCTCCAGTGATGTCAACAGCTCAAAGGAAACCAAAACAAAAAATGTGTTTCAAATTTCTTTTTTTGTATCCTTGGGAAAACAGAGCTGCCAGGAGTCTGGAGTATGAATACCTGGGGTGTATTCCTCAGTCAATAATTTGCTGCATCTCAGACTTAAGATCCTATTTTAATCTGAAAACTCCATCTTTGCCATCGGTGCAATAATAACCCCCCTGCATTCTGGCTTTAAATATTCAAGGCAGTAATTCCTCTTCACATGACCTCTGAACCAAACCTGCATAGCCCTGGGTTCACACCTCGTTTCATGACAGAAAGTTTTAACAAATTGAGATGGAACCTCAATAGCTGAAAGCAAGACAAAGGCATCTTTTAATCGTCAAATTAGCTGGAGGGAAGTGCTGGAACTGCTTTCAGTCTGGAAATAAGGGGAAATCATTAAAGGAAATCATCCCCTTTTCTTTCTCCAAGTAATTAGAAGAACCATCTGTATGTTCATTTCACTACAGTGAAGGGTGTGGATTAGCATTTCAGAGAGATTTGAGTTCAACCAGCAATACTTTGATGTGTTAACGTGAATGATGGTAAAATTTCTAAGGCTTTCAATGTTATACAAGTTAAGAAGGGTACACATGTCACTTTCCAGTCACTCTTTTTAAACGACTATTCAGCAGAGCCAAATTTACATTTGGAGAATTTTCCTTTTATCTCCAAAAGCATATTTAAAAATAATATGTTCCCATTAAAATAAATGTATTGTTTACAGAATGCCCAGCTATAACCCTGTGGATCTGTAGACTATGCAGCACACATGGCCAGAATGAAATTAAAATTGTACAAAAGGCTGATGAAAAGAATCCAGATGTAAATAAGCTAAATAAACCTTTTAGTTATGACTGCTTTTACTCAATGAGAAAAGTAGCCTTTCAAATATTTTGTGATTTACAAAGGTATAGCAAATTTTCAGGCACAAAATCATAAATAATTAAAGCACACTGAAAAGTGAAAATGAAAATGTACTACAGGCCTAGTTTCACATATATAAGGCAACAACCTCTATCATGGGACCAGCTCTGGTTAATCTGGAGACAAATCTTTTCCCACTCTTAGTTCTTCAAGTACTATAGAAATCTGCACTTGACCCGAGGCAGAATGGAAATTATAAGATAATATAATAGACCCTACAGACCTCATAGATAAAAGACCATGGGATGTCTAAATCATTCAATCAAGACCTCTCCAAGATTGAAATTAAGTCCTATGGTTAAGTGAAGCTGAATTCAGTTTTCCCAAGATCCTTTGTCACTGTCCAGTTCTCTTGATATTCTTGATCAGATCATTACACGAAGTTTGTTTATTTACCAAGGAATAACTCCAGCTCCAGCAAGGTTAGAATTGCCCTCCATGAGCCCAAGCCTTTCCTCATCATCCATCATAATAACTAACCAGTTAACTGAAAGTAAAAATGCACATCTGAGGAAAAAGAGCTTTGAGATTCAGCCACATCTTTGAATTTCCCAGCCACATCAAGAAAAAAAGCATCTTTTCCCTTGAAACAAAATGAAATTTCCAAGTAAAACCACAATACTCTAGATCTGGGCATTGCAAAACACTAACAGCTCTCACCATTTCTTACAGAAATAGTTAGGGAGGGGTCTCAACCCCCCATTATAAATCTCTGCAATAACTTTGCTCTGTAAATGAAAACAGAATATGAAGGATGTTTGTCCAAATGTCAGCAGTTCAAAACATGAAGAATGACAAGAGAAGAAAGAAGTAATTTACTTTGCTGCATTAATTTTGTAAAAGAGCTGATGTCATGGTGCCGTTTTACCACCATGTCAAGGAGTCTTGTTCTTGAGTTCTACAGGCCAAGGATTTCACCAAGACAATATTAAAAATGAGGTGGCTATTGATTAATTCAATTTCAATTAAATGGTACCTTGTGGCATATCGACCTGATTGAATTTGAACACACACACATACCCAAAAAGAAATTATAATCTGTAATGCCTCTCAGTGTTCATGAGTCATAATAAGAGAGTTTTCTGCTAAAATAGATGTTGACTAATACACTATGATATTCTGTGGCAGAGGTTCACAAGGACTGAATTTATTCCAGTAAGATAAATCTCCTTGGGGTCTGTCAAATGTGACACTGAGAGAAAGTAGTTAAAAAGCAGCAAAATTGAAGGATTTGGAACTCAAACTTATCAGTCCCTTTTTAAATGGGGTTTTTTTTGGTAAGTTCTGAGGATTTTTGTTATTCTGTTAAAAGTAATTTCTTTAAAACTTAATATGTTTCAGAATTATATTCTCTGATTAACACGCTTGATTCAATTACTCAGGCACTCTTTGACTCACTTTTTACTGTACAGCACATAAATGCAACCTCAAAAGGGCCGAGAAGGTCAGATCTGAATGAGCAGAGTACAATAATTTAGTACAGACACAGTGCCTGCCCACACAAAACACCCCATTACCGAGGGAGCAGTTTCCCTTCTGTCCCATTTCTCTCTGAAGTTAATGCTGCTTGACTAGGATGAATCACAGCAGACAGTGCCCTATTATCAGCAAAAGTAGTCTATAATTCATAATAAAGCAATTTTTGACCCACTTGAAATGCTTTTTGCTCTTAGTTATTCTTTTCTTTTTCCACATTCGGCATGAGCTGCCTCTATCCAGTCTAGCAGTTTAGTTGTTGTGCACAGATTTATTTCACCTCACTGAAATCACACAGTGCTCAAAGGCTACCAAAATGCTGCAGGAGCAGTGAGGAAGCAGCACGATTTGCAAAGAGATCACAGGAGCAGCCACCAGCTGAAAAATGTGCTTCGTGTCAATGGGGCTTGGAGGAGACACTCATGGGCATTTGCCCATTTGTTAAAGGTGGCAGGGGAGCAGAGCTCTGAGAGCCTGAAATGCAAAGGCTGGGATAGCTACAGGTCCTTGCCATGGGAAAAGGCACAGCTAGGCTGGGTGAGTGAGTTTATGCACCAGGTTGTCAAGTACCAAACTCCTTGTCCACAAAAAGGAGAGAGAGTTCTAAAGGTTTTGCAGAGGAGTGTGTTTGGTGCAAAGGAGGGGGCAGAAGGAGTGTGTAGATCCCCTTGCTTTTCACTACACCAGACTGATAGAGTCTTCCAAGTCACCCAACAGGGCCACAGCCTTGCTGTTTGCAGCCACCATCACCCCTGAGAGCACAGCTGGAAACAGCCTGAAGCAGCTGCCCCAAAGGGCTGCAGCTCTGCGGCTCCCAGGGGCTGAATGTGTGGTAATAATCCAAGGGGGGTCTAAAATTATTCACCTAGAAGCACAAGACATTAACTCCAGCCAAAGAAAGAGTTATCCTGCTGTAAGACTCGTGAAGGGAGGGGAGGGTTCAAGCTGCTTGTAGGGTACTTCTGACACCAGGGAGGCACAATGTGGTCTGCACTGTGCCCACTCATGATGAGGTGTTTGGAGTCTTCCTCTTCTGTCACTTAAACAACTTCAGGTCCTCGTTATCCCAGACATCTAATAAGTTATTCCATCAGAAACAGAATTACCAAATCCTGGTCACATAGATAGATATCTTAGCTTTCTCACACCACAGCAGCTGTCTCAAAACTCATGTCCTTTCTGACCTCCTCACCACATTGTTCTTGGCTCCCCATTAAAACCACCAACTGGTGAGGACTCACTGAAAGTGGGAACCTCTCATAGTAAAGTTAATATTAGTGATGGAGGTGAAAAGACACTAAATAACCAACTCTGCTGTGGAACTCATTTCTTAACAAGATGTTTGCCAAGTTTTCTAAGCCCAAAGCAACATAATCTGGCACAGGAACTCCCTTCAGCTCCAACACAGAAGCAGCTGCTAAATTTTACAAGTCAATAAAAGTTTGGTATTGAAATTTGATATTGCTGTCTAATATTAAGATGCCTAATTATTTTGTACAGATATTATCTATGTATGCACAGTTACTACACATACAGAGTTATAATAGCCACCCACTTTGAAAAGAGGAAAAAATACAAGTAGCTAAAAAATAAGTGACATAGAAAATTTTAGGTGGCAAAGAGGCACAGTGATGAGCCAAAAACGGTCTGTGAGAAGGAACATGAAGAATAATGCAATTAATGGAATCTATAAATCATTATTCATATGCCATATATAAAGCATGACACACATGCTTTCAATACTTTCGTAATTTGAGCTCATGTCTCATTAGGAATATGATTCAGGTATATAAATGAGACTTCAAAGAATTTAATATGGGAGGAGAGAAATAACAGCAGATTGAAGAGACAAATTGTGATTATCGAATGAGGTGGGGCAAGGTAATGACAAGCCAACACTGACCAAATCTTCCTGTCATTTCCCCTTTAATAATGTTGTGATTTTTGGAGTCACAGGCTAAGTTTGTGATTAAATTAATTTAAATTTTGTAGTAGAAGAGTTGCAGCTCTAGGTTAATGAATCTACTCCAGCACCTATCTATGGTAGTGACTTTTGGGAGAAGGAAAAGGGGAAAAGAAACAGGATATGTTGGTGCCTTTGCTGTGAAAACCTTCCAGCAATCAACATTCCAGCTTCCTCTAAGGCAATGGTTTAATTCAGGGAGATTTGTTCCATGGGGTTTTCTCCCACAGATTTCTCTGGGTTTTATTCATCCATGTCCAAAACAAACTACCAAAAACATGCCACGTTTCCACTTTGCAGCTTTGGGTTTTAAGCTGACCACATGACTGATAATTTTATGTTTGCTTCCTAGTTTCTGCTTCCTCAAGTTCTACCACATAATTTGCTTGGTACACTGAACCCATAAAGTTATCCACTAGGCAATAGGCTTAAAACCAAAGCCACACAATTAAAACATGGCACTTTTTTGGCAGGCATCCCATCTGAATTCCTGTCTTCTTTCACCTGCAGAAAAAGAAAAAAAAATTATTCTTGAGTACTGCTAAAGATGCAGCTTGAACTTCCAAACAGGAGAGGATAGACCTACATAACAAGCATTTCTGCAGAATTAGAATAAAATAGTATTTTATTGCTGAAAATTGAGCAGCATAACAGATATTACATGAAATACGGATATCTAGTAGTAAAATTTTAACAAGTTTTTGTTCTCCATCCCTTCCTCAGCAGTTTCCTCCTGCCTTCATTAGTTAATTCATTCTGCCTGAAGCAGTAAGCTTCTGATGCTTAAGAAAAATCCACAAAACCAGTAACTCAAGAGACCCTCAGAAGCTTTGATCATTTGTTCACTCGTGCTAACCTACAAATCTAGCACTTTTTTTCACTTTGAAAATTCTTGCTATAAATTCCTGTCGGGGAGTCTCAGGCTCTGCTGCTGGGGTCCTTTCAGGTGAACTTCTCATAAACACTTTGAATCTCAGGTTTCTGCAGAGAGTTCTCCAAAGCAGCTGAATGCCATGGAATAAGCATATTAACCAGAGAGTCAGAGCTTCTGCAAACCATTAAGATACCAAAGATGTGAACAAGCTCAGCATTTTTGACTTGTAATTTCACTCCCTCTGCAAAAATCAGTAGAAGGCAGCCCTGGAACCTTGTTGAGCTGGACACTTATTTACCAGTGTTAGCACTGCAATAAATTACCATGAGTCTCATCCAAAATCAATGACAGTGTTCATTTCTTCATAAAATGATCTCTTACCATTTGTCCTCCAGTAACTTTATTAAGTCATGGTTTAATAATTAAGAGTATCTTGCATCTATTATTCATTTAAAAAAGATCAGATTCTAAAGCTCAGATGAAAAGAAACTTAATATTTTTGAAAACTCCAGGCATATGATCTGGAAACAATACTGATTTTGTTAGCCTGGTTAGTGCTAATAGCAATAAATACTACTGGGGAAACACAAAGTAAATTTAAAAAAATTTCTTCCTTCTACAAGTAATAAACTGCATCATTGACCTTTTTGTTCAAGTGCTATGTACATGAGATTCACATATTTCCCAGCAGAACCACTGCTTTCAAATTAGAAAATATATTGGAATTTAAACCAATTTGTAATTTAAAACTATTCATAACAGCATTAGGATTATTTTATTTACTGGATGACTGGAAAATTAATACTGCAAGTTTCTCAACTTATAAACTGCTTCCAGAATAATAATAATCACACTGCTAAAGCCTGAATATAACTGTGTTAAAATATGTGCTAGCAAAATTGACAACCCCAGACAGATGTACATTCTCCAACATCTCTGTTAGAGAGGATTTATTTGTGATATCGGTCTATTAAAACATCAGATTGAGGCCAATTGAGGAGAGCACATTAGGAGTCAGAAATTCCTGTGTTGTCCTTATTATACCTTTGCCTGAACCTCAAGAGAGGAAGTTGTATTTTAAGGTCTTTTAAACATACAGAGTGCTTCAGGCACTTAGCTCTGGAACCATTAATCACAGAATATTCTATTCTGAAGTGCTAAAAGAACAAGGATTTATTAGTACTTTATTCTGACTTTGCTTGGGAAGCTGGCACTCCAGATCCTCTCATAAACCTACCCAAACAGCCTGTGACCTTTCAAAAATGTGTGCTTTGCTAAAGGTTACATATTCTGACCTTCCCAGACCTGTCAGTGGAGAGGAATTTGACTGAATCAGCACTTCAATTCCGAATCTTTGAAAATCACCTTCCTTTTTAGGTCCAATCCCCTTGAGAGCTCAGGGTGACTTCATGACAAGTGTATAGTTGATAGAACAGTGGAATAATGGTTTCTGTTGAAAGGGACTTAGAGATCACTTCATCCAACCCCCTGCCATGGGCAGGAACCAGGAACACCTTCCACCTGACCAGGCTGATCAGGGCCCCATCCAACTTGGTGTTGAACATTCCCTCCTTCAAAGCCTCCCAGCTCTTGTCCTGTGCTCAACTCTGTTAGAAGCAGAGGAGATTTTTTATCTTTTGATATTATGATCATGTCCAGACCCAAATTTCCAGAAGCCTGTGCTGAGCTAACCATCCAACCAGCTGTAATGTCACAGCTTCCATTAGAGCTCAGAAGTTGTTTTCCTTGGAACTCCTCTAAACAGCAGATCCAGCTGAGGTAGGTCCCAGTTACAGCAATATTCCTGCCCCTCAGGTCACCTGCTGGAAGTGTTTGAGCAGCTGTCCAGTGAGCTGGGTTGGGCAACCAGTCTCACTTAAAAATAACAGTGTGAAAAACAAAATTACTAATAAATAGTGTTGGTTCACAGGCTGTTCTCAAACCACTGCATCTCTGACTCACTGCAGAGTGCCAGGGGCTGGAGTGGACAGACTGTGACCCTGACACCATCCCTTGTGCCTTTCTGATAGTGGCAGAAAACATGTGGGGAGTTGCCAAGCCACAAAAAAATCAGGGTGCCCACAATTCTGGTAGAGGTCTCCAGACTGAAATGCTGAAGATTCTATTAACAGCTCACTGGTTAAATAAGGAAGAGCTTATTTAACCAGATTATTTGCCCCCACTGCCCACATTTCCATGTTCACACATTTTTCTTTTCCCTGCACGTATTCTATTGCTACCCAATGGGTCCAGCTAATTCTTGCAACATCCCACATGCACACATATTTTTCAGTAAGTGGCAGCCAGATCCACATGACTCATCCTCAGAAATTATCTTTTCCTGCACAGCTCCACCAGGCACAGAATTCCAGCCGTCTCCTAACAACCGGCCCCGTTGCTGAGTCCCTCCAGTAAGTGGCTGCTTCAGCCATACATGAGGCAATTAGTGGTGATGGAGAAAGAGCCTTTTATGCACAATTCCCAGCTGTGAGCAGAGTGATCCTGGCTCTTGGATGAGCTTATTGACACTCTGCTTGTTTCCCTCTCCACACATGGGAGTGGAGAAGAAGATGAGGTCTGTGCTAAAAACTCAATGTTGTTTTCAGCAGAGATTCAGTGAGGCCAAGGCAGCATTCATCTGGTCCCACGTGACTAAATCACAGTATAGGTAAATAAATATGATCTTATAAGATTCCCAGAGGAAATAGTCTGCAAAATAGAGGCAATACAGAGCTACTATGTCTGCAGGGAGTAAAGTTCTGCCTCTTTATGAGACAACTAAGAAGCAGAAAAACCTTTTCTGTGTGTGCATGACACACAATAATTTCTAATTCTTCTTTCTCCCCCTCTCTTCCCAGCTCATCCGAACCCAGAAATAAGAGGAACTTTTAGGAAGGTTTTTCAGACCCTTTTGTCAGACAACAAATATTTCTTTTTTCTCCAAGGCATTGTCTACAGCAAGGCTGTGCAGGACAGCAAGAATTGGTTGTAATTGTAGAGGGAATAATCAACCATGTAGAATTGCTGTCCTCCCATGCTGGGATCAACACCAACCAGAGTCTGCACTCACCTTGGATAACACAAAGGTTGATGGGACAACTCAGAGAATCAGCACAGAGCAGACATCAAAGGTGGCATAGCAGTGTCCCATTGGAAAAGCCTTGTCCCATAAGGCAGGAATCAGATTTCCCAATACACTGCCTTGAACAATCAATAGAAATCCTTTGAACAGTTTATCTGAAGTTCAATGATTGCACTGGATGATTTATTTTCTCAATACTTTACACATTAGCCTGTCACCACTTTTTCTTTTAAGCCCTGTACAACAATCAGTTTTAATGGGTACAATCAGGTATAAAAGGGATGTTCATTTCCACAAAAATATGACTAAGTATTTAAAGTGTCCTTGAGTAGAATTAATAAAAACAAAGAGAGAAGTAAATAAAAAGAGGGAGGGAATTACACTGAAAACCATTTGCACTTAAAAAGTATAATCCTATTGATGTCCACAGAAATTAAATCAAATGGGGAACACTGAAATGAAAATTACCCTTTCATCTACACAAATTATTGGAAAGTAGTTAGACAAGGTGATTGTTATGCAAATGTAGATCCAATGCAATCACAAGGCCTGGGAGTGTTTTCCAAGAAGGCATGTTAACTCTTTCTAACACATTATATCTGCTTTGTCCAGAAGCCTTTGAGTCTGGCTCTTCTAAACATTCCCACGTGCTTTGTCTTGAACAGAAATATTTACAGTTATGAGCATTCACACACACAAATACATTTGATGTTTTTCATGAGTTACAAATGTGGTTGGTGAAGGAATGGGTGTTAATGTATATAAGCTTTTGTAAAGTATTTAATGTACTGGCATATGGCACTTGGGTTAAAAAAGCAGAAACATACACAGAAGAAATACATTGTAGAAAGTGAGCTCAAATGTAGATTACACATACTTGAGAGAGTAAGAGGTTATCACACCATCTCCAGGGAAAGGTTTATTTAGTTGTTTTATAAAATGTGCAGCAGTCACAAGGGATGGGTGTGTACCAGCAGAGCAGCAGCAGAGAATGAAGCAATGACTTGTACCCCAGGGAGGCAGAAAAGCAGACACTCTGTGCATGTGCCAGGCTTCCTACAGCCTTGGCTAAGAGCATGGGGGCAGAGATGGCCACAGATCCCAAATTACCACTTGTCAGATGTAAAACTGCCTTGTGAGCCAGCTTTAACTTTGTGGTATGACTAAGTGGCACTTGGAGGAAGCTCAAAAAAAAAAAGAGAGAGAGAGAGAAGAGAGAAGAGGAAAGAGAGTGTCTCAGTCACCAGGCAAGGCTGTATGCATGCACAGCTTCCACAGAGCAGCCAGAGCAGCCTCAGAGGTCTAACACGAGCCTCTGGTTCCAAAGCAGAGGAATATCATGCCAAGGGAGAGGAATGTTTGGTGGCAAATGACCCAGCCTCAGCAGCAGCAGAGCCACAGCTCAGTTTAGTGACAGCTCTCAGGGGTCTTGTTGAAGGATCAGCTGCAGTCCTTGACACCAATGTTTTCCCAGCCCTGTCCTCTCCATACCCTCCAAAAAGTGCCAGAAAACCAAATACTCTGCAGCTGCTTTTCCTAGAATTCACTGTTATCAGGAAAGACTCGAAGGCCCTCAATGTGAGTGCATGCAAGGGGAGGTTAAAAGGTGAAGATGTTCTAATTCATACAGACATGATGAGAACATCTGGTAATGGAGGGACTATTAATCAGCAAAAGGCATAATGAGAGCTGAAGGCCATAGCTGGAGCTGGCTAAATTAAGGCTAAAAATGAGGCACAAAGCATCAGCTATGAAGTTTATTGGGCATTGGAGAAATTTTCTGACAATATGGGGTTTCTGCTGTTCAAAGTCTTCCTAAATGTTACAAGATTTAAGGGCTGGTTGGCTTTCTAGAAGAAATTCTACTCCTCCCTAAGGCAATATAGGCTTTAAGTCATGATTTAGGCTGCTTGTGCCACACACAGCATCCAATTAGCTAAAGAAAGTTCCCCTTTCCTGAGGAAAATCCCACTCCTATGGAAGTGAGGTGTATAAATTAATGCATGCATTAAGAGTCAAACCCTGCATCGCTGTCTGATGCACATGCCCTTCTTCCTTGCCTGGGATTTGATTGTGCATCTTGCTATAGAATTTTTACTTCTATTTAAAGCCATGGGTAGAGACATTCATGAGCCACATGCTACATCCCTGCGTTACAGGCACACAGTTTGAGCCAGGAATAAACGGATCTGTGACGACAAAGGCTCAGGGGTGAGATTAATTTAAACTATAGGGACAGCATCTGAGCATTTCCTAAACAAAAGACTGCTGCTGGAACAAATATTGACACATTTAAGAGCTAAACAGAAGGAATTCAAGAACACTGAGTGTGTTCATTGTACTTGCTAAAAGCCTCACTCCTCATGCTATTTTAATCAGGCAGCAATACAGAGAATTAAGACACATTTCTCCCACCAGACTGCCTCTTCCCTGTGTGCCTCTGCTTCTGCTCCATCTGAATCTTTTCCCAGCATAAAGAGAAATTGCCACACAGTAGAGGAATTATGCAGATTTTATTTTAAGGTGAGGGAAGGCAGGAATTCTAACTCCACATGAGCTAAACAAGGGACCTGCTCCCACATTGAGGGATAGCCATGGAAATGCTCCTGCTGGTGACAGCACACTGTGTATCTGACCTGTACTTCAGTACTGTTTTTGTTAACAATGCAATATACCTGAAACATCAATGAAAATTACACAGATTCAGTTTAGCACTCCAGTTTGGTCTTTGTTTTGTTTCAGCACCAGTTGTTAAAAATACATGTGATTTTTCTTACCCACTGAATTTATTTCTTGAATGTCATCCCAGAGGGGAGTTAGAACAGTGTGAAAGCCTTAAATGGATTCATAGTTAGCCAAACAAAAACTCTGTAAAGTAAAACATGTGCAATATTTTTATTAGCATTGCAAAATAATTTTTGCTTTCTGTCTATCATATGCCTACTCAAATCCCAGCACCTGAATCTTCCCAAAGGGGTCCATTGTATATGAAAATACCCATTTCCAAAGCATGGCTTTGGTAGGGTAAGGAACTGCACTGAAACCCCTTGAGCCCACAAAGCTGGTTCTCTCAAGTGCCTGCTCAAATCTGCCCCTCCTGTCCTGAAGCCACAGCCCTGCACATTTTGCTCTCCCAGTGTCAGCAATTGCCTCTTTGCAGTTCATGTAAGTGGTGTTGCAGCTCAATGCACTGCCAGGCAGGATGGCTCTTCCTGCTCACTCCATAAATAGTCAGTTTTGAGGCAGGAAATAAAAAAAATCTCCTAAAAACTTGGCCTAGGATGAACTTAAAAAAAAAAAAAAAAAAAAAAGTGGGGCGGTTGGTTGAGTGAAATAAAAAAGAATCTACAAAAATTTCATTCTGGCCTGTGCTTTTCCCATCTAGGGTTGCTTCACCTTTCCATCCAACATCAAAATATAACATGTCAGTATGAAAAGCCAAGGTTGCTTTTGGAAAAAAACAACACAGTAACATGAAAATTAACTGGGTGGACAACTTTGGAGTGAAGCTTTTTCAAAATGCTGAGGAAAGGCAGGTTTTTCACATTCCTTCTCATTCTCTTCCCCTCTGGCAGAATCTGTTTTCTAAGTTCAATTGAAATTCACAAGTAATTTCTCTCCTCCCCATGTTCTCAAGAAACCCTCCAGCCTTGTGAACCTGCTACTCACAAAACAGACTTGAAAGACTTAAAATGCATAGGAGTTGCTATGGTTCAGAGCTGAAATAATATAAACAGGAAGAAGCTACAAAAAAGAAGGAAAATTACTTTTCCCATGGTCAGGTAATCATAGGAAAAGGGGGAGCATTTTTTAACTAAAAGAGGAAATATTTAGATTGGATGTTGGGAAGAAATTTTTTACTCAGAGAGTAATGAGACACTGGGACAGATTGCTCAGGGAAACTGGATGCCTCATCCCTGCAAATGTTCCAGATCAGGCTGGACAGAGCTTGGAGCAACCTGGGGTAGTGGAAGGTGCTCCTGCCCGTGGCAGGGGGTGGAACAGGATGACCTTTAAGATTCTGTGATGACTAGGATCTCCTCAATGTAGTAGTCCAAATAAAAGCCCAAGTGTTCTCCTGATGGATTTGAGCCCTCAGCCAGGGTTTTCAACAGTATTTTGTTAAATGGTCTCATGGAGCAAAGGATTAGGGTGTCTCCTTTTCCCTTTCCTCCCTATGTCTTTTTCAGTGTTCCAAAAGAAAGGACACCTTTCAGAAAGGGCTGATGGAGGGAAGCAGCTCCTTTCTCCTCACAGCTACACCTCCTCACCCTCCTGGCAACCTCTTCTCAAGATGAAGGCCATCAGGTACACTCTGTGCCCATCCATATAAATAGATCTGCCCATAAGGAGCAAATCATGCTCATAGAGGAGCTGGGACACTGAGTTTAATCCCCGAGTCTGTGTTCCTCAATTACCTTCACTATTCCCTGGGGTTGTCATGCCTACAGACCCACGGTGCCACTCGGGCAGTGCCTCTGCTCCTCTGGGCAGCAGCTGCTCTGTCCTCATGAGAGCCCAGCCCCGGGCAGTGCCTGCCTGGTGCAGCCTGACAAAGCCCTGCTGAGGTCAGCAGGGTGAGCTCAGGCCCTGCTCTCCTGGCTGCAGCTCTGTGCCTCACTCATCTGCACCCTCAGACAGCTGCCCGTTTCCACTGGTGAGCAGATCCTCCCATCATGAACCCTCAGCTCAAACAGACCACTGCAAGCCTTTGGAAGGAGCAAGAAAATCACACCAGCAATGCCAAGTAAGAAGAAGAAATGCCATATAGCCACCTCCAAAAAAAATTGGTGTTTTCAATCAACGGGCACAGTAAATTCTGCAATTAAATGGATTCATCCTGTCCAGACTGCTGTTCTTCTCTGAAGGTGGCAATGCTGCCCAGACCACACTGCAAGACTGAAGCAGCAGCTGGGCTACACTGGGGCTTGCAGTGCTCAATGCCAAGTGGCAAACACAAGTAGCAAAAAGCCCAGCTGTCCTCTACTCATCGACTGAGAGTTTTGTTTCATAAGAGAGACTAAATCAAATTCTCTTCCAAGTAAGTCCAACTGACATGGCAAGGAGTGATCTTGGGAAGGGCTTTAGACTACTAGAGAAGTAGAATGTGCTTGTTGACATTTTTCAGAGAAATGTTGCCAGAAATCTGGGCTCTCACCTAAACAGAAATTGTAGTACAAAGTATCTGTAGTTCACAAAAAAATTGTATTCTGACTAAAAGATGAAAGCCGCACAAATCTGAAATATTCTTCCAGGCTACTTCCTGGCAATTTAAATTTAAGACTTGAAAGTAAATTTAAGGTACTTCTCCCAGCTAATTAATAGAGACCCCTTCAATAAATAGATTCAGCTAAATATTAAGAGCATGTACGATTTCTGTTCATGTCCCTCTTCCAGCGACTCTGGTCCAAATTCAACAACTTCAGCAGGAGCCTCACCAGCTTGAAATTGAATAAGCCTGGTGCTAATTTAATGATAACATGGTCCTGTCCTCCAGCAGGGGGGAAGGCTCAGCAATGAGACCTGAAATAATGGCTGTGCTTTGGTGGTTCTGGGTGTCCAGGCCTTGCACAGGTTAAAAAGGGAAGCCACAGAGGCATTAGAGGAATACCACAGCAGGCAGAGCAGGCTGGCTACTGGTTGTCCTCCTGCTCCTCCTCCAGTCCTCAAACCTGTTAATTTTCCCTTCTGATAGATAACACAGGGTTACACAGGAATTCAACTTGAATCAAGGCTGTCTCATGCAGAATCCGTCTGTGATGGCAAATAATTTGTGGTCTAAAGAATTATTCTAATTATTTTATAACAAAGTAAAGAATACAGTGAATTTTGGAAAATGTTTGTTCTGTCTCTATTTGGCTACTATGACAAGATTTCAAAGAGAAAGTTGTGAAAGTCCTTCATTGTTTCAACAGCAATCCAGTTCCATAAATCATTTGCAAAGATGCACCTGGGTCTACCCCACCACCTGGATTTCTAATCTGTGGGACAATTACAAAATAAATCCCGCAGGCAATTTAAAATCTGGCTGGAATGACCTGGTGTTTTCCAAGATTATGACAGAAAGAAGTGTAATAGAGAAACGGTTCATCAGCAAAAATGACAACAGCTGGCCAATTTTGCTTTTGAATGTATATCAGCACAGCAGGCCTTTGTCAGGCAGACTGCAAAGAGTGAGTGGAGGCTCTTTTTAAATGTGCTCGTTTCCACTGGCAACCAATGGAGCAAAAGGACAATCAGATTTAATCAATTGATCTCAATGTGCTTTGTTCAAAGAAGTTTTCTTTAAATGATTCAAGAGACAAAAGGAGGGAGAGAAAAGTCAAGCAATAAACTGTAATGGTTCTCATTAGCTGCTATGAATCAACTGTTTCATAGTTTAATTTTGTTAGGGACTTCTGAGCTTTTCATATTTTCATCAGATAAAATCTTTTTCTTTCAAGCGAAGCCACAAAACTTAAGTGTAGACTCAAATCCCTTTGCTTGGGCGCTGATTTTTCAACTCAGTTTTCTCCAGAATTACAAATAATCAAAATACCTTTTCCTGTCTAAAATGCCATCTGCACTTTTCTTAAATAACTCTCTATACATGAATCATCTGTGTTTTTACGCTGCTGCCGAAACGACGTAAAAACCTTCCACCCAAATTGGAACTGCAGCCAGGCTGGATGACATTTGCAAAGAACGCCTTCTCAGAATAGTTTTCCACCTAACCTTTTATAAACATATTTTCCATATATTTATTAATGTCAGCAGAAGAACATGATGTTCTGGAATAAAATATTTACGGAATTTCTGTGTCTTTGTCGCGTGGGGCTCCTGGTTCCAAGAACCATTCAGAGGCTTTTAAGCTGTTCACCCTGTCACTCCTGTCAAGTGGCACTTTTCAAGTGCTGAGCTCTCTGCCCTTTATTTTTTTCCGGTGCATTAATGTGCACTGGCATAGTTTTTCCTTGAAATTTAAAGTGACTAGTTACAGCACCACAGAACACATCCGCC
The DNA here is from genome assembly GCA_032173965.1 of Sitta carolinensis. Classification (NCBI taxonomy): domain Eukaryota; kingdom Metazoa; phylum Chordata; class Aves; order Passeriformes; family Sittidae; genus Sitta; species Sitta carolinensis. The sequence goes on from CM063287.1 coordinate 29,573,512, forward strand.
TCACAGACCTTACATTACTCTTACTTGATTTAATTTTTAAACACATCTAAATCTTTGTAGATCCTGTTCAGACTCCTCAGCTTCCAGTTCAGCATGTTAGGGCAGCCAGCATGGAACCAAGCCTCTTATCCCTCTTCCATGCTGCTTTCCTATTTATATTTCTCCACTGTGTATTAACCCTCATGTTCTTCGTTAATTTTGCCTCTTCATCAGCAAACGAGCACACCTAGTGGTGTAGTGGTGTTCCTTTCCTTTCTGCAGGAGCTCTTACATGCTCTGATGCCCTGATGCCACAGTAGAACTTTTTGTGAGTGTGGTATTTCCCCAGGTTTATTTTACCCCATCCCTGGGCAGTGAGTTTGTTATGAGGAATGTGAGCAGAAAGACAGATCCTTGCATTTACATCCTGGGTTTGTTTTATTTGCTTCACTCTGATTTCCCCTGTTATTTTCTTAACCCTTCTTTTTTTCTGTTTTCTTCCATGATTCTTTTAAGCTGCTTCACAAATTCACATTTCAATAGTCTAACACTATTTATTTCTTCCTAGTTCTCAGGGGGTAAGAACATAAAGCAAACAAAACTCTTGCTCTTTGATGAGAGAAAAGTTTGTCTCATGTTTTCCAAGCCACCCCCTTGTGATGAGATTTCACTAGCTGGGAATTTGATATGATAGCCTAAAGTGAGAGCAAGATGTGCACTGCCAGCCCACACTGTTCTCAGAGCCTGCAAACCAGTTCCAGTTCCTCTTTGAAAGAGATCTGTTGTTTCAAGGGTTTGTCAATATTCATAGCCTTTTCCCAGCAGTTGCACAATTCTTCATTTTAATGAGGAGGTTGAAACGCTGGTAAACACGTTGAGGAAGGTGTAAGATAATAAAAAGGTCAGACAGAACAAAGATTGCACTGCACTAAGGTGGAATGTAAAATTATTCTTTGTGATTTTTCCAGTAATACAATGAACCAATCCAGATTTCTGCATTCTGGGGACAGACAGTAATTCTCTGCTGGACTGAGGGTAAGACGTGACACTGGTACACATGAAAAGCAGGTCAGGAAAGCATTAATTACATTGCAAAGTGCTGGTAAAAACATCCTTTCAGACATTCATTTCTGGTAAGAGAGCAAGAGCAGGAGATCAAAGATCAAGCAGAATTTTAACTAGGTGCCTTGCTTACTGTGGTGTGGCAGACACAGGGAAGAAGGAACTTTTCTCATCTGCAGCCACACTCTGCACAGCACTTTATTTCCCCTAGCATGTTAGAGGTTGGCCTGGTGCAGAGGAAAGCTGACAGGAATATAAATGTGCAAGAGCACAGAGGCACTGAGGATACTGACACTGCCTTTCCCACACTGGGCACAGCCAGACTGAGCCCAGGCTGAGGTCACCCACCTTTTGGAGACAACATGCTTTTCCACTTGTTTTGGATCCTGACAAAGCACAACCCCCAGGTTCACTGTGGTTTGCCACAACATAAACAAGCCCAAAGGTGAAAATGGAGGTGTGAGAGCTGGACCTGGAGAGACAGGACCAGGACATGCAAGGCCACAGGACTGGCAGCAAGCTGCTCTAGCAATAAAGTTTCATATCCTGCTTTCTCCTCTAATGCTAATTAATTTTTCACTCTGAAGGGGAAGGACAACTATTCATTTTATAAGATTGCAACAGATTAATCAGGGGAAACTATGATTCATTCAATACTTGATGACAGATTAAATAAAAAAAATCAGACCTAAAGTAAAAAAAAATAAAAGATAAAAGTAAATATCTAGGGAGATACAAAATCCCAGCAGTTTTCCTCTCTTTCCTCCTTTTCTGCCTCATTAAAGCAGAAATTACAAATGGTTATATTATCCTGTATTTAGCAGACAAGCATCATGGCAGGGACCAGCAAAGCAAATTTTTTTTAATGGAATTCATAGAACTGTAAGAATACAAATGTAATAGCGAAGCAAAGAAACTTCTGGGAGAAGATTTTTATATTCTACACAACCCTCAAAACATTGCTGGCTAAGTTACTAAACTGAGATTTAGCAGAGAGGGAGGCAGCTCTCCAAAGTATTTTACACTCTCTATTTTGCAAACCATGAGCCAGATTTGCTGTTCCTCTCATCTGCTGTCCTCCAGCCAACCCTGTTGCTGAATCCACTACACAACAATTTGTCAGGGGCTTGAAGTTATTGCAGCTTTTCCTGCTTGTTGGAGAGATTATCAATCAGATATCCTGTCAGTCTACTGACTGCTCAGAGTTTGGAGCCAACAGTGAGCAGGTAACATTTTTTCTGGGAATATTTGGGGCTTGAAGAGCTAAATACCCTATCAGACTGTCCACTGGTTTGGAGGTGGTCTGTTCAGCTAGAGGAGGCCAGGGATTTTCCATCTTAAAAGCCAGGAATTTGCTACACAACTGCTCTTGATCTTCTCAACTCCACACAACTCACATCCACATGACAGAACATATTGAAAGAGGAATATGACAGTGAATATTTCTGAATTGTAATAATTAGGCTCCAGCTGGTTTCATTATCCTCTGATGGGGATAGAAACCAAACACACTCAATTTTGAACGTAATGAAAGACATTCTTCTTGTTCATGGCAATGACTTTTAAAATGTGTCTTGCATTGGGGTACAGAAATATTAAAAATGTGCCTGCTTGCTTCTGTGAAGAGCCAAGTATTGTGAAACACAATATTGAATTTCAGTAATTAATTACATGCTGCCAAATTCAGCTGTGGTTTTCCTGAAATGCTAGCAGTTGTTTCAGCTAGTCTTTATGGCTCTGCCTCAAAGCCCTTTAAAATGGATCAAAATCTCTCCATTGACTTCAAGTGGTCTTAAAGCTGATCCTCACTGTCAGGGTGGCTGCTGGGGAAAAGAAAAAAGGACTAAAGTCTAGTCCTATTCACAGAGGAATAAAAATGAGAGCTTTGGAGTACAGCATTCATTAAAGTATCAGTTAAAAATAAATTAAATTACTATTAATGCAACTAAGAGAGAAAATACAGACAAAAATTATCTCTGGACCTCAAAACAGTCTGAGGATTTTCTGCTAGCTTTGCTGTCCAAAGCCAACTGGGACTGGAGAACTGGAAAGGTTTTCTCTTTTCCCTGCAACTGAAGTAAAATAATGTCTCATCAAAAGGCTCTGCAGGTGGTAGATTTCTTTTGAACAGTAATTTCAGGAGACAACTGAAAGAGTTAAAGTTTAGAAAAATGTTACCTTGGTGCTTTATGGGAATGGAACTTTGGCTTCTTTACACCTCCAGTCTCGTATTAGAAAAAACAGCAGCCAGACCTGGAAAAACCTGCAGTTAAAGGAATGTGATCCCGGTGCTGCCACCAGACCTGGAGAACCAGGAAAACCTATGAGAGTAAAGGAATCCCAGAAAAAAAAATAAAACAAATTAAAAAAAAATAAAAAAAAAAAAAAAAAAAAAAAAAAAGCCAAGTAGATTTTGAGCTAAACCAGTGGAACCAACAGTCCTGGAAGGGGCAGGGGAATTGTGTCTCTGGAGGCTGGGCTGCTGTGAGCCCCAGCAGAGCTCCCCAGGAGCTGCCTCTTGGCTCTATCCCCCCAGGGCTCTCTCTGCTGTCTCACTTCAGGTGCACTGTGAGACAGCCTGCTTTGGGAAGCAGCTGCTGAATGCTTGGAGGAAAATCCAAACCCTTATTCTAATGAGCAACCTTGCATAAAAGACATGGTAATTCACTTTTAATTGTAGTGTTGACATTAAATATGGGACTTGGATTACATTAACAGATATCCAGATACCTGAGCAAACTCATGCAAGCTGCAGGATCCCTCTGATAAAATTAGCATGTGCTGCTGTGTGACTCAGGAGCCTGCAGACATCTCTTGAGTCTGTGAATCTGTGCCCAGCTGAGCATGAAGGAATGCTGCAGCTCACTGAATCCTGCCTGGGAGAGCAACCTTGGGCAATCCACGGAAAATTTTGTTTTCTGTAACTTCTTGTCTATGGAAGTAAACTCACCCTTCCTTAATAGAGTGAAAACAGCTGTGGAAAAAAAAAAAACATTGCAGCAGCACTGGCACTTGGTAGGGATTCCAGAGAAAAACAGAATTCAGGGAATGAAGAAGCTCTTTCTGCTGTATCCACAGCAGAGGCAAAAAAAGCCAACAGCAGAAAGGATTCCTGGAATCTAAGAAGTCACATGAATAAATAATGTGTGGTTTTTGACTCCTTGGACCCCTGAGACTTGTGGCCAAGAATCTTTCCGAACAAGAAAGAAAAAGTTCATGCCATTGTCTTAAGATGTGAATGGCTGGATTTTGAATATGCAGAAAGCTCAGGGGTCTGCTGCCTCCACTGGCACAAATCTGTGTTGAGTGTGAGTGCTCATGGTCCAGGCTCTGAGAATGGGTGCATAAATGGCAGAGCTCTCCCCACAGAGCAGGATGAGGCTTTGTTTGGAGGGTGAGGGATCACTGGACCAGAAGACCCCATTTCCTTGAAGAGGTGACAGAAGCAAAGAGATTGAAATGCCAAAGAGGTGCTGTTGAAATTATTTAATACTGTAATAGGATGACCACAGCTGAGCAGGAAAAATTCAACAGTTAAAGTGTTATAGGGTTATTCTTTATGAGAACTTCCCTCAGTACTGATCTTACTTGTGGCTTTATTACAAAATATACCAAAGTGATAAAACAATGGTGGAAAACTAAGGGACAGGACAGATCATGGCCATGATTTTGAGAACAGGAACTGCAACTGATTGAGCCTCTTGGATTAATTAAATATCACCACTTTGTTAGCACCTTAACAAGCAGAAAGAAAAAAATTTACTATTTCACATTATGTACACTTGTATTTAGCAGTTGTCTCACCAGCGCACCTGGGAACAGATATGCCATGCTGAGAATGTTAATCTCTGTGTCTGCTGCCTGAGATGTTGAAATGTCCTGGTGGATCAGGTGGCTCAGTCAATCTGAATGATTGAAGCTGCCAATGGAATGCCATAAATCTGTAAAAGAATACTCCTTGAGGTTGGAGTTTATCAGCTTCAGGTTTGCCTGAACTGGGGGCAGCCTCTCACACCAGCAAACAGCTCACTACACGCTCTGTGGCCTCAGAACACCAAGACAGTAAATAACTCCTTCCAAAATCAATTATAATCTACACATTGGAGCCAAACATTTACTCCTGCAGTTGGCAAGGGAAGGGATTAACCTTTCCCTATGCCAGGAGTTTGCCCTGCACTGCAGAAGATAGAAGACAGCAAATTAGGAGCTTGGTGCAGCACCAGCCGTGCACAGGCTCAGAGTCAAATTTATTGATGTTCACCCAAGGGAGTCACTAGTGTCCCAGCCCAGGGGCCTGTGAACCACACAAAACCAGAAACTGCCCTTCAGTTTATGCAGGCTTTCCTAACTCACCCAGGCAGAGCTCTTCCCCTGCAACAACATTTCTAAGCTGACACCTGCAGCAGCTTGTGGGGCATTTCATAGCCAGGCTATTGCAGCCTTTGGCAGGGAAAGAGGGGTGGTCATTAACAGAGCCAGCACAAGCACAGGCATTGCAGAGGGGCACCAGGAACCACCCAGGGTGGGAGAAGAATACAGAGAAATATACTGATATAGATCAGAAATAGATAAGAAATTGTATAGATACAGATAGTGATTTAGATAAAGATATGTAAATATAAATTATATAGATAGTATAGATATAGATAACAATATATATAGATATATAGATATATATAGATATATAGATATATAGATATATAGATATAAATCAGATATAGATATAGATATAGATATAGATATAGATATAGATATATAGATATAGATATAGATATAGATGATAGATATAGATAGATATAGATATAGATATAGATGATAGATATAAATATAAGCTCCTGATATAGAAAGAAACTCTTTCCAACACATCATTGCAGACTCTGGGTGGAGGAAATGGACTTACTCAGCAAAAATAATACCAGCTTCAAGAGTTTGACTTTACAGTGCTGATACAATGGTTTCCCGAATCATTTGCTTAACATGCTTTCTTGGGAAATAATGTATCATACTGCATTTTCCAGCCTGAGGCATCCCATGCTGAGGTCAAACTGTGTATTGTGTATTCCTCTGGCTCCCTGACTCAACCTTGGGGAGCATAAAGTCCTATCCCCAATGACACCAGCTTTTAGCTGCTTTTATTTTGTAATTAATTATTCTACTCACAGAGCTTAGCTGGTAATGTAAATTACAGCTTTGGGGATGGAGTTGATTTTAAAATCAGCCAATATTCAACAATAACCTTCTTAAATTTTATTTGAAGTAGCAGAGTAATTCATCTTCTTCTATTTTTTAAATCCTACTTGCAAGTCTTCACCAGTCTGATGCAGGAACTGGAGGGTTTTTGTTCTCCAAGTTAATCGCAGAAACTCAGGTAATCAAGTTCCCACAGCACTGGATTTTACACAGATTTACAAGGAGATTTACACAGATAATTTAAAGGTACCATTCTGATCTGTTATAAAATCCAGGCTGTCAGGAGTTCAGAAATTAATCAACAAGAGAAATCACTAGGACTTTAGCAGATTCTTTAAGTTAATCTGATACATTAAAAGATGTCCTAGACATGAACTTTTATACACAATTTGAATCCCTTACAATGCAGAAACATTAGCAATCATTGAAGCATGTCTAACTTTAGTGATTTATCCACTGTAATAATCACAAATAAACCTCTGTAATGACAGTGGTTCTATAACAACAACATCCCAATGACATTGAACCTTATTTATAACAGAATGATGTAACCAGATTGGTTAATATCTACAGAGTCATTCCTGCACTTTATACCCCTCTTGGAACACAAAGGAGCTTTATGAGGCTGCATGTTTGTTTGGGACACTCTAGGGCTGATTTGTAAGATGCTGAACACCCACATGCCTCACTGTGGTCCACAGGGACACCGAATTCCTTGCAACATCCACCCTTAGGGCTCCTTGTTTGTGTTTTCCTCCCTTGTCACTGTGAGGACTCTGTGATTTTTCTTTCTTAAAGGTTGTGTGAAGAATGAATTTTATTTTTAGGAATTGTTTCCCTTTTTATACAATTTTCTACAGGATACTGTGATTGGTGAAAGAAAGACAAACTTATTCACTCACATTGGTCAAACTAGAGGGACATCAAAAGAAAATCTCTTTTACAGAAAGAATTCACAACATGAATACCGTTACAAAAACAATTCTGTTGTTTATGTTCCCTCTCTGGGAATGAGTTTCAGAAAACCCAAACATCAGAAAACCAGAGCTTTAGAAACCCAGAAACTTCAGGCCTGAAAACCAGACTACACTCTCTCAGAGGACATTTGGCACTGGAGCCATGAACTTGTTTGAAGGGCAAGAAATGAGAAAAGAATAAGAAGATGAAAAATCAAAGACTCTCTCATCTCCAACGCCTCTTTTTTCTAATTTGCTCTGACTGTTTTCCTAATCCCACTGCCCAAAGGAAATCACAAAAAAAACTAAATTACCAGTCAATACACTCCCATGGCTTCTGCAGCAGGGAAAAGCCCAGAGTTTTCTAACGATGTCCAGAGAGCCCCTGTCCCTTAAGAGGCTTTTTAAGCTAAGAGGTGAAACACTCCTCACATCACCCAGAGAAGCTGTGGAGGTCCCATCCCTGGAAGTGTTGAAGACCAGGCTGGATAGGGCTTGGAAAAATCTGGTGAGGGTGTCCCTGCCCATGGCAGGGATTTGGAATTAGATGATCTTTAAGGTTCCTCCCAACACAAGCAGAGGACCAGGTGCTGAAGTTTGGTTGCTACCTGGTCTGTAGCTGATGATTTTAACTCAAGCAGTTAATTCCTCAGGCCACTTGTTTCGCCTCTTAAAATGCTTTAGCCCCAGATTTCCCCCAGCTAATGCCACAGCCTGTGACTCCTGCCAGCAGCTCCTAGCACAGGGGTGTGGGTGCACCCAGCACTGCAAACAGGAGCTGATCCAAGCAAATCAGGAGACAGCTCTTTGTCACTGTGGTGAATAACACGACACAAAATTTCTTTAAATGGTTTAGAGAGATGTATTTGATTTTTTTTATTTTAATGGATTGTTCTTTTTTATAGATATTTTCACAGACTACTGTGAAAGGTGAACGAAAGATAACTTTTTTACTTATATTAGTTAAACTATCAAAGGAAAGTTTGTTTTACAGAAAAAATTTCAAACCTGAGTATTGTTACAAAAACAATCTTGATGTTTATGTTCAAGTTCTGGGAATGCAGTTTCAGTAACTCAAAACATCAAGAAAAACAGAGCTTTAGAAACTCAGACACTTCAAGCCTGAAAAACCAAACTACAGCTCTTCATAGGTGATGTCCCATCCATAGATTTATACTGAACCAGTGAAGGCTTCATTGGACACCAACAGTACTAGAGAGGCTCCCAAGAACCAGCAAAGCTGATTTTTAGGTCCAGGCATTCAAGGTGGTAGAGTCACATCGAGAGAGTGCAGCAGTGAAAGCACTGAAATTGTGCACGTCAGGGGCAGAGTTACCACTGCAGGCAGAGCAATCACTAGAAAGGAAAAACATATCCTGAAAATACAATACCCCAGGTAAGAAAACATAAATGCAGGTGGAAAATCCAGCCTTGCATAGCAGGTCTGTATTAACAAGGCTTGCTTTCCAGAGGTCAAAGGACACTGATCCTTCTGCCAGATCTGAGAAGAGTGGGAGGATTTTCATAAGTCAGGTAAGTAAGAGAAAAGAGACAGCAATAGAAGTCCTGTTTGCATTTCTCTGTCTAAATTCCTCACTGGTTTTGAGCATTTTGAGATTTACAGTTGAAGATATGTTGTTCTCCATGCAGATTTTCCACAGACTCTTCTAGTGCAGACTCCTTCTGCCAAAAGCATGTTTGTCTGGGGATCATTCTTGCTCAAACATGTTTGTCTCTAAGCCTCACATTTAACCATGCTGGTAAGAGAGCAGGTCAGAAACACGCTACATTTCTTCATAAAATAACAAAAATAAATTTTCCCAAGGGAATACTTATGTGGAATTTGCAGTTTATATCTTTACCCTTAATATTCTGCACTTTGGATTTATTAAGAAACGATAAACGTTCTGAGAAGAGTAATTTCTGAGTCCTTTTAACCACCTGTCCCATCCAACACCCTTGGAGGACATGGATGCAGCTACAGAGCCTGAAGTACCACAGCCAGAGAGATCATTCTGGGCCCTTTTTATTTCTGAATGATGACAAGTGGCTGGACTGGTTTGCCAAGATTTATTTTGCAGGGTGGGACTCCACAACCTCCAGTGGGGATCAGACTGCAGATGAGGTCAGGTGTGGCAGCAGTGTGGTTAATCTAGTAACCATAACAACCATAATCCTCACTGCAGGACTCCAAAAAACTTGTCTTGCTCCTATTTTTTCATAAAAACACTTCAGCTCAAGGAAGATCGAGGTTTGCAGAAGAGCACAAATTGAAACGAGGATGGTGAGGGGGGTTAGAATTAAAAGAGAGTGATGAACAATTAATCAGGATACAAAGGGCTGTACTAATATGGAAACAAAGCAAATCCTTTGGTCCTGCAGCAGATGAGATATTAAACACCCCAAGAGACATGTTGGAACACCTAAAGGAACAGCTTAGGAAGTTAAGCACTTTCCTGTTAAATCACCTTGTCATGTTTATAGTTCCCCAAAGCCCTCCTGAAATATGATAATAGGAGTCTGACTAGTCTGACTTTGTCATTTAATTAAAAGCTCTATTCCTCATGGCAGGAGCAAGTAAAAAAATATGGTTCCCACTGCAACTCCATGGAAAATATGAATGCCTTCCTCTATAAAATAGTAAATCAGTGGCACAGCTTAGGGATTGGTCTGGCCTATGTTCCATATGTAAACATCCAAAATTCACCTTTAAAAATGGAATTTAATGGCAGATTCACTTTGTTAACGTGAAAAAAAAACAACCATGAACCCTTTTTCACCCCTCAGAGAACTTTTGGTTTTCTGCCTAGAAGATTTTTCATCCAGAAATTTCCAAGGCTTCCAGCATTAAAAATCAACTGAAGCTGCCAATTCTATGTTTCCACTAGTTTGAAATTTGTTTACAGATTTTTTTTTCTGCTTGAAATTGTCACATTTTATTCAAACTGTGAGTTACCCATTAAAGAGAAAATCCAGCTTCCAGCCTGTTCCATTAAGCCACATGATTGTGCAGAATACAATAGCTTGAGTCCATATCCTTACATTTCTCAAGCAAGTCCAAACCCACAGATTGCCAGGCACAGCAGACAGATCACACTGCCACCAAACTCATTGCCACTGTCTGGATCACAGCTTCAACTTAATTAGCTCAGTCAAACCTGGAGAACTCCCTCAATAGTCAAAAAATCCAGTTTGCACCTACTTAAAAAAAATAAAAGTCACTCTGACACACTTGCCAGGGGAGGACAAACCTCATCAGTCATTAAAGACTTCATTTTCCTAAGTGATGGCTGGCAGCTGATGCTGCCCTTTCAAAGGGCAGAGATATTTATCTGAGTAACCACCAGGCAGCCAGCTCTGCACACTCATCTCTTGCTCTCTGCTGACCATGCTCGTCCGTTCTGGTGCCTGCACACAGGGCTGGAGTGATTTCAGGGGGTTTCCTTCCATCCAGCGGCTCCATCGTCCCCGGGGGCTCGGGGGGACCCGGGAGGTCCCAGGCTGGCACTGAGGTGGGTCAGGAACACTCCGAAGGGAGGAAATCAACGCTCTGAGAGTTCAGATGACAACAGCAGGGATCAGAGCAGCTCTGGCTCAGAGTTCTGATATGGTCATGACAGCTCTGCAGTAAACTCCTCCGTCTGCAGAGGACAAAGGGCCACTCACAGCACGTAATGGTTTTGCTACTCGGAAAATGAGGATGTGCAGACACTGCCTCTTCAACCCTGGCTGTGAACTGCTGCACCTTGTCTGCCTGGATGAGGGACAGAGGGGGGACAGAGGGACAGACAAAAACCACCTTTCCCAAGAAGAAGGGCTAAAAAATTAACTCTAGAGCAGTAACCACACCAACATCTTTCTCTAGCCAGCACAGACCCTCATGTTGCAGTCCAGATATAGATTTGCACTTCTGTTTCCTAGAGCAAGCTGTAATAAAAGATCCATCAGCATCACTCCCTTGTCTCTTGAGCCCTCCATAAACACTCATGCTCTTTATTAATTCATTTCCTTTGTTGTTCTTTATTAAAACTTTATTCTACTCTGATTTCAGATGTTACTCCACAACAAAGCTCTTCCCACAAATCTGTTGATTCCTTAGTTCACAGTAAAACCCTTAAATAAAATATTTAAGGAAAAATAATAAAAATAATGGAAAACTAATTAAGATATCCTTAAAAATCATATAGCACTATGTGTAGGTATGAAAGGAGTTCAGATATAGGCTGGGATTGCTGAGGAAGACTGTCACACATAGGCAAGCAAATCTGCCTGCCTTTGATCAAATTCCCTGGGGGTTTAGAGTGGGCAGATCAGTTTCCCCATCACATGTTTTTCCAGCAAACGCTCAGTTTCTTGTAATAAAAATTAAGCCTAATTGCAAAGCAAACCCAAGCATGCTTAGGAGATGAAAGACTTATTTTTCTCTTGCAAACCAGTCCATCACTATCAGAAATGCAAATCCTTCCTCCAGGGAGCCAGTCTCTGGGGTGGCTGCCAGAGGGGCCCATGACACACTCGGGAGGTGTGTGATGCTCTCAGGGGCCTGCAGCAGCCCTGGGGTCCAAGAGCCAAGGGAGCAACAGCCCAGCTCTGCTCACAGGCGAGGAGCAGGAGTGTGGAAGTCACCCCTAGAACGAGGTGTTTCCATCTCTGCACTTTTCTTCTGCTCAGATCTTCAGGGAATAACACAAGTCCCACAGAGCTTTGCTGCCACTTGCTCAGGGATGCACTGCTGTCCCACAGGGCTTGTCCACTCTTTATAAAGAGGATATTAACAAAATCTGACTTTAGACTGCAAGAAATAAATTCACTGCAACACCTTGAATAAGAGTTTTCTCTCTCTTCAGAGAGCACGGGAGGTAGAGGCACCCTTTGCTTTCTGATGTTATATCATCTTGTTTTTCCTAGCAGTTATGGAGACACCTAGAAATGAATTCTGTGACTGCAAACACCATGAAAGAGAATATCTATTTTCACCTTGCTAGCATTAAGAACTAGGACTTTTTTTGGTGGGAGGAGACAGTAGAAATCCTTGGAGAAATCCAGAGATTAGTTTTCAGTGTTGAAAAAACAGACTTGGAGGAACAGCTAGGAAATATTTCAGCAAGACTATGAAATTTTCAGAGTGGTCCCAGCCAAATCTAGACATCTTTTAAATCCCCCCATGTATGGTGACTGATTTAATGCCCTGGGCAGCCTGTTCCAGTACTTGACAACCCTTTCAGTGAAGAATTTTTTCCTGCTACCCAATCTAAACGTCCCTTGTCACAACCAGAGGCCATTTCTTGTCCTGTCACTTGTGACTGACCTGCACCTCTCTACAGCCTCCTTCCAGGTAGTTGTGACAGCCAGTGGCATAACCCTTTTTTGCATCATATATCCTTTTTACACTCTGTTGGCACAGTCAGCACTCACTGGCAGAACAATAACACAGCCAGACAGGAAAAGAAATATCTAAGAGTTTCAAGTGCAATAGAAAAGCCACTGAAGTTTGAAATTAGTACTGCCTTCAATCACTGGAACCCAAAGAGAGCACTGAATTTATAAGTTTCTGCTTTCATAAGACCAGATCATTAAAATGAAGATCACATAGTTTGGAAATTGCTCTATGATAAACAGATCAGGATTTATGACACGGTATCTAATTTGCAGCCAACTAACAAAGCCAAAATATTGGAGATTTAAGAGTGACTGCAGGGAATGCTGAGGGCTGTAGGTCTGGGGTTTAAACAAATGCTTTCACCATCACATCCCCTTCAACACCCAATATTTCACTGTCTCCATTTCCTTTCTTACAGAAATTGCTAAATCATTAATGGACAAAAAAACATCCCTAGTCCAGACTGGGCACTGCAAGCTTCTCCTTCTCCCATTAGTCAGAATTTTCTACAGTTAAGCTTTCCTCACATTTCAGGATATTTATTTTTAAATTAATCCAGCAGGTGTTGTGAAAATAACTATGAATAGCAAATGGTTTCATTGAACCAATTTGTGTCCCTTAATGGCCAGAAGCAGGTTGTACCCACCCTAGAGAATCCTCCTCCAGCACAGTCACTGTGAGCAGCAGAAATTAAACACCCTGGTCAAAAATGCCCTTGGTGCCCAGCGAGGCAGGCACTCACAGGGAAGGCTCTGTATCACACAGTGTTCTTCTCTCCTGATGTTCTTTCATTCCCCTGCAATTGATTTTCAGTGGGATGATGAAGGCAGGAAACTGTTTCAGGGTGCACTTGGAATAGCAGAAGCACCAAGGACTGGAGCTTATAACCTCTTTTTTTAATAACCTTCAGGCTCAGCACACGGAGAAGATCTGAGCTGGGCACTGCTGGGAATTCTTGCATTTGCATACTCCATTATAGATTTAAAAACCAAAAGCAGAAACTCAATGGACCCTCCTCAACCTATGAGTGGACAATTAAATAATCCCTAAAATTCTGCCAGGAAGTGAACTTGTCACATGCAGTACCCTGCTGCCTTTTTCTACCTTCATTTCTACTGAAGCTGCAGGTTCCTTTAATTATCTAAGTGAATAACTTAATGATAAATTCCATTCCATCTCTGACAGCTGAATAATTCAGGAGACTTTTAATAGGGAACAATAAAACAGACTTTTAAAAAATTCACCTTGGTTCCATCTCATTTTTAATTAAGTCAGTTCTGGAAAGATCCAAGTTCCAAAGGTCATTGAAAGATGCTGGAAAATTCATCAACTACATTAAAATCTAAAAGAAAAAAAAAAAAACATAGGTTCAGTTTCAACACTCTAAGGTACCTTAAAGGAAACTGTATATCATGATCAAAATATAATTATATATTAGTTTGAAATGTAAAAACTGTCTAGGGTTAATTGTATAATGAATACATCTATTTTTAAATTGCACTTACAATAAATTTGCTCTAGCCAAAGTACATGACCTTGTTTTTCAATTAGTGACCAAAACTTTGTAAATAATGATTTTTTCATGTTTTTGGGGTGAACTTTGGAAAACAGTTCATGTCCAAACAAATAAAACAGCAAAGTTTTGTTTTCAAGCCATCACTGAGACAGGCAAACAAGAATATTCAGCTTGGAGTATGCCTACAAAATTGTTTGACTTGAAAGGTTGTTAAAACCCATTTACTAACATTTGCTGTTGGATCAAAGTTTAAATAAGGGAACCGTTCAATAAAAGTCAACATTTCAAATTAAAAAAAAAAAAAAAAAGTCATTGCTTCCAAATAACAAAGTGATTATTTTTCCCCCCAACTGAAACAATTCACTAACTTTTCTCCAAATTCAGAGTGCACATTGATTTCTTGGGTCAGTTCCCTCTGTTGAACCCTTCACCAGATCAAGGTAAAACCTGGCAAGCCAGTGGAGTCTCCTGCAACCATTAAACAAATGATTAAAATATTCATCTGCTGCTCAGTAGGGTTGTTACAGAGATAATCTAACAGGGGTTCACTCCTGGCTGACCAGACTTTGGCAATGACAAGCATTCGTGAAAATAAATTAATATATTTAGAATTATTTTGCAAATATCTATATATATATATGAGATATTCACTGCACCTGCTGTCATAGAGTGGGACTGCACTTAGCAAAAATCCTCTGGAATCACATTTTCAACCTAAATGGATTAGGACCTAAATTTATTATGTTCTTAGTTCAGACTGGACAGGAGCAGAGCCGCTGTCCCACAGGAAAATTCATCATCCCAAATCATCTCAGCAGCCAAGAAGAAGACAGGGTGCAGATCTCAAAGCAAATGCAGCTGTACAGCATTCTAAGTACTGCTTTGTGCCCGACTTCAGGCCTGAGGATCAGAAACATTCACCCTCCTGTTTCCAGATGAAGCAAGTTTCCAGCAGCTAAACAAGCCCTGGCTAATTTCCTGCTGTTGTGGAAATTGAGTCCATATCCACACGCCTGGTGAAAATGTATTTTCTCCTTGTGACAACCCAAAATCAGGGAAAGTCATTTACAAGTAATGATGATTTAATGTAAAAATGAAAGCAAACCTTGCACTGAATTTGCGTAATTTGGGGGTTGGGGATTTTCAGCCTGTTCCAAGAAGCAAGATTCCATGAAAATTCCTGTTCAGACAAGATTCCCCATCATCAGTGTCATCCAAAAACCACTCGGGATTAGGAGCAGAGCAGTACCTGGAAGGAGACTTTGCTGATCAGCATTCCCTGCTCACACTCCCGGTGATTTCCAAAGCCCAGCCTCGTCTGCTCCCCGGCAGGAGCCAGGAGCCAGTCCAGCCTGCTCCGGCGGAATCCTCCTGGGATCCAGGGGGCTGCGGGTGCGACCCCAGCCGCCCAGCGCAGGGGAGCTCTGTCACACCAAGGTGACTGCGTCCCCACCAAGGTGACTGCTGTACACCAAGGGACTGCTGTCCACCATGGTGACTGCTGTCCCCACCAAGGTGACTGCTGTTCCCACCATGCTGGCTGCACTGTACTGTCCCACCATGGTGATGCTGTCCCCACCAAGGTGACTGCTGTACACCTACTGCGTCCCACCAGCGTGACTGCTGTCCCACCATGGTGACTGCTGTCCCACCATGGTGACTGCTGTCCACCAAGGTGACTGCTGTCCACCAGGTGACTGCTGTTCACACCAAGGTGACTGCTGTCCCCAAGGTGACTGCTGTCCCCACCAAGGTGATTTGTCCCATGAGTGACTGCTGTCCCCACCATGGTGACTGCTGTCCCCACCAAGGTGACTGCTGTCCCACCAGGTGACTGCTGTCACCAGGTGACTGCTGTCCCCACCAAGGTGACTGCTGTTACCCAAGGTGACGCTGTCCACCAAGGTGACTGCTGTCCCACCAAGGTGACTGCTGTCGCCACCAAGGTGACTGCTGTACACCAAGGTGACTGCTGTCCACCATGGTGACTGCTGTCCCACCAAGGTGACTGCTGTCCCTTCAAGGTGACTGCTGTCCCCACCAAGGTGAGTTATTGTCCTCATGAAGGTGACTGCTGTCCCCACCAAGGTGACTGCTGTCCCCACCAAGGTGAGTTATTGTCCTCATGAAGGTGACTGCTGTCCCCACCAAGGTGACTGCTGTCCCCATGAGGAACATGCTTGGTTTTAAGCACCCGATGGTGCCCCTGCCCAGGGGTGGTCCCACGCACAGGCGCCACATCCCCTCCCTGCTCCCACACAGTGCTTCCTTCCCTGCTCACTCACCCACGTTTGCCAGCCTGCTTTGCCATCTAGTTTGCATCACGATTAGCAAGACAAAAAAAAATAAAAAAGCAAAAAAATAAGTAGTGAATGGCTCCTGTTCATCTCAGCACACTTTTCTGCTTTCTAGCAATTCATCTCAGTATTAAAAACAAAGTACTAATGACCATCATCCCATCAGTAATTGCCTTAATCTGATCAAAATTCCTGGAGTTATCAATCACTACAAGTTCTCATTATCCTTTTCTCTTTCTGCTCTTACCCCAGAGGCATCTCCACCACCAACATGAAAAATTTTATTCAGAGAGACAGTTAAGGATCTGTAAATCAGAGCTACCAATTTCCTAAACATGCAGCAAAATCACATTTTTTCCTGGTCCCAGAATAAATCACCTCAGAGTGATTCCAGTGATAAATTAAACTACATATCTTATGTGCAAGACAGTGAAAATTATTGTTTTCCTCTCAAATAGATGCACAAAGAGATGCAAAAGCCAATATACACCATTCACACAACAACAGGTATCTCCAAGGCCTCCTGATTTCAATTAATGGCTTGAACAGAATACCCTGGCCAGGAAGAAACAGCATTACACAAATAACTGCTATAGTCGAATTGCTGGAAAATTGGAGAAGTTTAGGGATATTTATTTTGGTGAATCGTAATCCTGAACAAGCCAGTGTGAGATGCCAAGCTGTAAATAGCCTTCCTTCAAGCAATAAGTGGAGTTTTTAGAGAATTTTAGCCGTGGTGAAGGTGAGGTCTGCAGCATTTGCTGATCACAGGGCAAACAGGAAGGGATGCAGCACCCTCAGCAGCACCCTGGGGTTCAGTGCCTTGTTGGGGTTCTGTGAGTCTGTCTTTGTAGAGAAACACTTGCCAGCAATAAAAGCAAAGCTCACAGACTGTCCTGAACAGCAGCCACTTATTGATGGTTTTACCTTGGCTGCAGCAACGGGCCCGAGGGCAGGGAGGGAGGAGTGGCAGTGCAGACCTGGGGGAATGGATCAGAACAGAGGAGCTGCAGACAACACAAAACCTAACCAGGGGAGAGACAGTGGAAATAGTCCATTCCCAGACAGCCCAGAAACTGAATTCCTGCCATCAAAAGGCATCCCTAATCTCTTAATGCATTAAGGGACTCAGCGATCACTGAAGCATTTAAAGGTTAATTGCAACAGGATCTTTCAATGAAGTTATGTCAGAGAATAAAGGTTTCAGGAAATTCAACCGCTGTAATTAAGAGACTGATATCGCAGATTCCCATCTTCCAGAGCTTTGTGCAGTGCCTAACACTGACTCCTCAGTTTTTCTTTGGGATTCAGAGCAACACAAATATGTACATGTCTCTGTTAGGCTGAAGGCTTCAAAATCCAGCTGATCATTTTTTCTGGGTCTAATTACTAAACCCAGGGCTGTATTGGAGGACTCCAGCCACTTCTTTAAAACTCCTGGATGAACAACAGCACCCCAGATACAAACACTATAATCTTCTTTCTTGTGGCCTGTTTGTTAAGATTATTACTTCTGCTTCTCCTGCAGACATTGAAATTCCCACAGTGACACACAAAGGGCTATGCCATGAAAAGCTCTAGGGACAGGATGTTGCTTCTCTCTGTAGCAAAAAGGAACTTGTTTTGTTCACTTGTGGCAGCAAAAGGCTTCATCCTACCTATACCTTTTAGTTTCTTGGGTGACTGCTACAAGGCCCTTGCCTGGGATTAAGGAAAGTGGGGCAGATGTAAAAAAGTTTCTGGATGTGACACCAGCAATGGCTGGATGTGACAGATGAGAGTGTAAGAGGCTGATGAGCCTTACAGACAGCACGGAAAGGAAGGTCTGTGTTCAGGGGTAGTGGCAGAGGAATTATGTGAGGAACAGCCAAATTTCACATAATTGAAGGACTGAGCTCCTGGAGGGGAGGATTGCCCAGGTAATCAATCACATCTGTGACATCAGCTGCAGACCTGACAGCCGTGACACTCCCAAGCTGAGCTGCATAACAATTTCATGGCCCAGCCCTGCCAGAACCAGCTCGTTCATTTACTGCTCAGCCATCTCATACACAGGGTGTCCTGAGGAAAGTGTTAAGGAGCAAAGCAGACAAAGCCCACATCATCTGCAGATCACCTGCCTGCTTGAAAAAACAGAAAATACTCTCTTGATCACCTGGAGTCTCACTGCTCAGAGGCTTCTACTTTGGGACAGTGATTTTCCTCATGAAACAAGGGGAGAACAGGCTGACATGTGGGGCTGGCATGAAAGACTCGGAACTTATTCCTTCTGGATCAGTCTCTTTCACAAGCCCAAGTCCATTTTGAGAGCAAAAAGAGATACCCCAGCACAGAAGCAAGGAAAGCTCTTAGCCAAGCATACAGGATCATTAGGACTAAGCTGGAGTACTTAAAGCCCAGTGGTGGATGCCCCATCCTGAAACATTCCAGGCCAGGTTGAGGCACAACTTTTAGCATTCCCATCATTACTGGGATTTCATTAGCAGGGTTGCTAATGAGAAATGGGATTGAGATATAATGAGCGTTTTCCTCCCAGGGACAAAAAATTGACCAATACTCACTAAAAGAAGCAGTAAAAAGCAGGATGAGGGTTCTGTGCCCTCTGGGCAGTTTTCACAGAGAACGTGTCTGGAGTCTGGGCAGACCTGGAGGAATCCACCTGGCTTCTAGTCAGAGAAAGTGTTGCAAGATGCAATTGTACCCTCATGTTTCAGTTTCAAGGCACTCCCTTAGCTCAGAATTTGGGGTTGGTGGGTGAGAAGGAAGCACAGCTCAGGCCTCTCCAAACCTGTGAGCAGCCACAGAAAGGCTTCACGTCCTGCAATGCCTCACTTGCCAGGAACAGCAGAATTCCAGAGGCTGGCAAAGCTGAGCCTAAAACTTCATTCTCCACGAGACGAAAATCAGGAAGAGCTCATACAATCTTGCCCT
The DNA here is from genome assembly GCA_032173965.1 of Sitta carolinensis. Classification (NCBI taxonomy): domain Eukaryota; kingdom Metazoa; phylum Chordata; class Aves; order Passeriformes; family Sittidae; genus Sitta; species Sitta carolinensis. The sequence goes on from CM063287.1 coordinate 29,592,823, forward strand.
GGCAGAAACAACAGCAAAACAACCAGCCCTTGGCAGGCAAGAGAGATGCCCTGTAATGCACTTCTGGAAAGTGCCCTGCAGTTGTACTGACACTACCTGCACAGCTCAGTAAGTGCCACAGAACAGAGAGCAGGCACTGGGAGGTCAGGTGGAAATTAGATTCCAAAAGAGACGCTGTGCATTTAAAATTCTCCAGCCTCCGGAGGACAGAATTGAGTTGTTTATTCAGGAGGAAGCATGTCTGGCTAATGTTGAGTTTGCATTTAATTGGCACTGATGAACAATAAAATTGCAAACTCCTTTCACCAGTGCATGAATGTGCAGAAAACAGCCTGCCACAGAACATTACATAGGAAATATTGTCCTTGGGCATCCTGCAGCCTTCTGCCATGTGAATCACAGCCCATTTAACAATGACATGGATGCTGGGCTGCTTAGGGGAGGGAAAGGCAGCTCTGACCATTACACACCAGCCAACATCATTAGAGTCAATTACCCTATTAGCACTGAAACAGACCTGAAACGTGAACAGGGAGCCTCAATGCTCTTCAAGTGCTGCTTTCAACTGGAGATCAAAAACGGGCGCAGGAAAATATCCAGCTGTACAGCCAGCACTCAGCACCCCGCAGCATTGGGTCCCTAATTAGGATTTAATAAGCTGGTAATTGTAATGGCAGTGGTCTCATTAGCCTGATACCTCATTACTGTGAGCACAGATCAAGTTGAGAAAGCTAGTCAACCTTGCAAGCCTTTCCAAACAACCAGGCAAGAGCTGATTAAAGCAAGCACTGCTTTTGAGGCAGTTCCTAATGAAAAGTCCAAATTCACGGCCAATGGGAAACCAACAGCAATTTTTTTGTCACTCTTTTAAAGAACATCTTTAGTGAGAGGCATGGGACCAGGAAGTTTGTTAATACTAAATAAATGCCCAAGATAAAAAGGAAGAATTTGTAGTCAGCACTACAAAATAAGGAACACCAAACTGGAACAATGCTTGCCCCAAAGACAGTCCATGGAAATTACCAGGGGCTGCTCAGGGTAAAATCTCTAAAGCAGACCAACACGTTTCTGAATCTCAAGGAACTTCATGGCCCTTGGTTGTTCGCTGTTTGTTGAAGCTGTCACCTCAGGAACACACCTGGGCACTGCTGAAGAGCAGGTGAAATCATGCTGCCTTTTCACTGCAGTGCTCAGGTGTCTGATCAAACAAATGTCTGTCTGCTGGCTCTCACCTGCCTCTCTTTGGGCAAGATCACAGCTAAAGGTCTAAAACAAATGCAATGTGTTTTATAAATACATTTTATTCCAGGAATTAGATAAAAAATTAGACTATTCCATGAATAAAACTGGAGCACAGATGCAATCTCGTGTTGAGTAATCCCTAGAAACCAATCAATCAAGCACTTCTGAATGCAAATCGAAAAGCCTTTAGGCTCTGTTGCTCACCTTTTTTCCAATCAAAAACACTAAGTTTACCAAGGCCAGGATTTTGCAGCAAATCATTTTACACCACCTTTTCATCTCAAGGGAGCAACATGAGCAGAGAGTTGGTCAAATGAATTCAAAATAATCAATTCATTAAAAATAAGTATCAAAGTGGCTTCATGAAAATCAATTCTCTAACAAAAAGGAACATTTGTTAGCTTGATTTCTAAGTATCCAACTAGAAAGCTTTAAAGTTCCTGTGAATGGTTACCAAGGCAGAGACATGTAAAAAATCTTATATGGGAGGGAAATGAAGGATTAACTTTTTTTTTTTTTTTGTTTGGTTTTTTTTTGGTTTTTTTTTTTTGTGAAAAGATGCCTGCAGAACAAATCTTTATATAGGCTGCCTTTCAGTCATGAAATACCTTGACCTACCACAGAGAGAAAACTCTGGTCTTACCCTTGTGAGTAATTTTGGGATGGCAGAAGATGTATTGGCACAGAGGCCTTGGAGCAGCAGCCACCCCATGGACTGCCCCATTGGCAGCTGCTACCTCCCTGTTCAGAAAAGTAGCAATGGTCATGGCCACCAAAAATTTTCAGGCTCAGGAGCTTGAAAATCAGATTTTTTAAGCAGTTATAGGGATTTTCTTCACTGCACTGATGTCAGCACTAGTACTTCCAAGAGCCACGAGCCGGTGTCTGCCCGATCCTGCAGGAAGCTTGTTCAGGGAGGGCACAGGGCAGAAATCCTCTCCCTGGCCTGGGTTTGTGTCTTTCAGCATCAGGAAATGCACCTTTGTGGGAAAACCCCCAGTGGGTTTTGATAAGTAACTTTATGGCATTATCACAAGGGGACTTTTGTTCCAGACACAAGGCCTCCTTTCCTTCCCTTAAAATGAGATTTCTCATGGTGTAACTCAATGACCTCCACAAAGCACAGTTGTTCTCTAACATCAACATTAACGTTAATGCTAGAGTAATGCAATTTATGAACAATTCAAAAAAGCATTCAGCACTTACAATTAGGACATGATTATGAGTTTGAAAGGAACCCAAATAACTATACCTGCTTTTCCTCAAAGTTACTGGTCTGACAGTCCCTTGCAAAACAATTCCACAAATCCTTCTGGAGTAATCGAGTATGGAAGTCCTGATCTTTCTAATGGCATCTTGTGTAATACTATGTTCTCACTGGAACCCACAGGTTTCCCTGTATTTACCCAGAGGCCAGGCAGCTGTTATCTGGAGGAGAAATCTGTCTGTCCATGCACTTAGAGGCTGGACAAGGTGGGATGAATTTTGCCTCTTCTGCCCAAAGCAGTTGTGCTTTTGCCTCACGTACCCCTCAGCAGCACCATGCTGGCTGTGGGGGCCAAGGAATGGCCCAAAGAGCAGCAGGCAACCTGTGCTTGGCAAATAGTTCAGGCTGACCTCTTGGATGGCCACACATGCATTTCTTCAGCTGTTTTGGTACTGCCACCCCTCAAGAGCTGTAGGCAGAGCCATTTCCTCAGGGAAAGCCTTTCCACCCCTCCACCACCAAGGCTCAGGAAACACTGCAGGCAAAACTGAGCCCACATCATCTCCTTCACCATTTCTTGGTGAGGGAAATGATCTGCAACGAGCTCTCTGAGGTCACAGACCTCAGCAGACTCTAATAAATTGTGTAATTTATTGTCTAACCAGACTCGTATGGATCCTTCACATGTCCCAGTTTAACACAACATCCCTATTTGGTTTGTGCATAATTTAAGGAACAGCTGAGTGCTGTTTCCTTCCTTGTGCAAGACTGGATGCAGCCACATGTCTGAGCACTCCCCTGCACATCTCAGCTCAAAACCACAGCATTTGGTATTTTGCAGGGAAGGGGCAGAACTTCAGCCTGTGTCTGCACCCCTGGCATCCTTCACCACTGGTTTTTGTCATCTTGTTTCACTGTTTTCCCTGCAACCACCACTTCATTTTGTGGTGACACGTTCGTTCTATGGTTTAGAGGAACTTAAAGTATATTTTCCTATTAAAATATGGACAAGAAGTTGCTCCGAGGTGAAACAATTGAAGGAATGACCAGCACTGCTGGCTGGCCAGACACATCCATCTTCAGCATACAGACGTCACCAAAGAGCCCCTGTCAGTATCTTTCAGTAATCAGGCAGATTACCAAAAGTGGGTGTTTTTATCTCTTCAACTTCCAGGAATTTTCCACCAAATGGGAATAAGCCTTTGTGACAGCTCTGAGTCAGAGTGAAAGGCAGAAAAAGTGACAGATTTGTATGACTTGAGAATAAAACCAGAGAGAACACATCTGCAACTTCATACATATTGAAGTAGGCTACTAAAAAGTGACAGCAAAAGAAAATCATACAATGTTGGAACCTACAAATCAGGAGAACCTGACTGACAGCACAGCAACACCTAGAGAATAACAGACTAGAACTGCTGGTAGAAAATTTAAATATATTTAAATTAATTCCCCCATTCCCGAGAAAGCAATTATGTTGACGCTAGAAGTACCTAAGATTTCAATCTGTTTTGAAATATCAAGCTGTCAATATTTTCATCCATTTTGCAAATAACCATTAAGGGGAATTAAAATGCAACATTGCTCAAGGACTGCCAGTACATCATCCACACAGGAGAGAGATTAAAGCTGCCCTGACAGCTGCAGCCTCAGCCAGCTGCAGCAGATGAACAGCCCACTCCAGAGCAGCACTCAAGGACAGGAGCTGGGAGGGGAAAGGATGCAGACAGCTCTAACATGGTGTAAAGGCTCTCCAGAGCACATCTAGACAGCCAGAAGCACAGATCAGGATTACCAAACCCAGAGGAATTCAGGTCATGAAGTTTCTCCTCAGAGACAAGGAGACTGTCCAGGTGCATTGCTGTTCTCCCTTAACTCTGCAGTCTGGTCCTGTCCCAACCTTTCTCCTCCAAGCATCTGCTTTCAGAGACTCACAGTGGGATGCAGACTTTGCCCGGGCTAGGGGGGAAGATGAGGTTTGGAGGTGTCCAGCATCACACTCGGTGCCATGGTCTGGTTGAGGTGTTAGGGCTGGGTTGGACTCAGTGATCCTGGTGATTCTGTGGCTCTGTGATCACCCGGTCAGAAGATACTGGATAGCTGAAATAGAAAGATGTTTGAAAACCACAGGAAAAGTTACAGATTTCACACACAACTCAGGAAACACACTAAGCTAAAAAGTAGAAGCTAAAAAACTTGATATTTGGCCTAATGGGGCACACACAAGTTTTGCACAATCTCAGTTTGTGGTCAGAGATAAGCTCTTCCAAGTGGTGAAGTGCTCCCTCCATTCTGCTCATGAGTTGTCATGTCCAACATGACACAGGACTTTTTTTATTAGCTCTTTATGATTCTGAAAATTCTCAGAGATTAATATTTAGGGCCAAGCCTGTTTGAAATTTATCTAGCCAAAAGAATTATTTCTTCTGTATGAATATACTTCTTTGCCTTAAATTCAGTTTATTAGCATTAATTTGACTGATGAAAAAACAAATAAGTCACATGGTTCAATTAAAAGCAGCCAGACATGTTGGGCTTTTTCCTGTGCATACGTAGTCCACAAACAAAGAGAATAATATAATAATGGCCAAAGCATTTGTTTGTATTCAACAGAAGAATAATTCATCAGAATAAAGCATCTTGAACTAAGTCACTCTGAGGATGCAAACCAGCAGAAAGTTAAATTAGCTCCCCTAGGAACTAACTTCAAATGTATTATGTTCTCAGGATGCTTTTAAAAATCAATAGAGCTCTTGAAATACTTTATGTACAACCAACTGCAAAGAAGCTAAATCAGTTTAAGGTGGTTTGTCCTACCCTGGAATGGCTAAAAGGAAGCACAAGCACCATTTGGTGGTACAATGACATCCTGCCCCCAGCACACAACTCCCAGCCAGGCTGAGCAATCCTGCTCTCCTCAGAACACTTTTATCAGCACGTGGCTCCAAACTTTGGAACACGTGGGAAAAAGCCCTTGGCCAGCCAGGAGCAGTCACTGCTGCTCTGGCAGGACAATGGTTTTGTAGCTTGCCCAGCTTGGTTCAGCTTTCTGCTCCTTTCTTCCCAAAGCCCAATAGCGAGTGGTGTTTTCATAGAATCACAGACTGCTTTGGGTTGGAAGGGATCTTAAATCCCATCAACTGCCACCCTTGCCATGGCAGGGACACCTCCCACTGTCCCAGGGTGCTCCAAGCCCTGTCCAGCCTGGCCTTGGGCACTGCCAGGGATCCAGGGGCAGCCCCAGCTGCTCTGGGCACCCTGTGTCCAGTGCTTTACCACCCTGAGTAAAGAATTTCTTTCTAACCTGCTCTCTTGCAGCTTTAAGCCATTTTCTGCTAATATAAATACAGAGCAAAGGATAACCTTTTGTTTCCCCTTTCCCAAACCATCCCCCATCCCAGAGAGTTAGCCCTGGGCTACACACACTGTCATTAGAGCTGTAATTAAAAACCTTCCTGCAGCACATGTGGCCCAGGCCTGAGTCCTTGGGGACCACTGTGCACCCAGCCCCTGCCAGCTGAACACAGCCCCTCCATGCCCATCCCACCCAGCATCTGGAAAAGGGATTTTGATTTCTTCCACGAGCCCAGAGATGATATAGCTCAGGAGGGGCATGGTGGCTTTGGTAAATGTGCCTCAAAGGTGATTCTTGACATTTGCAGATCACAGACTGTGGCTTATTTTAAAGTAACAATCAGAGAAGCAAATGTGGTGATGAGGCATTGAAGTGCCCTGTAGATGAAACAGCAGCAAGTGTGGATGTGGAACTCAGCCAGAACTGCTGAGGCTGCTGCACTGCTCTGCTCAGTCTCCTTCGCTCAGTTTGGACCTTCAGGTGCCAGGAGATTCTCCAGGATGAGCAGCTGTGGTGGCAAGCTATGAGCTTGTCAGTCTGAATTCAGGGAGTTTGCAGCAGATTTGCAGAAACGCTTCGCTAAACAGAGTAAATGAAACATTTTGTTCAATTTTTTCTTGTTTCCTTTTACCCAAAGAAATCCCCAGTTTGTCAGAGTATGACTCCACAAATTTCCACCTGAACTTTTGTCACCTGTGATGTGAGAGTTCAGATCCTCAGGTCAGCCCAGCAATTCCTATTAATGGAGAAGTTTTTCCACATGAAGAAATTGCCTCTGGGAAGCTACACAGCAGGAACTGACTGTGCTCCCAACAGGGAGAGGTCACCATCACATTCCCACAGCACCAGGGTCCTGCTCATTGCTGTGTTCTCCAGAAGCTGACAAGGAGGTGAACAGTGAAACGTGAAGTTCCTGTGCCATCACCCAGGGAAGTGCAGAACATTGGCTACCAAGAGCCTTCATTTCACTTAGCAAGGGGATGAGAGCTCCAGACCACGTCTGACTGCAGTGGCTTACAAAAAGATGCACTGGGAAAATGTGATCCTAATTCTGCTTTCACAAGGAGGAGCTGCTACTACCCACAAATGGCATCTTGGCACTTGAACAGCTCTACGAAGGGTTAGCTTGATATACAGCAGTTAGTACAAAAGGCAAATTCAATGCTGGGAATTATTAAAAAAAGAAATAATAAAACATAATTATGCCAGAACATGAATGAACTGAAGATGCAGTTTTTCATTCCATGTTACACTCCCAGAGGGAAAGAGGAAACAGAAATATAGAAACAGGATTTCACTCTATGGGTGTCTGTGCTTTGCATATCTGTAACAATGGCACTCTCTGCAGAAGATTGGAGCCATAACTGGAAATCTCATTTCACTTGAATATGCATTCAGAAGTTGTAACTGAGGGAACAAATAGGATAATAACTGAGGGAACAAATAGGATAATGAGATTATTTCCAAAACAAGTAGATAATGACCAGGTATGACGCATCTCTGCATTTTAAGGGAAATTATTATTCTACAGCTTGGATAGAATTCTGCCTCAGATCCATTGCCACAGACATCCAGACTGTGTACCTGAAACAACTGAGGCTGTCTAAGCAACTGGGAACAGCAGATGCCCGCTCAATAAAGACTTAACACAGAAGCAATTAAGAACCAACCAGGCCTGTTTCCTTCTGCTCCTGCACAGGTAGGACTGGTCCTGTCTGCCAAGTTCTGCTTCCAGCTCCTTCCACGAGGGTGGGTTCAAGTACCAGCAGCCCATGGCCAGTAACTGAGACCCCAAAGCAGAAATCTGGGAGCACCTCCATTTACTGATGTGTGGTACCTGCTGGAGAAATCTTTCGTTTCACATTGACCACCCAGGGAATTTGAGTCAGGGACAGATAATCCTTCGATTTCAAGCCCTGACCTGTTTCAAACGGGCTGAATGTCACTGCTCAGCCACTCGTGCCACAGGAAGAGGCAACCGTGGAGGTAAGAGCTGCGTTTTCAGTCCATCAGCTCCCCCAGGGTGACTGTGCAGACGTTTGGGTGGTTGCAGGCAGTGCAATTCACTCCATGGTCACTGGGTGTTTCCACTGAAGAGCAGAGTGTCTCTTCCCCCAGGGATCACCTCAGCAACTCAGCAGAGCCTTCAGACCCCCACCTATCCCCAGTGCACCTCATCCACAGGGCAGCACCTACCAACCATCCTGAGATAATAATTTATGAACTGTTCTCTGTACAAAACCATCCAGTTTGATGACAGATGGCAAATGGTGCAAACCACAAGTAATAAATAAATTATCCGCTGCTCTAATAGAATCCGGTGCTGACCTGGGTCATCACAGAAACTGGAAGAATTTTTCTTAAGGAACAACTAATTGAAAAGCAATGCTAATGAGACAGTAAGTGCTATTACTAAATCCATTCTGTTGTCATCATTAGGCGAGTCAACATTCCTGTTCTGTGCTAATTAGGTCAGATAGCAGAAGCTCAGAAGGAAGAACATTAACCAAGTGTATCTGGAGCATTCCAGAGACAGACAGAAGGGATTTCTCAGAACTCATTGCCTATGGAATTTTGGAATTCCCTTAACAAGTCATTCCAGTTAGATCAAGACACGTTGGTTAAATCCTTTCCTTCACTCTCTCTAGCAAAGCACAAAGCACTTCCTCACGGAGTTTTCAGCTGAGGCCAAATCAGCACCTTTGTCCTGTTTAGCTCCTGCAGTAATGCTGATTTTCTGTCCTTCCTGATTGACAGGGGACAACTTCCCCTCACAGGTGACCATTCAAAAGTCCCATTCAAAGCCACTCTATTTCAGTGCTACAAGGATGAAATTTAGGTTCTCCAGCCTTTTTATCTTAACAGGCACTATAAAAATATCTTGTTGGGTCAGTATCACACTGACTTGTGCTAAATTTACAAAGTAAATTCCCATGGCTTGTAACTACTGGGTTGACACCTGCCAGACTAACTCCACACCTGGTTCACATCTGCCATGATTATCAATACCTGAGGTTTGTAAGCTACCAAAAAGATCCTTGTTTATCCCAGAAGAAATCCAGGATGGTTGCAGTCAGCTGCTCCTAAAGGCCCACACTGTGAACTGAACTAAGTGCCCTCTGGACACCTTGTGCATGTCAAGGCATCACACATGAAAAAAAAAAAAACAAAATGAAAAAACCCTTTGTTTTCTCTCTGCTGGAGCTGGGTTGATGACAGGAGTCAAATTCAAGTGGTTGCTTTTTATTCCATAGTTCTACAGAATACTCCTTTCACTAGGGTTGTCACAGTGTACATGAGAAACATTTTTCAGTCACTCAAAACATGACCTTTGTAGCTCTTGGGGGTTTTGTTTGGTTTTCTTAATTTTTAGAAAGTAAATAATCATGTCGGGGACAAATAAAAGGGATGAGTCTGGCTGATCACATTTCTATCAAACGAGAGGAGTCAAAAACTTCTTCAATGCATTAATTTGTAAACATTCCCAATAATTCAGGAAGGAAATGCAGCTGAAGAAGAGTTGGGTGCTTATTTGGTTAGTCCCCCCACCCCACCATTTGTACCAAAGACCACCTTAAACCATGTATGAACAACTGCCAACCATTAGTCAGCATGCTGAATTTAAGTATTTCTCAATAAAGAAATGAAATTAATCTAAAAATATTTTAATGTAGCAAGCTTAGCTATAGAACCAGTGCAACATAAAGAGGACACCCATTGTATAACCAACTTTACTGCTTAACAGAGTAAGCTACAGATGCAACAGATTCACCACAAGTTATTTGGTTAAATTAAATACTGAAGTTAGGATCATGCTGTTGGCAATTGTGGTTTTACAGTACCAATGCTCAAGTTGGCTGAGTTAGTTTGACTGTAAGTAAAATGCAAGTTTACAGAGAAACAAAATAATTGAGTATAGTATCCTGTATTCTGTTCCATGCTCAGTCACAATGATAATGTCTTCAACAGATAAACAACATTTCAGCATTATGTAAATAATGCCAAAACATACAGGAATTGTAATGCCAAATTTACAAAAAAATACAGTGTTCAACAAACATACTCCTCAGGCATGGGGCCAGTGGACAATGCTACACAGGACTAGAAGCACCCAAGCCCTACTCAGTGCATACACAGTGGACCACACTGACAGGAATGCTTTACCTTTTGATGGAATTGTCACTCTAGGAGTTTGTGTCCCAAATATAATGCAATGGGAAAGGAATGTTAAACCCTTGCCTGAGACACGAAGCAAAAGCACTACATGTTATTTACAAACCTGAACCAGTAAAACCACTTTAAGACCAGAGAAAAACTGTGATCACTTGACAGAGATGACAGAGCTTGGTTACTGTACTGTGTGAACCAGGATGGTAATGAAGCTGTAAACAAACTTTAACCAAATTAGGTTAATGCATCTATTCTTAACTCAAGAATATTGCCATTTCAGCAGACAGTGGCTTTTAAAGCTAAGGACACTATCAGAGGTTTCATTTTTGTTTAAAGCCAAAACTTCAAAAACCTGAAAGCTGGCAAGTTATTTTTGTTCCTTATTAGCCTTCATTAACTTATCCACAGCACACTTCAACAAAATTTTCAAAGCCCCTGACTTTATCTAATTCTGCTCCAACTTAAGTAGCTGGTAGCAAAGTTGAAGCAGACACTACCAACACCTGAAAATCCCTTATCACAGTGGCTTGGTTTACACCACTGGGGATGAGTTCAGATTGCTGGCATTGTTCTACATTGAACACAAAACACTGAAGCATTAGGTCTTAATTTGCAAAGAAACAATCCTTCAAAATTAAACAGGCTTTACAAATATGCAAAGACATACATAGGAAAATTATATTTGAGTCTGTCAATCCCAGCAGTGTCAAACTCATTTGTCCCCTCTCACCCTCCAACCAAACCACATTGCTAAAGTGGCTGAGGAACACTGATGGAATTAAATTCACTGACATAAAGCCTGGATACAAAATAAAAAGAAACTTTGTCCCTGCCGCATCTATTTTTTTTCTTGCATTTTGTAATGAACCCATACAAGCATGAAAGGAGTTGTGTTGTTTTTTAAGACAGGCATAAGAGTTGTGACAGACAAAACTGAATAAACTTTTATTTCACTTCAGAAAGATTTTTATATTATCAACCTATTTCTCTTCATAACTAAAGGTGATAAAAAATAAATCCAGAGTAATGAAAAAAACACCCAAACCCTGTAATCAAAACGCTTTTTCAAGTATGTTTCTCCCCTCATGAAAGACCTGCATTAGCCACACTGCTGATTAAAACCCACATCTCAATGAGCAGACTCAGCCCCCAGGCCCAGGTCCCCTGGAAATGGGCTCAGCTGGATCTCCAGGACACAAAACTGGAGGCAGGAGGCAGATGGGCACATGCACACTTTATATCACTCCTGAAATCCCTGATTCTGACTACACCCACTGTCACAGCCCCAGCACATCCCCCAGGAGGAGGCATGGCACAGGAGCCACAGAGTGATGTTGGACAGGTACCATTGTTCAGCCCAGTGCAAATCATGTGCTGATGGAGATGCACTTTGCAGAGCTACCAGACTGGAGTTTTGCCTACAATGTTTTTTCAGAGCACAACATAAATCACATCCTGGATTTTTTGTTCAGTCTGGAATTCTCATCTCCATCTGTTGCAATTACGGAATCGCAGAATCACAGAATAGCCTGAGTTGGAAGGGACAAGGATAATCCAGTCCAACTCCTGAGGCCAATGAAAAGTCAGTGAGGGGGATTCTACAAGAGTTGGTCCCTGCATTAAACACTAATACATGTGAAAAATAAATGGGGACAAACTTCCAACTCACTATTAGTGACGGTGATAGGTTCAACTTTTCTTCCTTCCTCCTTATTTTCACTTCCCATTAATGCAAGAGAAAAGTGCAACTTTGCAGCATGTTTGTTCACATCAAGTTTTTCCTCAAGAACACATTTTGCAGTAACAAAATATGGTCTATAAAGTCGCAAAGTGCACAAGCTGAAGGCACAGAGTACAAACACATAGGAAAACAGATTTCAAAATACCAAGTAACAAAAAAAGAGATAAAAGAAAAATCTGGAATTCAAAACTCCCTGACAGAAGATACATTTATATGGGACCAACTCTTGAAAGGTGACAGGTTTTAAACTAACAAACAAATACTGCAAAATAATGAAACTTTATTCTTATTATTTAAGTAGAAGCTCCAGAAAATAACTTGAAGTTTAAAATCTAATACACTGACGTGTTAACTAGTTTTAAGAATGTCTTTAATATTAAGAAAAGAGTGCAAAAAGGATTCTTCCATTCTAACGCTTTCGGAAGCTGCTGATTTCGGCTACCCATTTCCACTTTGAAAGGATTGTTTTTCAAGGTGCATTCCTCACAAAGGTTGCAGAAGAGCTTGTTGATAGGCCAGACCAAGGAATTGTGTCTTTCAAAGTCACCCCAACTGTAGCAGCAACTGACATTTTAATATAGAAAGAAGAAAGTCCAAAATTCTTCTTTGAGGCATAGTTTGTGTCAGAGCTTGAGTATCAGCAGTTGCCAAAGGAGGCTCCAGATACCACCTGTGCTCCTCCAGTGTCTGTTCTGGCTAGGGATAGAAGCTGATCCAGTATATTCACTATCTGTATCCCCTGGAGCTTGCACAAGCTGATGAGCCATCTGAAATTATAGAAGAAGTTCAGAAATTCTCTCATAATAAACTTCCACATTATTGTCTCTTGCCACCCTTCCCCCAAAACACAGCAGTGTCTGCAAAACATTCACAGTGTAAAGAGAAGCTGATACACCACCTCAGTGTCCATTCAATCATTTCAGCCTATAATAAGAGTTCATCACAAAACTCTGACATTTTATGGTGGGGAATAAAGTGAACATACTCAGTTGCAAGCACCTGAGGAAATTCAGTGTTAAGAGGGCCATAAAAGGAGCAGAAGTTAACAAGAGTACCAGAACAGATCCCATTCCCCAACAGCTCTACATCTGAGCAGTCTGGTAAAGGTTACACTGCAGACAGCTGTGACATGTGGAGGAGCAGCCTCTGACCCCTCCCCAGCCTGGAAGGCAGAGTCCACCATGACCTGTATCCCAAGCTGTGAGGGGCTGGAGCCAGCTAAGGCAGGGCTGGAGCTGTACTTACTGTAAGTTAACTCTTCTCCAGCTCTCTTGCGTGACTGGTCACCTCTGTGGGAGAAGGCAAAGGAAGGTGTTCTCATGATAACCTCAATTAAAGATGTCCCTACTCCTCTGGACCTTCAAAGGTCCCTCCCAACCCCAACCATTCTATGATCTCCGAAACAACAGTGAAACACCTCAGCACAAACAGCAGCTTCTAGAGATTTAGAAACAAAACGCAAACATAGTAATACTACTACTACTACTGCAGGTATCTCAGTTTACCAAAAGTATAAGCTGTATTTCATAGATTTAATTAGCTCATCCTTTTGCTACAGACAGCAGGCTTGTTCTCATAGGATAATCTTTTACAAAATGAAGATGAGGAAAAAATGCTCATACGCAGCTGGAGCTTAAAACATGCATAAAATTGTTTTCCTCACTTTGAACTCGTCAAACAAACTTTACAGAACTATGTGAAAAGACTGTCAGTTTGAAAAGATGCTCCTGAATCTTACAGACTCTAAGCAAGTCTGAGCTGACATTTGCTCTTTAAGCAGAAGATTTTAGCACTTAATGGTGTTGATAAGCTGTTGTTCTTCAACTAGAAGCTGATGTGCCACTACTGCTGCTGAATGCACCGCACTGTGCTGTGTTCCTCATGGTTATTGCTTTTAATCTTGTTAAATCTGTAGGTGGATGATAACAGTTCTGCTTACAAGTGCATCATTTCACCAGTTTCACACTGCTCAGAGAACTACACGTGACATTTCAAGTACTAACAGCCTATAGCCACAAAACCAACCGGTTTTTCGAAATGCATTTTGCCTTGCAATGGTCAGTGCCACTTCCTACCCTTCCCAGCCTTTCACACAGAATCTCCTCCTTACAGAACCAGCCAAAGAACTCCACAGCCAAGTCTCTCATTTTCAGGTAACTCAAGAAATTTTTAAAACTGGTTTATTGGATATAGACCATTACTACTTGAAATGTCACGTTTAGTTCTCTGAGCAGTGTGAAACTGGTGAAATGCACTTGTAAGCAGAGCTATTATCAGCCACCTTCAGAATTAGTAAGATTGAAAGTTTGACAACACCAAATTGTTCCCTTTTCTGTTTTGTTCTGTACATTACATTCTTTTGTCAGCATTATATGTCTACTCAGTTACAAAGTCTCACACTTCTATTTCTTGGGCCAAATGCATTGCTTTTCTTAGCCCAGGGTCTTATGGTTTTATTTTTATGCTTATCTCTCAAAAAATTCTTTTCCTCAACAGACAGCCTAACAAGGAAAGAGTCTGCACCACATCATTTGCATTTGGGGCAACGGCAGAGCTCTGAAGCTCAATAATTTACCAAGCTTTGAAGAGAGATGACCTTTGAGGAAAACCACAGGGTATGAAATCCAGAAATACACCCAAAACTAAACATACCCACATCTAGTGGGTATCAAACTACCAGGCTAGACTCTCAGCATTGCACAGGTAACAGGAAAAATGAAGATGTTTTCTCTTTATGAAGAAATGAATCTCTTGGGAGTAGAGCATGAGGCTTCTCCAGCCTGATATTAGATTGTCAGTGTACTGCAGAAATGGTGAGAAGTGCTGTGCCTTTGCCTGGGCAGAAAAACAGAACAGCACAGAGCAACAGGCACTGCCCAGAGGGGACAATTTACAGCGTGAACATTTTCTGCTGTGTCTTTACTGTTTGTTCCTCTCCCTTTTCCCCATCCCCAGTTCAATACTCAGATGGGAAATGTCTATTTAAAATAAACACTTGCCTGTATAAATAACTCTGAAAGTGAAGTAAGGAGAAAACTGACATTTTCAGAAGCCCCACGAATAAAAGAGAGCTTACAGAAAATAAACTGCCAAAGTAAAGGCTGAAGTTGAACAGGAGCATGATCATACAGTAGAAGCAAAACCAAAATCCAGGGATGCATGAACTGCAACCAACCTGATAAAAAAATTTCAAGCCTTACAATCATCTACTTTTTAGGTACCATCTGCAGGGCTGTTAAGTGCTCAAAAACATTGAAAGTAGGCCATATTTCAGATACTGAACTGTGAAGGTTCTTTATTAACTCTTAAATTATTTCTTCAGTACTTTTAGGTGTATCTATTTTTACCATTTCAGCACTGCCCTGCACAATCACTAATGAAGATTAATAATTATTACCTAGTAAATCCATTCTGAATAAGCTCTCTTTGAAGTTTCTGGTCTTGAGCAGCATATTCCTGAAGCTCAGATTCCACAGCAGGGGGTAGAATATTTGGGATGAATTTAGAAAATAAAGCTGGTGCCATCTGTACCCATTCTGTACAAAGAGAGAAAACAATAATAAGATACATGGAAGAGATATTTTGTGAAAATTTTACTGTTTGACAAATGTAACTTTATTCTGAATACATATTAGGATCTTGAATTTAAAAAAAAAAGGAAAAAGAAAAACCCTCAAATCCACAGAAACCATGCCTGAAAGCAGAACAAATAATGGTGAAATCAGATGTTTACATGTAGACAGAGGAATTACTGTTTTTCTCAGCCTCATCATCAAATTGAAATTCAGTTCTTGCTGCATCTCACAGGACCTGCTGAGTCTCTGGACACTCCTAAGGACAGGCAACTGATGATCAGCAAACTCGTTTAGAGAACTAGATAATGATTGTAACATTTTACTCTAGGAAATGTATCCTCAAAAAGTACCCTTCTCTGCCCTGAGCCTCATTTCTAAAAAGCACAGTAGTATCATCATACAACCCTACTCCTCCATCCCCTTTCAAAGGAATTCATGCATTTCTCTCACTGATCTTCCAAAGCTTAGACAAACACTTTTTTAATATTCATAATAATGTTCATAATTCTAACCTGTATTAGTTCAGCTTCAGGACAGAAATGTGATTTAATTTCACTACACTGAACATTGTTTTACAGGAGCAAGACAATTTACCTTGAAGTTGCTTCAAGGCTTTAAGACTAAGCAAGGGATGAAAATTGGGTTTATATGCAAGTTCTGAGAAAAATAAATAGCCCTCAACTATTTCTGCAGCCAGACTTTCCACAGGCTGTAGGAGTTACCTGAAATTTGATCTTTACTTATAAAAAAGGGATGCTTTTAAATGCACTGAGAAACATCTCAAGTTTTTATACAATTCCCACAGTCCTGCAAACTGACTAAGGGAGCACTCCACCCCCTCACCCAGACCAGTGACAGAGGCTTTAAAAAGGACTGGCCCCAGTACTGAGCTAGGACTAAAAGAGAGTCTTCTCTGGCAACATTTTTTGGACGTCTGAGATCTGTCAGGAACTTTCAACCTGAAGGGAAACAAAGGAAGAGAATGAGAAGGGGCAGCCCCTGTCTGCCAGCCAGGTGGGCATGGCTCCTGGCTCAGCAGACCCTGCCAGGCTGCTGCAAGCCCACAGCCCCGGCTGTGCCTGCCCAGGCAGTGCAGTGCAGCACTGCCCCGCAGGAGCCCTGGCTGGGCACCCACCCCCAGAACCAGGACCACCCAACAACAGCCTTCTACACCAACAGCTCTATCCTGGGCTCCTCAACTACTCCAAATCTGCTTAGTCCCACAGCAGGGTCTGCTGTGCTGTGGACAGCAGGACAGGGATCATCTGAAACAGAAAACTGAAATGACAAGTCCACCACCTACAATACGAAGCGTGGTCAAGGAGCAACCACCCTGATTGCTTTCAAAAGAGTAATACTTTAATACTTATGTATAAACCCTTCCTATCTTTGGTCCTGAACACTTTTTAAAACTGAAATTAGCATTGCCTTAAAATTGATGGAAGTATGTTAATTTTGCTGATGTAAAAATAATCTTTGCTTACAGAAAGCATATTTTGTACATGTAGAGTCCACTATATTCCTGGTTTGCACAAATGTTAAATATTGCACTAAAGCTTTTTGTAAAGGATTCCCATTCTCATTTCTATTTCCAGAAATGGGGACTGCAAAAATAGACTGAAGCTAAGGCACAATCCTTCTCTCAGGCACACCACAGTAAGAAACTGTCAGTACTGTAAAAGGAAGGGAAATAGGTACTATTTATTTTTGGGTATTTTGAACACTTCCTGTTTCTAAAAACCTCTCAAACACAGGGTAAGGCTCTCCTCAGTTTCCCAAAACTTAGAAAATTCTTGTACAAAAATTGATTAAAATCGGCAACACCATTTTCCTTTCAGTATAACTCTTGTTGTGTAAGATGTCCCGATGCATTCACAAGTTAAATTAAGCTCTTTCATGAAATAATTCCAACAAAACAATGGCTCCATAAAAGAAACAGTCAATCATTCACCTCACGCCAAACATCTTGTTGTTGAAGAGTGACTCTCAATACAACTTCCAAAACTTCAGTACTTCTAAATCTCTGCCATGACTGTCCCATTAACATCCTTCTTTACCTTATTTCTTTAGAGAAGGAATGGATCTTCCCTTTGTCTCCAGAAGAGAGGGCTGGCTCGTTTGTTTTATTTTCAAGTATTTGGTATTCACATGGTACCTTGCCCAGGTAACAGACAGCAACAAGAACCAGGGTGGAACTGAGCATTATGATGCACAAAACACTTTGATTGTTAACTGTGCGTTAGTTAGAGAGTGGACACATTTTGGCAAACAAATGACAATCAAAAGATGAGATCAGGACAAACATTTTTCCTTTTTACCTGGTCGTAGTGTATACAGGCCTTTCACAATATTTGCCATGGTTGAAGGAGTTATTTGAAACGGTGTTGACTGAGCTTCCAAAAGTAAAGCTGAAACAAAATTAACACAATCAGCAACTTTACTAACAGAGAAATACAGGCTCTTATACATATATTTTTTAAATTAAAAAAAAACCAGTAATTGTGCTTTTTTGGCACCTGATATCCTCACAAAGAAAACAGCCACACATCTGATTTCAACTTATTCTCAAGAATAAATAAAAAAAAAAAAAAATCACCTTTAGATAGAAGTATCCTGTTCAAATCATGGGTAGTGAAAATATGTAATAACTTATTTTTCATTCACTGAGGTAGCAGAGGTTCAGCAAAACCAAGCAGGTGATGGCTTTAAGTATTGAGACACAGAACTGGAGCAAACTCATACTAAGTGTGTTAAACACCTGAAGATCCACAAATCCTTACTTTACAGCATTTACAATCTTGCACACAAAACTAAGGGTGGATTGAAAGTCTATGCATGTGTAGTGCAAAAACCATAAATGTCAAAGACGAAAAGTTGTTCTTTCAAACACAAATTAATATTTGCACCTTCCTCTTGAGGAAAAACCTGCAAACAGCACATTTACTGTTTATGTTGTGATGTACACATTTTTATCCTAATTTGTATTTATATGAGGTTGGTACATACATCTGAATTACAGAAACACACATACACAAAAGAAAGAAATTAAGAATGTGTAAACCAACTGCTCCCTCTTGATTTTCATTCTCCACCAAGCAGTTGAGCATCCTTCAGTGCCCACCACAGGAAGACAAACGACTCTTACAATTCTACCTAAGGGACACCTCTCTTGGGCTTACACTGGAGAAGCTTTGCCTTTCAAGCTTCAGAGCATCTCCAGTTCTGGCTTCAGCATCTACCACTAGAATACTTAAATAGAAAGAAAACTCTTCAGTAGCATGTTTTTCCTTCTCTTTCTGAAACTATTTAAGTGGTTCATGTCATAGGGAAATTAAAACAAAGTATTTTTTTGTAACCTTCAAGTAATCAAAGTTGTTATATTTAACTGTTACAGATGAATTTGTTTTACAAAGAGCCATCTTAAAAGTGCTTGCTCATTTCGGCTGAAGCCTTGAGGGTGTGAGAGCCTGTGATTTGTTCTGTAATGACACATTTACAGCCTCTTTCCTAAAGACTTGTCAAACAGCCTCTTGGCAGCCAAGAAAGTTGGAAATCAGAACTAAAATGGGCATAGTGCTTTATGATGTGACAGTAATACACAATCCAAACGATGTGTGTGTATATACCAGTATTTATATCTTTATGTCTTTAATTAGACTGTGGCCACTTCAGCCTAAGCATGACCAATAGATTTGCAAAGTATCCAAAGAACTGTGAATTTGTTCTTCATATGTAGACAATTACTTAAAACAAATCATTTAAAACAAAAAAATCTTCATTACTTTATTGCAGCTTAAGAAATTAATATTTCTTATCTCACTTTCTGCAAATGCACACATCACCTGCAACAATGCAGATTTAAATCACTCACTCCTGATTTACAGTCAATAAATACAAGCATGACAGTATTATATTCAAAAAGATAATGAAGTAATGGCATGTTTTTCCTGATTCTCAAAAAAGAAAATTAAAGAATATCCTGTTCTATAAGCCATACAGTATGAATTAACCCAGCTTATCCAAAAGCTGGACATCAAGCCTCAAAAAATGAATAGCTGTAGGATTTGTGTTTTCAGACAGATTTCCATAAGAGTAAACAAGACTCCTCTCTGGATAGACCCAAAAGACTTCAATGTAAATTTAAAGTTGTAAACTAAGATGCAAAGATGTAAAACTTCTTTGCACAGAAATTCATCTTCAGTTTTGCAATGAAACAAACTTAAACATTAATTCAATCCTGTATTACTTCTTGAGAGGCTCACTCAAGGAACAGAAATAGCTCTGCCAGACACGCTGAAATTACCTCTGTTGCTATTTTACAATCTTACAACAGACTAACAAATACTAAGGCTTTGACTCTTGCTTTATTAGAGTAATTAGTGAGAGTCTGCAACGCAGAAGTTGCAGAGACTCCTTCCACCCAATCCCAGAAATGCACCTGCAGCATTTACAGAGATAGAGGAGGGAGAGGCACAATAAAACTGAACCTCAGCTGAATGAGCGTGGTAATGACACCGTGATACCATCTGACCACCTCCACAGTGCTCAGGAGCTAACACCACATTGCACAGACTACGTAACCAACACGCCAACACGTTAATGAACCTGTAAAGAGCCTTGGAAAGAACTCCTGGCACAACCAGAGAAGTGTGGGTTCCCATGAGGAAAAGTATTAAATGCAGAAAAATACAAAATGCTTTGAAATATTCTTGAACACAACACCCAAAATGGCCTCAAGGGATTTTGAGGAACAGCGAATGAACAATGAGTGAGGTATGAACCTGCAACACTGCAGATACTCTGCACTCACCATGTTACCCCACTGCTGCACAGTAGCACTAGAGAACCTTGTCCCTGGATGAACACTTAAACTACTTCCTAATTACAGTGGGGCACTTGGACAAGATCCAGGGGCCCAGTAATTCCAGGAGTAGCAGATGGTATCTTAACAAGTTCAAATTCATTTGTTCATAACTCAAAACTGACTTGCAAAACTTAGGATTTATATGTTCTAAAAAGCTTTTTCTATCTTTCAACATTCCTTTGAAAATAGATGGATTTTACTTAGTGAAGATGTAACTTTTCTGGCACGACAGTGAAACTTTTGCACGTTGGTACAACTGCTTTTTTCTTCCCTCTGTAGTAATTTAACAGAACTACAAAGTAAGCTATTTTAACAAATCACCTAAATACGACTCAGGCAGATGCGTTCAAAGCTGTAACTACTCAACAATTAAGCTTAAAAAAATTAGAAACCATATTCCCAGTAAAAGCAACCCCAACAGCTTCCACACCAAGGCATTAGTCAGCTGTTGCTCTCCAGTCTCCAACAGCAGCAGAACCCATTGCTGAACATAAGCAGATGCTGGAGATCTTGGTCCTGCTGTACAAACCGTGCTTTTTAGGACTTAATTCCACCATGTAAGCAATGTCTATATTATTGTGCACAGTAACAACTTCAATATTTCCAGGGAATTGAGCCCTTACATAAGTGCACAGCATTTCTGTCCCCGGGAGGATCTGCAGATCCCATGGAGTCAAATCTGTAGTAGGATAAATTCCCTTTCCCCCAGCCAAATCGTTCAGGGTCCATCTGACCACACAAACCTTTCCACTTCACTGTGATAAAATCCCATTCACTTGAAGCTGGTTCCTTTGCCCAGTCCATGCAGAGCACTGGACTGAACCCCAATGCCAACAGCAATTAAACTGGGAGGGAATTGCCAGAGCTGGCAGCCAAAATGCAGCTGAAAGTTTTTGTTGTCATTAGTTTGGGCTGTGGTTTTCTGTAGGTTGGTTGCCTTTTTGTGTTTGTTTTTTATTGTTATTTGGCATTTTTGGTTTGTTGGTTTTTGGGGTTTTTTTACCTGCTGTCTATATTATTACATTTGATGAAGCTTGATCATATATTACCTTTTCACTTCTTTAACCTAGGTACAGTTCCTCCATGTTAATTACTGATCTAGAACTTCAAAAGACTTTTGAATTAAAACTGACTTGCTCTTTGGCTTAACTGACACATTTGTAGTAACATCAAACTCCTCATGATCCTAGGGTTTTATCTTCCTTTAAACAGAGTTAAAAATAAATTTTTACCAACTTAAATTCTTTGTAAGTTTGTAATGAATTAAAACGTAGACCAGAAAAAAAAAAGACATAGTAAGTTTTTATTACTATGCATTTGCCACTAGGCATTTAATAAAGCCACAGCTTACTTTTAGAATATTCATTACATAGACCAAAAGCTTTATTAAGTACATAGTAAAAATGCTATGAAATAAAAATTCCAAGTGTTAATCACATGGAAAATATTCAGTGCCATAAAAAGAATAAATATGAAAAACAAAGCTATAAATGTAGAGATATATGCTTTTGGACTTGTATAATTGGAAAATAGGGTGGTATTTTCACATCTACAATTTTATGAGGTCTTACTGAAACTGGAATATTATTCCAATTTCTTTGCCAAGGAGCCAGATGAACCATGGTGGTCAATACCTGAGACTGTATTTTCCAACTTAATTGGAGGTGCTGCAACTCAATCAACATGAAACAAGGCAAATAGGAAACATAGCTGCAACTTTTTAAAATGGCCTAGAGTTCTTTCATGAAAGGTTTAGTTCAGAGACAAAATTTGCATGTAGATTGTTATTTAAAGAATCTGAATGTGTTCTACAATACTTGGTAATAACCCTGACTGCTTCCAGTATTGTTACACCACAATTACTTAATCCTTAGCTGTCAAACTACAGCTGTGACTTCAGTATTAGTGATGGCCCCCTTAAACTGCTGAACGTGTTAATATTGATTATTCCATCAGATCTGCAGAGCACAGAGGGTATAAAACATTAGCAGCTACAAAAGCTCTCTTAGTCCTGGAGAGTGTAAAGGTGTCTTTAAGAAAAAGGTGACATTAATGTGACAAGAGTTTTGAAGGAATGGTCGACTTTCCTGCAACTGCAGCTTCCCAGCACACTCCCCATGGGCTGGAAAACAAGTGCAACAATACTGCAGCAGATTTTCACTATCAGTTATCTGTGTCTATCAATATTTGGAAGGAAAGGAAGGAGAAGAAGGAGAATATTGTTAGAAGGTCAGAACTGGAAACTTGGAGTGATTCACCTATTTGCCAACACAAAATAAGCTAGAAATTAATTACTGACATTCACAATCCTGTAGATCATAAAATTCTTTTAAAAATCTTTTTAATTAAGAACTTTAGAATAAATGCATCCCTTCCCTACATCTCAAAAAAAGGACTTCTTATGCTACAGAACCCTCCTGCCCCCCAATCACTGTCAGAACCTCAACAGCTATACAGCTGCTGAAACAAGTACATTAGTTTTTTGTTTCAGAGGAAATCTAACAGAAATCACCCTGGATTAGTCTGGCACAAACACACTGAAATTAATTGGTATTTTCTCCTAGTACTCTGCTACCTTTCTTTATTTTTAAGGCCCTGAGGAAGCAATCTCATTTCATTTTACCTGTCCTGACACATATGCTAATTCTAAGCACAGAGTAGCTCCACAGGCTAGTAGTTTTGCCTTTTTCAATTTCTTTTTTAAAGAAATCTCCCATTTTTTTCTGTCTTATTCTTAAACTTAAAAAGCAAGAAATATAGTTTATGCACATGCCAGAGTAAAGTTGTGCAGATTTTCTTCTCTTACTAACTTTTCAGAGTTTTAGGAGAAAGCAAAGCAGTTTCTAGAGGCTGAGTAACATCCAGTATTACAGAAGGAGAGGACATGAGTAATCAAAAAAGACATTTTTAAAACATACTGCTTCTGCCATCACAGTAGTAATTCTCGATCCCAAACCATAAAGAATAATTATTTCAAACTCCTGAGGGCAGTTTCTATAGTAAAGCTCTAGTTCAGATTAGAAATGTGATTTTGAAGCAAATTCACAGATCATTCCCACTTTGCTTTGGTTGGTATGACAGAGCTGCCTTGGAGCATATTACTTTAATTCCTTTGGGGCAAGATTAAACCAGATGTGCTCAAACTGCTACTTCCTGGCAGTCCAAAGGAGCAGACACAGAAAAGTGGGAAACAAAACTCTCCAAAGAGCAGGGAAAGGTCAGCACTGGGCCCTCAACACCTACATGGAGGCATTTCATATTCTGCTTCATTTACCCCACCCCACTTATTAATGCAGACATAGCCTAAACCATGCAATGAAAGCCTCAGCTCCTCCTACAGGGCCCAAACCTTTCAGATAAGAGCCCGTGGTTCTGGGCACCAAACCTATAACAATGTTCCAGGCACTGCTGTCAATACCAACTCAGGGCAGACATTCAAGAACAAGATCATTTTCCTTGTGAAACACAGTCATTAGATGTGACATGGAAATGAGAAGCACAAAGAACAACTTCTTCACTGTCAGCAGCAGAGAAAGGCTGGGGGCAACGCTCTCTGCAAGGAGCTGAGAAACCATGAGAGTGTTTTCTCCCCTTGTCAGGGCGTTTTCTCTGCAGTTTGTGCAGCAAGGCAGTAACAGGTTGCTTCTCATGCACAGATTGTTTGAGACAGATGTCAAAATTGAGGGGGAGGGAAGAAATGCCACCTCAAACAGGGTGAATGTCAATTCAATCCATCTTGTTCTTGTCTATCTGTGCCAAAGAGTGAGGCAAGGGAAGTGAATATAAAAACCCAGCACACATCAAAACCCCAGCCGCAGGATTCCTGTGGTCTCTGTTGTAGCTGTAGAGTCAGGCCATGAACTTGGCATCAATCACAGTCCTCCTCTCAGCCTTTTGCACTGCTCCTCTCACACACAGAGTTCTGTATTCACAAACAAAAGCTGGATATGGCATTTATTAATGAAAGGCATTTTGTCAAAGCAGCACACAGCCAAAGAGATGAGGAGGATCCCTTGCTTCACTGACATCAACAGGCTCTGGGAGGTCAGCACAGCAAAACACAGCTGCTAAATACATGGGGCAACAAACACTCCCACTGAGGCACTGCACAGGCAACACCCTCCCAGCTACACTCATCAACCTCTAACAGCTATAAATAGATTCATTCACTCTAATTTTGCATTACATTTCTACCTGCTGAATCAAAAAGCTTCATGGTTAAAGAGCTGGTAATGTTCGAGTTAACTTTTCTGGTACCTTTTGGAAAGCACCAATGCAAGGGAAATATCTTTCCTGTTTTTATAAAGGAATTATCTTTTCCAACATAAACAGCCCTTCTATTGAACTTTAATAGACCTCTAACAAAAAAGAAAACAGAACAACAAGATCTCTTCCCCTCATCTGAATCCAAGTGACCCAACTAGGAAGAAACAAAGCTGTCATATGCAGAAATCTTCAGAGAAAAGACTTCCCCTGTAACTAACTAGAAACTGAAAACATAATGAAGTCGGCTGTGAGTGGTCTCCCTCCTCTTGACCTTTTTCAAAGAACTTTTTCTTGGAAACCATAAGAAAAACCTCTACTTGGCAAACATGTGATATATTTTTACACTGGGTTTTAGCTCTGAATTCACACAGGCACTGACATAAAGACTTACACTCAATAACTGCCTACATGCCTTTAGAATCCACACAGCAACCACTGTGTGCTCAGGCTTCAGTGGCTAATTCTGTAAGTACCCCAGGCAACAAGAACAAAATCAGAAGTGCTGCACAAAGCTATTTTCCCTCTGATAAAGTTCACCTGACTTCCCAGTTGAACAATTACTGCATAGAAGTGCGGGCAGATTTTTTTTGGGGAAGAACCAACTTGTAGTGAATGATCTGCACCAGCACATTGCTTTTTCAAGAGTAAAATCACTTCTTGAACTCAAAATAGTAATGTGTAAGGTGAGCAACAGCCCTACACACACAGCTATAAATGGCTGAAGTACTACAGAGATATGCTAAGGCTTATTTGGAAGTGAAGAAATCAATCTGATACATCCTGCTTCCCCCAAAACACTGCTGTAAGCAAAGAATTAGAATATTCGACTCAGATTGCCCTCTAAAACAGTTTTCACCTCAATGACCAGCTTAAGTTCCTGCTGCTTTTTTCTCAGTATGGAGATGTTGGAAACCTCATCAACCTGGCAGAGCAGAATCCCAGCCCAGCACTCACCTTCCTTTATCAGTTCTCAGGAAGAGAACAGGAATAATTGCTGCAAACTCTTGTAATTTAAACCCAAGTGAGCTCTCCACCAAGGAGAAATAACATTATGCTCTTAAAGGCTTTCTTCTTTTGTCAGATTCAAAAGCAAGCTTGGTTTGGGGCTGAAGCTGCCAATACCCAAAAGAAGAGTGGCAGTTACTTGCAAATGCTCTGCCATTGAATTTTACCTACTGCAAGCACTAGAAGTAGGGAGTTTCAGGAGCTGCTATTCACTTACACGCAGTAATTGCCGTTTTTCTAGATGAGAATAAACAGGCAGGATGTTTCCAGAGATTACACTGCAGGACTATCAGCAGAGATAGTGGCTGCTTAAGGAGAAAATAAACCTATTTCTGAGTTTTTCTGCTTACAAGTCACCTCATGCAGGACTGTAGCAGGAACAAAGATGACATTCTCCACCACTCCTTCCCTATTGACATGGGGATATTATCTGCATCTTCTCCCCCTTCCACCTTCATTTCAGAAGCTTCCTGTAAATAAGATGCTGTATCTTTGCTTGTTACATTCAGTTAAGCAGTTCTGCACACAGCAACTTCTCCCAAGCCATTGAATGCAGCAGTCTTATCAGCAAGAGCCAGCTTTGGCTTTGTAAGGAAAATAATCAGGTTATATTCACTTAGTTCAAATGCACCCACTTTAATTTGAAGAGCATAAATGATAAACGTGTGAATGTAAAAGTGTTTCACAAACAGCTGTGTTCGTGGATCTGTGTATTGTGGGGTTTTATTATGTATTTACTTTAACTAATGAGGAGTGCTCCAGATAGTGAAGTGCTTTTTAAAATAAAATAAAATTCATCTATCAAACCCCAAATTGAACCAAATTTGCATTGGTACAGGAAAAACTTGTCAAAGTAACATTCGCTTAGGCAATATTTCCTCTGTAAATAATGAATTGATGCCTTAATCACTCAAATTTTGGCATCCAAGTGCTCAGAGAAGTGCTCCCACCCCAAAGACAGGCATTGATCTTGCACCTTCCTGCCTCCCCAGCCAGCACAGAATGAGGGGTCTCAGCCTGGGCAGTCTGAGTGAGATCAAACACCAAGGAAGAGATCGGGGCTGCACTGCTCCCCTGGCTCCTCCCCCCGACTTTCTGACGTGGAGCAGGAACTTTTTCAAAACTCAAATGAACCTGAAACGTACAGAGTCCTTCCTGAACACAGCTTCAAATAGGAATGCCAGCTTCCAGGCTCTGAGAGAATGACAAGGTGCGATAAACAAAACCCACTTTGTACAAACATAGCAACAAATCTCAGGAGCCAGAGCAGATGTTACCCTGATCCTCCAAGTCTAGATCACAAATGGATTAAACCAATTTTGTAATTTGTTAGTTTTTTTTTTTCAAACAGAGGGAAGGCATGCTTCTTCTCACTGTAGTGGCAGTTGCAACATCTCTCTAAGAAACAGCCCCAGGATTCCATTTCTCCATACGAATCACAACTTCACTTCCTTGACTTTAATTTCCAAAGTATCCTCATTTATATCTGTACTTTTTTCCCCTCACAATACAGAACCATTTTTTTGCTGAACCAGATCTGTATCAAATATCAGCAAAGAGCACCACACACTGACATTGGGAAACAAAGTAAATAACAAACACCAACTTCCATTCTATTTTCACAGAGCTCTTACGTATCCAGAACGAAAGATACTACTCATCTGTTTTGGTTTGAATTTCAGGAAGCTAGAAAAAAAAAAAGCTGAGAAAGGCAGAAAAAATACAATACTAGAAGTTTTTCAGCACATTTGCAGTACTACATCATGTGCTATGTATCTTCAATTATTTCCCAAGAACCTGTTAGCAAGTTTAAAATTTTATTTAGGCATACTTTAACTCAATTTATAGATCCTCTTATCCCAGACTTAATTAGATCAGATCACATGTCCATCAGTATTTATCATCTTACTTAGAAGTGAGATAAAACCCAAGTAACTTAATTTAATAAACTGATGGTCAGACTGAAAGGAACCCAAGGAAATGAACCTCTTGCTCATTAAACAAGAGACTTCATATACAGCAACACAGACAGCTTACTTTTTTTTTTTTTTTTCCATTTTACTTTTGCAATTAACAAGAGCTGGGGAAAAGTATTTCTGATTACACACACACAACACCATGGGTCTTTTCCTTACAACGGTTAATCTGCAATTTCTATTTGATTCTGCTATTATCACTGCAGAAAGTAAATTACTTAGCAACAACACACCTGACATCACTTATGTCAGGTTTATTCAGTGTTACACCGTTGCTTTGCCACCGGAAAAAAAAACTCTTTGCCTGAAAAATGGAAACATTTTAAGGTAATATCAGCCAAATTTTCATGACCTTGTCGCAGCAATCATCTACCAGGTTTCATACCAGTAATTCTCTTTGGCACAAAATAAAACATCAGGCCACGGCTGGGCATTTCTCGTTGTTCTACTATTTTTAAGGTGATGTGATCTGCTCTTAGTGACACTTTTCCCGATGGCAAGCACAAGACCTCATCAGAGCTGACGATCTCCCCTTCCTGTAGGGTGCCAGGCTCCCTGAGCTTGTAGCCACCCTGCTCAGGCACCCCCCTCCCAGGATGTCAGCTGTCAGTGAGCCCAAAACAACAGCCAGGCTGCCTCCCCCAGCCCCTGCCTGGAGAGAGCAGGGCACTGCTGCCCAAGCAGAGACAAAAGGAGCACTAACCCCCACTGCCAGGGCTCTGAGCTGGGCCAGCTGCCCTTCTGAGGGGCCAGCCAGCACGGACCCTGTGCTCACACACACACTCAGAGGTGGCAGCTCTCAGACCAACACCGGTTCACCACAGGAGTCACACTTTCCCTTCAGTGCTCCTGTGGGGACCACTCGAAGCACGTTGTATTTGCATTAACCCATTAACTGAGAGAGACACTGCTGTGAGCATTCTGCAGTTCACCACCTCAACACTACTCAAATCCATCATGACAATAACCCCAGAGGTACCACAGTTCTTTGACCACACCACATTCTTAATGACACCTGTCAATATTTTGGTAATGAAGTTGAAAAGTAACAGCATAAAGGAGAGAATAATAAAACATTTGTTCTGCCATAATCACAAGTCACAAAGGGAAATAAATATTGCTTCCCCCAGATCTCAAGCAAAGCATTACTTCATACAAAGTCAGATTTCTGGAAAAAAATAAGCTTCAGTGTGTCACATTTCCTCATGCCTCAAAGGAATTTGTATAGAAGTTCACTAATATTTGGCATTTTATCCCTATTTGCTGTGGATTTCCACAGTATCTGAAAGCACTGTGGCTCTCCAGGCTCCCATTGTAAGAAAAATTCAACAGCTTTACTTACGCATTAGGTTGTAAATGTGCTTTTCTGCAACATGTTCCGTAAACAGCTTTATAAGGTCATCTTTTAAGTCTCTGTTTAGCTTGGTTTCTATGTAAAATTTATTCTGGAAAATAAGACAGAAGTTTTCAAGTTTTTTTCTCATAATAGCAAATAAAGTAAGCTTATTTTTGCTCCCTGAATAAAAACAGTTCAGAATATTAAAGCTGTAGAATATTCCACCTGTAAAGTTTCCTTGGTGACTGCATTTAAACGAAACAGAACTTTCCTGTACAACAAAAAAGCTACTTACATACAGCCATATATATTTATTTTGTTTTCTCTATCTATAGCTACACCTCCATATTAATCCAGACTGGATCTGATCAGACTGAGAGCTTGTATAGAAAACACTTCATTTTAGAAACTCTGTAAGTTCTCTTAACACCAAAATACAGATGGACACCATGTTTGTAATGAAAGAAAATATTTTTCCAATGATCCAAAGTGATTAAGACATTAAAATCAATGGGTTACAATAATAAATCACCAGTACAGCTTTCCACTTCTGTGGTTCATTGACAATCTCAGAGGATAGCTACTCAGAATGAATCTGCTGTGGATGTAAGTGATATATACAAATCTACACAAACGTGAACTACATTAGAATTTTTAGGATTCCATTACTTTTACCAATTCAGCATAAATAAAGAATATCTTTGAGGGAAAGTCAAAGATAATTCTATTCATGAGTTCCTTGAGGGCCCCAATACCTAATGTACTATTTGGTATCACTGCTCCATTTCCTGCAATCAATAGCAAGATTTCTTGTCTGTGTCTTATTCACAGAAGTGATTTAAAAGCTGGGGGGGGAAATTGCTTCAAGACAAATCTCCTATCATTAAAAAGCTAGCTTGGAAGTAGAGCAGCTGAATTAACTAATTTGGACAAATGGTGTAAAAGAGTTAAACAGATAATCTAACAGCAAATCAACTCAATACACAGAAACACTTACGTGATTTACTAGAAGAAGTGATATCTTAAGGGAGAAAGGTTTTTCCATGCTTTAAATCAAGTTTTTCTCCTATTCACTAAAGCATTTAACAAAACCAGAACAAACTCTCAGAACACAGAGCAATCTTCATGTTTTTGTGTGAAACCCATTCTCTCGGCCAGCACCAAAATTACAAACACACCATAACAATCAAAGAAACCCCTAAACTTTTGAGAGAACATTCACCAGCAGTTATTTACCTTTAATAAAGATTGAACCATTGAATCTTTAATAAAGACTGAACCTGGTAGAACAAAGGCAATCTGAGGGCTGAATACATGCCCCTATTGTAGTTTTAGTTTGTTGCAGTGATGGACAACAGCCTTAAAAAGATTTTTTTTTTAATTTACCAAACTTGCTGCCGGAGGCTCCCTCTGCTACTCTGAATTTATCCTGCCTGTAGAGGTTTTATCAAGGACTAGGACTCAGTTGTTTCCCTTCACCTGGGCCTGTGAACAGAGACTGAAGGAAAGGCTCTGCAGACAGAATACCCTAATTAGAAACAGACTAAATTACTGGTAATGGTTTTGGTCAATGGTGAATTGCCATTTCAACGGAAACCCACAGCAACTAAAGATACACTTGGAGGAAATGTTAAGCTACACATCACACTACAGCCTTTCACCAGAACATTTTCCTAAACCAGTTTGCACAAGATGTGCAAATTATGATGCTTCACATTTGCTCACTTGGAAACACCTTTCCAAAGAGAAGTTCCACTTGTGTGAGATTAAAGAGACAATGAAAAAGCATCTAACTGAAGTACTTCATTTCCAATCCACAGTGCTGAAAGGAGAGAGCAGAGCTGTCACCTCCCCCATTCCTGTTAGAGGCAAATCAGGAAGATTTTCTGTATAACTTGTCACTACCTAGGCTGTGTCAGTATTTCTTGAAAAATGTCTCAAGTCACATAAAGGCCTAACTGACACATAAAAGGTTAGCAGATGTGAGCAACAGAGAAAGTCAGTATGATACAAACATTAATTCTACAAAACACTTAATGATAAAGCAATCTGGCAAATCTTAAAAGATAAAACCGAGTTAATATAAAGAGGAGATCAGTAAGTACTTGAAAAAAGAAAACACAGTATATAGGTGTGCTTATCACATCATACTCACATATATTCGTGTATACAGACACACACAAAATGCCCTCTAGCTGATAAGCAACAAAGTGCAATACCACCCAGTAGGGATAACGATATTTTGGAGGCAATGAAAAAATTGTAACAATCCCAAAACCACACTGCTCACAAATGTAAGGCTCATACAATGTGATAAAATAACAGATTTTCAGCTATATCTCAAAGTAAAATGAAAAACTGGGATTCTCTAAACAAAATACATAATCTAAATTTTATTTTTCATTCAAGAGGAAATATTTTTTCATTCATGTGTGTAGCACACTGTGATATGCACAATCTGTAAGCACCCAGAATAACCTCACTTAAATTTACAAAACAGTTTTCTGCTAGGAACAAAGGACTGTCTATGAAGCTGACTTCCAGTTTAATTTGCTTTACCTTCAATTACATCCCTGAACTTCTGAAGGAGCCTAAACCCACAGAATCTCAGAGGGTCTTTTGGCCTCTGTGCTTTTCTGACAAAACTGGTGCAGCAGCCTAAGACAGAAAAAATCCACCACGACGTGAAAAAACAAAGTGCTCCCAGCAAAAAAGGGAAAAGAAAACTCCCTCAGTTGCAAGGTCAGTCCTCTGAGCCACCCGTCCTGATAAGCTTGGAAACACCCCCTGGTCACCACACACACGGGGTAAGAAATCACCTTTCCTGCTTTGATACATATCAGGAAAGGAAAGTGCTGCTGCTTCTCCTTCTAATACACACAGGACTAAGACTAAGACAAAATATTATGCCATATTCCAGTTCCACATAAAAACCTTAGTTTTTCCTCAGCTTCATCGTTTTTAAAAACATTTAAATGCACATTAAAAGTTTCCCTAAGCAGCAATATAATTATCCTTTCAGAACAAAGTCCTCAAGAGCAACTCAACAGCCTTGGAAACCCCTGATTAAAGCAATCACAGAAACCGAAAGCCTCGGCACCTCTGACATAAAGGCAGAGTTTAACAACTTCTCCCACTTCAAAACGCTTTGAAAAGTATCTATTAAACTAACTGCAAAGCTGTAATTTAGGCAGTAATTAGGCTTTCACCTCTTGCAGTTGTTTTTCAATTGTACTTTTGGACCAAACAGAGGAAACTGTTGTTGCTGTATGAGAAAACTTGCTTAGACACTATAATGTAAGATTGTAAAAGTACCTGTAGATAAAAGTACTTCCAAATGCATACAGAAAAAAACTAAGAAAGACATTTTTCACCCTGACTTCTCTAGACATATTTCCCACATCATGCACAACACTGAAATTATTTCAGTGAAAAAGTATGACAGGTAATTTGCCATTAGCCTTATAAAACAGCTGCACAGCTGAGCCAAGGCAGCATGGCTTTTGGCAGCAAGAGGAACTAGGAGGTAACAGAACCAGATAAAAGGGCAGATTAGAAGATACCAAATTCAAGAAAGGCAAATTCCTCTTTTAAGGCAACAGATCTATGGTAACATAATCCCAAAATACTACAGCAAGCTACCTAAATTCACTGAGACACAAGAAAGCCTCCTAAAGGCTACTCCTTCCCAAACTCTGGGAAACTACCAATGAGAAAAACTTTGAAGAGTTTGAGGCTTATTTAATTTTTTTTTTTTTTTTTTTCATTTCTAAGTGATGCCAAAATAAGGACAGTTTCTGGGAGAAGGACAAATTTCAAGCTTAAGTTATTCGTTACCACAAAAAAAAAAGGCAGTAAAAGTTTTGGTACTTCGACAAAAAAGATGCAAATTATTGGTTTCTGAACCACTCCAAGTACACCTGACAGTGCTATGAACATTATTTTGTCTTCATCCATCCAACACACTGAATTGCTTTATCAAATGATAAAGAAATTTTTAAGAGACATTTCTTCCTTTTCTGAATCTGTACTATTTGAAAACAAAAACTAATCATCTCCACAACTTGTCCAGACTAAGAAGCCAAAACTTACCAAGTCAATAAACAATTGCTGTTTAAAAAGATGTAAATAATGAACTATTTGAGATGGCTTTCTTCCCTTTAAAATCAAAACCATTCTCCCCACTCCCAGGAAAGGAATATTAGGGTAGAAACCAACTGCAAAACTCTGCATTTAAAAAGCATGGCTTCCCCTTCCTCTCCCCAAACAATTTGTTCAATACTGTTAGGCAGACACCAAAACCAGGCATGAATCCTAAGTTTTACAAGTCAGAAATTATTATAGCTGCATTTTCTTCTCTTTACCTTCAGTCAGCATCTTGTGTATGGACACATTTATTTAAAAAGAATTTTCTAAAACTTACCATATATATGAAAAGAGGCACAATGCTCTGCAATGCTCCCATATACTGTCCAAGAGCTACGTTAAATCTTTCAATATAGAGTTCTGGAGGGCTGGCCTGCAAGAAACCATAAAAATCAGGTTGCAATTTGAACAAGAGAAAGATCTGGAACAGCATGGGCTATGCTTTCATAGCAAATTCACACAACTACAAAGGATTTGATACACTAGGTCATCACAAAGCAAGCCACACATCATTCCAGAGTTTCTGCTCTAACTCCCTCCAGCAAAACCAACCTCCCTTCATTAACTAGGTTTTGCCTAGGACAGCAGCGCCCAGCACAAGGTCCATTCAGCAAGAAACACAGTGAGCTTGTAACAAGCTGACATTTAGCATATGCAAATAAAAACACTTTTTAAAGACCAGAGGTTTGTTTTGAAAGCACTAGTTGTCATGCCTAGAATCCATAACCAAATCTGCACAAGTGCTGCAGTGTGTGCTCCCACCCCCCTGAGCCTTCACTCCACCAGAGCAGGGTGGTATTAGGCTGCTGCCTTGCAGCTGAGCTGGCAAGTGGCACATCCTCCAGCTCCAGGGAACACAGAAAACCTTTCTAAGTTACTGCTGGGTCACCTCAGGCAAGGCAAGTGTTCAGGGGGTTCAGCTTCACAGAGCAGCAACACCTTCAGATAGAGATCTGCATTCAGGTCTCCTGCTCCAGGTGAGGCCTGTGGGAATTTCAGCTGTGCTGTGGCACACAGCATCCCCCTGGAGCCCCAGCCTAACCTTGGCTACACAAAACCTGAACATGCTGCTTTCTGGCTACAACACCCCATCTCCCAAAGAAGGAGCTAAGGAAGCTTAGAAGATCTGTTCAGCAGCAGGTGAAGTAAAATTGAGAAGAGAACCAGAAGAATGGGAGGCAGTGAGCACTGTTTCTGCTATCCACCTGGAGGTGTGCAGGGGAGCTGCACCAGAGCCTTCAGAAGCACACCTGGACACCCACAGCTGGGAGTGGAGCTACAGCACCATCTTCCTCCACTGTCCACTTCTCACCCCAATCCTCCCCCTTACACTGCCCTAGCTCTGGCACAGCCCCTGCTTTGGTCCTTCCAGAGGGGCTGGGGGGCTGCCTGAGTGCCTGCTGCTCACATGTATAAATACACCTACACAAACCCAAGAGTAAAGAGTTGCTTGCTAATGAGAAGCAAAACATCTCTTCCCCTGCACTGCTTTCCCCTCTGACAGCATCAAGCCAAAATAACATGGAGAACACAGCATTAACTGGGACCTTGCAAGAAAACAAGTTCAAAGATTTTCCTAAAGCATCCGTGGCATGAGAAACACTCAAGGCTTAGCTGAACCTCAACCACCTTATCAGAACTTAAAGGTATCTTCACAAACATTTTTCAGCCTTTATATGGACATTCACCAGCAGCCCTAAGAGAAAAGTTAAAATTTATGTTGATATTTTTCTCTATTAAGTATTCTAAATGTACAACTTTTTTTTAATTTCTTTTAAAATAGCTTCTTTTACCTCCCTTCTTAATATGTTTAATGAACACGTGGGTAATTTTCACAGCAAACACCAATACAGAGCAGGCAGTTCAGAAAGGAAAGCAAAACTGGCAAAGGAAGAAAGAGGGTTATTCCATATGCAGTTGCCAAAGGCTACAGATGGTTATTCCTCATTTTGATCATAAGGTTTTAATCTTATTGCAAATGCAGTTCTCATGGGTGGCCAAACAAATTTTAGTTCAAAATGCCAACGTATAAAGTGTCTATGAGCTCCAAGGACTCCCTTTCATATACAGCTACATATGCAATTTGTTGCAAATAACATGCAATGAAATCTGCATTCTAAGCAGTATGTATTCCTGCTTCACTCCTTTTCAACCTCAACTTTAAATATGGTTATACCCTCTGATTTGTATACAGCTTCTAAGATTAAAGAAAAAGGAAAATTCTACTTGAAAGAACAAGTGAGACAAAAAGGAGACCATAGCCTGACACAGGGCACCACTCTTCTCTCACTGATAGATTGTCATTTTCAATAAAAAACAACAATAAAGCCAAAAAGAAAAAACACAGAGGCTGTGGAGATTTAATTCCAGGCAATGCATGCAGCCAGTCTGCCACACTTCTGACAGGGGATACAAGCACTGATATCTTTTTTCCCTGCTGCAGATGAGAGCTCTGCTAGCTCAGCTCCCAAAGACTGTCACAGTGTGGGGGGCTGTTTAGGAGGGCACAACATCTGCACACCCAGAGAATGAGCTCAGGAGCCCTTTAATGGAAGGATACCTGCGAGCTGTCAACCACCTCCTCGACTTGCAATCAAGTGGAAAACAACTGCTCTGGATAAAGACAAAAAAAGCTAAGAGAGGTCCTGACAGCTCCAGAGGAAGTGCCTCACTAGTGTCAGGCAAATATCAGGCCTTGGTTTTAACCTCTGTAATGCAGAAATTATGGTGTTGTCTGCTTTATCAGCATGAAATGTCACTTTTCTGTTTTATTCTCCTGGTAGTGTTTCATGTCAAGCCTCAACAGCCGAGACATTAACAGCGATGGACAACAAAAAAAAAAAAAAAAAAAAAAAAAAAAAAAAAAAAAAAAAAAAAGGAAGTTTGACAATCAAACTCTGCTCAACTAAAGCTTAACTGGTAAACTACCAAAATACCCAAGCCAAAGAGAAATCAATAATGGTATTTTCCCAGCTCATCTGTGAATTACTGTAATTTGTGTGGGGAAAACAGAACCATCTCTTTTCTGTTCATCACAATGTTACTGTATGGCTGCTCCAAACTGCCAGACTGAAATCAATTGTTTCAGCACAGGATCTTTCTCCACATCTCTCACATTTATAGAACAGTAACTGGAGCTGGAATAATTTTGTATAAACTACTTGAATTTTGTAATGCATATGGCAACAAATTCATGAGTAAATAGAAGCTGCTATGATTTTTATATTAAGTGGCCATCATTAGAACCCAACTTGCATTTAAAATCTATACTTATTCAGATACAGTGGTGACAAGAAAAAAACCAACAAAACTGCTTTGGCTGACACTTTTTACTCCTGATCCTAGTCCAGAAAAAGAGAACACATACATTCAGCTGTTTAAATTACAAGGGGTGGGGCAGAATTAAGCATGATATTTACTTCTTACAAATCCCAGCAACTACTAAATCTTTAAATCCACTCCTACCTTACCTGAGGGATGTATTAGAGAAGCTATTCAAAAAGACAATACACACTCCCAGCCTAAGGTTTTCCAGGAAAGAAGACGATCCCTCATTCCTTCACTCCTCATGCTGAATACTATCAAACTGTCAATTCAGGGGGTTGGGGATTTTTTTTTTTTTTTTGTAAGTTTGTTGGTCTTCTAAAACACTCAATACAAGTGGACAATTTAAATCCTCTCCTACATTTGCTCTTATCTACCAGTCATAGGGTTAAAAACAGTTTTCCAGCAACAATTGTATCATGTGTCTGTCCACAGGAGCATTGAATGTTTGGCTGGATTTCTCAAACTCTGACGCAGTTGACGCAGTTGCATTTGCTAAACGTCTTCAGTTTGGTTGTGAGTCAGCTGCTTCTTAGAATAAAATACTATGGCTGCTGTTCAATAGCTGATGTTAAACAGCCAATTTCATCTCCTTACACACCATAGGTGACATCTCAGCATCAATAGAAATGAGAATTAACAAGAAAACACATTTGAGAAAGGATGACATACAAGACACAGTCAAACAAAACAAGCAGCTGGAGATCCTGCAAACTAAATTACCCTTCCCTTATTTGAAATTTAATATCTAGGCATTTCAATGAACTTGTGGGCAAGAAACTATATATCTGAAAAAGATCTGCTTGAAAACCAGTCTCAATATCATTCTTAAATGGAACATATGCAACCAGAAGGCAGCTGCTGGCTCAAAAGAACTCAGAAACGGCTCACAAGCAAGAAACAGAGACAACAGTTCTGTGCTTGAAGAACACAAAGTTAATCTGTTTATGAAGATTATGTCTGGCACAACCAGCAGTATGTGCAGTAGAGTTTACATTCCTATGGTGAATGGGCAGCTCCATTTTCCTGGGAATATGCTCCCTGCCAAAATGCCAGCACATATGCTGCAGCAGCCCTCCCACGCCTGCCAAGTGAAAAGGGAGAGTGGCTACGACTACACAAACTAACCTGCTATTCATGTAAGTGCTCTGAATCTTCTAAACCACTCTTTGTTCTTTCTCAAGAAAATATAATTTGTTTACCCTGCCTTGCAATGTATGTGATGCCCAGGTCTACCTCACTAGACACTGGTATTATTAAACATTTTACAAACAGCAGACATCAAACCAAAGCACAGCTGATTCAAAGGCTGTGTCTCCATAGTCAAGCCCGCACTCAAACCTGTAAAAAGCTCCATGACATTTTCTCATGTGACTGTCTTACAGCAGCTTAGCAGCTGTGGGCCATGTTCCATTCCCATTCTACAAGCTTTAAAACAAGAAGACATTGTATCTAAAGACCATCAAAACTGTGCAGCAGTAAGAAATCTTCAGAAGCTTTTTTCTTTCTATTAAATACATATTAATTTGTGCTGTATTTACTTGTATCTTTCTGTAACTGCATCAAGATCTGCAGCCCCAGTGTAGTGTAACAAGGCACTAAACAGAGCTGCAGGACCACGAGCCTTCCCAAAAAGCTGCAGGCAAGAATGCTCCTCTCAGCTTACCTTGCTGAAGGTTATGTCATTTTTAATGGCAATTCTGGCAATATTGTCACCCCTACTACTTAAGTCAAAACCCACCTTTTTGATGTCCACACACAAAGACACATTTATAACACTTCTGGTTTCTACCATCTGAGCTCAAATCATCCATATCATCTGATTCAGTTCAGTGAAATTCACAGCAGTAAATTCACTTTAATATTAAAGTTGCTTTTGCCAGGGGTTCTTTGAGCACCTTAAAGCTCTCATTCAGGACACCTGACTCCCATACATATTCTCCCAAGGAAACAGCAAGTAGGACAATACACTGCACTGACTGGTTTGAGAGCTGACAAGACAAAAGGCTGAGAAGTTGTAACAATTAATATCAGGCAGGAAACCTTTCTGGCATTGCACAACAAAAACTATAAACCTGCAGGTCCTGAGGACCAAACAGCAGACATGCAAATTATCTACCAACACCAGCAACTCCTCAGTGCAGTCATACTCATTACAAAAAATTATAATTCATCGTCATTAAAAAAACCCACCACAAACAGAAAACAACAGATCCCTTTTTCTCTCTCCTCTAGATAAAAAAGGACAACATGACAAATAAGTGGTTTTCAGCTCTAAGTCATTTCACAAAGAAAGACTGACTTTATTCTAACTAAAAGAATAATGTCCAGCACTGCACCTGGACAAAAAAAGCTGCATTTGTAACAAGCTAGCTCAATGCCACAGTGTATTCTGATTGTCACTGCTTTGAGTACTTTCCAGAACCTTTTGCTGATGAGACACATAATGGGCAAAGTGTTTGATTTTAAATTACTTTATCAGAGTGCATAAGAATAAATTAAGCCAGAAACACTTGTGCCTAATGCAAATACTGTTTTACTCATTTTAAAGAGATGTATTTAATTTGAAAGCATATGTTTGTGCATCCACCGTACCTCATACATCTGAATGACTCGGCAATTACCCACAAAAACAGATGACATTATTTTAAACCACAACATAATGAACCATGTCCATTACCAGTGAAATGTTTCCAAATAAAGCTTCTTAGAAAAATCATCTGCATGCTACAGGCTTCACAGACCTCAAGACAACAGGAAACAAGTTAATTTGTGTTTTCTACAGCGACACGTTATTTTTTTTGAGCTGACAA
Organism: Sitta carolinensis; assembly: GCA_032173965.1. Classification (NCBI taxonomy): domain Eukaryota; kingdom Metazoa; phylum Chordata; class Aves; order Passeriformes; family Sittidae; genus Sitta; species Sitta carolinensis. The sequence goes on from CM063287.1 coordinate 29,631,843, forward strand.
AACCCAAAATTCCAATCAACTCAGGATTTAGACAGATTAAATTCTCAATGGCCGAAAGCCTGCACGGTAAATCTCCGTTTTAACTAAAGCAGAGAAGCTGCTCAGACATCAGCTGCAGGAAAGGAAAGCAATCCTTGCAGTGAGTCTCTCCAGAGCAGTCTGAAGGAGGGAGCTGGAAGTGGCCTGGCATAGGGGAGCCTGTATCAGCCTGATGACAGCAATTCATCTCTGAATGCACCACTGCTCAGCAAGCACTGCTCACTGCTGCTCAGCCCATGTCCCACACACAAACACACCAGCCCTGCCACATTTCCCTATGGCCTCTGCCACCACTGAAAGGAACTCTCTCGAGCTGAAAAGCTGTGAAACAAACCTTCAGGGATGCACAGGGCAACAAACACCAACACCACACAAGCTCTCCTGCAGAAAAGTCAGTCACACAGGATGATCTGTTGTTCTGAGTGTCCCATCTCAGTGCCTGGGACACCTAGCTCAGGACACATGTGTGCCCATTGCTCTGCTGACTCCAGATGTGGCCAGCTGCTCAGGCAAGCATAGGGCTACACACACAGGGAGGGGGGAAATAAATATATATAGGGAGTTTCTGCAGTGAATGCCCCAAAGAGAGAAATCAAACTCCATTAAGACTAAATCCCTGCAAGAGCAAGTCTGACCAGTCCCCTGAGGTGCTCCCACTTTTACTGTTTGGTATCTGGGTTTTACTGGTTTGGCTGTCGATGAGTGGATCCTGTAGGAGACAGCTTGCTCTGGCATGTTGGTTCCATGCAGACATTCAGCAGCCCACTTGCCATTTAACTGTTACACTGCTATGCAAAGAAGGTGCTGGCCTGTCCAGAGATATTGTTTTTGCCTTCCATTTCAGTTTCCATAACCATCTGTTTTACACACACCAACATTCCTGCTTCTACTGGGCTACTTTCGCATCTCTGAGAAGTAAAAAACAACTTGCAACAAGTTATAGCTTGGCAAATAAACAGAACCCTTAAATGTTGTTGGTAGGTGAGACTGCCAGAAAGCAAAACACCACAAACTGTGCATTAAAAGGATTCACATATATAGGTTTTCTCATTGTTTGCCTGTGGGAACCAGAAACTTCCAAGCAACCAACATTTACAAAGTAATTTGTTATTGTTGCTAGGGTAAAGATCTAGAACTGCATCTTCAACATAAATGCCAAGTGACTGAATGTCACCAAAATGTATTAAGATCAAAGCATCAAGATAATAAAACACATTGTAGTACAGTAATTTCTTAAGAGTAAATTTCACAACCCACAGCTAAAACATTTTCTTTATAGAACAATTTTTTGAGGCACATGAGTTTTACCTCCAGCAGCTCAAAATGATCATCCAAAGGCCAAGTCATGTCCACATGTCAGACAAAACTCACGTAATGTACTCAAGGATGGAACCATGTTATATTACAGGTGTGTCTAACCCACATAAGGAAGCTTTTGCAAGGCTAAGATTGCATTAAACAGTTGTCTCAATTATTCTTTCAACAAGCTGATGCTCAGAAGGCAGCCTTGTTTTTAGGCAGGAGGACTTAGGCTCATATGTGCTAAAGCAAACTTTAAAATCAGCGGTCTCAGTTTTGGGACTTGAGAGAAAAGAGTCAAGGATTAGCACGGAGTAAAGAATTTGGTGTATTCCCAAATTCAAATCACATTAAAGCTGTGTAATACCATGGGATATATCAGAAGAACTGGCCAAACCTGTATAGCTGAAATGATTCATAGTTCTCACAAACAGAAGGAAAAATGCAAAGGGTGCACCAGCTCAGCAGAACCAAGGGAAGGCTTTATTTTAAATACTATGTTCACCAACTCCCAGCAATTTTTACAGAACACTGAGGCTGTCACTTCATGAGGAATAAAGAGAACATAAAAGAGAAAAGAAGAAAGAACCTAGCACATATCATGCCTATGAAATGCTGGCTGGTTATTTTTCTTTATAAGGAAAGCCACAAGTGGAAAACAGTGCAACAAAAAGGACATCAGAGAGATCACAGTGCTGTATATTTTGGGAATGCACGTTTAGCCAGAAATATCTGATGCAGTTAAAACATTAAGACTGTATTGGGCTGACAGAAATTAGTTATCAATGTGTTAGAAGCACTGAAAAGCTGCTATAGTTTAGGGTTTCTTTGTATTTGGATTCTCTACTTCATGCACTGCAAATCAGTACAGAAAACTCGACTATCTGTTATGGAAGTGAAAAAAGCTACAGAAGAAAAAATCAAGTAGTGTTGCTGCTACAACAATGACAAGTTCAAGAACACATTTGGAGATTCTAGTCTAAAAGGAAGGTTCAACAAGGAACACACATGAAAACAATCACGGATGCACAAGTAAGATGCAGAGAAGGATAGAGATATACAAACTGTACATATTAGGACTGCTGTAAACCACTGACATCTACAGATAGGCAAGAAAAATGCAGAATAAGCTGTAACAGAACTTCGTATACAGTAATTCTTAACTTATACTTCACAATCTATATTTAATTCAGTTAAATTTTTCCCTTTAGATTTTCTCTTTTGTGCACAAGAACCATAAACAGTTTATACACATTTACACAGGAATGGAAGACGCTTATCTCATGTGCTCAAATTACATTTGACAGGTATTTACATCCCAGATTATACTTAAGACTTCCCATTCTTCATTCTGTATCATATATTCAGGTTTAGCCACTGCTCTCCAAGTGGCTGAGATCTCCAAGGTCTGGTAGTGCCAAACCTTTGGATCTAGTAGCTGCTTTTCTGTCTGACAGCCCATCAGTGAGTGAAGTAGTTGACAATTTTGTAAGTCAATGTAAATCAGTGTTAATAGCAATCCCCTCCACGGGCCACCTACACACTGCTCTGATACAATCACAGATCCCAGGAAAGAGAGAATTAGATTGAGCAGCTTCTTACCTGCAGCTCCTTTGAGACTCTTTCTAAGTGGTTAGTTATCTTTTTTATTAGGTCACTATACATCTGTTCCGAATGCTGCTGGCATACACACTTATACACACAACTGCAGAAACAAATATAGGAACAAACAATGAACTTACAACAGTTTGCAATGAAGGGTAACAGACTTCAAAACATTTTGTTCAATTTAGAAGATAATAGAGTTAATTGAATGATTGTTGAACTTTTAAATACAGTCCTAAGCTTGGAATGAACTCCAGCAGGCTCTTATGGCTCCCCTGGAGGCTCCAGGTATCCATCCCATTCCCCCTCCCCAACTTCATTTTAACTTACAAGGAGTTCTCTAAACAGTGCACTTCAAAACAGCCAGGACATTCCTACTTCTGCCTTTTGTCTCTCCCATGTGAATGAAATCTCCATTAAAATAAGCAGGTTTAACAATTCTATGAATATTCTAAGGCAAAACCTTACTAAAAGAAATGGAATGCTCACAACTATCATAGAAGTTGCATCACAACCATGGTAGCATTAAAAAGAAATGGCAAAAGTTGTAAAATTAGAGACCCAAGCATGCTTCTCCATTCTTTGTTACTTAAATTGAAAGAACATTTTACCCTTTCATAATAAAGAAAGATGCAGGAAAAGAGCAATAAAACTAATTCTGTATTCTATGGCTTTGCTGTGTTAACTCTGGCCTTCAGTGCTACCTTTGATTCTTAAGAATGCTTTATTGCTCTCATACTGCAATATAACATCTGCAAGCCAAGGCTATTCGTTGAAGACATATTTACAGCAGTTGCAAAACAAATACATGTATTACTTTCAGTAAGATATTATTTGAGTTGTCATCACTGTCAGGACTAACACCAACATTCATCTGTGCCAAGCAGCTTTTACTCCTCAGTCAGGATTTTGAAATTTAGCTGCCAAATCCAAGAGGCCCAGGGAGACTTCACCTGCTATCCTGGGCAAGTCACATCTCTGTTCTGCTCCCCTCTCCACTCCTCTGTGCCAAGAACTGTGACAGCAAGCAATCTAGGCCAGAGACTGCTCTTAGGACGTGCAAACAACTGATTTCCAGGGAGGTCCAGGACCCAGCCTTGAATTCTGCAGGCTCTAAATGGTCCCAAAAGCCCAAAACTACAGGACAACAACACTGTCTCTCTGGAGGGAGACTATAACTCCAATTAGCTGCTGAGAAGATGGTACAAAGGCAAACTACAGAGACGGCAAAAGTCTGCTTATTTGGTGAACCATGTTATTTCTAAAAAAACAAGACTCCCTACACCTCTCATATTGCTATATTTTAAAAATAACCTGAGTATCTGTAGTTTGATATTATTTAAATATTATCAGTCAAGGTCATTCTTTCTCTTTCATATCAAGTCTACCAATAGTAGAGCCTACATTGAAATAAGCAAACGCAAAATATATTTTGGTAAATTGCACTTTGCTAAGAGCAAAAATATCAGTTTGGTTTGGATCAAAGAGAGAAACACTGACAAGAAAAGTGAGACTGATTTTTGTGATCTCTTAAAAAATCAGCCAGCTGGGTAACCACAGCAAATGGCCACACATTTGTTAGCTCCATAGCTAACCAGTACACAGCCACTTTCACAAGATGACTGCTTTATTTGCATGCAACTAAACTGAATTTTAAAGCACACTTCTCCTCAGTGTTACACACTAAGCAGTGTTACTGCTGCCTCTATTTCTGCAACATGCTCTGTAGTCAAACACCAGTCTTCCCATGTACACGCAGGGTGTGTTTACATTGTATTCGAACACTTCTATTTAGAGGTTCCTTCCCCATTTTGAGATCCTGTTTTCAGTTCCTGATTGTGGGCTTAATTCTGTGAATCATCCTTGCCCTGATATTACCCAAAAGAAGTCACAAGCTTGTTAGTTCTTTAACATAACCAAAAACCTTTTAGAAAAAGGTTTTCTTAATGTCCAGAAAGGACATTAAGAGGGTAAGCACGGGATGAATATCCAAGCTCTCTAAGTTGTGCTGAGGAACAGAAAACTGCACTGCACCTGGGAGGCAGTGGAGGCTGCCAGAAGTACAACTCAGCTGCTCATGGTTTCCTCATCTCAATCCTTCCTTCACACCTCTCTGCCAATTCAGCCAACCCTTTTATAACTGCAGGTGACTATGCACAGGCAGGCTTTGGACTCACAGCTGAAAACAGACCCTAATGACACTTTGATACCTTACAGATAAACTGGTCCGTGGTAAATCCCTGCATACATAACCTTGAAGTTACCTCCCAGCTCTCACTGCTGGGGAGTCAACACCTACAGCTATCACTGACCGTGTCAAATGTAGGCAATACCCAAATATTTGGGTATCTAATAATGTATTTTGAGTTTGCATTATGGAAAACTTAATTCCTTTAGTCAGCACAAAGGTGACCAAAAATACTACTGTATTTTCACATTGATTTCACTGTAAAGAAAAAAAAATGTAGCTGTTTGAACCACTTCAAGAAACATTCAATTTTTCAGACTAAAGAAGTGGCTTAGAAGCAGAGAAGGTAAAACTCCTAAACTCTAAACTGAGTGCTACAGACACTCAAAAATACTCCAAGCTAACATCCTTATTAAATTAATTAAAAAAAAAAAATCAATTATCCTTCCCTTGCCAATCTCTCTTGTCCAGATTGTCAATCAAAAGAACAGTCTAAAAATATTTAAAAAAAAAAATCAAAATCAATCTCCTGGCTGGAAGAGGCTGTGGCAGAGTAATTACAACCACAGACATAATTTTTAAAAGAAAACTGACACACCAGCTTTACCAGTAACACTAAACTATAGAAAATCTTTAGCCTTGGTAATAGTAAGATACATGCAACAGATAGCCATGCATCATTACAGTCCTGCACCAAGTGCCCCAGATGTACAGGGTATCCAGGAGAAACTCAAAGCCCAGTATTCCCTCAGTAAATACAACTTTTGAAGAGCAGAAAGATGACAAGGATAAACTCCAGTTATCTGCACACCATAACTAGGTATAACTAAACCATTAATTCTGCACACCTACTCTTTATAAGAGATGACTTTTGAGAGATGTCTTACTGCAGACTGTTTGCACATTGGGGATTTCAAGCTGGGAAAGGATTCTGATTACTCACACTAAAGCTGGCTCTCTTAATTCAAACAACCATCTCAATTATTTATACACATAATGACTGATATGTGAGTCCTGATAAAAGCAGTTCCAAAAGTCTGGAGAGGAAAGAGGAAGTTCATTGAAGTTTTCAACGGGAACGAAGAGGCAAAACTGAACACCTGCCTTTTTTTAATCTGCTTTCCTAATCCAAAGTTTTAAACTGCAGAGACAAAGTGGCAACGAGCAAGTGGGCATGAGACACCAGAGCTGAGTCTCTAAAAGCAGCCATCAGTGACTGGAGCTGGCAGCATTATTCCACAGAGGGCAACACTCTGGTGAAGAAAACCAAGCCAGCAGTGCCAGAGTTGTGCTGCTGGCAAGGGCCAGGGGGTTTTAACAGCACCTTGGCCAGTAAATCCAGCAGCAGCCACCCACCTTCCATCCTATTCACCAACACCCTGAATACTTGCTACCTACAGGACAAGCATCTCCATTTTAGTTCATCTCTTAAGAAACTGCCAGGTCTCTAAAGCATTTAGCATTTGGTTTGGAGCAGCAGTGTGCTGAGGAAGCAAACCCCCATGATCCCCAGGCCTGAGCACTACTTTAGCCTGAAGGACACCTCTGTGGTGTGATTAGATCCCTTTTAAACCAAACTGCAGCTCCAAGCCAGGTACAGCCCAAGCCTCCTCCAGACAGGAATGGAGATACAAAGGAGTGTCCTTCAAACTGTCTGGAACTGGGCAAGGGGACAACACCCAAAACAACTGAGGCAAAACACACAAATGATAATTTACATCAAAGGACCTTGGCATCAGGTGCTTCTATGGCCTTCTGCATATCAACCACACCAAATTGTTTCCTATTAGATATCACAAAGAAGCCTTTTGACACATTAACTGCCTACCATGCCAATCTCTTTGGAGAAAAGGATGTGAGTCTTTAATACATCTCCTCGTACATTACACTGAGCAACTGTGACATGTTTACTTTAATGTTAGTTTTTTCAGCACTTCTGCATTTTAATTCTTTAGCATTTATTCCTGTTAACATGTTGAGATATGTATCTATTATTCACTCTAACCATTTAAACAGTACTTTCAGTTATTTCACATAACTTTCCCATTTGTCTCCTCAAAGGTACAAAATACAATGTATGCATAGACAGCAAGATCAAATATACATTTCCTTTTAAAGAAAAAATAAGTTATGTAGCATTTAAAGCATTTCCTTACCTGTATATTTGTTCATAGGAGATAGGGATGTAGTCACCAGGACTCTGAGTTAAAAGCTGATCTATGGCACTGTCCAACTTTGGCCAATATGTGCTCTTATAGTCTTCAATTGTTATAACATTCATTACTGGAAGAGAAAGACAAGAACAGATTTAGTAACTTCACCTAAAAGACTAGAAACAAGTGAATGCTCTGTGATTTCAGATCACACCAATAACCAGGCCAAAAAACCTGAGAACAGCTCACTTCCATCAAAATAACCTCACCTAAAACTAAAGCCCAGAACTGAATTTGTACCTTTGTATTTACAAAAAAATAAAGTTAGAAAACCTGCCAAAATAATGCTTGGTATTTCTCTGGGGCCTAAGTAACATGGAAAAGCAAACTCCTGGGAGTTCTAACATGAAAATACAATAACAAAAATTTATAAAAAGATTAGTTCAGACTAATAAATTAATGTAACTTTGTGGCAGTTCAGAATCAATTATTAACATGGCACCTTCACATTCAGGAGAACAAGCTCTGACCAAGACTGGCAGGTTTTTGACTATTCCTTCCCAGCAGATGTATTCATTTCACAAGACTCGGGTGGGACCAGCAGCTTCCTTGGTCTACAAGAGAATGCAATTCCCTCTGCCTTCAACTGCAGTTAAGCTTCCAGGCAACTTTTTTGAATCTGTATTACAGTTCCCCTCTAGCAGGGACAATTACACTCCTTTTCCAGATAAAGATCACCCCAGGGAAGAATAGGAGGTGTTTAAATTATCACTCCCTACTGCTCCCCCATCTTCCTCCTGAGCTTCCCAACTGCACCGTCTTGCACCAGTGACTCAGGGCACCTTCACAGCCACAGAAGGGTTTGGATCTCACTTTTCAGGGAGGATTTCTGAACCAGCCACTCTGCGGCTCAGTTGCAACAGGTTCACACCCTCCCTTCAGGGCTATACTCACAGCACTACCTCGCTGTCTTGTCACACCACCACAGCTTCACAGCACCCACTCAAAAGAACCCTCAGCAACCAACAGCACCTCAATCAAATCTATCATTTGAATTCAAGCAATGAAATCAAATGAAACCTATCAAAACATAAAAGGATCAAAACTGTCCAGCCTAGAAAATCTAGAGCAATTTCTTCATCTGAACTCCACTTGTGGGTCTGGCCCAAATGGAACAGAGACTTCTCATTCCACTTTAGACACAACACTGGAAAGAAACATTTTGGTCAGGGATGAATTTTAAACATACATTTAAATGTAGATTCACTGATAGGTTTGAGAAGCAATATTTTTGGAAGGTATTTTCATAAGGAGTTAAAAGGAGCTGGGTGAGTGAGCCAATTTCAGTGGTATTATATGGAATAATTGTAAGGATTTTGGCAAAACAGTTATGAATATCACGAGGGAAAAAAAAAGATTGTAACATGAACATGGATAGAGAGAGGTGTGAGACAGGGAAGTGTTGGAACTCTATCTGTACGAGCAATTACAGTTTTCTTTGTGCGTTGTGTTCGTGTCGTTTTCTTTGTGTGTCGTGTATTTCAGCCAGAAACTCTGCTTAGAGAAGGATGTTAGAGCAGCACTCCTGGCTCCTCTTCATCCAGCTGCAGCCATTGGTGCCCTCTGGCTTCACAGCTGGTACAGAATCGGACCTAGTTAACCCAGAAGTGTCTGAGCAGTGACCAGGTCCCCACTACCAGGCACTGCCCCGAGAGCCCAGCCCGCAATCCGAAAGGACAGGACTCTTTGCTAAAGAGAGTGAGGGTCACAGGGCTGGCCACACAACCACCAGGATTCCAGTTAACAAGTCCAACGAGTCAGCTCCCCCACGGGAAAGCAGCCATGCAGTCAGCAAGAGCAGAGCACCTCCCTGGCAGAAAACTCAGCCCTCTCCCCTGCCTTGCAATGCCTCCTTGGAGCTCTCTCACAGAGCCCGCACTCCAGGCAGACGCTCTCAGCAGCAGCTCCTTTTCTACTCCTTTACATTCCTGTTTACACTCAGCAGCAAAACCTGAGCACTTGTTTTTCACTTTGTTGCCCCAAAAAAGATGGGCCTCCACAGAACCTCTCTGTTCCACAGAAAATATTAAGCTGAAGTCAGCTTAATAAACATTAGACCAAGTCTTGCTTTTAAGATTTCAATGCATAATCACGCCCACATCTGGTTTAACATATTAAATGAGTCCTATTAATTTGAAAGGAAATAGTCAAGTAAGATTTGGGAACACTGCAAAATAACTTTAACAGACTGCTGAGATGTTAATTTTATTTTATTTATTTTTTTTTACAATATGGAAAAAGAAAGCAGCAGCAGACAGGGAGGTCTGCCCATTAGACATGCTGCACAGGTAAAAGACAAAATGCTTTTATGAAAAGCCCCATGAGACTTGCATAGAAAAGTCTGCATAGAAAATTTAGTGATAAATTCACAGTAACATTCTAGAAAGGCTTCATTCTCATTCTAAAGTCTCTTACAAGTACTATGTAATTTGATTTCCACACTTCAGTTCTGAAACTAAGCCAACCACAATATTTACATAGCTAAAAGTCCAAGACTACAAACTGAACAATCACTATTTTTATTCTTCTAATCCAGAAAACAAAGTACTTTAAAATTTTAATAGCAAACACAAGTTAGTAATGTCTTTTTTCTTCTGTGCTTACATAGACAGAAGTGAAGGGTGGCCTAAAGACCCTCCAACTACAAACCCTGCAAGAACAAGGTCGAGACCAGCAAGGAAAGACTCACACAAATCTTAGCAAGGAAAGACAGATTGCTCTTCAAAGTTTTATTTTTCTCTCTTTTTAGGATGTTATGCTTAAATGCTTATCCCAATATCAGGTGTTCAAGATTTAAAAGGATTTTCCCAACAGCTTCCACTCCCAAACTGCAATTTAGTTGGCTTCTGGGAAATAACACTAATATTTTGTAAGAAAGCACGATAGAATGCAGGATTTTATCCAACTCCAGTAAAGTTGAGGAGGTGGGGCTGGGTGAGAAATCAGTCTGATAGAATTGAAAGAAGTCAGTATTTTCTAGAGGATTTAGTATTTTCCAGAAAATTATTAAAGACTTCACAAGCAAAGCCTCAGCAACAACTGCTGCTTATCCTTAAAAAAGAAGTTCAAAAGGAAAACTTTAAGTGAAATGCAGCAGTGAAACCATTTCAGTATTAAAGCATATGCATGAGCCATCATAACCTAGATATATCAGTATTATAGTCATAATGGAAACAGTCTGCTTCAAGCTGCCAAATCCTCTGACATCAACTTCAATGAAAAGAATGGCAAAACACACTAAGATTAAAAAAAACCCCAAACCTAAAAACCCACCACGAGTAGGTATGCATCCACCATGAAACTGGTAATAAAACCTCACATGCACTCACTTTTCCAAATCTGTAGCTAAAAAGCAAGAGACAGAGCAGGATGGCTGATCCAACCTACTGCCAAGTATGCAGACATGAATCTGACAATTATCTGTCATTTATTCTGGCAATAAAAATGAAAGAAAGCAACTAAGCATCTTTCAGAAGCAGTACTACATCTCACCAAGTGAGATACACGAAACTTTACTGCTCAATTAGCAGTGCATCCTACAATCCTCAATATTTTGTTAAAGTGTACAAACTCTTCAGGCAGCTGTCCAAGAGTCATCTACAGACTGTGGCCCTGTGCTTTCCTTTCTCTCAGCCCCCATGTGCATGTTTTCACAATAGAGTTTGCTCTGCCCCCCTGCCTGACACATCCCAGCATACATTAGCAAGTTTATGCGTTTGCCCCGTGGATGTTTCCAATTCTATTCTATTTTTATAACCTGTTTCTCAGCCTGCATTAAGGCTGGTTAATAAAAGTAACTTTTCCTTCAGCAGCCCATTTGCCCACGCAGCAATGCACACACACTGAGCAATGTTATGCAACAGGGAAGGCAGCAGATTTAATGGATCTGCCAATGCACACAGCCACATGTGCCTGGCCCAGATGGCACAGGCACCAACAACATTTATAACCACCCCTTCTTGAAAAGGATAAAAGAAACATAATGGAAACTCTTCATTGTTCACCACACTCAAGCTATGCTGCAATTACTATTATGGAAGAGTTCTTCTTGATGTACTGAAAGTTATTTGTCTTCTTTTCTCCCTCATGAACTTTGACTATTACTTTTCACAACACTACTGCTTTATAAAGCCACAGCTATGACTGAAGCTGATCAACAATGAATATTTAGTTTTAAGTTCACAACAACACAGAAGTTTTTCTTAAGTTGCTTTAAGTAGAAGACAAGCTATTTAAGAAAAACTATTAAATGAACTATGCATTATTCCAACTTTAGCTCTCAGTCTTACCAAAATCTCAAAGAAGAAGAACTGGATTTAGCCTCTTTGGAAGATAGGAAGGATACTCTGTCCAGGACAGCCTCTGCATCATGAAGCAAGGCAGGAGCTGTTGCTCATTCAACTGCAGAACTGCCTTTGCAGCAGAGAACAGACAACTCTTCTATCAAGCTTAGGACTGGCAAACTTCTCTACACATGTTCTGCCATTAGTGGGACAGAGCAGGCAGGAGGGAGCCAGGACATGCTCTTAGAAAACATTTATATCCAAAGCAACCTTTCTCCCTTTTTCTGTGTGTGAAAATTAAAAAAAAGGTGATTAAGGGATCTTCTGCCAGAGCCAGGATAAGAACAGGCAGGACCCCAACTCAGCTCCTTTAGGTTCTCAGTCAATACTACTTTACTGGACTTGATCTATTCACTTTCATGTACCATCACAACTATCCACAACACAAAGCTGTGGAAAAGCTCTAACGAATTTCACTTAGAGAATCTTCTGTTTTGCAGGAAAATAATTTTTTTAAAAAAATACGTCACTAAGATATTATGTTGGAATACAAATGCTGGAGAAGTGAAAACAAGAACTCCAAAACCACACCCTAAGCAAAATCGTGCTCTGCTGCTGCTGCTTCTCCCCCTCAGACATAAACTGTGGATTAGCTGGAAAGACACCTTCCCACTTGCTGGAGATCCAGCCTGAAACCCATTTTCATTCTGAAACAGAAGGAAAAACTAAGATTCTGAATGTCTGGACTAGGACTTCAAGAGCCTAGTTTTGCAAGGTCGAACAACATCTCATTTCAACTGTCTTGAGGGTTCAGAAGCCACCCCAAGGTACCTGGAGCCTTGACAAGGGCAAGGCAGGCAAAATGCCAGGGAGCTTAAAAAGAACCTGGGAGTCTTACCTTCAAAGCAGCCAGCCTTGGAAATGTGCCACAAAACCCAGGCTTACCCAAGAAGCAGAAATCCAGGAGCCTGAACTTTGAGCTTTTGATCATCTCTGGACATGGACAGGTGAGACACCACAGGGGAAAGCAGGGAGGACACACAAAGTGCATTTCCCATCAAAATTTTATCATGGGAATTACACAGTTTCACTTCCAGAAATGCTTTTAACCATCCAAACCCAAGTTTTATGATGGTCCACATGAGAAAAAAAGTCTATTTTGCCCAGAAGGGTGAGTTTTGGAAAAAAAAGTAGAACTAAAATGTACAGCAAAAAAAAATCTTCTCTTCCCTCAATCCTAGCTCAGAAAAAACAAATGGGAAAAATGCCATTGTTAGAAGCTACACGCAAATGGCATTTTGGAACCCCCAAGGCCAGGAGGGATGGAGCTCTGAACAACCTGGTCTAGAGGAAGGTGTTCCTGCTCTAGCAGGAGGCTTGGAACAATACGATCTTTAAGGTCCCTTCCAACCCAAACCATTCTGTTATGTTATGACTCTCTTTTGGGGGCTAACTCGGGTAAATTAATCCTCGGTCGTCTCATCAGACCTTTGCAGATACCTGTCCCTTCCAGGGGCTCTGCCCACAGCTGCCACCAGCAATCCCAAACAGGCTCCCAATTCATCTCTCGGTTTTTCAGGCTCAAAGTCTACAGGAAAGTACGACCTGAGCGAAAAGGCTTCAGAAAAAGCAGCAGCCGAGCCCCCTTCCCACGCTCACTCTCCCAGGGCTACAGACACATCCACCGTGACAGCAAAGCAGAGGCTGGGGCGCTGGGCCACGAAAGGTTATTTTCGCCTTCCCAGGCGCCTTAACCCGCTTGACTTCGCCTCGAGAAGCCTCTCGAGGCGAGACCCCCGTCGGGGCAGTGAAGAGCAGATCCCAGCCCCAGAAGGGAGGGGGGCAGCGGGCTCCGGTCCCCCCGCGCCCGGCCCGGGTCACTCACGGAACTTGGAGGTCGAGGCGCTGATGTTGATGGCAGCGATGGCCCCGGCCGCCCCCGCCCTGCCGGCGGCGGCCCCCGGCTCGCAGCTCCGCAGCCCCGCGCCGTTGTGCTCGGGCCCCGCGGGGCGCGGCGGCCCGGCCGGCGGCAGCAGCCGCTCCCCGAGCAGGTGCCGCCCGTAACCGCCCGCGCCCCAGTTGTTGTGGTTCTGGTCGTCCATCATGGCCTCGCCGCCGCCCTCCTCCTCCATGCTCTCCTCCTCCATGGCGGGCGCCTGGCTGCGGGAGCGGGGCGGGATCAGCGCCCGCCGCCCATCGCCGCCGCCTCAGGCCCGGCGGGGCTTGGCGGGCTCGGCCCGGGCCCCAGCCCAGCTCCGGCCGCGCCGCGCGACACTTCGCGCCGGGCGGAACGCGGCAGCCGCGCCGGGCGGCACCGCCGCGGGGCATGCTGGGGGATGTAGTCCTGCAGGGCGGAGCGACTGGCGGGGCACGGCAAGAGGCGCGGCCGGCGCGGGGCTCGTCCCCGACCGCGGCCGGGATTCGTGCTCCCCGGTTCCCCGAGGCCGGGGAGGTTTCCCTGGAGCGGGGAGGTTTCCCTGGAGCGGGGAGGCTCCGGCTGGGCCCGGGGGAGAGCGGCCCCGTGCGCACGGCGCCCCCTGGCGGTGCCGGTGAGGGCCGGCCGCGGGGCGAGGGGCCGGGCCCGGATCGGGATCGGGATCGGGATCGGGATGGGGATGGCACCGGGGATGGCACCGGAGGAGGTCAGAGCCACGCTGCGGCACCGGCCCGGGCCACCGCGAGCTGTGCATGCCCTCGGGCTTGGGAACTAACCGTCCTTAGGGTCCCGTCCAGCCCGACCCCTTCGGGACCCGTGCGGTGCCTGCACGCCGCTGCTCCCTCCCACTCCCCTGGTAAGAGGGGCAAAACCTGCACAAATAATGTATGAGCCCGTTCGGCTTGCAATAAACAATGGAGCGATTAACAAGTAGTTTTCAATACGCTTTTTGCTAGGATCTGTAGTTATAGGACGAGGAGTAGCAGATACAAATTGATAAAGGGGAAATTTAGGACAGGTGTTAGGAAGGAAGAAATTCCTTATTGTGGCTGTGATAGGACACTGGAACAGGTTGCCCACGGTCAAGTCATGGATTTCCCATCCCTGGCACTGTTCAGGGGCACTTTGGATGAGCCTTGAGCAGCCTGGTCTAGTGGAAGATGTCCCTGTCCATGGCAGTGGGATTGAGACGAGATGTTCCTTAAGGTCCCTTCCAACCCCTTCCCATTCCATGATTCTGTGATATTATTGCCTACTTGCCTTCAAGTACACTTACTTTCAGTTTATTTTCATTTTCACCTGGGCACAGTGATGGAAGAATGGAAATGGGTAGGGGGGTTTTAATGAAAATAGATCTCCATTGTGTGGGGTTTCAGTCTTGTTTGGCAAACAAAACAAAACAAAAAAAAAAAAGGTGAAGAATGCAGATAAAATCAAAGGTGTCTTGCCTTCTTTCCAAAATGTCTCATAAAAAGTGAAAAGCATGTCATCTTTTTTTTTTTTTTTTTTTTTTTTT
This sequence comes from Sitta carolinensis, assembly GCA_032173965.1. Classification (NCBI taxonomy): domain Eukaryota; kingdom Metazoa; phylum Chordata; class Aves; order Passeriformes; family Sittidae; genus Sitta; species Sitta carolinensis. The sequence goes on from CM063287.1 coordinate 29,646,922, forward strand.
TTTTTTTTTTTTTTTGACTAGAAATATCAGGTTCTGTTTCAGTATGAAACAAAATAGTTCTGTTTTATAAAAGCAGAAGATGCCACGGATTTCACAGCAGTGTGGAACTGTCTCAAGTTGCTTTGATAAAGGCAAGTGATGAAAACAGTTTGTCTCTATTGCATGGAGGGGCTTTGTACAGTTTTGAACTAAGAGTATTTTCCTTAGATGCAAAATCACACCCTGAACATCAATGCTCTGCTCAAACCAACACACGTTTCTCTCCATTTTCCATCTTGGTAAACACCAAAAAGTCACAAATTGGTCTCAGAGTCCAAAAGCTGGTTTGACACATCCTGCATGGATCTCAGATTACAGGTTCAACAAATTCACAGACCTGCTTTGGCTGCTGCTTTGTTTCTATCTACACCTTTACCACACCTGGAAAGAGGACAGACAGGACATTTTTGTTCACTCTGCTACAATTTGTGTTCAGCAACTCGCATGTGCAATGTAGTGCAAGTATCAGCAGAGTCATTTATAATGGATGTTAAACTTGGAAAGCTAAAGCAGCACACCATTTTCAGCTTAGGTAAGTGTTGTGATTCTCTGATAACCACAAAGGAAAGTAAATGGAGTTTGCATGTCTTCAGTGCTTCAAGGGAGGCATGTTTGTGTTCCCAACCTTCAGAGCAGCTCCACTGTAGCCTCCCACTCCTCTGCTCTCGCTGATCTCAGGAGTGGGTCTCAGATTGTTTGCCAGTATTTAAAAACATTGTGACCTGAGGAGGAATCAGAAACTTACTCCTATCAGCAGAGTTTTATCTTTGTTTTACTAATTTCAAAAGTGCTTATGTTAACATCTGAGAGCAGTGGAAAAGTGAGACGAACCCAGCATTTTTCAGTTCTAGAATTTCTGCTTTTCATTTTCTGTTCTGAAATGTTGTGCATCCTCTCTTGCTGCCCACACCTATTTCTGTCGCCATCTCTGTAATTTACTGAACAGCTGGGCGATTGGTTTGATTTGATTTGGTTTGGTTTGGTTTCGTGGTTGGGGGGTTTTGCCACAATCCTTAAAGGTACGTTGCCCTTCTAATTCCTTTTTTTGCAACGCTCCATTCTCTGTGACTACACTCACTGCACTTCCTTGTGGCAGGAATCCAAGAAAGCTTAGGAAACACTTCACCAAGCATTTCTCCTCCATTGCCTTGTGCAACGAAGCAGCTCATCTTACCAATCAAACAAGAAGCCCTTTCTTGCCTCCCATAAGGCAAATAACGAGCTGCAACAGTCATCCATGGCTCATGCTATTCAAAATCTGCCTGCACGCTGATAAGGGCACTATCAAATGGTTCATCACTGCAGCAGCACTTGTTTTTGCACAGCGACTTCTCTGCACCGTTTCCTTTTTTCCTCGTCAGCATGTGAAAATTCAACTCAGGCTTTAAATACTTTCTTGGCAAAGTTACATTTTGAAATACCACAACCATAATTATTGTCGCTGTTAGCTGAGAGTACCGCATAAAAATTCCCTTCTGACAAGACCTGAGGATCCTCACGTCTCTGTAGCATCCCGGGGGACCTGAGGCTTGTCTCTATTGTAACTAGCTCGTCAGTAGACTGCAGCAATTTTGATGACAAAGTAACATGAAGATGTCACACTTTCATTTCGGTCTCCCAGATCTGTATGTAATTAACCAGACAAGTATCAGGAACGTTTGTTACATCGTCTTTTTTTTCTTCTTTTTTTTTTTTTCTTTTTTTCTCACAACTTTTGATAACCAGGTCACAGCCACAAGCTTTGCTATGAATTAAAAGAGATCAAGATTTCCTAACAGTACCCACCCATGGAAAGTGTGAGGCATTAAAGAAATATTTTCTACACAGAACTCGACAGAAGTGAGACTGCAAGGAAGCTTTTCCTCCCAGGTTCTCAGAAGCAGACTGTGACAGTTACTGGCTGTTCCCTCTTGTGTAATTTCAATTTCATATGAACATTTCTATCAATCTGATAAGGGAATTTTGTTTTTCTCATCAATTTATGTTTATAAAGCAGAATTATTCGGTAGCCCTGAGGAGCTGTTTCTGCACTCTCTGTCCCAGCTGGGTGTATATAGGTAGCAGTTAAATGATATATGAGACATGTTGGGAAAGGACACACATGTTTTGGTTTATTTCCTGCTATTGGTAATAAACATTATGACATAGACACAATTCTTATTTTAAAAGACACTTCTTCCTGATTTCCCAAGCACCAATTCCGCTGCAGTCAGTAGGAAAGCGCTCATTGATTTCAATGGGATTTCAATCAAGCCCTAACACAGCATGTAAAATGCTTTTCAGATTTATAGCTCTGGTTCTAAAAACCAAATAAAAAAAAAAAAAAGAAAATAATTCCCACAAGAAAGAAAGAAAAATTAATGCTAGGCAGAGCCTTAAATAGCAGTGTGTCAGGAGGAGCATGCAACACAGCTCTTTCAATGCTTAATAAGACAGCCCCTTGCTGAGTGCTGGCAGAGAGCAGATAAACCTAAAAGGAGGTTTAGGTGCTCGTTATTTTTGAGACATATTTTGACAATTGGTGATTTGCTCAGGCACAGGGAACTGATAGTCCCATTGCAGACTGGCAATTTGTGGCATACCTCTTTCAATAGCAACTCCCACTTTGGGCCAGCTGATCGGTGTAAAGTGTTCTTGAAAATGTGCCAGTTATGGGATGGAGAGACCATGCTTAGTGTTTCTTGACTACATATAATTTGTGAATACTGACTATATGCAGTCTCTCTTGTTGTATAATGATGTCTCTGTTGGATTCTGTCTAAGGAAGAAAAAAAAAAAAAAAAAGGAAAAACACAGTTTATGTGATAAGTCCTTGGGAAATAAAGGCTGTTAACAGATTTTACCAGCTCTATCAATTTCTGAGCTCCTGAGCTCGATGGAAGGTCTCAGAGCACAAGCAGAAATCACCTGCCCGAAGAGAAATCATCCTTGCCGTCCTCCACAGGCAGAAGCTCTGCTGTGAACAAAGGAAATTCCAGCTAATCCCCACCAAGACAGCAGGAGCATGCTCTTGCCAGCTGCCAGCAGAGTGCCTTTGGTGGAGAAGAGAAGCGCACAGGAAGGGAACAGGCAGGGGACAGGCAGGGGACAGGCAAGGGACAGCAGGGTAAGTGAGCTCTGATCACAGCTACTCCAGGGATGTCTGTCTTTTCCCTGTACTGTCCCACATGGCTGCTTTGCGGGACAGGACAAAAATACAGAGTCAAATCAGGTCATATTCTCCTGAAATGAGCTAAAGAGTCACATCATGATCTGCTCCTGGTGCCCTGGGTGTGTATGCAAAAACTCAGCTTGATAATTTGCACTTAGGCTATGTGATAGTTTTACACAAGGCTCAAGTGTGCCCCTGCTTCTGTCCTTCAGCAAGGCTGTATTCCTATTTCTCAGCCTTACAAAGAGGACAGGATCCAGAACTGTGTGAAAATGTTTAAAATGAAAATGTATTTTCAAACCAGCTCCCCTCTGTCTGAATGCTCTCACCAGCAAGATAGTAAGAGCACAGTGACTACAGGAGTATATGCACTGAAATTTTTACAGTTTCCCCACTAATGGTCCCATTCCCTGCATCATCTGTGCCTGGTGTGAGGGCCCTGAGTACACTAATTTGTCTTAATTAACAAGACCAGCCTCACCTAGATTCCCATAAACCAGTGCCCTTTTGTCCACAGGCTCTCTTTAAGCCTGAGTTTAAGGTTCACGCCATACCTGCCCTGTGCTGTGTATGTCCTGTCACCTTTCTCTGCAGAGTCCTGACATGTTCCTCCCTCATAAATTATTTAACAGGACTATCTCAAGGTCTCTGTCACCGAGTTCCTGCATATGGGAATAGCTCAGTATTTGGCCCTTGGGAACAGAGACAGGACAGCCCTGCCCAGAGGTGTTCCCTGGGTGCTCTGTGACATCAGCCAGGCACAGAAAGCAGTGTCCTGAGCCCAGCCCTGAGGGCTGCAGGGTAGGAGGCATGTGTACCCTGTAAAACAGGGCACCTTTTGCTCTTGCACCAAGACAAAGCACAACTCTTCCAGAGTAATTGCACCACAAGCCCATTTGTGGCACATGATAAGGGTTAATCCTTCTGACTACAGGCATGACCAGGCTATTCTGTCCCATAAGCCAATGTCAAAGGGGATTCGTGTTAAATAATAAAATATACTGCCTGCTATTCCTTAGTAACCTCATTTTGTCTGGGTTTTGGGCCTTTGGTCAGCCAATCTCTTTTATCTGGATGACACTGGGCCAGTGCAAGAAACAGAAAGGACTCTCTGAGAATGTGCTTAGTCCCTTGCAGAGCCAGGCACCTGGAGCTGCCCAGGCTGTTCACCAGTGCTGTTTCCCAGCCTGGCATTAGCTGCCAACAGCTGGGACCTCGGGAATGGGCAGGTCATCCAGCACGTGGACACATCCAGCAACAGGCTGCATTTGGAAATAAACACCAAAGCTTCAGTTTTATTAATGCACAAGGAAGAAGCAAAACAGCATGTAAATTTTCTGCTGTTTCATCATGTTTTCTCATCTGACTTGCTCCATTATCTCCCAGTAATCTTTTGCTGAGCCTCTGCCTCCACTCGGGTGTGCAATCTCTTGTAAGATCTCTAAAAGCCACCCATTTATCAAATAAGTGCTTCTTGATTAGAAGAAAAAAGCAAACTCTAGACTTCCCAGAGCAGATTTTGTTTATTTTGTCATTAAGTATTTAATTTCTTTCTCAGAACGTATTCAGAGTATGTGAGAGTCCATGAAAACTTTGGTTCCAGTAAAATAAGGTACATTAGTGTACTCATTAATTGACATTTTCAGAGTCTCCAAAATCTTTTGGTCTTTAATCTTAAACCCATGTTTCCTTTTCCCGTTTTTTTAGCTGAGAATGCAAATATAAAGATGTGTTGCATATAAAAGCATGAGAACTTTTGTCATTTGAAAAAAAGAGCATGAGAAGTATTTTGATATTACCTGATACCAATAGGATGCTCTTAATATTAAGAAACATTTTTCTAAAGAGATGTAATCAACGTATTTATATATGAAGTTTAGGAAATATTTGGGAGTTTTTCATGATAAGAGTGAATAGAGTGAAAACTTTCCCTTCTCCTAGACTTTAAGCAGGTCAGTGTAGCAATAAAAACGTGCTTTCAATCATGAGCCATCTATGTAACAAAACATTCTGGTGTGATTTCTCCTAAATGAAAATAAAAACCTGAGCATAAACAGCTCTCACCCTGTAGAGCCAGCTGTAATTGGCCTAGAGGTGGAGCCAGTCATCTGCAAGGCTGAACTCAGAGGAGCAGACGATTTCTGAGCAATGAGGCAGGAAAACTGAGAAATAGTAATCATGTAAGTCAGAGATTTACTTGAATAATGGCTCTGTGGGTGTGATATATCCTCACCAGTAGTGAGCAGCAGATTACTGGAAGGTTTAGAATATTGTAGTGACAGCCACAATGGAATTTCTCAGGGGAAAATGTGGGAAGGAAGCCTGGGGTGGGGAGAAAGAATCTCTGCACAAATGAAAACCACACATAAAGGAGAAGAGAACAAGTAGCACCTTCCTCACAGGGCAATGCTTTGCTGCCCTACTATGCAGACCCTGCTGCTGATTATTGTCTTGCACAATTTTTGGGTATCAAGCAGCAGTTCTCTTGTTATTTCAAAAACAAGCCTTTCTAGGACTGTTTAATCAGATAGTAGGAAAGCTTTCTTCATCACATCTTTCACTGGCTTTCACATCTAAGGCATTCTGGAAAGTAATTTGCCCAGCACTTATCTGGGCTGGTGTAAGCTACATCGTGCAGCAACAAAAGAGTGGGAGCTCAGTCTTTGTTCTTTATCAGATACTGGATATCGACTTCCTCATTATTTGTATTTTCTCAGGAAATGGAAAAATAGCATCCATAGTTCCTCCTGCTGGAAGATAATGCATGAATTCATCATGCCTTCAGTTTTAAACCAGACTGTTTTATTTCCAGGGCTATTAGAGAGGAGATAGTGGTCCAGTAAAACTCTTTTCCCTGTAAGCTGTCACAGCGGGGAAGGTTTTAAAGGGAATTATTTTTAATTTTTTAAGAGTTTTTTTCATCTGCTTTCAATTTAATACTCTCAAAGGAAAGACTACCATGTATTCTGTGGGACCTGCTGCTGCTTCCCACTTTCCATTCTGCATTGTCCAGAACTGACACCTACTCTGGTTCACTCCAAAATCTCTGCTGGCTACACTAATGCCCCCTCTGTAAAATACTTTAGGGTGAAAGTAATTGCACAAAGACAAGAGGTTTTAAAGATGAAGTTAAGCACAGAAATAACAAATGAAAGGGATTTTTATGTGTTGTTATTCAAGGATCAAAGGCATACAAATGCCAGCCTCTAGCCCTCATGATTACTTCTCTTCCCAGCACAGCAAGTGGCCTTATCTTAATCAAACTTCTCTATCAGTGCTTCAGCCTCATCCCCTTCAGTCTGCCCAGAGCTCTTGCATCATTCACCACCCACAATCTTGTCTCAGCTGGCTTCTTTGCTCAGTACTCTCTAATTTTCTTCCTACTTCTTCAGTTATTTCTTCCCTTCAGCCTCTCCTCCCCCACCCATCTTGTGTTTTTGTCCCTGGCTTAACTTTCTCTCCTCCCTTCCTTTCTGGCAGCAATACAACCTCAAAGGCATCTTTAGCTCTCCCTCTGGACTCACAACCTTATCTGCTTCCCTGCTCTTCCTTGGGCACAGTCCCATCACCTCACCTGGGTGCTGCCCTGGGCCTTCTTGAAAACTGCTCCGGGTAACATTTTGGCATCCACCCTCTCTTATTCCCCCGAAGGTGCAGGTCTCACAAGCAGGTTCTTTTCTCTCTTATAGTGGCCTATTTTTTTCATTTCCCCTCAATGATTATGTTCCCCCCTCACCCATCAAATCTCCCATGTTCCTACCCCACCTCAGACCCCTCTTGGGTTTCTGGACCCTCTTCTCCATTGCCTCAAACAGGAGCTTCGCTTTCAAGGTTTTTATGATCCAGTTCTTGTCTTTCATCAAGTATCAGGAAGCCAACCCTGTCCTCTAATCCATTCAGGATAAAAGCCCTTATCTCCCACTTGTTAAAACACTCACTTAGGCACCTTTGTGCTTTTTCCCAGGCAGCTGTGAGTATCTGTGAAACTATCCTCATTATCCTTATAATTCTCCTGTGGCATTACGTCAATAACATACTTAAGTGTTCGGCTGTGGGTTTGCTGCAACCCTCTGACTCAGAGTGGCTCATGTGTCCTTCTGCCTCCCCCCGTCTGTATCCATTCATTAATTGTCTGATAGGGAGGTCTGGGAGGGACAGACATCACCTTTCCCTTCCACAGCCCCCACCACATCTGATCCCTGACCAGCTGCTATATGACAACAGTAGGGGAGTAAATCAATCCACAGCCTTTCCCCATCAAAATTATGCCTCAATTTCAATTTTTTTTAAATTTCTAATAGCAGATTTGTCCCAAATTTGCCACAGACTGAAGGAATTTAGATGCAAATGACACATATAACACTGTGTAATAAAAGGAAGCAATGAACTAGCAAGAACATAGATGAGCATTATTGAAGACTAATTCTGACTTCATGCCAGAATGAAAGAAAAAATAAATATGGAGTTCCTGGCAGCATATTAGCAGAAAAGTGATAAGAAAAGGCAAAACCATTCCTAGGAGGTTTTTTATATATGCCATGTTTTAAATTCACACCTTTGCTTCTATCAACTATTTGTAGAACTGGTAGAACTTATCAGGAAATAAGAATACAGGAAGGAGGCTTTTAAATGATTTAGGACTAAAGCACCTTTTAAATGCCATTTTCTGATGTTAAAAAATAATATTTAATCCCATCCTGTTTTTTGTTTGTTTGTTTGTTTGTTTTGTTGTTGTTGTTTTTCCATGGTAGTAAGTAGCATTAACAGATTATGCTTCAGGTCAATCAGTTTCTCTGCTCTTGCCACTCCCTCTTGCAAGCTGCTCCTTCCCTGCTTCAAGACTGATTCACCAGGACAGATTTTATTCCTGAATCAGAGACCTATCCACTTGGCTTCATAGATGTCTCTCTTGAAGTGAAAGCAGAATTCAGAGAAAACACTCTTTTATATTCATGTGGTCAAAAACATGCTGTTTTGCTGTTAGACAACAATTTCTAAGCCATAAATCTTTACCAGGACAACTTTTACTGGCAGATTTATAGTGGCAGCAGAGCCAGTATAGCATTCCTAATTCCAAACACCACCAGTGTGACATATGCTTAAGTCTAGAAGAGAGGGACTAAGCTTTTAAATAGCTTAATTCATTGCTGCAATTTCTTTGATAAATATCAGCTGAAAATATCATGCAGGATCAAAATCATTATGGAGGTGCTACAAAAAAACACAGTGAATGGAAAACAATGCATGAGGAAAGAGAAACAAAATAAGCTTTGTTTACAGTAAATAAAAGGGAGGGGGAACAATAATAACATTTCTCTTTATGTGTATTCATTAGCGTGACTTCAGGCAAGTGGAAATTTCTCTGCAAAACTCACTGCTGCAGTGCATAATTAATAAAAGCAGAGAAGGGGCTTCTCTGCTGTTAAAGCAAAAAGTCTCAGCTGAATCTGACCATGTCTCATAGACTTTTTCTTCATGCATTCTCTGATGAGGTACAATAAGAAGTACCATATTGCAGGTGAGCATTTATCTGTTGCTTTATGGAAGAAGTTAACATCTATGTGAAAAAAAAGAAGCAAACAAAGGGAAGAAAACCCACAGAAACCTAAATAAATAAATCACTGTAGAGGAACTAATGGGATTAGACAAAGAAAATTAAATACTCAGAAATCTTAAAATAACTAACTTAAATAAAAGAGGTTGCAAATAGCCTGTCATTTGCGTTACCTACACAGACAGAAATTACTTTAAATTCTCTTTAAGTATTTCTTCTGTAAGGGAAACAGGTAAAGAAAAGCCCATATGACTACAATAAGGGGAATTAGGTCAGCTTCTGAACTCATCCATCAGTGAAATGCAGCACATCTCCAGCTCATACCATTCCAAAATCATTTAAAGTGATTGTTTTCAAGTCAATCTTCCATTGCTCACCTTTCCTTTTGCCAGAGGCCAGAAATAGCACCTCATAATTTATCTTCTATGTCAAGCTTTGCAGCAGCTACCCCCTTCTGAGCCACTGAACTCAGCTTGCTGCATCTGCTTTCAATATACACACTGGAACCACATTTTCTCTCTTGCATTCACCTGTCAAATATGGTTTAGGAGAACACGGTTCAGATACTGCTAAGAAATGCTACATCCACAAGACTCCGAGCTTAGAATTCAGTGTTTGTGAACTCTCTTGAAAAGCTTACGGAACTTCAACTCATTGCAATGAACTAAGGCTGCTAAATTATGGGTCGGATGCCAGAGACAAGCAGGCTGGTGATTTCAAATTTATAAAACTCGCAGCTGCCTTGGATTCAAACATTCAAAATTCCCACCTGAAAATGCTGAAAGACTCTGTATTCTTCTCCCAAACACCCTGCATTGCAGGCAGTCTGGGACACTTACCTCAGATAAATAAGGAGTTCCTGGAATTTTTCTTGGTTCACAGGTCAGGGTGTGAAACCTCTGCACATGCTGGCTCTGTGAAGATAAGGCTCAGGCATAACAAGGCACGACAAGCCCTTTTCCCTCTCCATCTTGCCCTTGATGCTCTGCTTTTACCAGAAGTAAAACCTGGCTGTAGAGGTCAAAAGCAAAGGTACTTTGGGCAGGTGGCAGTTCTGGGCAGTCAGGAGAAGGATGTACCATGGCTTGTGTTTGCCATTCAGCACATCCTTCCTTTTAGGAAAGCTGATTGCAAGATCCCAGTGTACCCAGGCTGCTATGCACAAGCTCTTCCTTCTCTGCAACTTGCCAGGAAGTCTCTCTGGCTTTCCACATTGCCCTAATGGAATTTAGCCTGGTCCAGTAGGAACAACACAGGTAGAGAGGACCACAACACTCAGGCCATTTATCATCTGCTGTAGGAGTCTATTGGAAACACATGCCCAGTCCCAGGGCTCTGCTGTACCAAGCACCAGAGAACAGAGTAATCTGGCAGCAAATCTCTGCTCTGCACAATTTACTGAGCAGATGTTGGACAGGATAAAAAGAACAATCTGGACAACGGGAGAAGTCTCCTGAAGCTGAACCTCACCATGCCAGGTTATTTATGTGTTTCCACACCCTCACTGCTCTGAAAACAGAGATTCACAATTCCTGTATGAGTGTGCACAGTAAGACTCAAGTAAATGGCAAACATGGCAGTTCAAGGCCCTTTATGTTGGTGTGTGCTTCTTCATCTTTCAAAAAGCAGAAGCAGCAGCCACTCTGAGCTGGAATGCAACCAGCTTTGTGTTGAAAAGAGAAGAATTCCCTTTGAGAGGTCAGTATCCAACCTCAGCTTTGTTCAGCACCACCTCCTGAATAGAAAGAATTATGTTTGAAAGGTATGTCCCTTTGAGCAGCTCCTGAATAGGAAAAACTATAGGAAACTGCACATTTTTGCAATGAGAGGATGTGCTCTATCCCATTTAGTGATCCAATGCTCAAAGAGCTCAGAAAGCACCTCCTGCAGGTGCCAGGCTTTGAGAACAAAACAAACAAAACAAAACAAAACAAAAAAGAAAAAGAAAAAGAAAAAAATGAAAAAAAAAAATAAAAAGAAAAAATGGATATTCTGGTAACTATGGAGAGGCAAACAAAAAACCCCGTTTTTCTAGGTCACTAAAAGCAGGCAAAACACTGAAAGTGTTTTCTATTGCCACTCCACTCTCCCCTGTGCTCCCCGCAAACATAAATAGTTCTGTGATTCATTGCAAAGCTGCTCTGCCCTTGCTGAATTTGAAAGAGAATATAATTGCTTTTTCCATACACCAGTAATGATGACAGGGACCAAGATGCCTTTTTGACATAAAATGGCATGTCATTCATTAAAATTACTACTGCCTGAGTGGGAAGTTTTCAGCAGAAGTGTCATCTTCTCAGAACATGCATTGAAAGGAAGTCAGATAAATAGAAGTTTTCTCCTCTTACTTTTGCACAACACATCAAACTAGTTTGCAGCTTAACAAAACCTGTCTGCATATTCTCATAGGAGCTCTGGGTTTGTTAAAACACCAGCTCAAACCTGATATTAAAAATTTCTCTCTTATTCAAAGTGTGACCAAACCCATTCCAAGGGAAATACTTCACCTTTATAGTTCTTTGCGTTCTAAGTTTATAGATTTAGACAACTTTTGAATAAACATACACCATCTGTTACCACACTGCAATCAGCAAATGGAAAGCTATATTAGGTTTGAGGGATATATTTCAATAAGAAGGGAGGTAGCCAAGAGACCTGGCCAGTGAAGGAATCAGGGGACTCTTACAAGCATCACCAGTGAAGCACTCTGGCTTCTGATGCAGTTGTCCTTTCCAGCCTTAAAACCCTGTAGAAGTTCTCTGCAGTGATCATCTCCCCACCACTGCCCAGTGTCAGCAGCAGACCTGCCAGACCTCAGGGCCTTCATCCCAAGAGAACTGGTATCACACAGAATCCCAGAGCTCTCATGCTACAAAAATAATGGTGTGCCCTTGGTCAACAGCAATTTGTTCTCTGTCTGTCAGCTCGTTCCCTGCAGGAGCCCAGTGCCCATCTCCCAGGGCTGCAGGGCTGGGAGATAAAGGTGAGACATGCCCTTTATTCTGAAAGCACAGTGAGATCCCCTTGCCTGTGATGCACCTCGCTGTACAGCAAACGCAACACATCAATTGCTGATGCTATCAAAGGAAATAGCATTTCCAGCCACATGGGAAATATGTCAGCAAAACAAATGGATTCGAATAAACAGCAGCAGAAGGCGCATAGCAATATTGATTCATGGCTTTTTATCCTCTGTCCTTTTGAAATGGTCCCTTTCCAGCACTCAAGCTGCTGTGATAAATACCTCCTCCCCCTCCTGCACGCTTGACTACTGAGAATACATTTTCTGTGATTTTTTTGAGCAGAGAGGGAAAAAGAAAAGGATGAAAAAAAAAAAAAAAAAAAAAAAAAGACACCTACACTTTGTAGTGATTCTGGTTTTGAGCCATTAGCTTGCCCTGCAGTATCAACCATAGCTTTGAACCTCTCCCTAATACAACAATAGCTGATTTGTATCAAGGTGCTTCTCAGTAAAGGCAAGGCATTTGAGAAAAACACTGAATTGTGTGTCATTAAATAAAAGGTTAGCAGTAGAAATACATCAAAGGAAGCAAGATCAAAATTACTGTAAAGTGAGCAATTGAAGCAACTGGAAAAGTCCTTCCCATTCAGACAGGTCACCTATTCAAGTCCAGCCTGAATCAAAAGTGAAAATGAGTCTTCTGTAGCTTTGGAGAAATAAGACAAGGGATATCTCTACTGGGCTTACATTTGATAGACAGCCCCATTGCAAAATCAACTGCTGTCAATTTTAACAAAGGAAAGGGCGAGCTCGTGAGTTTAGGTAATTAAAGTTATTTCAAACAAAAATATTATGCTATTTTTTAAATAAACACCTCCACCAGGACATTTTTTTCCAGCTAACCATAAAAGCACAGAAAAAATGTGCAAATGATATTTGTTAACTCCTGGTTTATGATTGAATAAGAATGAAGCCAAAGCTCTGGCTATGTCTGAGGTCTGTGAGTTTTCAAAAAACCCTGTGCTAAGGGTCTCAACTGCACAGGATTGTCAGGTACCAGCAGAAGTGCCATCTCCTGCTTCCTTACCACTCCAGGGAAGGACAACTTGCTTTGGGTCTTGCAGACAAACAGGATTGTGAGAGGTTTCAATGTCAAAATAAAATTAAACATTTGAGGAACACCAAGAAAGCCTTAACCCCTGTCCTTCAGCACACCTAATGCCCTGGTGTCTCAAGCAGAGCAATGCTGCCAGATCAAGTCTTGCCTGTCCCCCACACAAGACAATTCGTCCTCAAAGTGGAGGCAGCAGAGACACTGCTGACCCAACCCCTGTGCCCTGAGTGCAATGCTCAAAGGCTGCATAGATATGGGAAGAGAAAAAAAACCTTGTAAACCTAAGGAGCTGCATGTGCTGACCTCAGGTTACCCTGGCTGGCACTGATCTTGTGATAGGACAGACCTTCCTGCTCATTCTAATGGCACAACTCACTGAAATCCCCTCCTTGAGATCTGGGTTCATGTCCCAAAGCATAGTTATTGGGCAGGAATGTGGGGCTTTTAGTGAGTTGTTCTGCTAAATTATTTGCAAGTGTTTATTCCCCTCCTCCCACCCTAGCTGTCCTTTTTTACTGCTGTAAAAATGTTAGCATGACTGCCTCTGATGAATTTCAGACTTTTCAACACATAATTTAAAAGCAGAAGTCATTAGCAAGTATCTATTTGATCACTGACAGCTGAAGCAGTGAGAAGAGCTATCGTTTAATAACAGTTAAGGTTAAATATATTCCTGTAGTTTATCATCATTCACTTTCCCTAAATGCATGACTTCAGGTAGTAAACTTGAAGAGAAGGACTGTGTGAATTACATTGTGTGGCAGATACAGCCATCAGCAGCAGGCTTTAGCCTCAGACCAATCCAAAACAGGAGCCTGACAAACAATTTCAGGGGATCATCATATGACATTAAAGTCCTCATAATATCATCCTTTCACGTATGTGATATATTGGAGGCAGCTCACGGGTAGTCCTTAATGGCCCAGCTGCCACCACAGTGATATATGCACTGTGTATTAAGGAAATGAAACAGGAATTATGCACAATGTATCATTTCTCCTGCTGCTGTCATTGGGCAGGGAAGACTGCAGCACCCTGTTGCTTCAAGATAAAACAGGACCCTTAGTGCTTCACTGATATGGAACAGAACATTTCAGTTGGAAGGGACCTGCAATGATCATCTGGTCCAAATTCGTGCAGGTGCAGCAGACCCAGCAAATGAGGAGACTTTAACCTTGAAAGACCAGATCCAGTCAGAAAACCACACTTCATATCATGAAATACCAGCCTGTGCCTTCCCAGCTGTACTCCCAGAAGGTTCACTTTACCAAATTCACAGCACAAAACAAACACATTTCTTCCCTGCTCCAAGCTCTGCTCCATTCCCTATTCCAAGGATGAAGCTGGAAGAGTAAAGAGGTGGCCACTACTCCCTGATCCAGAGCCTTCCACACCCTGGACTGCTTGGAGCAGCTTTTGGATGCTCCAGCTTCCAGCTTTACCCCTTCAGTAAGAGAACTGAAGTCCATTGTACCTGTGTGAATGTGGAATATAAAATACCGATCCATAACTCAGCATAGCTTCTGCAAGAGAATGCCAGTGCACAATAACAAAGCAAAAATAACAGCTATGTCTATCACCTCTGCAGCAGCAGGCAGTTTTCAGTCCAGGTACTTACTTAGAGCAGCACAGAACAGGTGGAAATCACTGCTGCTCTGATCTGGTGGCATTTTACACCCACTCTGACCAGAGAAAATCACTATAACGAGAGGCAAATACATAGCACAGTCTCCTGAAGTCGTTTGGCAGCACCTAGTTTCCATCCTTACCATCACATACTTGAAAATAAAATTAGGCTGTCTGGGCAAATGTAACTGTGAGATGCTCTGGTGGGCTGACAGGGATTGGTTTAGATACTAACAAGCACATCTATGGCACATCTAAGAGCAGGTGATAATCCCAGCTCCAGCCTGCACACCCCTTCCAGGTCAGCTCACCTTTTACAGGTTTTCTCCCTCTCTGGGGAGGAGGTGAGGACAACTGACTCTTCCCAACAAATTTCCATCTGTCATTCAGAATCTATGTTTTCTTATTACAGAGCCCACAAAGTGACAGCAATAATTAATCTTACTGTGCATGGAGTTCATTGATATCAAGAAGAATTAAACTATTGTAATCAAGTTAGCCTGTTGCAGATGTGTGAAGCGCTACAGTTTATCAAATTCTGCAGGCACACAATTTGATTCTGCATAACAAGGGAGGACAATACTGATGAGACAGCAGAAAGCCAGCAATATGATGGAGGATTTCATGAAAGCCTTTTTTAGCTCTTAAAAAGTGCCACACTTGTCAGCTGTGCAAGCGATGCCATGATATGTTAGTGCATGTCATATCAAAATTGTCAAAGGATGCTACACGCTGGCTCTGTGGGGATGTGCTCTGTGTCCAAATCAACACGTGCCTGCACAAGCTTCTTGAGAGACACCTGAACTTCAGCAGCTCCTGGAATCAAATAATTTGAGTAAATGTGCACATCTAGGAAGGTGTGAAAAGATGCTGCCAAGGGGGATGTTGAAATAGAAGCAAAGCTCAACAAGGGCAATTATCTCTGTCAAAGGCACAAAGGTGATCAATGTCAGCTGCTCTCACAGTCAGAGTTGGGAAACCACAACATGAATATTTGATTAAATTAGGCCAACCTGAAGTCGCTGCCAGAGCATGTGATGCCACGAGTTTTCTACGAGATGGCAGGGTCTCTCCTTCATGATGGGTTACGTCTTTGTCTTGCCTCACCACTTTCTTCTTCAGCTGAAATGCATCCTAGCAGAAGCCTCAGCTGAGCAGTGCCAGGGATATCTGGCACCCTGTGCCAGCTCAGCTCCCTCCCCAGCATGGCCCCCATGAACCTGAGGTGCAATTACTGCAAATGGGCTGAGCTGAACTGATCCAGCAATTGGCTGCCTGCAAATCCAGGAGGCCCTGCTCCTCCTTCCACCTCCCCTCCCCAGTTTAGAGCTGTACATTCCTGCTCCTTTTTCTTGGGGCTGGCCCTTATATTAAGCCCCAGCCTCCTCCCAAATGATCCCATGCACTAAGCAGGAAGATCAAATCTGGGGGACAAAACCAAGAGAAGCTTCCAGTGCCACAGCCAGCACAATTCCTTATTTTTTCTCACATAAAGAACAAGACTGAGGGTGCCAGAAGGGAGGAAGAGGCACAACTCCTCTGGTGACACTGTGGAGTTGGTTCAGCTCTCCCAACAGCCAGAGGAGCTGTTGTATTCAGGAGGAGCAAGTGCTCCTTATTTGATGCACCTCGGGCAGCTGAACAGCCTGGCCTCCCCAGAATTTACTAACCCCTTGGCATTTATTCCCCTTTCACTCATGATGCTCTACATCCGAGCTAGATGATAAATGTCCTGTACTCAATCCTGCTCTCCCTTGCCTTAGAGAACTAAGCTGCTCTGCCCTCCCTTAGGCACCATGAGCTGTTAACAAATCAAGCTGAATGTTTGCTTGCAAAGCCTAACCTGGAGGGAATGGCTTATTTTCATTAGCAGCCTGGTCTGTTGTTAACACAGATCCTAAACCTGAAAAGGTTGTAACTCAACCTGCTCACTCTGATTTGAGAGCCTTTTCTCCAGAACAGCCAGTATTTTCTGGCAGTTTCCCCCAGGATAAGAACCTCTCGGTACTTCAAGCAGCTCCACAGACCATCCTGCCAAGCAGTCACCCCTCCCTGGCCCAAACATGCTCCACAAAGAGGGACATGTCCACCTGTGCTGCTGATCCCCTTCTCCCCAGCATGGAACTAGAGCTTCCTAATCCACTGAGGCAAGGGAAGCAAGCAGGAGTGGCTCAGCCAGTGAATTGGATTTCCTCCCTAAGGAAAAACTGTTAGGGTTGGAAGAGACCTTCTAGCTTGCTAAGGATCACTCCCATCATCACAAATAGCTCTTCTGTGTAAAATGGCACATAAATTGATCAAACTCTCTCCTTTAATAAAGTCTGTTGCATCTGTTGCAAGGCCACATTCCCCCAATGCCTAAAAGCTCTGTCAGTTCCCAGGCCCAGGTCCTTTTGCAGCTGGTTTATGCTCATTTTCTCTGTTTAGTTTCTAACAGTTCCATCAACTGACTCCTTGACCTCATATTATTTAGTGTTTCATTGTGTTCCTTCATGCTCCAACACTAACAAAGGAAGTGCAAACACAGGAGAACACATCAAGGAGCAATAGGAAGACTCACACAGCTTTAATCAATTATGAAAGGGTGGGGCAAAAGGTAGAGAAAAGCCCAGAGCTGAATATTGCAGTTTTCCACATAATAAATAAATATAGAGGGACTAGAAAATTTGACCTATGAAATGAAACAAGATTCTTCCTGCAAATGGAACAGCATTAATAATATCATACAATGGCCACTTCTGTATCAGAGCTGTATTAATTGGGCTAAACAAACACAGCTGGGGAATCAGCTTTGGGGAAGAAGGAAGACTTGAGAAAAAGAAATTAAATTGTTGGAAAGAGCCAAGTGGGCAAATTTGCTTGTTTTGGAATAACATGGCAGAACTCAGAGAGCAATCCCTGTGAAAGAGAGGTGGGAAGTTACTCCTCCTGTGCTCTGCAGAGGGAAGATGAACATGAAGAGGTCACGTCCTGTCCTCTAAGCAATCAAGAGCTTTTAGGGTCTTCTGATTCAGTGGGAGAAGGACCAAGGTTCAGGAGCTGGGTGGGGGCCAGGCTGGACCCAGCCAGAAACATCCTGAACCATGTAAGGGATGATTTCCCTGCAGCAAACAAGGGTTCCCCTTTGGAGTGGTTTGCTCTTGCAAAGAAAGCCATTGTCTGTGCCTCTTCAATGTACCTCTCCAATTAATAGCATCCCCCTCCCCAAAATTACCAGAATGAACAGTACACAAGAACAGTTAAAGAGAGGGCTCTTAAAATAGAGCAGGTTCATTCCAGTGAAACTCCCAAGGTTATCTTGCTTGGATTTCAAGATGTTCATTTGCAGTGCCTCATCTTTTAATAACCAAGATTCAAAGTTTCCAAAGTCTTTTATGAAAAATCTCCTCTAATGTGTCACATAATTGTATCATGTAATGGCCTTACAGAGAACATCCTGAGCCCAGGCAATGGAAAACATCTTCACAGGCAAGGAGCAAAGAGGTAATGTAACAAAGAATCATTGCAGGAACAATTAGGCTTTCAGCTGGTAACATCAAAGAGTTTATTTATTAGTTACAGGGCTGGAAAATAGACCAGAAAGTGTTAGAAATGTTCCATCTATTCTGAGAGCGAGTACAAAAGCTTCATGTGCAGTTGTATCACCCTTTCCAAGCTGAAAGCAAATAAAAGCCTTGTGATGAATTCTGTGAGTACAAACCCCAAGAACCTGGGGTCTGTGACCAGAGTGCATTTAAGAAGCTACAGAGATGTGACTTGGTTTAGAGAAGATCTTGAGAACAAGTCAAACCTTTTTCCTTTCTCTGTTTAAAAATGTTTGAGCATTTTTGAAGTTGCACTGAGAAACTCAAAGATTGATCTTTTATTTTCTTAATTTAAAACACAAAAGCCTAGGGTTTAGTAGCTGTAAAACACTTTTTTCATATTTTTCTCACACAAAAACTGAAGCAATCAGAAAAAAAAAAGATGGTATTGGTGCAATTTCCATTTTTGTCAAAGCTTTTGCCACTGGAAATTCTGGCAAAGGGTTTTTCTTGTTGCTGGAACTACTGTTCCTTTGTAAAATTCAGGTGAATCACTACAGACAAGACAAGCAACTCTCTTTATTGCACTATAAAGTAGTTTCTTGTTTTGAAACTGAAGGTACTACTGGTTTGCTCCAACACAAGAGATCCGGGATCAAGTGAGCAGGGCATCTGACCTTACTCATTCCCAGCAGTAGGAGCTGACACGATTTTTTTCTGGTAAAAGCATTCCAGGCCTTTCATTTTCACAAATTCTGAACAACATATTGTGTTCTATGTCAAAGAAATGCTTGGGCCAACGCAATCCTTTTTAGCTTTTTTATTTAACACTTCTGTGGGAAGATGAAAAAAGTTGGGGGGACCAACCAACAAGCATTTTCCTCACAAATTCCTAGTTCTCGCAGCAAACCCAGAAATCAATTCTTCATCCATTTCTAGTGCTCAGAGTCACTAAAAGTGAAACGTTCTTTTTCAGTAAGTCATCCCTAATAAAAGGCACAAAACTCAGTGGGCAAATGCCTTTTGTGTAGATCTGGAGAAATACAAACCAAAATTAAGCTAGTGTCCAACATTTCTTGCTGAAGTGGAATTGTTTTCTAGAAGTTAGTGGATGTGTGGGGTAAATTGTTCAATAAGTCCTGTGATAATTCTGTTATTTGTTCAGTATAAGTAGCATTTTACTTTAGCAATTTCTTCACAGAGAAATGTATCGGATTAATTTCAATGAAATATTTTCCTAATCATCACTGTTATGAGGTTGTTTAACAAAAAAATGATAGCAGATGAATGGTTCTGCTTTCAATGTCCAAGCTGTTTTAAATCCTCTCTTCACAGAAGGGGCCCTTATATCCATGTAGAGAGAGGGGGAGGCAGAGGAGTGAGCAGATTCCTTGCTGATCTAACATTTTCTTCTCTGTAGCCAACTCCCAGTATGTCCCTGCAATATAAAATTCTAAGCCTTTACCCAGCACCTATCAGCATGGTGGGGAGGGGACAGTTTGATTTTCCCCACAGGAGCCCTTTTGCATTCATCACAGCACAATTTAACAGTGATACTAAAAACAAAACAAAGCTTTTCACCATGGAGGAAAAGAGAACTCATTCCTCCTGCCTCAGCCCACACCTTTTGTTCAACCAAACAAGGTGACCGAGTTCCTGTCACCTCTCCAAAACCCAGAGTTGTTTCATTTGCAAGGGTTTGGAATCTATTTCCACTGTTTTCTCACTGTTGGCCATTGAGGAAGGTATCTCCCAGCACTAAAGAGAAATCCTGAGCACCTGCTGCCCCATCACATCCATCCCTCATGGCTGCACAGCTCCCAGCATCAGCAACCCCTGCTTTGTGTCTTTTTCTACCCACAAATTCAGGAGGCAAAGTACCTGCCCAACAGCAGGTTTTTGCAGAGCTGCAGGGGTCCCACACCCTGTGCAGTGTCCTGAAGGCAGCGTGCCTGCTGCTGTGGCTCAGGGGACAGAGATGTGGCACCCACCAGGCATGGCCACTGCACCTCCCGCTGCCAGCTCTAAACTCTGCCTCCTTTGCTGTCTCTTCCTTTGCCCTGGAAGGAGCTCTGGTGCAGTCCAGCTTGTATTTTGGTATTTGGAAGGTTTGGTACTTCCAGCATGGCTGGGGAGTGGCGAGCCAGACCTTTGAGCAGCACAGCCTGAGATTGTCCATGGCCAGCCTGCAGACCTCTGCCTCCAGAGAGCCTCGGGGACAGCACCCACACACATTCCCTCCACACACATTCCCTCCACTCCAGGGTTATGTTTATACTCCCAGGAATCATCTTCTCATGCCTCCTAATATTAGGGGTACAGAGCGGGCATGAGAAGATTCATCCTTGAAGAGTGAGCAGAGATTCACGGGGTGCGAGGGCGCCTGGCCGAATTTCTTGCTTTAGTGCAGTCCACAGTGTGTTCAGCCTGGAGGACACCACTGCAGCTGTACAGACAAGGCTTTTCCTTCCCACAGGCACACGCACACACACTGAGGATGAAGTTGGAGTTGTAACTCCATGGTATAGCTTTGTCACAGCTGTCACCAGTTCAGGGAAAAGAGTCGTGAAACTCCTCTTCCATTTTGAGCTAACCACTGAGCAGTGTGTTAATTTTCTGGGTCAGCATCCCAGGATTTTCCTTTCCCTGGCATGCTGTTCAGTACTCTCCACTCTTTGACATCATGTACAACTTCTACAGCAAGAGAGTGCTTAATCCTCTCTGAAGTAATTTCTTTCTTCTTTTATGACTGGAGCCCTGGACAGTCTGTTATGCTTCAACCCCCGTGCTATATTTAACTCAACCATCTTGTTCATTCTTCCTCTCATCTAAAGCTTGGCTAAGAGGAAGAAATTTCAGCCATGAATAAAATACCAGGAAGAAAGTCAAATTATACAACACACTTTCAGGATCATTTCAGCACCTGCAATATTCCCCATTCTGTTTAGGAAGGATTTGCATACAGCTTACTGCCTGGAAGTGGAGTGTGAGAGTTAGGAATTTAGGAAAAGGAGCAGAATTTGAAACAGTGATGAGAAAGTAGTAAAATTACTCTGGTGACAGGAAGCTGCCTCAGCCTCTTGCCCTAAGCTGAGGGCTTGCTTCTGCAAATCAGGTGACAGCAGATGCAATGGCCCATGTATAGGTTTTACTTCCAAAGTATAGATTTCCCAGAATATTTCCCAGCAAACTTTGCCTACCACTGTACAGTCTTGCCCAAGAAAAACTAGTTCATTTGTCACCACTTCCAAAACAAGAAAATTCCATTTGTCTACATTTAGATGCCACAGCGCTGTAGAAAACACATCCTTTTCCATGCTAGTCCTGACACCCTTTCCAAGACAAGCACTCTCTCATTTTGTTATATCTGCAGGATGCAGACACGACACAATGAAGAGGAAGAATGTCAGTTAGGGGTGCCTGGCTCTGACATTGCTCATCCTGTCTCAACTGTTTTATGTGGATACACCCCTCACCATATCATGCACACAAAAAAGAAATTACCACAATTCACAGAAATCACAATCCTGAAATGTCCTATGCACAAAAAATAAACTTTTTTGGTTTTCCTCCCAGTACCAATCTTCAACATCTCTGCAGTTTATTTAATACTGCTTCATTCATGTCTAGCAGAAGTATCTTTTCCTGAGGCACACAGAGAGTGCTTTGGGGGAAAAGAGGACAGATTTTCCAGATATCTGTGCCTATAATGAACCATCTCCTACATGCAAATACCTGTGAATACAAACAATCTGCTTGTCAGAAGTATGGTAGATTCAGATAATTTTTAATGACCCAGGGGGGAAAGGTGCCAGTTCTGTTTCTATTCAGTTGGTTTTCTACATATGACATTTTTATTTTCTGTTTCACTGGAGTGCAGACAACTGAGAGGCTCCAGGTTTAGCCTTTGAAATGTTGGTACAGCTGCAGGGTGACAGCTCACGGGGCAGACACGAGCGCACGTACACACAACACAAATGTTCAGAGAAGGCTAAATTCACAAAAGCCTAATGTGCTGGAGGAGTTCATCAGCAATCACATTTTTAAACAATTTCAATCTGCTCTATCTCATCTCTCTTGGTCACAGCAAAACCTCATGAAAATCTGCTGCCTGTTTCCAGCAATAGAAGGGCCTCACATACACATTGGCAGCAAAAAATGAACTTCACATTCAGCTTTAAGACTTAAAACCAGTTGGACTTAAAACTCACCTACAAAAGCATGACCCACACACTGAAAGACTCTCCATTCCAAATTTGCCAAGCAGGAACTGCCTCTACGCTGAATCTAGACCCTTTTTGATTGTCCCCCAAATCTGGGACTGATGCCAAAACCACGGATGAGACAAAAGCATCAATAATTTTTTAGCAGCCAGTTAAAGGAAGAGCAAACTCCTTTCAAACTTCAGATTGGTCTGAAAAACATCAGGAAAAGGGGAAAAGATGACACAGGAGAAATGGAAGCCTTTAGCCTGTGACATCCTGCTCTTAGCAGGGATTTCTATCACAGACAGATGCTCCACATCCCCAAGTCCTCTTAATGACCCAAGTTCCAACCACAGCAGAAATTATTTCTCTGCAGCCTTGGCCACAGAGAGGACTGGTGGGAGACAATGCCTCCAGCCACCAGCCAGGGAACTCTTCCCTATTCCCATTGCCCCTGTGACAGATAAGGGGGGTGTGGAAAGGGCAGTTGCCTTGCACCAGGCTTTGCACCAGCCAGGAGGGAGGTTGGAGGAAGGCCAACCCCCTCATTGTTCTCTGAGGCTGCTCACAAAGACTCTTTTTTTTTACTGTTTTGTGTCCGTTTTGTTCCACCAGACCCACTCTAAATAGGCATTTTGTTTGCCATTAATGAAATCTGCTTCAATTTCAAAAGTTCTGTTTGCAGGCTGTAATCTCAGTCCCAGTCCAATTTAAATATCTGTTGTTTTGGTGCTGGACTTCTGGACTACATCCCTCCTGCTCAATGCCAAAAACATAACGGAGAAAATTTCACCCACCGTTAGGAGCCATCTGGTTGTGCTGCTCTGAAAAGTGAGACAGATAAGGAGCTGTATGATACCCATGTAAGGCAATTTGCTGGCCTGTTTATCATACCTGACTCTGGGGTGCACAGCTTTATTTTGATTTGATAAAAAGCAAAGGAGTACAGCTGCAGCACACTGCTGCTTCACTAAGTCGACAGATGGGCATCACTGTAAGGAAGCCACATGGCATTTTTTTGTTAAACTCAGCTCATTAGGTTTTATCTGCAATATGTTGCTGTATTGGCAGAAAACCTTTCAGTGAGCAGAAACATTAGCCAAAGTTTGTCAACAGATATAGAGAAGATCCTATTGTGGAAGGATATGTGCCGGGGCAGGGGTGGGCTGTGATTGCTTCTCAATGCTCACAAGTCAACTCTTGAAATGTTTTTCAGCTCTCTCTATAATTTGTGCCATAATGGCAGTTCTGACTTGCATATTAATAGAGCTGCTATTTACAGCTTGCAAGTGTTGGGGCATTTCAAGATGGTTCACAAATCACTTCATCTGAATAGGTGAGGAAGTTTGTCAGCAAAACCTGGGAAGTGGGAAATTTTCCTTTTCTCTGACACATGAAAAGATAGATGCTCAAAATCTTGCAACAGTGAAGAGTACATTTCTAAGCTGAGAGCCCCAGACTGTATTACATTAAGGCAGTTTGGGTTGTAAATAGTTTTTCCTATCTTGAGTCACTGGTTTAGTTCCAATGGGCCAGTTTAACTTTGAGAGGAAAAGGCAGCCACATTCTGTGTGTTAGTAGCAGTTTTAGCCACAGGTAGGCAAATGTGAAAAGCAAATCAAAGTATTTTCAATTCACAGAAGAAATATTAGAAACTTTGAAAATCTCCTCAAGGAGCTTCAAGAAATTGAATGGGCTGCTTTGTGAGCTCACAGGTATTCCAACATCTGCTCACGTGGAGCCCCAGCACCAACCATTTCACAGACTGGGGTCCCACTGAGCTTCTAGGAGCTCTCTTCTGACGCACAAACATGCACCAAGTCACCCAAATCCATTTAGGGAGCCTGGAGACAACCACAACTGCATCTTAGTCCAGGTCAGAATGATGCTTTCAAACCAGTCATCCTGACCATTCCCATTTTTTGATGTCCAGAAAGGGGTCTGGGAGCACATGCTCTGGATTCCTCTTAGATGGAACAAAACCACCTTCAGTGATGCCCCACCCCTGAACAGGCACTCAGCCCTCAGGACCAAATTAATCTGAAATATTCCCCAGAAACACACACAGTTTGGATAGCAGAGCTCAGCACCATTTCTCCCTCCACATTTCCAGCATTTTAGCTAAAGCTAAAGCATTGAAAAATCTCTCCTGTTTTAATTTACAGGTGGTAAATTTAATTTCACATCAGGGATTTTCATTTACTTTAAATTCAAACTAAATCAAATCAAACTCAACCAAAATTTAATAAGTCCAACTTAAACTAAAGTGGGAATATCTACTCAGTTTTCTGGTTACTCTAAAATTTCCAGTCTAATGTGATACTTTGAATTAAACCACACCAACTCAGAATCTAAATGTAACCTTAGTGTCTGTAAAAGAAAATATTTCTCAGTGATACAGCGAACTGAGCTATGTTTTCCATTAGTGGAAAATGTGATCACATTGTGAGATACTTTATATTTTTATACTAGCTTTTATTTTTAGCCATTTCTGTGTTAGAGCGGTGCCCATTATCTCACTCTAATTAAAGGTCACTGCTCCTGTTACTATCTATAGCTATAAAACTTCATGGTAAGCTGCCCTATCTTGACCCAAAATTAATAGATGTATTTTAGATCATGCATTTCCCCCTTTCTCCAGCTGCCTGGCCCGTGAGCATGTCTCAGACACTCCTCAGCTCTCAGCCATTTTAGGAGATTTCTGAGAGATGCTGTGGATGGGTGAGATCACAGTCTCTGGGGGCACAGCTCTCACCATCAGTGGGATTGATTCCTTCTGGGGATGACCTGGAACAGAGACCAGACATAGCAAAAGCATAAAGCAGGGATTTATTAAAAGGCCTCAATGAGCACACCTGGGCAGGGCAAGACTCCAGCCAGATCACACCCAAGGTGAACCCAAAATGGGCACAAAATGGATGACTGAACATGAGGTCTCCCACTTTTTCTATTGGCATATCAGAATCAATTGTCCATCCACAGCTTCAGGTGATGAAGCTCCATCCTCTTTGTTTCACTTCTCACTTCACCATTGTTTTCATCCTAGGGCCTGAAAGTTGTCCTTGGTGTCAAACTAGGGAAGGAATTGTTTTGTCTCTCTGCTTTGAGAAGAGAGCTGAGTAGCACTTAATATGAGACCTGCAGCCACCCACTAAAACAGCAGAGAATCTAAAAAATATAAAAGCTAAAAAGGCACCAGGACCAATCCCCTGAGCAGGGCTCACCAGCCCTGAGCGGGCAGAGCTGCCTGAGCAGGGAAGGTGCCAGCCCTGCAGGATTGCTGGTGGTGCCCAGGGGAGCCCTGAGCCCTGGTCTCCTCCACAGGGAGCAGCTGCCTTGCTGGGCTGGCAGGGAGAGCTGCTGCCTTCAGGGATCAGGGTCCTGCTCCAGCTGTGGCACCTGACAAACCCACTGACAAACCTGGGGGATCCAGTGCCTTCAGCCAAAATCCCTTTTGGAGGATTTGCTTTTTCGCTTGACTTCTGCAGAGCAACCAGCAAAGTGGAATGCTAACTGGTAAGTAAAGTTCACTGGCATTTTTGTAATTGAAATAAAGAATACATTGGACTTGCAGCCAGCTCTCTCTGGCCTTACTTTGCTGCCATGCAGCCAGAGCTTACTGTACCGTGGGTAAAATGTGAACGAAAAAGATGGTTTCACGTGTAGAAAAGCAAAGCTATAAAGTTTGCTATATTATTTTCACCTTTTGTTGTCATGATGACCTGAATCAGATAACCAACAGTGCAACTGCAAAATAAGAGACACAATTATTCCTTCAGAAATAGTCCTATTTCCCAGTAGCCCATAAACTCCACTCATTTCAACACCAGACATATTCCTCCATCTCAAGCACTAGAAATTCTTCTGTCCTTTTAAATTTCAGTCTTGCTGGAGAAAAAAAAAATACAATATCTAGTCACACATGAAAGAGATAAGCTCCATGGTAATTGAACGGCAGAGATTCTGCACTCCAAATTCTGCCCAAGAGCCTGTGTGGATATTGCCTTTCAAGGGCAGAAAGGGGAATGGCTTTTCCTGATAACCATTGTATAAATAGATACTACAGGAAAAAAAGAAAAGGTCTATCAGCATGAT
This sequence comes from Sitta carolinensis, assembly GCA_032173965.1. Lineage (NCBI taxonomy): Eukaryota > Metazoa > Chordata > Aves > Passeriformes > Sittidae > Sitta > Sitta carolinensis. Next base: position 29,673,192 of record CM063287.1, read on the forward strand.
GGGAGGGAATGGGAAAAAGAAATGGCAGGCTTGACTGGAAGAAACACCCACAGATTTTACCTGAGACAGGGTTTGTACATAGAACTTGTCTCAACTCTGCTGAAAATAAGAAAAATCTTCTGGCATCCAGCTTGTAATTGATATTCATGAAAATGTATGAGATTAATGTGCTCGCTTGGCACTGCCCTTCAACCTTGTAATGAAAGCAGTCAGGTCTGAGAGGAGGTGGCGGGGGATAAAGAGGGTTAGGAAAAGTAGAAGTGAAACGGGGAAGAGGAATAAGCAAAGAGAATTGATTGATTGAAATATTTCCTTTCTATGGAATTATTGGCTACACTCTGGTCTCCTTTTCACCACATAACAGTTGAGTTAGATGAGATTTACCCTGGTGACCTGGGCTACCCCAGACCTGGGCTCTTCTCTGTCGTGCACCAGAGCCTGCAACCCAGAGCTGGATGCAGTTTTCCAGGCAGGGCCTGCATGTCCATGAAATCTCTTGGAATATGAAGCTGTCCAGCACCCTGACATGCTGCTACTCTTTGCTTGTGCTGTTCCCTTGTCCTTCATTTTGCAGGAAGCACAGATCCATGTCCTACACTCTTTGGAGGACCCGGCCCTGTCCTTGCACACTGCTGCTCCCCAGCAGAACCCTTTCAGCTCTTTGCACTGTGCTGATTATCTCGACAAGACTTTCAAGTGATTTCTGGGAGGATGAGGAGGGTATTGAGAGCCAGCAGGGCATTCTGTCCTCTGCCAGTCATCCTCCTAAGGGACATTTATGCCAGTGCTGGCCAAGGCTTGGTTCAGCCTTTTCATTAACAGCTCGATGGAAGGACTAGACCACCATATGGTACTTAGTGAAATGTAATTGTGGAGCCAAAGAAACCATCCTGATGGCCTCCAGGATTAGCCTCAGTAGCAGTGTTTGCAGCACAACCCATATAACAGAAAGGATGCCTCTCTGGTGTTAAAAAAAAAACAAAACCAACCAACCAAACAAACAAACATAAAAAAAGCAGCTTAAAGAGCTGTAGGAAGGACCTTGTTCAGAGGCAAGGGCTCAGTGAAAGCATCTTTAGGAACAAAACTGGAGTGATGCACACCTCCCTTGTTTATAATTCATCTGGCTCCACCTACCCTGTAGTTTCTTCTCCCAGAACTGTGCAGCTCAGTGGCTGTACAGTAGATAATTGCCTTCCCTGCTCAGCTCTGCTGGTGTGCCAGAACAAATATGTATGCAGAACATTTGACATCAGACCTAAGCTGATTTACAGTGAACAGAAAAACCCCAAACTTGAAGCTTATTGTGGGAAAGAAAAAGTAAAAATTAAATATCACTACTGAAGTAGTACCACAGAGCCTCCTTTGAGTAACATTCCTGTGCTCCAAGTTTCTGCAGAAACCATGTACCCTGTCATCTTCTATCCCCATCACACACTACCAAATATTCTCCAGGGTGAGCAGACAGCTGTTTGTGGTGCATGAGGGATCAGCCAGTCCATCTGGGAAATAAAACTCCCATGACATCCTTTCAATATTTCCAAATAAAATGTTATTTCCAGTTACCTGACTTAAAAGAGGCGAGTAAAGGACAAAGTAGGGACTTTTTGACAAAAGTTTAATTTAACAGGAAGTCCAGTTTGTTGCCAAAAGCAGTGTCAGAGGATGTTTTCAGGCAGATCTGACAGATTTCTTAAGGCTCACAGCAGAATGTGGGCATTTTGGGGGAGTGCATCAGGGGCAGGGTCTGGAGAGGAGGTGCTGCCAAGAAAGTGAAGCAGCTCTGCAGACTGAGATGTCTACTGAAATAATACAAATAGGAATTTTTCTTTTTTTTCTTTTCTAAGAAAATCTTGCCTTAAAACACTTCCACTTAAGGATCATGGAAGGATATGCCAGGACAAAACCTGGGGATGGTGCACATTTGATTAAAATAAGAGAGAACATTGCTCTGGGCTCTGCTCACACTTTCTGTGCAGTAACCTCATCACTGCACATGGGTGCTGCTGCAGGCACTGCATCTCTACACGTGCACTCTGCTGTCCCTGCCCTCCAGTGCAAGGAACACACAGGTTCCAGATAGAACATTCTGTCTCCATGAACGCTGCAGTGAGAGCTGGCAGGAGACTGGGGGCTTGCAATTCCTATTGACCCTGGCGGGAAGGGAGGGGATCCAGAATCCCCTCTGCTTTGCCACTGTATCTTATTAAAAAGGGCTGTTTGTACCATTATGAAATAAGTAGGTCACAGACAGCCCTTACCAGTGTGCCAGTCTGCTCACTTTGCTGCTGATGTGGATTAGCACTAAAAAAGTAACGTTACTCTCCTCTCACGTGAGGATGCAAATTACCTTCTCATGTTTAATTCCCTCACAGGAAAAAAGGACAGCTGAGCTGCCCACATCTCCACTTGAGTTTTCTTCTGTACATTTTCTGCTTAGTTACCACGATTTCCTATCATCCCTTTTGTATCAGCACAGAGACAGGACCTTGTTAGGTTGCTTCTTTGTATTTAAGGAACATAGTCTGCGCCCCCCTGACAACATTGAAAAACACAGAGGAAAGAAAAACACTTTCTGACCTCCAAAGGATTTTATGAATTAAGTAGATCCTTTCTTTTTCACCAGGAAACACAGAACAAAGCTGGTAGTGATTGGTCTGTATGAAGCCAAGAGATATCAGCAACCGATGCAACTCAGCATTCAATGTGCCATTACCCCAGAGACAAATTCCCTCCGATTTACCTTCCTGGATTTGTTCTTCTCTTCTTTGACCACATTGTCCTCCCTCTGTTCTTATCCTAGGGCTGAGGAGGGACAGCAATGAGGTCCAAGCTGATAAACAGCAAATGGATTCTTTCTGTGCTTTAATTGACTTCTGAGGTCAATGAGCACTCCATAGGCCAGTTTTTCCTTATCTCCAGAGTAACAGTGCATATGGAATGGAGACATTTATATCCAGCTCCAGGAATGGCATGATAACTATATTTATCTTTCCAGGTGATTGTGCCAGACTTACCACCATGGTACCTGCAGTGCACTGACTTTCAGCTACAACCTTTTGCTACAGAAGGCCTTTGGTGGCCCCCACGCTCCTGCTGGGAGCCAGGAAGTGCAAGGGACCATTGATGCTGCTCTTGAGTTATTTGGGGAGGAGGGTAAATGTTAGTGCTGTTAATCATTTCTTACTGTTTGCATCGTGGCTCACTCTGGTATGCTAAGTGCCTGAGCTCGCCTGGCAGGCTGAGGGGTTGTGGATTATTAATCACCCCTACTTTCAAATATATAAATCATGATCCCAGTAAAGGCAAAGGAAGAGAAGCAGCAATCTCCTGTTAACCCTTCCAGCTCAGAGGATGCTGGCTGTCCTCACCTGATCTCACCAGAAGTCCTGGTTTGTCCCTGTGCCAGTCACATTTCCAAGAGAGAGGCCCCTGTGTTTTCAAAGTCTCCCTCAAACCCACTCGGGCAGTGTTCTCACACCCACCAGTTCTGGGGCTTTAGGCCAGGCTCAGAAGATTAGTTCTGAGTTAGTTCCCAAGTGCCAGACTCATATAAGAGGGAAAGCAGCTGGCTGGACATCAGACCCCACTTCATTCTTTGTGTGAGAGCCTGGAACAACAGCACTGCTGCAGAAAAAAAAATATTGGATAGAGGGACAAGACACATTGGGCACTGAAAAAACACAGGGAGAGTAAGCTTCATGGGATTCTCCAATCCATAGAAATCAGGCAAGTTTTATTAAATTCCCAGATAATTTGATGTTAATACAATTCTCATATAGAAAAGGAAAAAGAAAAATAAAGGAAAATTTCCTCCTTCACTGGTTCTGAATTATTCTACATTTTGTCTGGGAAGTACTAGACCAGTATTTCTGAATTGGAACAGACCTTCCTCAGATGATCTAAATATTATATCCAATAAATAGTTATTGGGGTAAGGCTGCATCCAAGCCAAGCCCACAGGCTAGACAGTCTTCTAGTTTACAGGAAATCTTTCGAACTGTACAGCCCTTCATCAGTGCCAGAAACCCACATGGACTCCAACCCCAGCTAATGCTGCTCTCAAAAGCCAGAGAAAACCACTGCTCAGGCTGGACCCTCGTTCAAAGCTGCAACAAGATCTGTAATCCAGGAATCACATCTTCAATCGAGCTCCAGACAGTGCAAAACCACACCATGTGATGTATCACTGCTCTCCTCCAGGTCATCATAGCTAGGAAACAATTTAAGTTCATTCTAAGTAAATTTGCAATAAACAAGTAGGCTTAAAAAAGTGTTGTTTTCCAAATATTTGTGGATTTATATAACATTTTACAAAGCAATAGTATTTCAGGTTAGGAAAAAAAAGGAGTGGGTAGGTTTTTGAAAAGAGAAAATGTTTCAATGATTAAGATAAAGTACTAAAAAATACAATATTTTATGACTGAAAATAAAAAATTCACAAACCAATATTGCTTGAAGTAATTTATCTCAAGAAGATATTGTGGTTTGAAGACAGCAAGGTTCAGCTCAAGTGATGTATCTTAAAACAACAATGCCAGCCTTGACTCCTTCCACCTCAGCTCTAGGGAAAATCTGCCAGCCCAGAAAGAGGACAATGCTCACTTCAGTTCCAGGACCAGATCCTGCATGCAAGAAAGACGCTGCTGAGATCTTCAAAGGGCCCCCTGTGAGTGGGAGGGAGCTGGCTAACTCATCAGGCCAGATCTACAGCAAAAATTTCCCACCAATACAAGATTTTATTTCAGGTAGACCTCCCCTTCCCCAACTTCATGTATAGACCATCCTAGGCTGGTCTGGGAGAGGAGCTGCTGCTCCTTATAGCAGAAGGCAGCTATTGCAGCAAAAATCCACAGTATGTGTGCTGGTAGTATTCTGTCCAATAGTTTGGCCACTTTAAAATTAAATGTAGCACAGAATGAAAAAGTGTTGCTAATTGTCATGACTCGTGTGCATGTTTTATGCTACAGCACAGATTAATATTTTGGGGTTTTTTATCTGTTGTGCTCCAGTGTTTATAGAGAGTAACAGTGTATTTGGGGTTTATGTCACCAGTTTGCCATAATGCTCCCAAGGCCTTGCAGCAGAGCAAAGCAGCAGAAATCCTAATTACAGTGATGATCAAGAGCTGTGGTCTCAGCATTTCTCAACACTGGTTTGGTTTCACGTTGAGCTGTACTCTGACTAGGCATGTTTATAAGAGATCACAGAGGTCTGGGCTGTGAGTTTATACAGCCAGATTCTCATGTCAATCAGCAGAGCCCTGCTCCAATCCCCCGGAGCCCTGGGCTCCAGCCCGGCGGGAAGGGTTGGTGTCAGTGGAGCTGCATCATTTTACAGCAGCACAGCCCATTACATCTAAGAGTTTGCAGCACCAGAGTGGGTCTTAAATATTGAAGGTTTTATCCTGCAGTGGGCTAAAAGGATTCACATGTCCTTGGAGCAGCAGGCGTTCAGTGCATCTCTGGAGAAAGCACAGTCATTTTCTGTTATCATCTGAGCAGGGCTCTGTAGGCTCTGTCACGGTGGGTAAAACTCACCCCTGTGAGCACACCTGGGCTGGAAGCTCCCTTCAGCCTTTGAAGTGAACACGAATGAATTTATACAAGGGGAAAACTCCATCCTCTCTAAATTATCCAGCCCTGCAGCTAAAAGCCCCTGATGCACAGAACTGCATCGTGAACATGCATCCACAATCTCTGCAGATGGGATTGGGTCAGTGCAATACCTCTGCTCAAATTGAGATTGACAACTACAGAGAGCAGCTGGAGCATTCCTAAAAGGAAAAATACATCTGAGTCCCTCTCTGCTGAGGCTCAATGGGTCCAGCATAGAGCACCCAGAGTTGCAGCAGTGCCTCAAGAGCCATAATAACCAATCTCATCTGCAAAAATTAATCAGGTATTTACAAATTGCTAATAAAATGGAGAAACTTGTGTGTGAAGCAGGAACAAAAAGATGTAATTACTGTTAAGCAGATGTAAGCTGTTACAAAGTTTTCTCACTTATTTGTGATTTAGGCATGGTCAGATTCAGCCCCGGTGTTCCCACATGAGGGTGAGGATAAGCAGAGGTTTTGAGATCCCATCTAGGGCAGCCTGGGAGGCTGGAAAGCAAATATAGGTTCTCAGGAAAATGTACAAATATTTTGCTGTTGGTTTGGGAATCCTGTGGCTCACAGAACCACACGGGGATTGTTGGCTGGCCCAGATGCAGCTGGTAGTGATTTTTCACATGGACAAGCCCTCAACTCTCCAGGTAAGCAGGTTGCCATCCCCAAGAGCTGCTTCAGGGAACCTGCTCCAGCATAGAAAAGAAGCCATTCTCTAAAGTAATGATGCCAGGAAAAAGTTCACTTTATCTCAGGGGTTGGATTTATCTGGACACAAAAATTCTGCAGGATACCTGAAGAGCAGTGTCTGTCCCAGAATAGCTCAGGCAATGAGTCTGCCTACACAAACAAGCCACCAGTTCATCCTGAACCATCTTGAATTGTTGAATCACAGAGTTGCTTAGACTGAGAAAGCCTTCCAAGTTTGTAGAGCCCACCACTAAACCGTGTCCCCAAGGGCCACATCTGCACATCTTTTAAATCCCTCCAAGGGTGGTGACTCCACCTCTTCCCTGGGCAGCCTGTGCCAGTGCTTGACAACACAAGCTTTGGGCTGAGAGTGATATTTCCTGGATGGGAAAAATAACCAGGAAGGATCTGCAGCCTGGATGAAGCTCAGGTTGTATTTCCTATACTCTCTTCATACAGTGCTGTGCCACTCAGAGGGGAAAATTTACTTTTCTGCTGCAGTGGTGGCAGTGGCTCTGCCTTCATGTAATCAGCAGGTTTTAACACATTTGGGGTTTTTTTGTCTTCTCAGAAACCACCTCTCATTTTTTTTAATCTACCTAAGAGTAAATACTGCCAGGAGCAAGACTCTTTTTAGAAGAGCTCCTGAATCATCTCTCCTGGTTTTAAGATCATTTGAGTTAGACCAAGAAAGGCACCCTGTAGTCATATAAGCTACAGTATATTGAGCATACTCATTTGATTACAATTACTGTGGTTTCCTGGACTAATATTTAAATGGAAAAAGACATTCAAAATGAGCCAATATTGGGTATAGGCCTCACAGGCAAAACACTTATTGTACTGAAAACTTGGAATACTGCAATATGAGGTCTGGGGGAAGAAATCCTGTCTAAGTGTTTTATGCAAATTGTAAGAATGCAAGAAAAAAAAAAAAAAACAATACAAGAAACATTACAGAATCCACCAATGACATGTTGTTTTATGGGTAAGTTCTTCAGGAGAAAGCAGTAAGCAACTTTCATTTTCCACTATGAAATTGAAAATGCACTTGTATATAAGCATAGTGGATCATGACTTTGTGAAATATTGCAGGTTTTTTATTTGCTTTTTCAGGTAGTTAAATTTTAGGGCTACTTACATTTCCCTCATCCCCAAATTTAAAAGGCAATAAATTGCTTTAGTGTTTTCAATTTCTTTTCCTTCAAGAGATGTAAATTGACTGCCTGAGTCCCTCTACAAACTCTCTTCTTATGAATAGGGGAGAATAATTTACAAGGCCGTGTGCCCCATCCAATCCCCCTTTAGCTGCAGTACACCAGAGGCTGGGGAGTGGGCAAATCACCCCAGGGTGGGTGCCCTCCCCAAATAGTTGGATTTTTCCCAGAATAAGGATCATTCCCTGGACACCCCTCGTGACAGAGCTGCCAAAGAGCCTCTGCAGCAGATCTGCAGAATGGAAACCTGCAAAGCCTGGAAGGGTGAGGGGCTGGGCCCTGGCTGATCCTGACAGTAACCCTGGGAGGAGAGATGCTGGGATCAGCCAGAGGAGCTGGGAGCTGAGGCTGGCACGCAGGGGTGCTCAGCCAAAGGCAGGTCCTCCCCAGCCCTCCCGAGTGCTGCACACACAGAAATCCTGTACTGCCACCCCCACCCTCCTCTGATGTCTACTGACAGCCCATCAAACATCCCCTCTTTATTAAAGTCAAGTGTGAACAAAATCACCAAAGAAATATAGGGTTTAATTAATGTCTGCCTTCACCGTAAATGAAAGGGAACTTTAATTTTTTTTGCTATATTTTACTAATCAGAGTCATTCAATATCTTGGATGCTAGTAAATTAATTCTGAACTAATGAAGTTAAAGGAGGTCATTTGTTAGAGAAAACTGATTACATATCAAGATCTCTCAGGGACCCAAATGAGAAAATCACTATAATGAAAAAATATTTTAAATGATGCAGGTCAACCAAGTAAATCATTAAGGATGCAGGGGGGATGGAGATATTAATGACACCACGACAAGGAAATGCCAAAAGGGAAGTGAGCTGACACAAGTAAGCAAAAAGACATTTATAGCACAGGCAGGCTTGGTTCTTTTTTCTCCTGATAATGATTGAATCACACGAATTTCATTGCTTGCCTCAAATTAGTCACCTGTGTCCAGATATTGCAATGACAGCAATGAACTAATGTGTATTACGCACATACATTTATTTGTATGGCACATAAACATTTTTAGCAGTATAAATCACAGTGGCACCTAAGGACCCAAGCCGAAATATGGGTTGTATTCTACAAGGCATGGGGGAAAATCTGCAAGGGGAAAGGAGGGACCCCTGCTTCTCAGAGGTTTAATTTCAACAAAGCAGCAGTTGAATGATGTAAGATTTTGTTGGCACAACCAGCCAGGCTAGTGCTTGAACAGCAGGAGCAGTGTAGCCTGGATGTGCAAGAAACACCCCCAGAGACTGCAGCCCGGTGTGTCTAGCCCAGAAACCACATTGCCTTGGAGCAGGGCTCCCTGTTTAGGGACAGTATCAGAGCCTGGCCACTCTCTGCAGCCTGTTCTCCCTCTGCTCCTCCAGGATCTGTAACCACTGCAATAGGGACACAGAAAACACTGCTCGACCTGCACTGTTTAGATCCACTTCAGACTTGCTGGATGAAATTAAATGTGTTTAGTTCCATTTTTGAATCTCCTGGGACAACACACCGCAGAAGTTCACTGCCTGCTATGAGAAACAGCAATTTCTTTCACTGATCTGACACATTTCCTACCAGTTTCAAAGAGTTCCTCCACCCAGAAGCAGTGCAGAATTTGGTGAGAAACGCTTCCAAGTGCACCTAATTCATGACTTTACCAACTTTGTAATATCTTTCTCAACAGTAAAAAAAGTCCCAAAGCTTTGCTCTCAGCATCCTTCCTGAGGACACCCTGGATTCTGTGGCTGCCACTGCATGTGGATCTCATGATTTCTGAGAGCCATCAGCAGTGCCTCTCTCCTAACTCCTCAGTGCCATTCTGAGTCTGGCATTCCGTGGGCAGGATTTAAACTATTCTTTTTCCCTATGCCTTGAGTATTCTCATGAGAATCCCCAAAACATCCCTTTTGCCACATTCACATAAACACTGCAGGTGTGACTGAGCCCCATCCCGCCTGGAAAAGCGCACAGAATTCCACACATCAGGACAGCACCCAAAGTCAGGTCTGCTGAGTTTTACTGAGCCAGTTTTCAGGGCTTCAGGATACTCTCAGGAAAAAAAAAAAAAAAAAAAAAAAAAAAAATTCAAAGGGGTGATTGAAGGTAGAAGCAAAACAAGGCAGAAGGTGCAAGTCAGCCCACGGTGAGTGGCTGATGTAGTTGGTAAGGAAAGTTGCAACTATGGTATGGCTAGAGAGAAAAGGGAGGGGAGAAAAAAAGAGAGAAAGCCCCCAAGATCTCTGCCCTATAGTACAAAGATGGGATCCTCTAATGGATTCAGGAAGGTAGGGAGAATTTAGGGAATATTGGAGGAGAAATGAATATACTACTGAAGGAGAAACACCAGCACCAAGAAAATGATTTGAAACAATCTTCTATGAAACAGGAAGCACTGACACACTGTTTACAAAGATTAACAGAAAGGGATCTGTTCAAGGGAAAGACTATCGTGATCCTAGATCCACTAAATTCACTTTTCAGGATTTCTTGACCAAATTATCCATGGAGAAATACATTAGTCCTACAGAACAGATGTAAACTATTTAAATTAGCACATCAGGCAGTTCTATCACAAAAAGATGCAATTAGATTTGAGGAGCCAATACCTCAAGCACAGCCTGAAAGAGTGATCAATAGTTTACAGCTTGGAAAACTCCCAGAGCTGGAAGCCAAATCCTTTGGAGCATTTAAACAGAAACTCATCCCTTCATTAAACAGAGCCTTTGCTGAAATTCCAGGAAAGCCTAGGATGAAGCTACCATACTAATGCCACACAGAAAAAAAGGCAAAGCCATTAATTATTGAAGGTTCTTATGATTTATTTCTCTTTTAAACACAGGTACTAAAATCAGTGCTAAAAGGGAGATGACAAGATAGAGAATGCTTTCCCCAGCAGTAAGCATTTCTGACCTTTTAGTGACCAGTTGTTTAATTGCAATCTCCAGATCAGCAATAACAGCAATTGATTTGTGTTCATTAAAGCTCTGTTGTGGAACCAAGAACTAACTCTGGTGTTTTACAATGTAAAGACAACATTAGGCTGAGTTAAGTAACTACACCAGTTAATATCATTATGATGATTTGGTTTCCATCTAAGTATGCCTTGTATTGAACCAAAAACTAGAATTCCTGTAAGAGCTTCATTAAATAAATATTCTCCAAGGATGGAATTAGCAACGACTGTTTGTCTCTTTCTAATTGGTCTTCCAATGAAAGTTTTCTGCCAACTTCAAATGAGAAACCCCCATCACTAACAAAGCAAACACTTCAAAATCTCAATTTATATCCATTTTATTTAAATATTATGAAAGCAGGTATTAATTTAGAAAAGACATCTGGAGTTACCAACTACCTGACACAAACCCCCCAAATTTCCAATCATTTAGGTGTAATACCCAGTAGAAATAGCTGCCATAATCAACTGAAGATGTTTAGGCCAGTACAAATAAAAAAAATAGGAAAAGGGCAGTTTCATCCAGCTGAAAAGGAACAGATTACTGACACATAAAGGGAAAGGGAGGAGGGTTCATTCCTGTAGGAAAGCATAAGGCTGGCTGAAGCTAAATCTACACCCAGAAATGCACGTGGCACATGGGAATTCACTTCTGCTGTACCTTGCTGGCTTTGCTGTTTGAATGCTGCCCATGAAATCATTGCCCCACAGGCAGGGTGCAGAAAAAACACAGGCTCCAAAGGAATCTGCAGCGTGTTTGCTCCCACCCCAACAGAATTAGTAGGGCCAGAAGTATCAGAGTATTTCTCACTCCACTACCTCTACGTGGAGAATGTTATTTATAAAGCAGCTAATTACAGTTCAGTTCATAAGTAAGCACTAAAGCTGAGTTTCATTTTAGTCAGATGCATAAATCTTCCTCACCTATAAAAGTTAGAGCAGATGTACAGTGGCTGTGCATGCCTGACATTGCTATTCCATGTGGTTGATCCAGACAGAAAATGAGTGATGGTTTGCCACGCTTGATGTGCACATTTTGAATGCAGGAAATTCTCCATGTAATAATTTCTCTGTTCCTAACCTTGAAAGGACCATATATTTTTTGTATATGTACGTATATGTGTGTATATATATATATATATATATATATATATATATATATATATATATATATATATATATATATATATATATATTTAATTTAGAGCTCTGATAGACTGAAGTTCCAATGGTGCAAAATGAAGTGCTCCTGACAGGCATTCATCATGGTTTAGTAACACCTCCCAAATTTCTTAAGATCTCTTCACCTTTTAGTACAGCTGTGCCTGGAATGTTCAAATTCCAGCTTTTTGTCCTGCCCCAAGCTGGGCCTGCAGAAATAAGTTCTGGTTGCTGGTGGAAATTCAGGCTGCACAACTCAAAATGCACACATGCTCCATCTGGAAGAGGACACTTGTGAAATGTGTTCTGATGATAACTTGGAAAAAGAGTGAAATTTATCATCAGTGAAATGCAGGCATTAAAATGTTTTTTATTTCTCAGCTTTGGTCAAAAAACTCAGTAGATCCATTACTAATATTTTGCAAAATTATTAGCTTAATAATAAAAAGAAATTAGAAATAACAAAGGTGTTTCTGAAGAAGACCACTGACACTTGCTATTGAGGGATTCCCCTTTACCATTTAACACAAGTTCTTCTTGCAAAGATTATTTTTCATTTCTAAGAAAAGAGATTTATTATTAAGACACGTCCAATAAATTCCTTCTTTTATTTTCCATGTTTGAAGGGCTTCAGCCTCACTGACAGCTGGCAGCAGATCTTTGTTCTCAGTAGCTGGGATGGTGCAGTAGAATTCAAGTGAATTGAAGCAAATGCTTCAAAGGAAACATTTCTGCCTCAAACCCAAACATTGTGTGACATCCTACCATGAGAGGCTAAAGTCAGGTAGAAAACCACCCTGGATTCTCATTTTTGTTTCCTACAGCTGTCAACTGGAGCACAGCAATGAAAGTGTGGGGTTTGCACTACCCAAAAATATTGCAATCTCTTGGCTGTGAAAGAGGAGTGTGTCTCAAGCTGCAGCAATCTACTTCACACCAGTCTAATCTTGGTGTAATTAGAGGATCACTGCCAAATAGGAGCATATGCCTTGTCCAAAAATCTCAATGCAAATATCTGTGTGTCTATGTGTGTTGAATTATTAAATTCAGAACCCCATAGCAACATCTGTGATAACATATCCTGGTGCTATTATTATACACAAGAAGCTCTAAAGTCACTTTTAATCAAAAGAGATCCTTTTAAATCTATACCTGGTTTTAGTGACATTACTCTTAATGCAGCTGATGAAATATTAAGCATGCAATTACTGTACATGCTCTATAAATGGCTTTCCTGATTTTCAGGCTGTATAGAAGGCTGTGTCAAAATGAGAAGGAAGTTATCTTTCTCCTGAGTACCTTTTTCCCAGAGAGAGATTCATGATCAGGTTGAAAGCATTTCACTCAGAAGTGACAAGAACTGCAGCCAAATACTGAATTAATTGGGGGGAAAAAAAAAGTGCCCACAGACTGGAGGAGAGAAACCATCAGAACTCTCAGTTTCTGTCCTGCAGAAGGCTGCTCACTCAGGCTCCACACTTGGGGTCCCATCTGGTATGTGTTGAGTAACCCACAAAAGAAAGGGAGAGAGGCAATCATCTCCAGCAAGCTTGCTACAGCCATGCAGGCACATACAAAAACCACAAGATTAAGGTTACCTTGGACTATTTTTCTAGGGAAACAGCACTCAGAAATGAGAGATGCCACAGTGCACTTGCTGACACAGTTCATGCTCTATACAGAGTGGAAAGGGAGTTTAATTTTGTAGGCATCCTGTTGCCATCCCACTTCTGGAACTGCAGCCATAAGCAGTATTGATTGAAGGTGTCTAATGTCCTGCTAGGGCTGTGCTGCTGTAATTGTAGCTACGCAGGCAGGTGTCAGAAAAGCACTGACATGAGCATTTGGAGAGCTCCAGTGTCTGTCAGTCCGAGTGAAACACAACATAACCAAAGTACAGCTCCTCCCTGCAGTCACTGCAGCACTGACAGGACTAACCATCGCTGGCACAAACAGGCAGGAACCTTCCAGAACCACTGCAGGACTTGTTATAACCCTTGGTGATTAGAAAACCCATTAGAAACCCATCACATGGTTGCTGTAGTTGTGGGCAAGCTGCTCGTTATTGAGATAACATGCACAGGAACACAAAAAGAAAAAAATTAGGCTCCTTTTACTATCATAGGGACAAATGCTCCTACTCCTTTACACACAGCATCCTTCCTCTTGGACACTGTCAACAGCTGCTGAAAACTGAGGGAGAAGTCTCCTGTTCTGGAGTACTGTGCTCTGATCTTCCCATGATTCTCCCACCCTGAAGTGGAAGAAGCTGGCTGCCAGGTTGGGGAATCCTTTCATTTCAACACCCATTCTTACTACTTTCAGAGTTGTGGAAGAAACCCTCATTCCTCCTGGACCTGAAGCCCCTTCTTACACTCCTGTCTCCTGTAGCACAATTTTCTTTCAAAAAGAGCATTATCAGTCCTCTTTTATTATACAGAATGCTTTTCAGGAAAAGGCATAGCTGGAGGGATCCCAACAGCTGGTATTTATCCAGGAGACTGATAATTGTATGCAACAGGGGCCTCAAAAATTATTAGACAGCTCTGGCTTTATAAAGATGTGATGCAGAGAAGGTCAGGCTAAATGCAACAATCCCTTCCGGACTTAAATACTATGAATCTGTGAAAAGATCATTTGTTTTATTCAGTGTCTCATGACTAAATGATTATCCTCACCCTTCCTCCCAGCACATCACTATCAGTGACAGATGCACAAAATAATACTGCTCCAGACAGAATGAAAGATAATAGGCTCAAAAGAAGAAAAAAAAAAAAATAATCTACAGTATTTAGATATTTCTACCAGAAGGCACGAAGATATTACTCACTTTGGTCTTGCATTGGACAACAACACCTGCATCAAAACAGATGCATTTTCACAAAAGCAATAAATAATTACCCAGCTGATACAACATCTGATATATTTGTGGTATATTGCATTATTTCCATGCAGCTGGAGTCCTGCAATCAATATCCTAGTACTCTGGATCTGCAAAGAGGTTCTTTGTTCCTTTATGAGCCTGGGTCTGGGATACTGGATGAAAATCTAAATATTTAAAGTAGTATTCGAGTAGCTAATCTATTCCACTAAACAGTCTTTCTGGATATATTCCAATATAAAGTAAAATGCTTTGGCTGTAATGGAAGAATTACTGCTATTAAAGGATTTAATCTCAAATACACCACAGTGCATTTCTTTATACATCCAGCAGAGTCTGAGGGGCTGCTATTTTTATCAGGTTTGTATTTTACAGATAAGCATTAAATGCAGATTACAGCATTCGTTCACACCAATGGTCCCCCACTGTACAAAGGCAGAGCTTTGCAGAACCAGCAAAGCTGGACTGTTTTAGCTGAAAGTACTGCAGGTTGAAATAACATTTGTTCATCCTTGTCTCCCTGATTAGCCTTTTCACAGTAGTTTCAGAATTTTCCCTGGTGACTGGACAGATTCGCCGGTGAAGTTTGCAAAAGCAACCCCAGAGGATGAGCTGGGCTTGGTGTCCCAGCCCGTGAGAGGGGGACACAGCGTGGGCTGAGCGGGGGGAGCAGCAGGGCTGTGCTGGCAGAAACTGGGAAACAACACACCCATCACCACTCCAAAAACAGGCAGAACTCCCTTTGGCAGCATCCTGGAGGGAAGTGCAGCAGCAAATGCAGCATGTGGAAATCAAAGCTCAGAGGAGACAGGATTTTACTTCAGAGAGGAGTCCAGGGCAGAAAGAAGGGTTATTCACAGCCCATGTTTGTCTTGCTGGCTGCCCATGGTACCCAGAAGGGAGGGAATATGGGATGCTAGGAATGAGGAATGCAGCAGTTTGAAAGTATTTGCAAGTATCTCCTCCAGTCTCACTGTTGTGGCAGTTTGGGGCTTTTGGGGAACACAGTACATTTAAATGAAAGGTAGGAAAAGTAATATTCAAAGCTACCTGAGAATTCAGGTAAATGCTATTGGCCTGTGGAGAGAACAGATAGAGGAAAGCAATAAAAAAATTGACAAAATAAAGCACTGGACAGGCAGCAGGAAATAGTCAAAAAGGATTGAGAGACAGGAGCCTAATTTTATGAAGGATTTTATGAGGGATACAAGAACTAGTCAGGAGAAAGTTGGTGTCAGATGTTTAAGAGCAAAGAATGACAGACTGAAGAGGAATCCTGATGGATGCAAAAGGAATAAAGCCCTCAGATGCTACTTCAGAAGAAAGATGTACAGCTGAAAACAGGTGAATATTCATTGCAGAGGAGAGGATGGGATTAATTCTGAACTCTTCTGCACCGTGTATTTTAAGGCAGCAGTGAAATACCTGACTGCAAAAAATATGTTCACGAAAAAGGCACTAACTGGCTTGTGCTTGCAGTGATGTTTTTCAGGACATCTCCCTTTGATGCAGGCTTGTTACCTCATCCTCCCAGCAGCAGGAATGATGCCTGTACAGACAGCTAAAGACAATTTTACTGCTCTGTCCCCTGGTCTGCTGCAGATGAAATACAGCAGTAGCAGTGACAGTGCTCCCCCGGGGGAACCTGGAGCCAGGACAGGTTTGCTGAGCTGGCCTCTGAGGAAGACTTTGGTTAGAGACCTGCAGAATTCACTGGTGGCAAATTAAAAAGGAGTTACTCTAAACTGCTTCTTCAAAGAGAAATGACATCATTGTCCATCCACTGACACTAAAAAGCAGATGAGTCACTGGAAAAGATGAGTGTTTAATTCAATTCACCATCTTTCATTTTCCAGAGGTTATAGAGGTGATTTCTCTTCAGGTGGGAGAAACAGGCTTGTGCTGAAGCACCAGCTCATAACTTTGAAAGAGTGGTTTAAAATGCTGGCTTTGCTTCATGATGTTCCCAGAGCAGAGAACATAATTCAGATTAACCCATTGTTATTTTTCTACCTGCAGAAAAAATAACTGTCACACATCTACATTTACAAGCCAGGGCTCTGGGAGGAGACTGGACACCCACAGGAGGGTTGGGTTCAAGAATATGATGTCCACATTTACAGAAAGCCAAGTAGAGGAAGGATGTAGCCCTCTTTTCAGAGTCCATGCTAATATTTTTCATCTCAGTATGTCCATGCCATAAAAACCTTTCTAACCAAGCCCAAGCTTTTGTTTTTGTAGTACCTGACAAAGTTGAAAGAGCAGTTCCAACAGGGCAGTTGGAAAAGCAATTCCAATCACTGAAACAGTTTCACCCCACCTCATCCATCCCTCCCCAAACAGGTTTTGAGGAAAAACTCTTATTTCCACAACAGGGAGAGCTTGCTCCTGCTGCTAATAAATTCAGATTACAAATGGACACCGGTTTGTAAGTAAGGACATCAAGACGATAAAATTCAGTAGAGACACAAACAGAAATCAAACACAAAAACATGAGTCAGGGGTCACGAGTTCAGCAAGATCACTGCAGAAATGGAGTTTATTACAGACCATGCCATCACACTGTACACACAAGGATGGCCCTGCTCTGGGATGCACTGGCAGATGTGCAGGACACAGGAGATGGACATTCTGCTCTGAGATCTCCAGGGATCTCAGCTGGGATATTGCAACTGGGCCTGAGCAACTCACCAAGAAAAATGATGCAGAAAACTTAGAGATGGTTCAGAGAAGATCAACAAGAATCATAGGAAGTACAGGCAAACACAAATTACAATTAAAGTTGGAAAAAATTAATTTAATTTTTGCTATAGAAGCAGAGTCACCTGCTATAAGGCAAACTGAGCATCAGTCTCCAAACAGGTAAAAGCAGAACATAATTGACAAAAAGACTAGATAAACATCATCCCACCTAGATAGACCTGGTTCTGCAAAGGAGCAGGGGAAAGGAGCAGGGCTTGACCTCTTAAATGCACCCCAAGTTAAATATAACAATGTATTTAAGATATATTTATATATCTAATTTATTTAATATTTACATATTAAATAATGTTTAAATTTTATTAATGCTTATATTAAAATTTTTCATTTTATAATTTATATTTAATATATTTATGTAGTTTTTTATGCTTATGTATACATAATTTAATGCTTATGTATATATATATTTAGGATACACTTAGGATATGGTAGGATATGTTTTATTTCACTAGAACATCCATGTAGTATAGGATGCACTAATGAAACAAAGTGTCTTACTTGTTGAATCCTCTGAAATATCACAAAGTAAATCTGAAAGATATTAATACACTGAAAAGAACCGTGCCAATACCTGCACACATGTGTGGCATAGCATTAGGACATACAGGTAACATGGCTTGACAAAACATCAAAATCAATTGCACTCAAAAATACTGTTGCTCTCAGCAATTGCATTTCTTGTAAACACATTAAAGGATTGATTCAATAATCAATGCTGGGTTCATCCAATGAAACTATAGCCAGGAATATGAATGTTGATCACAAGGAAAGTTACTAAACCTCGTTCAGCCAATAACGTTTTCTAGCTTGGAGCTTGATACCGTTGCGGAATTTGAGCTAGCAGAGCAGCAGATGATATTCCTACTTTCCATGCAAATGCATAATCCTTTTCTGAAGGCTACTAAGCTCTTTGCCACCAAAATCAGTGGAACTCTGGCTGTTTACATCGGATCTGTGAAAGGCTTTGAAGATGAAAAGAGCTGTGCAAGTGCTAAGTGTAGCTATTTTGGCAAGGAACGCAGACCAGAAACACAGGCTATTACACACAGGTCCTATTGTTTCCTGTCATCCTTGTCAGCATAAAGGCAGAAGCCAGCAAAACCCAGGCAGTCTGATAAAAAAGAGAGGGAAAAAAAAAATCATATTCCTAAGGATGCTTTCAGAGGCGCTTTTAGCAGAGGGACATAGTAAAAGTTCTCTTTGTGTCCATTGCTAATCCTTTCCTGTATGGACTCTTTTTATTTGTTCTGACATGGCTTTTGATCAGTTACTAAGTCAGCATTTGGGGGACTCCCTATGAACATCAGTTTATGCTCATGAGCAGGAGAAGGGTGGGGAGCTTGAGGTGAAGAGGCTGGTTGCAAAAAACAGCTCAAGTTGAGCAGGAAAAATGAGAACAGAATGATTGTTCTGAAGAACCCAGAGCACATCAGAGGAAAGAACACCAGAAAAACTTCCTGCTTCAAATAGAAGCAAGCAGGTGAAGGGTTTGTTGTTGTCTTTCTTGTGCTTATTGGTTGTGGGGTTTGGTTGGGTTTTTTTAGACTAAGGAGTCAAAAATCTCACAGTTTTGAAAAAAAAAAAGTTCAAAAGAGAAAAACGATTAAAAACTAGCATTGGAAACACATGCCACAAGCAGGTAGGGAATCCACAGCTAAAGAACTTTACAAACCAATTCCTCAAGAATGTAAATAGAACAAAAAACAGAGTAAACAATAAACAGAAAGAAGAGGAATCAAGGGAAGTTGAAAAAAATACCTACAAATAAACAGGCTGAGTCTTGGGCAGGACTCAATAAAAACACACCAACATATTGTTTTACCAGTGGTTTTGGAAAAGTCTGCAGGATCCAGCTGAACCTGATAAATTAATTTCATAAAACCTGAGCAAAAGTGGATGAAAGACCACAAAACCCAACCCAGGAATTATTAGAGGACAACAAAATATATGGCTCTACATTCAGGTATTCCAAAACCCTGTGGGCTCTGAGGGCTCCAAGGGGAGAACAAGAATCACAAAGAGAAGGATTAAGTTGCTACTGACTGCAAAGGAATCAGGAATATTGCAAGATCCATGAGGTTAAAGCTGGGGTTTTTTTACAAAATTCATAACTGGAGCAAGTCAGCAGTCTGGAGGGAAACAAATGAAAAAAACTCATTGGCTGTAGAAACTGCTTCAGGTAAATGGCAATGAAATACTTGGAATAACAAGGTCTAATGACACAGTGGTAGGGTCATAAAATCGTGAATTACATGAAATAATAAGGTCTAATGACACAGAGTGATGCCTTCTTCAATTTCTGTTGTTGCATTGAGTTTACAGACATTCTTCACTTCAAAGTTTGTGGAGCACAGAGGTAAGCAACCAGCCAAACATCTGCCTTGAACTTCCTAGTGTATAAAATTAAATGCAGTGTCATAGAAATGTGGATTTGAGCTGAAGCCCATTGGGACCAGAAATGCTCAGCCACTCCTGCAGTGTCTGCAAACCCCAGCCTCAGGAGGAGCACAGGGAATCTGCTGTTCCAAGGCAGCTGACCACCACAGGAGTCACTCATGGATTCAGTGGATTCATTCCACGGTGCATTTGCACAGCCTTTCCTCATCTCCCTGCTTGTGTTTGATCACCTGATGCAGTGGGTCAGGAGGGTTTCAGAGAGGTCCTACCACAGCAGAAGTCTGAGGTGTTGAGTACAGACCTCTGTGAGTGCTGGGAGTGTGAGTCCAGTTTCTCTAGGACCAGCCTCCTCTTCTTCATGTGTCTTTGCTTCACAGAGAGCATCCAAAAATCAGAGGGAAGCAATTAGAAGGAAAGAGCTGCATGATTTCCTCACCCTCTCCACCCCAGGCTGTGTGATTTGGGACACAGCCCCTAATGTCTCCCTGCTTTGTGTCTCTCCTAGGTCCCCACCTCAGGAGAGATGCAAAGGGCTGCCCTGGGCCCATGCATCCTAACAGCCCTTGCTAAAGCCAAATAAAACAGGGGGGAGAATAAACTGAAAAGCAAATGCTGGCTGTCATGGTGAATTTCCAAACAGTCTGTGAGTCACTTAGAGGAAGTTTCTACATGCTTATGTCTTCCAGCTCAAATAAAGTAATTAAATTATCTTAACTACCAGCTAGAAAAAGCTTTATTATTGCAATAGCTAGGTCTGCAGATGAATCACAGTGCCATTGCACAGCACAGGTGGTTTATTACAGAAGTCATCCAATTGCCTTTTAGGACAGGTGGCATTTACAAAGAAAAAAAAAACAAACAAACATGCTTTTTAATGTCTAAGCAGAAAACGCAATCCCAAATATTGCCTTTTCTCAAAAAAGTACATTGGAAAAGCAACTTTTAAAGAGGAGAGGCAGGGTGCAAAGCTCTTCTGACACTAGTGATTAAATCCTAAGAATTTAAGTCTGTATTGCTTTGCAGAAAGAGATGAAAAACCCATCAACCCATAACCAATACTTTCTGCAGGCTGAATTAGTGCTGCTCACAGTAAGATTTTCCTTGAACACAAATGAAGAATGGGCCATGTATGATCCAAGATGTGGCCATGCCACTGTCACATGATATGCCATAATACAGAAAAAAAAATAAAGGCAACATGCAAAACTCTACATTCCACTTTATCAAACATTTCTGGGGGAGGTTCTGAAGCAGGCTCTGCTGCCATGTCATCAGCAAAAGCTAAAGAATTTTCTAAATGACTTAGCAACAAGCAAGTTAAGGTCTTTTGCTATTCTGGCCAAAGTAACCCCAAAAAAGTTGCTAAGTATTGAACACTTTTAAAAACACAGTTAAGACATCAGAATGCTTCTCTCTTGACAGAGAAAGGTGGGACAGACCCTACAGAGAGAAGGATTTTTGTGGGCAGCTGTACTGAATCTAGGACTAGTCAACTGCCCCTCAATCAGTGTGAATGAGGGCTAATAAAAGCTGTGGTTGGTCAAATATGGATCTGGGTTTGTTTTATCCTCTTGCTTCACTAAAGAAAAAAAGCCACAGGAGAAAGGACATTGTGATGTTCTGATCTCTCACATGTTTTCTCTCGTGTAATGGGAGTTACGACTGTCCTTTCTTTTCCCATAGAGAACTCAGATTATGAAACCAGAGCAAGAACAAGTCATGTACAAAAAAAGTTCCTTAAAAAGGCAAAAACTGCCCACCCTTGGAAAAACAATAAGAGAGGAATGTGAATAACACAGCATTTCCCGTGGCTTGTATACTTATCTCATACCATAATGATCAAGTGGCTTACTTGTCTCTACCCGTTACAAAAGGGATTCTTTGCATTTTCACGTGGTTCTGCTCCACAACCAGCCACACAGTTTTACTACTTTGTCTTAGCTATTTTGGTGCTTAGATACTCAAATCCTTTCCCCTTCCCCCACTAAGTAAATTTTCCAGGCTAAAGTTCAAAGTGAATTCCAATGTGATTATATAAACACATGCATACTGTAGATTGACATCATACAATGCTGTTCTTTGTTGCTGGATTTTTTTGTCTTTTTAGTTTGCAACAACTTCAGTATGCCTGGCTTGCTACCCTAAAATAGTAGCTTATTACACCCTACTGAATAAGATAACACAGTATTTATTCCTCAGGCAGTTTGGTTTTCACAAGGAAAAAAAAAAAAAAAAGCTCAAGATTTAATTCATAAAAATAGACTTGCAAAGGAAAAATAAAAGTAACAGACCTTATGAATCTCTCTGTTTATTAAGGCTTGTGAGTAGTGGAGTGGGGAGAAAGCAGGGTTATGTGTTTCAGTCCATCATGACTGTGAAATTGAACTGTAAATGGTACCTAGTGCGGCCAAGTGAGACAGACACCATGCCGGGAGTTAATGGAAATGTGGAGAGCTTTTCTTTTTAACAAAGTACTTGAGCAATTATTCCAGCACACCCACAGTGAAATGAGATAAAGTTAGGCTGTGCATTACAAAGGCTGTTAACTGCAAAATAAATTTACTGACAGCCATTGGGAACCTTCCTTTCCTTTTTCTGCAGCTATTAGCTAAAAACGCGGAGCAGTGCTGGTGGGGACGAGCAGGCAGAGGGCTATGGGGTGGGAGAATGGTTATGTGCCGATGTGCTGGGCTGTCACACTCCCCTGGCACAGAGGTGGGGCCAGGGGAGCCACCCAGCCCTGCCACTGAAGCAGCACAGGCACCGAGCCCTTCTGACAGCCCTAAGCTGTCAGGGCTTTGTACTGACACTAACATTCTACTGCAATAGGAAAAACACAGCAGAATTCCCAACCTCAGCTTCCCCATCACTCCCCTGGCTGTCCTGTGGCACTGAGGAGTTGAAGGGCACATTTGAGGCTCAGCCTAGCACTGAACTCCAGGGACAAACAGGATGAAGGGCAAGTCCTCCTTGCCCTCTAAACCTACCCTTGCTCAATTGCTTGTTAAAGCTCCCCTCCCTCCAGCCCCACCTGCTCCCCAGCAGCCGTGTGGCCACGCCAGCGTGTCCAATGGTAAATATTGATCTCCTGGGCACAGCTCACCCCGTGTGCACGGTCAGGCAGAAAGCCCTGCCCAGCTGTGTGCAGCCTCCCATCCCAAGGGGATGCTGTGTTGGATGCACTGTGCCGGTGAAAACACAACCACACTCTCAGTCAGGAAGGTGAAAGGAGCTTTGCTTCCTAAGAAAATAAAAGAAAATCTCAAACAGACACCAAGAGAGCAAAGCTGCCCATATAGAAAGTATTCATCATCGATCACAATGGTTTTCTATGGATTTTCCATTTAAGGGAAAAATCCTTCCCTTTCAGAAGGGTATTAGAAAGCACCACTGGTATGTTATGGATTACATACCAGAGGAGACTGGCCTCAGCCCCTCGTGAGAAACCCACGAGAGAAGCCAGTATAGGAATGATGTTAAAATATTTTGAAAAAGCAAACAATTTTTGTATGAGCTGCAACCTCAGTTTTACAAATTCCTTTATTTCCCCGTGCTTAGACCTCTTTGATACATCTTATTGTGAAAGCAGCACACTATTTTTTTATCATGCTATTTTAAGAGCATCTCAAACACAACCCTGCATCAAATACAGCACATTGACCCAGAGTCAAGCCACGTTTTACGTAATCCCCATGACATCTCTTACACCTGTGGCAACACAAGCAAGCTCCTATTTGCATTTCCAGTGCAGATAAAGTGAGACCTATTCACACACCACTCTTCCCTTGCTATTCCTGGTGTCTGGGCTGAACCATCAGTCTTTTCAGCAGGTGCACTGACTTTGCTACCTCTCCCTTCTGGAGCTCAATGTCATGGCTTGTTGCTGTTAGCCTCAGTTACACAACCCCTGAAAGCACCCCTCCCTTCTTTTCAGGGAGGTATGATTTGAAGATCTGTATCTTTTGGCCTCACAGCAATTATTAGTGGCCGTCAGAAAACAGAAACTGAAATCAAAACAACCAATGCTCTCTCCTCTGCAGCAGACCTGCTGCTATCACATTTTCCTGAATTAATTTGACACAATCAAAATTTATGTTGTTTTCCCTGCTCATGTGTCCTATATAAGCATCCTACACATGACTAACCAACACTCCCCATCCCTTCCTTAACCCTAATCCAACCCCCAGCAGACAAGAGCCTGTTACCTCCAGGAACTGCTCCCATTTCAGCCCTCCTGAGCCCTCCCTGCTGAGGAGGGACACTATTTTGCAACAGCAGTTAGACATGAAGCCAACCTGGACCCTGGGGAAGTCACTGCTTGGTCCTGCCCATCCTGCTAATGCACACAGACCTGCTCCTCCTCTGCCTTGAGGCATTTCCATTTCCTTGCACGTCCGTCAGATTCTTTCCATGTTGCTTTTTCTTTGCTGTGCAGTGTACCAAGATGCCAGCTTCCTTTTTTTCTTTGCACTGTGTGCGCTCTAGATCTAACATTATGCTTCAGATGCTATCAAGTAGCCAAATGTGACACGATTTCAAGGTTGGCCTCAAGGTGGTTGACTCTGAGAGTCAGCCTTTCAATCACCATCAGATACCGATCAAACAAAAATAGATGAGGGCTGGCAGCAGGCTGGCTTATTATACTCTCTATTTCCAGCTGGTTTAGTTCAGGATGTTTTTATCAAGTGAGTCTCCAGCTCACCTCACTAGTATGCAAGGAAGGCAGGAGGGGAAATGGTTGTACAAAAATGGAATAACTTGTGATTTACAGCTGAAGAAAAACCAAGACAATGGTTTCCCCTGATTCACTAGATGTAATTGTGCCTCGAGCATCATCATAAGACAAAACAAATCCCAAAGATAAAACCAGTGCAGGGGGAGGAGAGGGGATCCACAGCTGCAAAGTTATAATTTCAAGATTTTCCCCCTCCCCTTGTATAAACATTACGTCAAAATTATCGCAAACCTGCAGCTGCCCAAATGGCACTTGTGTCCTACACACTGCACAGAACTCACTATAGACTTCAAAGGGACAGAAAGACACTGAGAATTTTTACCTTTAGTTTTCCATGTTGATAGAGATCAGGCATATTTGTAGACTTTGATCATCCCTTGTTTAATGCAAGCCAGATGGAGCCCAGTTGAGTTGTGAGGGTTCAGCTTCAGCAGGGGACTCTATAGCCCAGCAGAGTTTTCACAAGTCTTTCTTCTCCTCCAAAGCATCTTATCCTGACCCAGCTGGTTTCAAACTCTCCTGATCAGATCTTGGTGAAGAACTGCCTTTTTATTTGTCATGGGGACTTCCTGTGATTATCACACAGGTGTCTCAGCTGAAGCAGCTACACTGTTGCTCACCATTCTAACTCCAAAATATATTTTTTAAAAAATACTTTGCTCTATAGTTCCAGAGCCAGAGCCCCTTAAATACAGAGACATACCTTAAATCAATGTCTAGTGTAAGTTCCAGTCTTTTACAGACACTGCTAATTTTTGCACCTGTAACAAATTTAAACAGCAATTATGAGTGTACCTGACCTAAGAATAAATGAGAGGATAAATGAGAAGTTTTAGCTCCTCATTAAATACCTAGGCTCAGCTTTCACAGATTCATCATTTCACCTGAACAGGTTCTAGACAATTCTAACACTGCCTGGTCTCCAAAATGTTGTCTCTACATGTTACATTGTCTTTCCAGCTTGTTTGTCTCACTTTCAGCAGAGATAAATGTGTGTGTCACAAGGCAGGACTGTTGTAGCCCCCAAAGCACAGCACCCAATTACAGGGCAATATTTCCTTGAGAAGAAACAGCACAGGCCCCATGCAAAGCCCTGAGCCCACACAAAGCTCTGCAGAATTTGGCCTTTGCTCTGCTCCCTGTGCAAAGCCCCATCAATTTGGCAAGACTTTCTCATCCAAAGTTCCTTCTGGGCACAACAAACCCATCTACGTCTCATATGCAGTCCCTCAACCTTCAGTGGAGGAGCCCAACCCTACTGCTGTGGCCACCAAACCCCCCCAGATGTCATGGCTGTGGCTGAAAGTCTATTCCTATGATCCAGAGAGAATCCCATTCCCACCTGAGGAGTGGATAACGTGGTCCCAGCAGGATTAGGACACCTTCCAAGGGTGAGGGGCAGCTGAGGTGGGGAGGACACTGGCACTTCAGGAGTGACAGGCCAAGCAACATTCAGGAGCCTCTGGATCTCACATCCTCCAGTTAATTATGAGGGAAAAAAGGGTCACCTTACCACTGACTCCATACAGCTCCTGTGGAAGGTACCAAAATTACCTGCCTGG
This sequence comes from Sitta carolinensis, assembly GCA_032173965.1. Classification (NCBI taxonomy): domain Eukaryota; kingdom Metazoa; phylum Chordata; class Aves; order Passeriformes; family Sittidae; genus Sitta; species Sitta carolinensis. Next base: position 29,699,147 of record CM063287.1, read on the forward strand.
ATTTGGACAGAACTTAAAATCCCACCACTAGTTAAGGGTGCGTGTAAATGTTGTTCTAACTAGGGGGATTTTGACCTAAATTTGATAATGCTCTAACAACCAGCCCTTTCTTCCAGGGGCAGGATCTTAGAGCTTCCCAAAGTAGATGCATCGGCAGGAGTTAAATGTCACCATCTACCTTTGGCTGATTAAACTCTGTTTTTCTCCATCTGATACAATTGTGAGAGTGCACCGTGCTGATCAGGCACACATTTTGCACAAAATGTCATGCATGTTTATTATTAGATTAAGCTGCAGTAGGTTTTATTTTAGATCTTTTGATTCAAGTGGTGCAATGAAGATTAAATGTTAGGCATTATTAAAGATGCAGATGTGGACATATTGAATTATAAACCTCATTAAGTGCGACGTCCTAGACAGGCTTCTGAGATAAGCTACAAAGGACTTCCTTACTTCATAGCAAAGTTATTAAAATATTAGAAGGTAAATCTAATCATAAAAATATTATGATAGAATGAAACTGATACTTTAAAAGTGTTATTACAAAAGACTGTATTTCTTTCATGTATAATTACTTCCTTCTCAGTTTAGATTGCAGGATTGATATTAAAATGCAAGTATTTTTCCTCTTTTGAACACACATAAAAAGTAAGTACAATGGAGCCAAATTTTGTCACTGTTTTCAGTGCCTGAGCATTGAAAAATCCTCCTCCTCAATGTCAAGCTTTTAGTTCTCATCAAGATTAAAGTCATCCACTCATGATTACATCTGGTAACAAAGCCATCCCCACTTGCATGTTACAGTTATCACAGTAAATATATGACAAGGTTTTGGAATGTCTGAGGTGGCTAAATTTAGAGAAGGGACCAGAATGGTGGAACAGGACAGAGATTCACGAAGAGATACAGGCACAAAGGGTGGATTTTCATATCCCCTCATCAAATTCTTTACAACATTTAATTGCTATAACTTTCTCTTCTGCTGTAGAAAAGTAGGGGATACACAATGAAATTCAAATTCATGCAACATTTCTTTTTTAACCAACTACATTATGAGCTTGTGGGACTCATTTCTACAAGTTATGGAGGTTCCCTGTTGGCCTGGATAATAAGAGTTTTACCATGTCACTGGTGAGGCCAAATGATCTACAAGGTATAAAAGCAGTGCCAGCCCAGACCATCAGCCATCCTGACAGGTGGGAATTCCTGCAGGAATTTCGTAATTGCACAGTCTATCCCTTCCCTCGAGAGTGTTTTGCTCTGGCTCTTAATATCAAGACCAAGATGTTGCTGTAGCACAGCAGAGCAATTTCAGCTCTTTGAACCCATGGGCAGGTACAAACCATCTCAGACTGCACCAGGACTTTCTTAGATTTTGTCAAGACTCACTGGAGATCCGTATCCATGTTCTGGAGAAGTTCTCACCACTTCTGCTAATGTTCCCTCCATTGCAAGGCAAGGCTGAGCTATGATAAAAACATTGCCCAGTTGGACTGCTTCTCCCTCCAAATTTAGACATCAAGTGTTTGTCCCATCCTGGTCCACCTCTACAAAAAGTCCATAAAATCCTTTAGTTCAACATCCATGTTTTCTTGGCAGGGCTTTCTTCTATTTCCCCATTAAACTGTGCCAACTTTCTGACTGCAGTAGATAAAGGCCATTCTCACGCACTGAAAATACAGAGATAGCAGTTCTACTCTCATTTGCCAAACAATTGAATTTGTAAAGTAATATAAGGATTTAAGAGCATTTTCTATAGCTGAGTTATGTCAGTTGAGTGAAGCGACCACAATGAATTCAATCCATGATAAGACATTTGAATTTGCTTGTTTGCAAGATTTGCTAGATCTGATAACCTGTTTTGTCTCTCAGCATACAGAGGAGGCCTCTTTGCAGATGAAGCTGGGAAAGAAAGCACCAATATATTTGATTGCATTATATTTTACATTAGATGTTCTTTTTGGGATTCTTTCAAAAGCTGGCATTTATTTTTATCTATCTGTCACTGGAGGCACTTGGTGTCAAAAATGGCAAGATAAAAAAGCTTGTTTTACAAATAAACCTGTAGGAGCAAAACTACAGCAATGATTTTTGTAAAGTAGGCAATCACATTCTAGTGGGTTAGAGTTTGAATATTGCAACCATTATGAGAAATTCAAAATAAAACATGAAATACCTCACTGTCACTGGGAAGAGATCTGAGGAAAAGGAAAGCAAGACTAGTAGCAGATTATCAAAATTTTTATTACATTTTTCCAGTAGAGAGTTACCAATTCTCCTGCTTCCTTTTAGTTGTTTTTGTGTGTGACAGGCTAAATATTTTTAGGAAGAAGTCTCTCCTTTTCTAAAACCAAATTCTATTTAGCACTATTTTTTTTTTTTTTTTTTTTTTTGTATTGAGCAGAATAAAACAACAGGATTTAAAGACAAATATTAAATTACTTGTGAGAGTTTCTGGGAAACAGTGTGGTTGGGTATTTTTATCTTCATTTCCTTGTCTTTTGCAATTTTAATTTGAGAAAAGGCACATACTGTGAAAAGTTCAGTTAAATATTTCATTGTTAGTGCATGTTGCAGAAAGCAAAAAAAACCAAACAAACAAACAAACAAAAAAACCCCATAAACTCTAAAGATCAGCTCTTCTCTATTTGTTTTGGTGGGTAATGTGTTAGTGTAAATAAAAAAAAAATCAAGATTCCTACTGAGAGCAGACACTAAAAGAAGGCAAAAAGTAATAAAGCACCATAATGAATTCAGATGTTGCAGACAGAGCTACTAAATAAAATACACAAATGGGGAGTCAGGACTGTTGCCTTTTCTTCTGCTCTATAAACACAGGTCTGCAGAACTCAGATTGTTTCTGAAGCTGGAAGTAATAGCAGCTCCTACATCCTCATTTTGAGTAAAACCAGCCACGAGTACATGATCTCCTGCACAGCCTGTGTGTTTTAGCACATGGACGACTGTGAGATGACTCACCACGCTTTTAATTGCAGCTTTGATCATTAGATCTCTTTTGAATTACTGGAGGCTTTATTTCCGCTTTCCAGTTACAAAAAACATCAGAAAAGGATTTGAGGTTTCAGGTCGGAGAGTTCAGCTTTGCCTTTCAAATCCCAGCCTCGTTCAGCGAGGATCCATAAAGGGCTGCAAGCACCAAGACAAAAGCACAAAACAGATCACAACAGACCAATCTTCTTAGCCTTGAGCATCCTATGTTGGCATCCACCTCTTTATCTTGTCTGCCATTTCCAGGCCAGAACTCTTGCTTTGGTAACCCCACTAAAAGCACTGATGCTTCCATTGTGGCTGGTCTGCTTCTGGGACTAATCACTGTTTTCACATTCATGAGATGCTGTTTATGGTTTTTTCAGTGAAGTGTCCTGCTCAGTAGTCAAGGAAGGCACCACTAGATGGCTCAAGGGACTAGTAGGCTGCTCCTGCTTTCCAAAAATCCCAGGCAAGGCGTTGGGTGCTGACCCCCAGAAGGTTGGGCCTCCAAACCCAGCTTCTTCTGGCCTTGGAGAAGCCATTTGGCAACAACAAGGCAGGATTCAATTTTGCCCTGTCTGGACCAGCCATTCAGCAGCAAGATCCCTGTGGCACCACAAACTAACACCACTCCTCAAACTGAGCAACCTTCCGCGCTGTCTGCCCTAAAAGAAACAAAAGGGCAGATTTTGCCTCATAAAAGGGCCCGTCCTGTCCTGACAGAGCCCCATTTCTGTGCAATGTGTCAGCAGCCAACAGAGGGAGAGGATGTTCCCTCCCTGGCACGCTGAGTTTGCTCAGAAATGCTCGTTCTGGCTCTTTTCCCTTGCACAGCCACTTGGCTCCCCAAGCAACTCGTCAGTGACTTTTAATTCAAGCTGATGATTAACGCAGTTGGTAGTTGCAATCACCAAATGTTTCCTCGCTGATGTAAATCCCTTCCCTGATGGAAACTCAGGCCCTTGCCACAGCCCAGCTTGCGAGGACGTTTCCTCTGTGCAAAGAAGGAATTAGGCATTAGCGTAATGGACTTTTAAATCTCTCCGGTCACCAGCCCCAGAGAGGTGCATCCAGCTGGATGCCTCCAGGAGTTAATTTGTGCCACAAGTGGAGAGGGGATTTTTCTCTTTAGAAAGCTTTTTAGTGGGACCATTTCTCCCCTAGCCAACATTAGTTTGACTTCTGCAGAGTCACTTTAGATTTGCAGTGATAAAAAGGAGGTAAAACTCATCTCCTTATTATACAGCTGAGTGGGTCTGCTCAGGGAACTGCAAAGAAAGAGCAGGGGAAATATAAGAGGAAATTACAAATAATGTTGATAAAAGCAGCAAAGAATCACAGGTCTTATCCAAGTGTGTGACAAAAAGTTCTCCCCAAACAATTCCACTATTGTATGCTCTTTTCCTACAACAGGATTTATTTCATCTACTCCCACTCTTTGGCAACCCTCAGGTGGCCAGTCTTGCTCAGGTCATTTTCTTATGGGGGTGGGTAAGAACTGCAACATTTTTAATATTACCATTTTAATATTTAAAGTTTCATACATGCATTAAATACTGATTGATAAGCTACAGAAATCTGGTCAGCTTTAACTGAAATGGAGCAGTACAGTAGCAAATTTATCTGTGATGTTTAGAAATGAAAAGTGGGTCAGTCCACTTATAAAAAGAAACCTCCTAACTTCCAAGAGAGCTTTTGGGCAGCCAAGGACTCATTGGTAGGAGCATCCACAAACCTTGTTTTTTGTCAGACTTCTTAGAAGAGGGCAAGATAACCAGGTGAAATTAAAATGGCCCCGTGTTAGTCAGCAAAATGAGGGCCCAGCCTTCAATTATTGCCATCACTACTCAGCCATGTGAAAGAGAATATAATGGATCTTGGCTGATCTCCTGCCAAGTTTTCCAGACCTCACTCTGCTTTTTTGACTTTGCACACAGTATCATATTTAGCAGGACTAATGAGCCTGCATTCCTCTAATGGGCCCACCCCAGCATGTGAGGGTTTGTTTTGTTCCCTTGTTGATGATCTCCCTTCCTCAAGAAATCAATGTTTGTAAAAGACACAGAATAAGGTCTTTGCAACACTTTCATTCCAAGGCCTCTGCTTTACCCTCGCTTTTAGAGCACACAAATGATTTTTTGAGATTTTTCAGAGAAAATCCATGGAGAACATCTTTCTGCAGGACTGCAAATGATTCTGCTCTTGCTGCAAGGGCCTTGAGCACCTCAAATAGTTACACTTAACTGGGGAAACTGATGGAAGGAAACAGAAGAGACATAAAAGCAAAAGATCAGCAGAATTCATACAAGAAATCCATGTTGTGGTTTGTAAAAAACAGGGTATGAACAAAAGCCATGCTAACCCAGTGAGGCATTTCAGCATCACCCCTGAGAAGTCTGCTGGAGAAAACCACAGGCTGGCTGGTCCCACCTTGACCCCTGGGAAGGGGATGACTTCTGGTGGTTTCTGCTCCATTTCCAAACATCTGAAGGAACAGAATGTGACTGGGAGGCATTGGTATGAGTTTGTAGGGGAGCAGTGCTGACACTCCTTCTCCTCAGAGACACTGGGGGCAAGTTTTAAGTGTCTGAGAGTCCTTGGCAACGTGAAGAATTTGGTAGAGTCAAGTAATCAAATGGAAGAGGAGAAGAGCTTCACTTTTGAACATCACAAGAATCAACAGAGATAATGACTGTACTGTTTTCTTCAGACATTAGTATTAATAAAATTCACTCTGAAAAGGCCAAGACATTAAGTGCTAAGCAGATGATGAGTTCCAATTGCAGCAATTACTTATTGACTGTGTAATGTGCCCTGCTTTTTGCTAATGTCATCCTTGTCCTCTTCTCCTTTCTCCAAACATTACCCAAGTCTTTTTAGGCAATGGACTATGGAGTGAGGCTTCATGCATCTGGTGTTTTATTTGCTGATTACAGTCTCTCAAATTCCATTCTTACAGTGATTTTAATTTTTCTTTTGCTCTCCTTGTTGATTTATGGGGCTATGTGTAGGGTCTCCAGCCTCAATCCAGCTGTCTCTTCACAAAGCCTGTAGAGACACAATGATTACAGGCACTCTTTATGCCTTTTGAAGTAAAATGATCTAACAGCTTCTGATATGTAAACCATCATAAGGTCATGTCAGTTTGCTTAATGGAAAAAAAAAAAAAAAAAAAAAAAAAAAAAAGCTGCAGAAAATAAAAGTTTAGGTAAGAAATGAAAAATCCCAGGTATACTCTTGATCTAGTAGATCATGTGGTCTGAACAGATTTCTAATGCTGATTTCTGTGTTGAACCTTGCTTCCCTGGTGGGGTGTTCCCATTAATGGTAGAGTGGAAGTTTGCTGAGACATGAGAAGTTTCCAGTGCAGAGAGTTTCCTGCTAATTTCACTGAGGTTGAGAAATTACCGGAATATAAACTTCATTAAGAGTTGCTTTTTTATGCAGATGACAAAGAGAAATTGCAGCCAGTGGTGTCTTTGCTGAAAAGACTCCATTAGACTGCCATTAGTTGCTAATAATATATCTTAATTATTTTTATAGGGTTAAGCCTGTCTCTTTCCCCATCCACCTGCCTTGCAGAGATAACCTCTAAGAATACCCTGAAGGGCTGTCAGGCTCCAACTCAAAAGCTTTTCCTTAGCTAAATTTTCTAAACAATTCATTACTTATAAAAGATTGGTGAGAATAGAGAGATATGGCCCTTTCTCCTTCCAATTTACATTCTCATAAAACTCCACTCAATGCCTAGTAAGACTCTGGAATAATTTGATTTTTCTTCCAGTATTACTATGCAAAGTATTCTGTATATTAGTGAAATATCCATTCATTCTTCAGAACACATTTGCCCTTAACTACACAAACACTTGACTGTAGTTAAAGAATTGTTAATCAGACGTGTCACATATCTTATTTGAAATATCCATTTTATTTATTGTGTGTGGCTCAAAAGTTTGAGCCTTAGTAGTGCATATTTCTACTTGAAGATGAAGAATAAACTCTCTGCTAAGACACATATTTGTGAATGTGCACGTGTGGTTGGAAATACTAAAAGTTAATACTTCATTTTCTTAAATTCTTTGCCTTGATGTGAAGCTTATCAGTGAATCTCTGAGGTCTAATGGCAGCATCTGCTGCCTGACCTTTATGCGAGTGTGTTAGATTATTTTAATTGCAAAGCTGAGCGCCACTGCTGGATAAATATGAACAGCAGAGCAGCTGACTTGACTAAGTTTCACCAAGAGGTTTGTTCTATTTTTCAACTTAAAATCCTGCTTCTGTAGTCTGAGTCCTGCTATGCACTGGACTTCTCTAAGCCTGGAATTAGCTCCAACATCCTCAGGAGAGGAGCAGGTAAATTATCTGTCCCTAGGAATAGGCATTGGTGACTAGACCACGAAACACTGATGAGATTCTACATCTTAGACCTGAGTGTGAGATGAACCAGAACCCAGGAACCTTCCAGCAGTGAGAGTCTGGCACTTGGGCACCCATGGCCACTGGGGAGCAGGGCTGGCTCGGGGCACAGCAACCAGCAAAGCTGCTGGCATGGGAAGGTCAGTGACTTTTTCTGCCACTATGGAATGATATCTTCACACAGCACAGAATGTTAAATACTCATTTTCTCAAACTGAATTCACATAATTTAACTGAGGGCCGTGTATCTGCATTCTGGACTTTGTTTCATTGCAGGAGCTAACTGGTGACGTGACCTCACCAGCACATTTGAATCCCCACTGCAGAGACCCTCTGAACAACAACCAAGCTTAATTATAATATGAAAATTTCCACAAGGAGAGTGAATCAGACTTCCCTGTACAAAACCAGAAGATGCTGCAGTGCTCTCCAGAGCATGCTATGCAGGTAGTCAACAGTAACAAAACCCAAAGTGGAGCAAATGGCAGTATTTTCTGGGAAATGTACCCAGGAAAAAAAAGGTGAGGTGGGAGGGTTTTTTTTCTAATCTGTTTGAATAATGATAAATTTGCAGATGGAATCTCAGAGGAGACAAAAACTATTAGTGCATAAACATTAAAGTTTAAGGAAAAAACAAGACAACATCTCCATTTGTGGAAACATCAAAACCCAACTGGACATAGGCAGCCTGTTCTAGCTGACCCTGCTTGAGCAGGGAGGATGGAAGGTATCATCTCAAGAGGTCCCTTACAACATAAATGATTTTGTGATTCAGTGACACTAAAAGTACCAGAATAGGGTTTTTCTTCATGTTTTCAAAAGGAGTTGTTGTTTCTGCCTTAAGCAGGAGGGGAGATTTCTCTTCCAAACCCAAAGGTTCTAGTTTAGAAGTGCTAAAATACTTTTAGAAGTTTTCAACTGTTTTGAGTTGGTATTGCAGAATGACAAAGATGAAGTATAATTTTTTTTGAGCTGGGTGACAGAAAGAGGAATAAAGCCTAAGTGACTTCCAAAACAAAAGAGATCATTAAGGTCAGAAATGTCCCCTAAAATCATTGAGTCCAGCTGCTTACCTAGAACCACCACCAGCACCAATCCATGTCCTGAGTGCCACATCCACACATTTTTGTACACTTGCAGGGGGGGTGATTCCACCCCTTCCCTAGACAGCCTGTTCCAATGATCTTTCCGTTTGAGTCAAAAAGAGAAAGTTTTGTTTGTTTTGCCAAGATAAGATTTTTACTATTATTTTTAGGTTCAGCCCTAGAAACAAGATAAGAAAAATTTCCATCTCAGCTTTTAAATACAGTTTCATGAAACTTCTTAATCTCTAGTACAAGTTATACACCAAAAAAAAACCTAAGCAAGTGAAACCACACCACAAGAACACTGTTCTGGGGTTTGGGTGCTTTCAAAGCTCAGAGATGCCCCAAAAATAATTTATTCTGAGCAACACGAGATATAAGCAGCCTTAATTTAACATTTCAAGTTGTGAAAGATGAAGTACCAAATTTCCATCTCATATTTTCTGCTTATATTTGTCCAAACAAATCAGCATATGTAAGGAATATTTCCACTTACTTTCATCTACCTGGTTATTCCAGAAGGCTTAACATGTACTATTTCCTTTTCTTATCCAACCGCTTGAATAACATCTGCCCTCTTCGTCAGCTTCCTAAAATAACCACCTTTGGCATGTTAAGAAAGATTTTTCATTCTCTGGTGCAAAACAGCAGTCAAGTAATGAACTGGGCTCAGCCCAGCAAATATTTAATTTGGCAAGTGCTAAGTTTTAACTTGTGATATCTCATCTTTGCATTCAAATGTCCAAAGCAGGTGATACATGCGTAATGCAAAAAGCTAGAAGCAAACACCACAGCATTTAAAAAATAGCTGCAGGGATTTTTGCTATGGAAATTATTTCTGCTTAAAACATCAACCCAGAGTAATTGTATATTTTGTTTAGAGTGACAGCTGAATGTATTTGCTGCCTTTTGATGGCAGATAAGTGGGAAGGAAAATGCACTCTCTGAAGGCTTTTATCAGAGAAAATCACTGTCAGAAAATTGCACCATGTAGCACAGCAATATTTCCATACTTTACTGCACTTACAGAGAGAAAACTGTTATTAAGGCTAACAGGGTGTCATATAAAAAGAGATGTTTCTTTTCACAGATCCTTTTTTTGGCCAGAATATTTCCCCCTACAGTTGCAGGGGTTGGGAGGCCATTGCAGCAGAATTTAAAGCATTAGACTTTTCAGTGAAGTGCAGCTAATATTTTAACAAGGGCTTCCAACAAAATTCCTGCTGCCTCTGTAGACTGTGATAAAACCCACGACGGGACAGACCCACCCAGGGAAATCTATTCACCTGTATTGCCAAGGGCCAGCATCCTGAAGCAAGGAGGGAGCAGAAATCCATCCCTGAAGCCTTGCCTTGCTGTAGAGAGCTCCATTGTTCCCAGAGGATGAGGATCACTCCTCTGGTACCCTTCACACCTGGCTGGTTGGACATTTCAGAGAACATCAGTAAAGACAGCTGGGCAACCACCCACTGCAAGGAGCTTCAGGAGAGCTGTCTGTTTTGGAGTTCTCTGGAGGACTTCAATCTGCTTGAAGGGGGAAAGAACTTGCAAGGGACCAGACTGAAGAAAAATGGGGTGGGCTCCAGCTCAGAAGCCCTGTGGTCTACTCCTGCCGCTGCACTGACTCACATTTACTGGATTTACCAATTCCCTAATTGCCTTCTGCTAAGCATGAGCCCTGACTCATAGTAAGAGCTGCTGTTTCTACTGTTAGGGATGAAATTCCCAATGGACAAACCCCTGCAGATTCAGGAGAATCATCACAGCAGCTGTAAAACCATTTCATCTCCCTATGACTCAATCGTGCTGCTAATATTTCAATTATTTGCAAGTTTTGTAAACAAAGCTATTCTGGGATGCTTTGGAAGCACCAATCTTGTTCTTCAAAGGCCAGCAGTTAGTCATGGCTTCATTCATCAGAAGCCCCTTCATTTTGGGAAGCTCACAACTGCTTTCAGCTGTGCTGCAGCTACTCCTCTGCATTCCCTTCACAGGCAGGAGCACAGCTCCAGATCCAGTCCCCAGTGCCATTCTCTTTGCTCTCTCCATGGATTGCTGCAATAATAAAAGCAGCAGCTGCCTGAAACAGATTCCTTCTCAGCAGAGGGGTGAAAAATATCCAAGCCTTCTCCTCATCTTAGCTCGGCAAGTAACAAGATCTGCAACCATTTTGTGCCTTTAAAGTGATTCAAAAATTTTAAAAACTCAACTCTCAAACACTGCTTCTAATCCCAGAGCAGTATTGGCACAAACATAGGTGCACCTTCATCCCACTGTCAGGGAAAAATTAAGTGAAAAAATGAGGAAAGAATTCTCTTTTCCCTGACAATCCCAACCAGCTCAAAGCTGCCAGCTGTACCTGGTATGACACCAGGCCCCCAAGGTAACGCTGCAAAAATTCCCAATCCAAACCTTCCACTTTGCAAGCACAGAGCAAGATCCCAGGCTGCCCACAGGACCAGGGAGGTTTCCAGGCTTGTACTAGGGACAGTTTGTTTTCATTAGGAAGAACTTCCTTGTGGGATGCTGCACAGATTGACCCCCAGCCCCGAAGAAGGCAACTGGGACCTGCCATTAATCAAGACAGGCAATTCATTTTTGCAAGCAAAACATTCTGAGCTGTTATTTGGGAGTGTCCATCTCAAGATCCTTTGAATGTCCATCCTTCTGATGAAAATTCCTCATGGTGGAGTAGATTTTGTTGTTCTCCACACAGATAACTATTTGCTTTTGTGTTTCATATTATGGATTTCCTCTTTTAATTGCCTGAACTCCACATAGCATTCAGAAATACCAAGCACAGCAATATGAAACAGCACTTTTTACTCATCCTGCAAATACTCAATTCTTCATCCACTGCTTCAGCAAGGAGTTGTTTTTACTTTATTTGAGATACTTCAGCATTTCACTAGAAATGGATAGAAATGCTGCAGATTTTAATTTCTCCTTAATAATTGATCAGATGGAATGGAGATAGCTCTATAAAAAATAAAAACAGAAAACAATATTCTCATAAAAGCTGTTAGTTCTTCTACAAGTTGAGCTTAATTTTAGTTTAATTTAGTAGAGAAAGAGAGCATGGGTCTAAATGGACAAAACTGTTAGATTTCACCGTGCAAAATAGTAGCATAATTTTAAGCCAGCATTATGTGAAATAAATATTACCTGAACATTCTTCTTCTTCTAAAGAGGATTTAAAAAATTAAGCAAATTACTTTCCATCATATAGTTTGATACCTGATCACAGAATTCAACTGCTGCTACCAGATACATACAGATACATATTTATGGGTTTTTTTACACAGTTCCACAGGAGAATTTAAAAGTTTACCTGCAGAGCAGGATATCAGCATTGCTATGTCCAAGCCCAGCTCTGTGTACCTGTGTGTGAAGGCAGGGAAACAACTTAGAAGCACTTATCACCTTGATTTTCTGACTCTAAGAAGGTGAAGTGGAGGAACTTCTAGATGAGCAAAACATTCTTACACAAAACTCCCACTCACAGTGGAAATAACTTTAATATTAACAATTAATTTCATTCAAACTGAGAAGTGGTTTGAAATAAAGGCACTATCATTTCCCATGACTATCGTTCTCCACAAACACCAGGAGACACTGAGATCACTGAGATGGAACTTCTTTCATTTCACAGGAGAAAATCCTACTCTGGAAGCAATCAGTGGTCAGTGGAACATAATAGCAGCTGACATTTCAGGTCAATATGAAAGCAGTTTGGAGCCAGCCAATTTGGAAGTGCTCCAGTTTGTCACTTCATTGCTAACGAAGACAATGTTGCAACATGTTTTGTTTAATATAAAAACCAGGATAGAATCATGGAAGAATTATTTCCCTCTCAGCTTCCTCCCCCCTTCAATCCCCTTTCCAAATGCAATTGTTCTATTTTTAAAAACCTCATTTGTTCTTATTGTTCTTGCATCAAGCTGGCTGCTCACCCATCTGTCTCCCACTGTGCTTAAAAAGATGTCATGATCCTGCAGTCCCAAACTCAGTCCTGATGTTTCCACTGAACTAAAACATATCTGCAATGACAGCTTGCACTTAGGAGTGAAGCTATTTTTTAAAAAAATCACAGCCTTATATAAAAGGATTTATAAAAAAAGGAAAACCAAAATAAAACCCCAAACCAGTGTCACCTCATCCAAGGTATCAGGATGCTCATTGGTTAAGACATTAAACAAAGTTTGTTTAATGAATTCCCAGCTTCATCTTGCATGTTGTTTGAGAACAATACCACACAAAATTTGTTGGGAAAATGAGTCTGCCTTTAGGGCTGCCCTTCACCCCAAATCCCTCAGCAACATCTTGAAAAACCTCCCAGCCCAAGGAGATCCCATAGGATCCCTCAGATGTGTGATGGTAATATCAGGTGAAACACCCCTGGAAAATTACCACTTGCTTCGTGTCAGAAAGCAAAGAGGCAGAAAGTGAGCAGGTAACCAAACCAATGTGTTAAAGTAACCATTTTCAGGGCTTCACACAGAATTCTTGCAAGTGACTAAAGACTGAGCCACTATTTTGCAGCTTCCACTGCAGGGGAAAACAGTCTCATGGACAAAATCAAAGCACATGTGCCTTTACTTGCCTAATAGCAGTGAGATCTAAAGGAGAGAGTCAGAAATGTAACACATCATCAGTCCAGGTCCCCTCACATTCCCTGCTGCCTCAGGTTCTGGCTGTCTTGGTGAAGGCAGCAAGGCCATGGAAGCTGGGACTGGCTCTGCTGAAGCACAGCCTCCTCCAGAAAAACAGCTCTGCTTTTAGATGAGACCTCAAGTGCAAAGCAGTACAAACACTGAGAAAGTTTCAGACCTGGCACAGCCTCCATCACAGTCTCTGACCCTAAATACGTGCACCCTGCTTCTATCAGTGGATTCCATCACCACAGTCTGGGATTCAGCTAAGAGGCCCCAGGACTCTTTGGCCTTGTGGAAAATAGAGATTGAGGCACTTTTCTCTCTCTTTAACTTCTTCCCTGTGAATCAAGAGGCAGAGTAGACACACACTTGCCCTCAGTGTGTTTCATGGAATAAACAGGTTTGACAGCTGAGAATTTTTGGCAAGAGCTACAAATAAACTTGCATTTTTTAAAACAGGCTTAAAGCAGACAAACAGCCAGGCTACTTTCCTCAGAGGAGCAAATCCTGAGAGACCTTTTTTTTTTTTTCTTATTGCACTGATGAATATTCTGTCACTTTAGCAAGCCAAACATAATTGTTCAAACTGCAATGCTGAGACTAATTGCCCTGTCATTTACAATTAGAGGTGTTCATATGGCCATTAAGATGTTACAAACGGCTCCTGAGCACCCTCCCAGGCCACCTGGATGTACAGAGCACCCTGGCAGAGGAGCAGAGCGAGTTGGAGGTTGGGCACCTCAGCAGGTCCCGGCGCCATGAGAAACCTGATGAGGCAAGGACATGCCCCAGCTTTCCTTCAGCAAAACCCGTGCTGGCTGCCCAGCAGGGAGGGACAGCCCAGTTCAGGGAGGACTGGCACCTCTGCCACACCTGCCAGCCCCTGGCTCCCTCCCTTGAGATGCTGCAACTCCACCAGCCCTTCCCTCTGGGAAGCCAAGCAAGGCATGGGGTGCCCCAGCCCCCGGCAGCAACTGGCCAGCGGGAGGAGGCTGAGACCTCACTGGGAATCCTGTCAGATGCAAGGACCTGGTCACTGATGGCTCTGTCCGCAGAGCAGCCAGCACACAAGAGAGGGGACTGTTTAATCCATACTCCACATCTCGAGAGTGCAAGAGCACCCCCTCACACAGAAAACTTCTCTGATAAAGCTGGGTGGGTGTCAGGTTGGTAGGGCAGCTTGTGGACTTGTGTGCCGTAGTAGCTGCAAGAGGCTGCTTTTGCATGGACTCCAGTCTCCAGCTACAGTCTACTTTGAGATGGTCTGGGGCCATTCTCTTTCAAGAGGTCAATTTTTAAAGAGGCAGGAACAAAAACATCCCTCTCTAAAAATAAACCAACTCCTGCGAAAAGGCTTGGCAGTCCCCTGTCAGTTTTCAGTGACTGGGAGAGAGGATAGTCTGTCTGGTGTTGGCTTCCAGCCACGAGGAAGTTCATATCGAATATAATCGAGCCACATTAGAAAAAACTGAGCAGATAAGAAGCCAAACCCAACTCAAACCACAAAGCCTCCATTGAAAATGTGTTTTGACTTCGGAAGAGGGACAGGAAAAAAGAAGAGAGGATTAGAGATTCAGGGCCCCAGCTCCTCTCAATTGCCCCAGATTTACACCCATTATACTCCAGAAGAGTCGATCCAAATTCCGCTTTGCTGTGAGAAAGGCAAGTGCTTAACTTACATCAGCTGCAAAAACATTTCCGATTTCTTATCTCTTTCCTAATTGCCATTCAGGGGGCAGTGTGATGGGTGTCACGTCCAGCCTTTACCCGTTCATTCTGAAGGTTAAAAATGTCACAAAGGGTGTGGAGTAACCAGCACTTAAAAAAAAAAAAAAAGAAGTTTGTAGATACAGAAGTCTGTTATTGCAAGTCCAATGAGAAAATAATGCTCTCTTTGTACTTGTTTTCCCTTGACAGACAGCTTAAATTAGGTTGCTGAATAACTTGGTACATGGTACAACAGTAAACCTGTCACAAAAGCATGTTAATCAAAGCACAACTGATACTTGACATCCCCTGGTGAAAGGCATTTTTACAGTGTTTCATTAAAATTGAAAGAAGGATTAAGAGGCCTATTTCTTGATTAATGTCTTTCTCTGACTGGGAGATGTAATCCTATCCATAACCTCAAATTACTGGAAACAAAATTAAATTTCTGCCAGCAGATCATTCCAAGCACATATGACACAGGGAACAAAAGTGCTCATTTCTTTACACTTTTTATCCAACCTGGAGACCCTTTGGGTTGCAAACACCACAGTGGGAGCTCTAGTTATACTCCAGGCTGCAAGAGACACTGTGGAATAGCCCCTGAGCCCTATAGGGGTTGGCCACACATTTTGAAAACATTGCTTTTAGTGTCAAAAACTATTATAAAATGATACAAGGAAATCCTTGGCGACAAAGTAAATCAGAGTTATAGAGACAGAGAAAATTTCAGAGGCAGAAGTTTAGGGAGCGGGTATTCTATCACCTTTGCATGCCACAACAGCAGGAACAGAGGAAAATGCTGCAGAGGACAGGGCATAGCAGGGTGCTACTGAAACATCCTCAGACTCTGGGAGGAGAAGAGGCAGCCAGTCTGGAGGAAACACACTCCTGTGTCAGGAGTGCACATTCCCAGCTGGTGCAGGGACAGAGCTGTGCTGGGCAGTCCCACAGGGCAGCAGGCTCCCTGCCAGCCACCACAGCCTCTGGGACATTTGCCTCCAAACCTCTTACATCAGCAGTCCTGGAGCCTGTGTGCCCAGGAGAAGGAACAAAGGGTGATACAACCCACACTCATTTCAGCCTGCCCCACACCAGACAGGGCAAAGGCAGCACCAGGTCAGAAACTCAGCTGCAAACACAGCCCCAGCCACCTGCCAAAATCCCCATTCCACAGCATGCTCTGGTCACACCCCATGGCAAAATCCTCTGTGGCTAAAATCACAAGAAGCCCAAAACAGCTGCACATCCCATTCAAACAAAGCAAACCTATGCCTCAGCCGTCCACTTCATGGCTGCATCTCCCTTAAACAGATTCTGTTTCCTCCAAGAGCAAACTCCAAGGGGCTTTTGTAGCAGACCTGGCAGCCATAATCTGGCTTCTCAAAGGCAGATTAGATAAAATCACTTGCAGCTCTGCTGTTTCAGCCACTTCTCCCTTGAAATATTTTCTGGCTGCCTCAGCCTGATGGTTTATCTTCACAAGACAGTAGTCGAGCTAGAAGCCTAAATTCCAAAATGCACAAGAGTCAGACTCTCAACAGATGCTCCTCATATCTCTGGGCTTCAGTAGTCCTCTCATTCCCAAGGCCATTAATAATTAGTGCCAGGAACAATTTATTCCATTAGATAAGGGCTAGAACTTTTCCAAACACAACCTACATGCACTGAGATGTTAGCAAGTCACCTAAGGCTACATCGTGTTTCAACTTTGATCTCCTCTTTGGTTGGTCTGAACATCACTTCCCACGTCTTTCCTCTCTGCAAGGCAGTGCTGTGCTGCAGGGGGAGGCCCTGGGATTTCAGGCTCCTTGGAGGTACTGCCACAGTCCCCACTGCTCACCATCTCTGCCCCCACAGCAGTACTGGGATCAGGTTGGAGTCCTGCCTAGCCAGGAATAGCTGAAAAATTTGCTAAAACAAAACATACCAAAAAAAACAAACTAAAATACTCGTGTAACACTGAGCTTTGGAAAGTGGCATAGCATTAAACCCTTGTTTTTAAAACGACATTCAAATATGTTCATGTATCTGACTTGCATCCTGAACCAGCAGCCTTACTCCAGATTTCTGCAAAGAGGATGGGTTTGAAACCCTCCATTCCCTCCTTAGATTTTTCATTCCCCACTGACTCCTTGGCATCTCTGTTCTAAACAGCTCTGTTCTCACCCCTGTTTACAAGCTCAGGTTAAAGCAGTCTGTGAAAAAAGGCAGAGTTCGAGAAATGGATAGGGCTGTGTTATGCTCAAGATGTTTTAAGGGCAGTAAATATCAGGGCTCTCCTCTCCCTCCCATATGCAGCTCAATGTACACAACAGGAGAGCACATCTGAGAGATGAGCTTTGAGATACAGCCTTTATAGTATCTGCAATAATTTAATAAGCTGCAAGCTGCTCCCAGAGCTCATTCATGGGAGAGAGGGCTTGTTGTTGTTTTAGCCTTTGCAGCTTTGCTAAGCTTTGAAATGAGGTTCAGCAGCAGTAAATGCACTGTGAGTTGCCTAATATTTTCCATTACACCATTTATATCATGTAATCTTACACCTGACATTTCCTACTCTTAAACTATTATCCACTGTTTTAAAAAAAAAAAAAAAAAAAAAAAAAAGAGGTGGGTCTTTTGTTGCTATTTTTAACATGCCAATAGATCCTAGTGAGTTTTACCAAAGGGCAGGTTAAAGAGTAATTAAAAATCTAGTCAGATTATTAAAAAAAAAAAAAAAAAAAAGAGAGAGAAGGAAGGATGTATTAAGCATTCAAAACCTTCAGGGTGAAGTCCTCTGGAGCAGTATTGAAATAGACTTTTTTGGTTTTGTTGTTAATCTCACTTTGAGAACTCAATTTATTCTCATGAAATAACTTCCTTATTTGCAATCTAACTTGTAAGAAAATATTTACACCACATACACTGGCTTGTTTGTCTATTAAGTGAGCCATATGGCATCAAGACTGGCAATTTAAGTGGGAACAGACAACAAACGAATGGTGCAGAAAGCTAAACCTTGGAGAGCCCCAAAGGCTGGTTCAGAGATGAGCTTGAATAGAGACAAAAAGGACCCAAATGAGAGGAGTCTTACACAGAGGCCACTGGGGAAGCCAGGGGACCCTCAGAGGGGTCTGGTACTCTGCTGCAGGTGCAGTGTGCAGGGCAGACCCCAAACCTGTCCCTGCTGTGCCCACCAGCTCACTGAGCTCTGCACAAGCCCTGCTGGGCCACCAGCCCCTCCAGCCCTGCCCTGCAGAGGCTCCCCCAGCTCTGGGAACAGCAGCAGCCTCGGGGGGCCAGCAGGCTGAGCATTATCAGAGCCCAGGACCAGCCCTGCGGGGCTCTGGCCGTGCCCGTGGCAGATGCACGAACGGGCTGAGGCTGGTGCAGCAGGAGCCTGGCAGAGCCAAGCACAGCTCAGAGTCCTGAGGGTGCAAACCCTGCCTGGCTGCTCGCCCCCTTGGGCTTCTCATGTTTCTGATGCTGCTGAAGGGGGGAGGGAAGAATGTAAAACAAGATTTCTCTAGATGCCCTAATCTATGTTATGTCCCTTTTTAGGTTTCTCCTCACATTTCTAAGTACAGACATGGCTCTCCTGCACAGTGTGGGCATAGACACCAACCAAGGACATAGTTATCCTGCTTATTTGCTCTAAATAGGGAACAGCAGGGTCAGTGGGGAAATGGGAGCTGCCAGGGGATGGAAAGAGCAGATTTAAATTTTCTGCATTTCAGCAGGGCTAGAAACAGTAAAATGGGTAGCCCCACTTTGATAGGTTCTCCCATTATTGAAGCTGTAAGCAGTGATGGAGGATAAAGGTTTTGGGCACAAAAACATCTATAATTATTTTCAGAAAACAAATGTGTTTTAAAAGGCTTGAGTCCAACACAGAGTCTGAGCAGAGGGAAATACTAGAGTGATGGGAATTTTTAAAGGCCCAAGGTATAAGAATTTACACAGCAACCTGATTTGGAAACCAAAAACTAGGAAGTTTAGTTTATTATGAGGTTCATTTCTTTTCTCATTTCTGTAGCAGAGTGTTTTTATCATGTGAAACGACAGTCAGTGCCACAGCTAGTCAAATATAACAAGTGGGAGAGAAA
This sequence comes from Sitta carolinensis, assembly GCA_032173965.1. NCBI lineage: Eukaryota > Metazoa > Chordata > Aves > Passeriformes > Sittidae > Sitta > Sitta carolinensis. The sequence continues at coordinate 29,718,089 of CM063287.1, forward strand.
GGGGAAATAATTCTGAAACCTTTCTAAAATGAACACTTTCTTCTAACTCAGGAGCCATAAATAAAATCAAGTATTTGCCCTCAGGGAAGAACTTAACACAACTCCAATTCAGCAAAGGAATCTTTCACCAAGCACGTCTTTGCCCTCACTGTTACTGCACCTTGTCCTCCCTCTCTGCTCTGTGGCAGTCAGAGCCACTCTGCATTTAACAGCTGTGTGCTACCAAAAGTCACCCTGAAGGAGCCAACAGAGCCAATAAAACCTGGACAGGGCTGATTTCTAACAACTTCCTTCCCTGAAGCAGGGCTTCAGCCTGCAAAGTTTATCAGGCAGCTGCAGAGCCCAGCGAGCCTGGCGCCTCCGTCCATCACTGCCCGAGGCTCCCCCAGCACCAGCAGCCTCCTCCTTACAGGACACTGCACAACTTGCAGAGCCTTGTGCTGATGCAGGATTGTTCCCCCCACCCCCTTCCACGAGAAACTATCCCAGGTTGGAGGGCTCATTTCAGGATGGGTTCCCAGCAAGCCAGTCCATCACACTGAGAACTGTTTGCAATCCAAATTCATTTTCCCCATCTGTCTGAAAACCACACAGTAGCCAAACAAAATCACACGTGAAGGTCACAGTTTCCCATTTTTCTTTCACCACAATGAAAGTCTTCCTTCCTTCCTTTCCCCAAAAGCAAAACACACCCTGGAACCAAAAGCAAATCAGCACCTTTTATGAAGTGAGGAAGGACAGTGCAGCGAGTTGAATGATGCCAAAATGGCCAAAGGCTTTTGATAGTAAGTCTTAGATTAGTCACAAATCCAAGTGCAACCGGCCAAAACTCTTTTTAATCCACCTGTATAAAACCAAAGCACTTTCCAGAGAATTCAGTAGAGCTGCTCCAAATTTACTATGGTATAATTCAAAGTAAAGTGGGAAAAGGAATGTATAAACAAGGTCTTATTCAGGCTGGCTTGTGACAAATGGTGACATTTTATTCTTGGAATAAAACCTGTCAAAATCATGTAATTAAGCAGAGAATGCTTTCCCTGAACAGAATTTATATTTGAACACCAAAAACATCCTATATGAAGTAACTCTGTGTTCTTGTTTTCCAGAAGTCTCATTTCCAGCATGACTTACATTCCCCCTTGGAAAACTTCCTGAGCTAGGCTGCCTTAACCTCAAACAACTGAAATAATCCAAAAGTGTGTGCAGCAGTAAGGGGTTGCTGGGGCAATAGTGCAGCCTTGTTTCTAACCTGGCTCTTTCTGCATTTCTGTTTTGCCTGTGTGCTCACAAAAGATGAAATGTTTCTCACCTCAGAACAAGATAAACCAACCCTGGAATAGATGCACCTGTAACTGTTCACAGGCTGCTCCAAAGTGTGTTACAACTTGTGTTGCAAAGAAAACAAGTCACTCAGAAGCATGCTCACACTGTGAAATGGTCCAGGGAAGATTTGGGATTTGTTTTTAAATAAAAGTTGCTAGCACAGCAGCTGCTGTTGAGGGGTGGGATTGTTCCCTTTGGGTACAGCTGCCTTCTGCTGCCTCCACAGCTCTGGAGCTGTTGTTCACAGCTCTCACTGCACAGAGGACCCTGAAACTCCGCAGCTCAAGACAGCAGGATGCCCCAGAGCCTGCAGAGAACAGCAGCTTCCCTTCCCTCCAAACACTCCATCAGCAAAACAACCCAAATCCCTCGCAAGCAGCAGAAATGAGAATCCACAGAAAAACAGGCAAAAAACATGCAAAGCCTCCTTTTAGTGGGAAGAGGAGGTCACAACCCACGTTCAGGTGTGGGACTGAGCTTTTCCAAAAAAAAAGTACATCCCCACAAGGCCCAGCTAGGAATTGTGCCTACAGCAGCATGGAAATAATATTTCACCAATATTCCAATTCCAATAAAAACATTGGAAAACGCTGAGTTTGTCAAAGCTGATTCATGTGTCTGAGGGAGGGGGGGAACAAAAGGTGGTTTTGACACATCTTGTTCCTGCCTCCTGTTTTTCTCTGCTTCTTTGAATTTCAAAATTCTAATGCTATAATTGGAGTTGAGTGAAAAACAGAACTTGTGTCATATGAGAAACTGACATTCTGGCATGTTTTTCCATTGAATCAGAACCAAAAAAAAAATTAAAGTTTCTCATGAAGTGACAATCCAAAAAAATCCAGTTTTGAACCCTTCCATATTGATACATTTTTAAATTTTGTTTTGAGAACATCAAAGCAATATAACAAATTAAATCCTGCTAAAGTATATCAACATTTTGTGTGAAAATCCAAACAAACAGAGAAACAAGGAATTTACCTTTCCAAAGCAAAACAAAAATGTTCCTCAGTAGCAAATAATATCTGTGCGATTGACACCTCTCAGCACAACATTCTGATTTTGATGAAATTTCATTTTCTGACAGAAAATTGTTCCATCAGAAATTTTAATGAGCTTTCCTTCAATACAAACACGTCTGTGTTACTCATGCCTAGGAGAAAATGTCACTTTGCAATATTTTGCTTGGTTAGGTGCCTTCCCATTAGGATGAGGATATTACACCAAGTCTGCCTTGGTTTCTCCACATTCCCCCTCCCCATGCACAGCATGCACATCTATCATCTGATTAAAAACATTATTTATCTTTATATAAAAACATATATTTCCTAACAAGCCAAGACATTTATAAATAACTTATAATACTACAGCCGAGTGCTAAACATCGTGATTTAGGATGAAAGAAGAAACCTTTCTGATCATTGTCCTTTAGTATTTCAAAGCCCATTTTTCATGTTTATTTGCTGTCACTGGCGATAAGTGATTGCCTTGCTGTATTGCATTTCCTCTGCAGTGGTGAGTTGTTTGCAAAAGGAATGGAGGATGAGCTGTCACATCAAAGAGAAAAGACTGAAACCCACCAGGAGGTGAAGCAGGGGTTTATTGTCTTTTGCCCTGGGTTTTGACAGTTAATTAGCTCTCATCCAATTTATGCTTGTGTGGCAGCTACACCAGGGTCACCAGCAACAGCTCCAAGGTGAGGCCAACGCAGAGGAGACCAGACAGGAAAACTTGTGGCAGAGCCCCAGCAAAGCAAAGGGCTTCATCTCTCACCCCAGCCACGACTGATGCACTTGGTCCCTAATGGAGCCTCTGACTCGTTTATTTTTCCCCCTCACCACACTGAGGACTCTTTCAACAGCTTTGGGCCCTGAGGAATTGCCAACGTGGCTGCTAAATTAAGCAGTCAGAGTAGCAGTATCTGTGAAGAACACTGTCCCTTCATCTTTCTTTGTGTCAGCTGCCTTGGGCAGAAGAGGAGGAGAAGGTAATGAAGGGCTTCAGTGAGCTGCTCCTCAGGGCTGGACTTCACTGCCTGCTCTTCAGGACCTTTCAGGACCTCACCCACATCTTCTGGCACCCAAAGATTTTCCAAGGCTTGGCAAAGCCAATGTTCTCCTCCCTCTTACCACCTGTTGCTCTCTCAGCTGCTTTGTTGGGTTTTGCCACCTGCACACGTTTTTACCTCCTCAAAAACCCCAAGTGCAGGGAGAAAGCAGAGGACAAGGTGTTGTCCTGGGGCAGGAGCACAAAAGCAGGATTTTCACATCACATCCACCTTTATTCAAAGCACATGTCTCAGATGCAATAAATGCTGGAAGACTGTTATCCTGCTTGATACCTAGTGAAAAGCAGCAAGGTTTCACCTCTGAAAAAAAGACTCTGTATCAATTTAGAGGTCAGGTGGATGTCTCAGGGGAATGTGACAGACAGTAGCACCAGAAAAAGAATTGGAAATGAGATGCAAATTCACTTTATATTAAACACCACTGAATGAAAATTTCTAGATATAACTGAACCAGTTATATCAGACTGGAGAGCCAGCCTTGAATATTACAGAGCACCTTGGCAATGTCCAAGATGTGCCTCATTTCCAAGTGAAATCTTCATCCCTTGCAGAAAGCACCTGCTGCTTAAAAAACAGTTTCTTTTTTAGCATTACCTGTTCAGACCTTACCCAAGTAGAGCGAGGCAGTTTCTAGGTGCACAGGAGGCATCTTTCCTGCAGAGACACTCCTGAAGAGTCAGCCTCATTTAGCCACATTAAATACGGAAAACACTGCACTAAAACAGCACTGGCACAATCTCCAGCTTCCTATCTCAATATCCCAGCTTCTCTGCAGCTGGGTCCTGATGAGATCCAGGGGCTGAATCAGGGCTTCCCATTCCTTGCTGCCATGAAGGGATGCTGGATGTGCATCCCACTAATGACGTCACAGTCCTTTACGTTCTCTTTGTAAAAGACACTGAAAAGTCACCAGTAAATCGAAAGTCTGAAGTACACAATTATCCAACTCTATTAAAGTAACTTCTGGAGAAATCTTTCCTAGGTGAGTCAGTCAATCACAGGAACCACCCCAAACAACCCTCTACTCACAAAAGCTGGAGCAGACTGGGATTTAAGCACTAGTGAGATGCAGCAACAAGCTCATATGAATCACCTGCAGGAACTCAGCTTGGGCCCCAAGAACACAGAAGGCTGAGAGATTCCAGAAGAGCCAATCCCCAAACGCTGGGCCAGCAACAGCAGGGGAGCCAACGCCTTTCCCAAACCCACTCGCAAGAACCAATAGAGTCACTCTCTCATATCCCTCAATCACAGAATTCAGAATTATTTGGGTTGGAAGGGACCTCAAAGATCATCTATTCCCAACTCCTGCCATGGCCAGGGACTGTTACCACCTCACTGTGCTGCTCAGAGACTCATCCAACCTGGCCTTAAACAGTTCCTGGAACTCAAAGCACAAATGCCTCTTTCCTCTGACGACGAGAAGCTGAGAGTCACCTCTTCTGAACACCTACAGCTAGGTGTGATGATTCCAGCTCCTGCAACACACTCCTAATATCATCTGAAATTCCCTTCTGCTCTGCAAACCCCCACTGCCACCTTAATGAAGGACGGGTGTGAGTGCAGCTTGTCTGGAAGTGGTCTCACGAGGCACACGCAGCGAGCTACACAACGGACTAAACTTAGCGCGTGGGCTTGAGGCTTTGTGTTCCTCCCAGCTGTGAGTCATTGTGTGGGGTAGAAAACTGCCTTCCTCCCCCCGAATATCATGGAAAGTCAGCAGTGCCTCACGTTACAGTACGAGAGGCTCTGCACAGCAGGGGCCAGGGCTGTGTTACTCACTGGGAGTCTGAAGGCTTGGCAACGCCGCAGCCAAATCTGTCAATGACATTTCACACAGGCCATTGAGCAACCAGCAGAAGAAAATCATTGTCAGCCAGGCTTGATCCAGCAGGTTCAGATAAGAAATAGGTAAAGACCCTTTCAATTCAAGGTCACCTACCTCCTTCCTCTTGGGCTCTTTGAAGGCTCCTGTCCAATCTCCTGCCTGGCTGTCTGAGCGCAGCACGGGTCCTTCCCCAGGGTGATGTGGAGTGAGACTGCTGCCTGGGGACTTGGATGCAGCGCCCAGGAAGGCTGCCAGCTGCACAAGGCAAGCAAGCACCTCTTGCAGATTAGCAATGAGTCCAAGCAAGCCTTTCTTCTGCACAAATTTGGAAGTTTGAGAGTTGGAGCACGCACGTTAAACACTTCCCAGAAGATTTAACAAATTTGCATTGGCAAACGTTCAGTGATTCAGCTCAAGAGTCCTCACCCTCACAAACAGGCACATCAGGTACCCATGTGTGTGTTACCTGAGCATGTCCCAGTGTAGCGCCAGGAGTTGCTGCACTGCTCTTACTCAGGCATCACAACTGTTTAGCAGCAGGAGAATTTAAAAAAATAAGGTACTGAATAGTCAGCTCAAAGGGAAGGCAAGTCAGAAACCCTGAATATGGTTCTTTGGCATCAATCAGGAGATGGTTTTCACCTGTAGGTGCTTGCCTCCGTCAGGGAAAACAAGTTTCTTCATACCTGCTCCAGGATGTAACACATAAACAGGAAGAGGCAGCCACCAGAGAGAGGTAAGAAAAACACACATATGCAGATTGACAGCAGTTTTCTGCATGTTAACTGCCTAGAAACTATTGTCCACTTTGGGACAGTGACCAGGGCTGCAAAACATGGGCCCTGTGTGCCCTTCCTGAACCAGCAGTTAATAATGCAGTGCAAGGAGTCAGGAAAATCCCAGATGCCATGACCAAGGTAGGTGTCAGACTCTGCTGGAGAGAGTCCCAATCACACCACACAGGAGAAGGACTGAGTCTTGTCCAAAGTCTTGCAAGACCAGCCAGGTTGGGCTTTGTACCCACACCAGGCTTTTTCTTAGATGTTCTTGGTACTAATTTCCTTCAGCCCATACCTGTGAGAAACACCAAACAATCCTCCACTGTTCCTCACTGAGAATTATCAGCATTTTTTTAGGTTGAGACCAACCACGGCACTTAACCACCCTCTTCCCTAAAAGGTTTTTTGAAATATTTGCTGCTGCTTGAAGAACCTGAATAGACAGGATAGGCAAGACCCCAGCACACAGTGACCTGCTGTAAATGTCTCTTTGCCTTTGGGAGAAACACAGTGAGGCTTTTGAGAATGAATTACAGAAGGTAAAACTTCTAAAGGAAGATCAGTAGTTGGACATCCTTTCCATTACAAAACCATACTGACATTTTGCACATGTGCCTGTCTATCTTGTGTCAATGGAGCTGTAAGTGAGACTCATGAGAGAGGGGTGAGGGGGATTTTGTGCTATCCTCAACCCAATATTTTTACAAACACCACTTTTCACTTCTGACTGCGCTGCAAATCCATTACGGATAAGGAAAGCAGTCTAAAACACAATTAAGAGATGGAGTCATGAGGTTGTAGCCTTGCAGCTATGAAGCAATGACCTCAGCCCAAGGAATAGATAGAAGATACACTAATCCCTATTAAAGGGGGAAGCTGGCAAATAATGCTTTTAAATCATTTAAATCTGCAGCAGGCTGAGCCGAGGGTGCATGAGGCTGGAGGAGAGCTGATGCAGCCGTGCCAATGGATTTCTCTGCTCCCCAGGGCTCAGGAGGCACCCTGCTAGCAGAGGCACAGGGAGCCTGATGAGCACTGCGTGCCTAAACAAGCACACAAACACACACAGCTTTTGGTCTCCTGGCCCAGGGACTGGGGGGGCTTTCTGCTGTGGGCCTCCCTGCTGACACAGAGCAGCCTGGTTCTCACAGACCAGGCACAGCTTTTTGTTCAGCATGGCACAGCTCCAAAGAGATGCTTTATTAAAAAGCTTTTCCCAAGCCTTTACTCCTACCCACGTCTTTAGTGCCTTCTTAGTGCTACAAGGGAGCTCAGAGCCCCTCCAAGTTCTCAAGAACCCTCTGCGCCCAAGTTACAACCCCAGATCATCGAGGGCACTTTTCTGGCAGGTGCTTCTCCCTCCCCTCACACAATTTCAAAGCTTTCGACCAAAAAGCTTTGAGTGGTCAGTGGAAAAAAAAAAAAAAAAAAAAAAAGTTGCAACCTGAGGGAGGAGGAGATGTCAGAGGAGAAGCAGTAGAGCAGGGCAAAGTCTCTGCTCACCACAGGTCTGCTGGCAGCCAGAGATTGTGAGGCACAGCTGGGAGGAGAAGTGCCACTGCACAATCACTCAAAGCAGCGGTGTTTCTTTTAGAGGCATTCAGATGCCTGGGCATCCTACCGAGACTCCAAATAAATAATATTTGATTGTGACGAGCGCCTAGCATGCTTCTGAATGCAGCAAGAAAATAATGCACTGCCATTATGAAAATATTAGAGAGGCACAAGTCAATCCTACTCATCCTATGAAGAACAAAAAAAAAAAAAAAAAAAAAAAAGACCCAAACCCCACACAATTGATTAAATAAAATGTTCTCAACAGCATTAGCAATCATAAAAAAAAAAAAACAAAAAACACACTTTTCTGGCAAGGCTCAAGCTACCTGCAGAGAATTCACTTTCCTTTTCTTCTGACAAGAAGCTCGAGGAATAAAAATGGCATCCATCCCTCTTTCCTCTATATGCTGTGTTCTGCTCCATATGGTGCTCCCTGATAGTAAATGAGAAATTAAAAACATTAGCACCAGCCTCTGCCCTCTCCTCCCCCACTGCTTTCCCCTGCAGTGGCTGCACAAAATCTGCTGGCCCAAGCTGGAGACAAAACCATTTAACTGCTGAGCTCTGGAGTCACATATGAGCTCTCCCTTCTCTCCCTAGTTCATAGATGCCAGTTTTGCCAAGCACTCACTGTCCTTCTGAATTATTTCATCTTGGAAAATAGCACTATTGGCAGACTGAAACTCTCCCCATGGATGATTTTTTTAATGTACTTAAAACTGAATATAAATATACAGAGACAATCAAAAATTAAAACTAAAACCTTTGAGTGTGATGCAGGCAGCAATAGGCTGTAACACAATATCCCAATCCTTCCAAAACAGAATTTGTAGACATTTTAGTAAAAAAAATCTGAACTAAATTTTCCCAGTACATTCTAGTCATAATCTGCAACTGACACTTTCTGTTTCAGATCCCTTCAAAATCATCTTCAGCATGTGCCATGTGCAGTCAGTTCCTTCACAAAAATATTGTAAAACACGATACAAACACATTTTTTTTTAATAATACTTGGGAGCAATTGAATGAAAAGCCCAAGAACTGGGGGAAGTAGTCAGCAGGCACTGAATGGTTTTTTTTTATCATTCCTGTAGCACCCAGGAGGCTTGCAGGAAGCTGTGGGGGTCAAGGCCAGACAGAGGGAGAGGAGGTCACAGTGGAATGGGTGAACGTGACAAATCACTCCTCACCAGGTGCAAACCCATGATCTCTACAGATCAGCCTCGCACAAGAGCCATTCTAATCACCCCATCTTTGGGGGCATCCCAGCCTTTTGGAAAGGTTTGACCTCTGAGGGTGATTAAGCTTTGTTATCAGGCCACCACAGTGACAGCCTTGACTTTCACAGCCCAGGAGCCTGGGGAGAGCCAGACCGTGTCCATCACTAAGGTTGCACTGTGTTTTCAACAAGAGCTTTTGAGCTTTTCCGATTCAATCAGTTCATCAATCTTCCCCTGTTTGTCCATGATGTGAAGCAGCAGCAGCAGGGCAAATCCTGACATCTGCTCACACAGTGTCGAGGTTCAGGCTGCCCTTCAGGCTCCCTGTACAAGGTTTGGGACATTGTTATCATCACCCTCCACACCAAAACGTTCCCACCAAGTGGGTAAGGCCATAAATGCCTCGAGCAGAGATCACTCGAAAAGCCCGGAGAAATGTACAAAGGAAAGAGTTACAACAGAATGCAATTTTTCACCCATTCTGTGAGAAGATGCTGGCTTCAAATTAAAAAAACCAAAACACTGATAACTGCCAAAACTGCCTCAGATTTCTTAACAGCTGCATCAACAAAATCTATGTCTACAGTTCACTTTGCACACTTCATCCCAGACAAGCCTCCTAAAAAGAGACACTGGCTTCATCAGTCAGCAAAAACAGTACAACCTGAGCAATCCCTGCACTTCCCACTCCACTCCCTCCTACAGCAGCCATGGCAGATATTTCCCATGAAAGGATCATGGAGAACAAGATGCATGGAGCTTGCAAACTGGGGAATAAAAGAGGTAACAATAGCCTATAAATGAGAGGGCTAGAGAGAAGAAATTCCTGGGTAAAAGTGAGAAGCAGCCTGAAACTGGAAATGGAAAAATCCATGCTGAGCGTGAAAGAACTCTAATCAATGCAGAGAATTACAAGGCAAATCATTTACCTGGAGAACCTGACTAGATATGTACAAAAAAATCCAAATAAAAAGACACTTGAAGGAAAATAATTCCCTCTCTAAAGAGAACACGGTTTGTGATACTCTCTAATATTCACTCAATCTCTTAAAAAAGGCAGATATTCCTGCCTAGACAGAAAACTTAGCACAGCACAGATCAAAAAGGAAGCCCTACTTAGACTTTGGACAGAACAGCTTTCAACTGCCTGCCAAACCAAGGTTTTTTAAATTAAACTCATTTTTGTCACACAAGCTAAAAGAGAAATCTAGGAACAGGAGAATGCTCCTTCTCACTGGTCAGTTGTCTCTCCCGCTGGAAGAATAATATCACATCATGCAACAGACCCAGGCACCTAACCTGGGGAAAAGGAGCTTTCAGTCCTCTGGGGAGAAGTCCCAGAAATGAATCTGGGGGTGCTTCGAGGGTCCTTGATGATTTGGGGCAGAACAGGACAACTCAGCTGAGCCAGTTCTGCCCCATCAGAAGGGGGGAGCACTCAGGCCAAGGTGTGTGTGACCTTCCCCAGGCAGGTGTAGCAGAGGACAACCAGCAGGATAAAAAACAACTCTGCTCAAAGCCTGGCTTGTAGCCCCTGGGGGTGGGTGCTCACCCCTGTGTCCTACAGGCATCACCACCACACCCCCAAAACCTCACCCTCTGCCCCTGGGGGTGCAAACCTGGCCTCAGCAAAGCACCCACAGTGGGTGATGGAGTCCTTACCCATTCCAGTCTCCTGGGGTCCATCCCAGCACTGTTGCCCTCCCCACCTTCCAGCATGGCTACACTCACTGGCACAGGGAAAGGCAGCCAATAAAAGCAGGGACAAAACCAGAGATGAGGTGTTCTTCCTGGGAAAGAGGGGAGAAATCAGCTGTGGGATGAAGCCAGGCTGAAGAAAAGGGTAATTCCCTTGTATCTGCAGTGCAATTCCTTCCAGACAACTGTTTGCCAGCTCAGATCTGTGATGTACCCACCAACCTAAGCTTTTGTGATGTGCTGAAATTCGAGTGTTGCAAGCAGAGCCTGTGCAAAGCTGACACACACAGCAGGGCAGGCAGACCCCATCCCTCCCCAACCCAGGCACACTGATCCTGCCTGGCCCGAGCTCCAGGCCTGCAGACACACTGGCAGATGTCCCCAGGGCTTTCCCAGGCCTTTGAGGCTGTCCAGCCAAGTGTAGATGCTGTCTGTGAGCCCCAGCACAGCTTTAGCTTCTCTGTTTGAAGGTGTCTGCGGACTTGGGGCCCAGTGCTAAAGCAGCACAGGGGCAGGAACAGCTCTGAGGGAAGCTTAAGACCAGGATAAACAATTAATTACGGGTAATGATTTTGTCAGTGTTTCGACCAGTGCAGTGCCAGTCACCCAAAGGCAGGGCTGTGAGTCTCAACATCAGCACAGGCATAACACAAAGTGCTTTTCAAGGTCTGTCTTCCTGCTAACACTGTATTGCTTTATACTGTATCATAAAGATTGTCTGAATGGCAGTTCAACGAGCCAGGGCTTTATTCACAGACTTACCATGTTACTGATGCACGTGAGGTCAAGAAATACAAATGGAGAAGATAATTAGAAGGAAAGTATGTGGTGCTGAGCAAACACACCAGGCATGGGAAGATTTTCTACTCTAGAAAGGTAGAGAAATTGCATTTACAGAACTACTTTGTGTTGGATTGAGCCTTCATAAAAAACAAGGACTTGCAGATTTACAAAAACAATATTATCAGCCTGTAGTATTGCAGTTCCTCTTTTAGGGTTTGAACCAAACTCACCAGTGGCATAACAAAAGGCAGGCAGCCCTTAGCAGAGCTGTCCCCTTCTTTCCTAGGAAAATGAGATGTCGGGACAACCCTTGGACAGTAACAGATCACATTCACTGCTAGAAGGAATGAAGAGAAATGCTTTGAAGCAGAGCTGTGCATAGCTTCCACCAGCAGAAAACATCAGGCTTTGCTGTCTTGCTTTACCCCCTGGAAAGCAGAGCAGGGATACCTCCCACTTGGGAGTTTTTACTCAGTTGCCCTGTCTGCCGGGAGAAAAATCCTTACTTTGACACAGGAGCAAAATATCAAAAACTTTTCATTCAGCTTGCCTTAGCCATGAGTTCTGCTCTCTTCTGTGTCAATTCGAGACCTGGTTAAATTCAGCGTTTCTCTTTCCCCACAGAAGCTGGCAGCAGCCCACCTGTTTTTGGGTGCACTGCTGTGAGTGAGGGTGTGGGAGGCAAACAGTGCACTCTTGCTTGTGAGAGACCCTGTCCTGTGCCATCAGGCAGCTGCAGAAGCTGCACAGGACACAATCCACACAGTTCACCTCGTCAGCAGAGTAACACCATGCCATTGACAAAGCCCCTACATAAACACCCAGCTGGTAATATGATTATGCCCCGAGGAAAAGAAGATTGATAGTCCTGGTGATTTTACTGTGCAATAACCACAGAAGCCATCTTTGTCCATGTAGTTCTCTAATCCTTTCCTGAAACATTACTGAATACCCTTGCCTGACAAAGGTGAGCTCTCCAAGTTAATAACACCTCACAGAAAGAGCAAGCTAAAACCTCTATGTTCAGCTGGAAGCTGTAACCCTTTGGCTCACTAATGAAGCTGCAAACACCAGAGATATTTTTAGGATGCCTGCAAACCTCGTTATAATCCACAACGGAAAGTTCAGCTACAATAGGAAGACACAGAATGTTACTGAAAAATAAAAAGTAAAGCATTTCCCAGTGCTATTAAAATATCCAAATAGTCAACACTAAAGCCTTACCTGACATAAGGCAAAAATTTAAACAAATATTCTTCAGTGTCGTGATTCCTGGAACAAAATTTATTAGCAAATTTAAATTAATTCTGCTCCAGGCATTAGGATACACTATCAGTTACTCCCTTACCCTCCACCCCCCGGGAAATATTTCCCCATTGCTGTCAGTCAGCTGCTTGAATGCTTGGAGTTTACCAGCTGCATAACATATATTGATTTTTGATGAATGACATCTCTCTCTGGGCCATTATGGTTTTGTTTTCAAACCTTATTTAATTGTTCGCCTATTTTTCAGTGAAATAAATGCAAAGTGTTTATTCTCCAAAGGCTGTAAACAGAGATCTCAGGTCTAGTTTCTATGACAACCTCACTTGATACAGCAAACCTAGATTATCTCTAATGACAGACATGAAGTTTAAATTGCACATTCTGCACAAACAGTGCACTGTTGACCTTTTATTGAAAAATGGAATACAGAGTGATTAGCATAATGTGCTATGTGAAAGGAAAAATTGTGGAATAATGCAGATTGTACTTTAATCATAACTACAGTGCTAATCTCTAGCAAACTGTTTGCCAGAACATGAAGCTTTAAGAATTAGGATTTTTCCCAGGCACCATTTTCAAATTCTGTTAGATAGTAATGCCATCACATTAAATAGTTATCAGATAACACTTGCTGCTCCTGCTATTTCTCTCCCATCACAATTTTTTAACAGGGGAGCAAAAGTGGATAGGCTTATGTAGAAATATGATACAAAAATTCCAGCTATGAGAACTATTTTTAAACCTCCTGAAGGCATTTCTTTCTCATGCTTACAAATTTGTTTGGAAGTGAGAGCCAAGAGACACAGTCCTTTCTGCTGGGTGCCGTCTTCCAAAACCTGCATGTTTTCCTAGGAGGGAAATTTGCATGTATGTTAGAGAATAAACCCCAGCTCATCCACAGAGACAGAAGCTGCAGGAGACATTCTGCTTTGCAAGAGCAGAGATGGAAAACATCTTGCCTTCATATTCAGCAAGTTTTGGCAGGCTTTGATTTTGCCAGCTTCGATTTGTTGCTGCTCACAGAAATGTCTGCAGCAGTTTACAAAATGTGAGTTCTTTGGGGAGTTTGCTGCATCAATTGAGGGTCCCTCCAGAGCTGAAAGAGTCACATGCTGCTGTAAGGGGACAGCAGGCTGTTAAATCTGTCCTTCCCTCTATAGAATAATTTTATTTCTTTTAAACTTCCATGAAACAGCAGAACACATTTCTATTTACAGAATATTTCAGCTCACTAGTATTCAGCATAATCAGAAAAGGGTCTGGAGACAACCAAAAAAAAAAAAACCCAAAACCTAATTAATATCAAAATACAGTTTTAGATGGCAGAACTGATAGGTTAATGAATTGGGAATGAGGCAGAGAAACTTTCATCTCTGCAGTACCCAAAAGTAGTGCCAAGTTATTATTGTTTTCCTTCCTGCATTTATAGAAAAGAAATGGTAAATAGAGAGGAAAATTATAAAAGTAGCTCTCCCTTGTGTACTAGAAAGTGTTGGACTATTCAAGCCTGGTCACAAACACTGAAGAGTCAGAGGCACTCAGCCACCACCCCTTTTTCTTCCAGAGGATGATATTCAACAACTAGATCCTATTAGCATCACATCAAGGTGGTCTCTTCATCCTCCCTATTCAGCAAACAAGCCAAAAATTATATTCAGGTGCTTGTCTACAGAGCAATGCCGTTAGAGGAAACCTATTCCTTCATTTCTCTCTCACTCTAATGGATTTATGCCATTAATCCTGTCAGCTGAGTAGTTTTTAACCAGCAGTTAAGGCAGCAGCAATAATAAAGGATTTTTTAGTCCAGGCAATCCCCAGTGTACTTATGTTCTATGCAGCTATTCACCACCACTGCAATTCCCTGCATATCAAGATATCTCTGGTTTTCTGTGTTTTCCATTTGGCAGCTTTACATTTTTCTTAACAAGCATTGTCTTCCACTACAACAGCTGACAGGAAGGAATCAATTAATTTAAAAGGCATCCACTTGCTTCCACAAGGAATTATTATGCTTGTAAATGTAATCCTGTCATTTGATATATCAGATAGCAAACTGTGTGTTTGGGAAGGTGATGTGTCCCACGCTTAAGTATTTTTAAACCCTTCAACGCTGTCCAAACTTGTCCAGTGAAATTTAAACTTCACTGCCTCATGTGATGGAAAAGAGGATTTTTGGTGCTGCTCACCTTGTGGGTTATGGGACAGAGGCTGTACTGACCATATCTGCACAGCCAGTCAAAAGCTACCACACATTTTATAATTCTTTAACAAAAAATCAAGGTAAATATTGAACAAAAAATTGGCAGCAGGAGCCAACGTGTCTGAACAGCAGCCTCCCTACCTACTGCTATGTCTAAACACAAATAAATTACTGCTTTAAAAGACATTGTAAATCATATTTAAAGACAAGATCTCACCACTAGCCTCTCTGACAGACAAGTACATTCCCTGGACATTTGCTTCCACAGGCCAAAAGAACAGAAATACTTCCTAGTTCTTCTGGCATAATCCTTCAATTTCCCTTCTAATACCTTTAGTTAGGATACTGACCAATTTTGGTACCTCCAGTTAATTCTTCTCCTCTGTTTCACAGTTCCTTCAGGCACAGTTTGCATAGCTCTAGTCACTTGTACAAATATTTAAAACCAGCAAGACAAACCAAGCATAACAAATCCAGAAATAAAGCAACTCCCACAGAAGCTAATGTTTACCCAAAAGGGAGCATGAAATATCCCAACCTCCCTGCAGAGGGAGGGAGACAGCCCCTTCTGTCTCTCTAAGGTGGGACCTGGTGGTGCCGCGGGCAATAAGGACCAAAGAGCCAAAGTCCTGGCAGTTTCTGCATTCCCACCTTGGACCCTGTGCTGCTGAGCCTTTCCAGCCCGTTGTGTGACCCTGGGAGGGCTGCAGCTCCTGCAGCCTGGATGCAGGGGCAGGATTAGAGATGGTGAAGGTGGATTTGTCACTCTCACACTCGTCATACAGAAGAGTCTGCACAGCAGACACTGATGCTGTCGACCCCTCTGTGGGGCTGACATGGTCAGGAATCACCAGCCCCCTCTGCTGCCCCATGTTTCCAACAAAGCTGGGATATGGCTACCCTGGCAGAGTGGATGAAACAGTTCAACTGGGCAAGAAAAAAAAAAAAAAAACACAACAGACCTAATTAAATTGTGCCATCAAAGTAAAACATGCTGTTAAGAACACAGAAAATTCATGCTGGCTGCTGCAGTCACCTTCCTGCAGTAAGTAAACATCTCCTACAAAAAGTCAGACAGATGAAATACCATTTGTTTTGCAATGAACTTTTAGCCCCATAGCTCAGCCAAGCATCCATATTATTTTTTTTTTCCTCTGAAACCTAACCAGCTCTGCGAGATGCCAGACAGCTAGGAGAGCACTCCAGGCTGGAAACAAAAAGATACTATTGTCTTGGGACTGCCAGAGTCATTGTTCCTACCTATACTCATCCCACCACTCCTGTAAGGCTGACAAAACAGAGAGCTCTTCCACTCACAGCTGCTTCACGAGGCTGCAAATCGGAGCTGGAGTTGGAACAAGGCAAGTGGCAGAAACGAAGCATGATATGCTCAGTTGGTGCTGTAAGGACCAGAATCAGGAGTCCCAAACAGATGAAAGAATCCAGACTGTGTTTACCCACATTTCTATATGGACACAGGTAGCTCATTCTGCAGCTGAAACTGGTTTGCCACTCACTTAGAAATATTTCCAGTCCTCCCCAGCGTGGGAAGCTGAGATACCCAAAGGGCCACCAAACCTTTAGCTCCCAGCCATGGGTATCTGAGAGAGCCCCCTTTGCAATCCCTGTGAGAACAGGGAATAGTGATGGCTCTCAGATGGCATACAAATATTTTCTGGGGCTCCAAAATAAAATGTTCTGCAATTCAAGATCTGTAGTTAATATATACTCTTGCTTTACAGACCTATCAGGATGTTGTACTGCCTATCTCTGTGTTCTTCGATCCAAGTGCAAACTAGATTTTTGTAGATAAAAATTGAGTTGATGTATATAGTTATATTTTTTTAAAAACTACTTCTAATTTTAAAGAAAAAATATTCATAAAAAAAAGGCTTCTACCCTTCACAACAGCTTCTGATTCCCTGTTTTTGGGCACTTTTTCCAAATACTCTTGTTATGGGTAAGGACTGTTCGAGACCTCCAGCATCTATCATTGCATCCTCTGAGATGAGTGTGTTGGATCAAGGGGTGTTGGGAAACTGCTGTCCCATCTATGGAGGAGATCCTTAGGTCAAGAGAAGCATGTGAGTAAGGTTTATAAAAAAATAATAATTCTTCAAGTCTTTATCTTCTCTACCCCCTTTCTTGTTTTCCAGCAGGGTGATGAGATGACACAAAACCATAAATGAGTTAATGTGAACAGACAGACCAGTCCCCAATTGGGTGATGTCATGCAGTTAGGGTGGCTTCCAGTTGTGCTGGATTCCTGCTGTATTGATGGATTGTAGAAGGATTTGAGAATTATATCATTATTCAGAGCCTGTGAAAAACAAGATGAGAGTCAAACTGCCAGGCATGATAGGAATGTTAGGCAAAGGTGTCTGTAAACTTCTGCTGACCCCTTACACCAACTAGGTCGAGAACTCTTTTATTAATGCTAATGCTTTTCATATTAGTGCTCACATAAAGAAATCCTGCTGACTGCTGGGTCAGGGAGTTCACAAGATGCGTTGGCCACATCAGCAATACACTGATGATTGTTTCTGACATGACCCCACAGCTAATGAAGGGCCATTTGTGGGGAATTGCTTTTCCCGCAGAAAGGGGTTTGTGATGAAGGTATAAAACACATCTGGAGCAGGACAGGCTGCTGTTGGTGAGATGCAGAAATGAAAGAGTGCTCCACCCCACTGAGACACAGCATGGCAGTGCCAGTGACATGCATCCCTGGGTTTCTTCTTCCCATTCCTGTCACTTAGTTTTCCCTTGCTCAAAGCACTGCTCCCACTCCTCATTGCTAAATGGCCAACACCCCTCTATTTGTGACCCTTCCCATCAAGTACTTCACCTGTAAAATTGGGGTTTTTGAAGCCCAGGTCAATACTACAGCTGAACATTTCTCAGCCAACTACACATCCTGCATGTCTTTCCTTTGGGGCTCTCTCAATAGGCTTTTCAAAGGAGAAAAGGCTCAGGTGCACCCCAGGACAGGGATGGCAGCAGCAGGGAGTGCAAAGGGCTCACCAAGTAGTCCCAACCTGTTGTATCGCTGTGTAGTCCTGTGTTAGGCAACATTTCCACTTCCTCTGGTAGAAATCTGTCCCTGTTCTTGCCTGAGCATGAATCTGTTAGAGATGAGCAGTCTGGGGAGGGCTTTAGGAGCTCATCCAGGATGGGACTCTGGCACTCATGACAGCTGTCTCTAACCTATTCTATAAACACCCTCTGAAGATCCCCAAGAAACTGGGCCTGAGAAGCCACCCCTTGTGTCACTGTGAATTGAGATATCCTCTCTTACAGCACCCTTGCAGGTTCTCAGGAACATCCTTCACATCATGTAAATTATCCTGTTTTGTGATAGCCTGGAGGCTCTCTTCCCTAACAGACAACACCTTATCTGTTTACAAAAGACCTTCACAGATTTGCATGTTTAATTTGCTAGTGAATAATGGCTTCATTACCTGATAGGAGGGGCTACATGTATTATGGGGGTTGCAGAATTATGGGGAGTTGAATGATTTTCACCCTGAGGAGCACAAGTTGCTATAAAAACGTATGTGTATATAGGTATTGCATGATCCTGAGGAGGAAGGGATTGCATGCAAACCTGCAGAATCAACCAAGCAGAAAATCTAGAGATCATAAGCAAGGAGCAGTCATGCTGAGAAATTTCCCTTCATCACCTTGAAAAGGACCTGCTGTGAGAAAAGAATTCCATGTTATGAAAAATGTCAAGATGTCAGATATTGCTTTTCATCCCTCAGAGCAGGGTGAGACCATGTCTATCTCAGCAAACCTTTTCTGTTGGATCTGTTGTTCTTTGCACAAATCTGCTATCATATCAAGCAAAGAACAGCAGTAAACCAGGCTCAGGATTTCCACCCCAACAAAGACCTGTAAAACCTTGGGTTCTTCTGGCTTGAAGCTGTTTTTCTCTGTGGTTCATGAGGAAGATGCAATAAAAAGCTCTCCATGAAATTAAAAAAAAAAAAAAAAACCTTTTCCACAGAAGGTTTTAACTTTCATGAGCCATTGCTCTCCAGCACAAATACATTTAGTCAACATTCCCAGCTGCATCATTAACTTCCCACTCAGGTGGGAAGGAGGGGGGATGAGGCAAGGGTTCACAGCTGTATTACTGCTGCTGGTAGGGTTGCCATGGAAAACAGAACTCCAAAAAGCAGCAGAGGACTAAGAATTTGAGGTCACCTTTCAACCTCAGCACGTTTCCCTGGTCTCTCTCATGAGGTCACTTTTTCTTCACAGTACAAGTGGCAAAACTTCCTCCTGCACACACCTACAGCTCAGCCCTACAGCAGGGCTGGAGTCAGTCAGGAGCACAAGGACCATCCCTCTCCAGGAAAACCTGTCCCAGCCGACAAAGTGCAAAAGTTTTTAACAAGAGCTGAGCTGCTGCCTCAGCCTAGGGCTGGCACATTAAAAACAGGAGGCCATGTGTCCAGAAGCTTATCTGTTTTATTCAGCTGTATCAACTGGCCTAAAAAGACATATCTCTCCTTACAGCTCCCCTCATGGAAATGGGAGTCATTTATCAAGAAGGTCTTTTCCCTGAGCTGCCTTGACCTTTTCTGTTTGATGCTGCTTTTTCACTGTGATTTTTACACATTTAGGGGAGAGTCACACTGACTAATTTTAAATGCATCATAAGCTTACATGCCCTATATTACACTGAGACCACAAATGCAGAGATATCTTGAAGCCCTCCAGTTAGATGCTACTGCTGTATCTTACCTACAGCATGAATTTCCTCCATACATAGATTAAATATGGACTTAAGTGGGTTTATAATTATTTCAGTGTTGTTACAACACACACCAATATGTATACTTGAAGCAAGTTCATAAAACTTAAAATTATACCTATTTTTAAGGAGTCCTAATAGCACTGTTTGATGTGGTAATTATTGATATTGGTTTCCTGTAGGAAGAGCACTCAAAGAACCAGCTAATTTCACACGTAAAACAGCTGTCACATGGTAATGGCATTATAAGTCACTAAGCTGATCTACATTCAAAGCCATGCCATAGAGGTGAAAGGCCCTGTAGTCAATTATTACTCCTCCGAGCCAGACAGTCCCCAAACACAAACATGTGCAGATCCATCCCTCCTTGTCTTTAATTAAACCCTGCCTACCCTCTGTGAGAAGGGCACATGTTAGGCAGTGGGGAGATAATCACAAAGAGGTCCCAACGTGCTTTGTCTGGCATGTCCTGCATGATGTACACAGGAACTAAACCCAGCATCGAGAGACAATGGTTGTAGTGTCCACACTGCAAAACATCTGATTTTCATGGAGCTAATAAATAAATGGCATCCTGTGCAGAGCATCCCAAGTCTCTTTTTTTTCACTGCAATGTCAGTGTCACTGACAGATCAATGGTTATTGTGTTTTACTGGAAGTTGTGGGTATACAAAGAATACAGGTTTGCACTCATTGCTTACAAGGAAATAACTTTAAAAACATCACTGGCACAATCTGACACAGCTTGAGTGAATCTGGTGATTCTGCCAAATTTGCAGTGATTATGAAATTGTGCAAAAGCCAATAAAAAAGGGCCAAAGAAAGGTGCCAGAGCAGCCAAACTATCTTAGAGACTTTTCAGCCAAAAAAATCTCACCTGACTGTTGTTGCGGGTTCTGACTGGTGGACTCCCATGCCCGTGTCTATCCTTACTCCCTGCAAGGAATCTCTGGCTCTGATTCCAGCCTGCCTGGTGGAGTTGGCACAAATCTGCTCCTGGTTGCAGGAAGAAACAAGATTCTCTGCAGTTTCCCTACGAAACCACTCTGCCACTGAAGGGAGGGGGACACATGCTTCTGTTGGGGGGAATCCCCACCATCCCAGCTGCTCCCTGCTCACCACATCCCCATCTGGCAGAACAGGTTCCTGGCATGGAATTGAAGCAGCCTGCTGAAGAGTGTAGCCAAGAGATGGCCAGCCTGGACAGTCCAGCAGCATGCACAGGGATTGATCCACTGAGTATCTGCTTCCCAATCCCAGAAAGCAGCTCTAGAAAGGAAAACAACCCCCTGCAATCAGACAAGAAGCTGAAGATCAAACCAACACACTTGAGTCATGCACAGTCATTCTCAGAGAAATCTCTATCCTTCTTTACACTACACTGACTTCACCACTTAGTCAGAAACAGATTAAATACTTCTTTTCTGAATTTCAAGGACAGCAAATTAAAACACCAGAAAGAAAAGGGATTGCAGCATAAATAAACATAGTTGCACCCACAAACCGCAAATAATCACTTATTTTTTTTTTTTTATACACTGCAAGTCAGACTCTAAGCATGGGGTTTTTTTCTGTTTTCACTGATCTGCATGAAGCTTAGCATGGATTTTCAAAATAAATGGCAGCTTAAGAGTTTCCAAAACAATGCTGTGAATTTCAGTGTCAATGAGTCAAGAATGACCAATATTTAAGGAATAGGCAGCAGGAGCAGGCTTCTGCCCTCTCTCTCAGAAACAAATGGAGATCTCAGAGCAGAGAGAAACTGAGGGAGCACAGGGAGCGGGAAGGGGGGTCTGACACTGTGCCCTCAGAGCTGTGGCTCAGACTGATGAATTATCTCTGCTTGGTTAAATCTCTGGCATTGCTAATCAGACAAGAAGCATAAAATGGAAAGTTCATTAGCAAGATCATAAAAGAGTCAGACTGACAAAGATCATTCGACTTGGCGATAGGAAGGTCAGTTACAGGAATTGGAAAATCACTTTATTTAAGGCAAACAGGTTTGACCAGAAGCAACTCAGAGTCCAGAAAAGACCTGCACTGAGATTCTGTGCAATGGTCTGCTGTATTTCTGGAACACAAACAGAGAAACATTTCTTTTGACAGTGGATAAGCTAGGTTTTCTTTATCCAACATCATGCTGGCCCAGGGTAAGCCAGTCAGGATCACCTTTGCCCCAGGACTGGTTCGTTTACCTCCACCCAGACCTGAACAGCCCACGATGTTTCCTTTGTAGGAAACACTTCCAGCACAAGTCACAGGATGGTCTCAGACGTGGAATTTGCTAATTGTGTCGACTTACATGTGAAGGGTTTACAATATGGATCACTGCCCACTTGGGATTTAAAGGAGATTGCTAAAGTAATTTCAAGATTTCAGGATAATTCAGAAACTCTGTTCCCAGAGGTTACTAAATGCTCTTCTTATTACTGCTACAGCCACGCTGCACTGGGGGTTGGATTTCGTTTCTTCAGGGGTAAAAGGAAGAGGAGGTGAAAGGGTGGTTGTTTTTCTTATAATTAGAAGGAAAAAAAAAAAAAAACAAAAACCCAGAATGTGAATATTCTCTATATTTAGCCTGGTTTTATAAAACAATATGGAATAATAAGGCTTTATATGGTTCTTTTTCACTTTTGAGGTCATTACCTTATTTCAATTTGGAAGGCAAAAAGAATGCCAAAAGGATTGGTACACATCACATTCATGGACATGAATCAGGTAAAAAGGAGGCAAGAAATTTTTACTGCCCCTGGGGATAATGCAACAACCTGAGCTCAGGTAGGAAGACTGCAAAACCAGGAAAAATTCCATCAGTGCCTTTGTAAGACTTGAACAAACCCCACAAGAGACACAGAACTGCAGGAAGTTCATTCCCAGCCTTGACACATGCAAAAAACTTCTAGTCTAACACTCTCCTTCAGCCAGAGCAGCCAACTTCCAGCAAGTGTTTTCCTCTCCAAAGAAATAGGCCAGCCAGAGTGGGCAGAGGCAATTAAGAAAAAAAAAAAAAAAAAAAAAAAAAAAAAAAAAAAAAAAAAAAAATGTTTATCATTGCAATCAAAAAAAGCCACTTGTTAAGGTTTTCCTGCCTCAGACCTGAACCTTGCCAGTGTCACTCTTCCTGTAGGACTGAACTGTGTCAAGTTCCTTTTTTTCACCCCTTGAAAAACCAGCACTATCCCTACCCTATCAGCCACTGTTACAGTGCACATCAGGAAGGAAGCATTAAATAAAAGTGGATGGTTTCTAAGCACCCTGCTTCATGCAGGATTAACTTGTTCAGGATACAT
Organism: Sitta carolinensis; assembly: GCA_032173965.1. Classification (NCBI taxonomy): domain Eukaryota; kingdom Metazoa; phylum Chordata; class Aves; order Passeriformes; family Sittidae; genus Sitta; species Sitta carolinensis. The sequence continues at coordinate 29,740,860 of CM063287.1, forward strand.
TTTGGAGAATGGTCCTTTATGTTTATAGACGTCAAATCTAAATTGCAGTGGGGAGAAGTATCCTGACCACAAAAGAGCTCGACAGTTTTACAGCTAGGACACATAACACAATAACCATTTAGCCAGATTAAAGCATACTGAGAGCTGCATCAAATATTGTTTAGAGCACATAAAAACTGCTTTAATATTTAAATGTATCCCATGGCTGGGCTCTTTAGATTTGCTAGATTCACTGGGGCTGCACAGCTATTAGCTTCTACATTTCATCTTCAATTCCTCTTCACAGTAGGAGAAACATAAAAATGAGGGTCACTGCTTGGTCATTTCATTACCCCTGGCAGAGAAATGTGCTTTGAACAAATGAGGAAATATTTCAGATGTAGATTGTTGTAATGTTGGTGTGACAAAATAAAACTGGAGTTAAAAAATAATAACGGTATTATAATGGTTATTTTGTAGAATAACATTAAAATAATATGCAGTGTAGCAGTGGTTCCCCTATCAAAGAGCCTGGTGTATATCATTGTCATCATTTAAAAGGTCCATTAGCAAGAGCCCTGGAAATGTATGGCTCAAGGTCACAGCCAAACTAAATGAGACTGAGCAGTAATTCAAAAACATTAAACTGTTTATGGTTATAAATCTAATAAATAAATCCTCAGTACATACACACACACACACACACACACACAAAATCTCAGCAGCAAACTCATCTACGACTCTTCCTTTATTTCTGTGAAAACAGAAGCTCCGTGAAAGAAATTTATAATCTGCTTAAAGCCAGAAATGGATTAGATAAAATATCACTTGGGGAGATGTGTGACTTCATGCCACAGCCGTGGATTAGGCTGCACAAACTGCTTAACCACGGGCACCCCGTGACCCAAACACAAACAGTGCCTTTGCCCAAATCCAGCAGCCAGAACAGACCAAGAGATGGGCAAGACCCAGGCAGGGAACATGGGCTGAGCAGGCACGGAGCCCTCCACTGCCTCTCTGCCTGGGCACAGCTCCCGTGGCCACGGGGAGGGGATCACGACAGCCTGGAGGAGGAGATTCAGTGCAGAGCAAACAGGAGCACGATGCTATTTACTAATCACAAACTGGCAGGAAAAAAAACAGTTATCTTACTAGCCCTAAGCTCTATTGGTATTATTTAAAGTGTGGCATTTAATCTGTATTCTAAATATCTGAATAAAAGAAACTCGATTTTCAGTTGTATTCTTCTCCCCAAAAGAGATGTGTTCCTGTGCTTTACCAAATAAAAATTTAGATGAGAATGCGACGTCCAAGAGAATCACTCCTGGCACTGAACGAGAAATTTTGTTGAAATGGAAAACCCAGCAACACTTGCTGCAAAGCTATTCCTCTTCAGCTCTCTGGACTGGCCCTGAGCTCACCCTTAGATCCTCACACAGGCCATGTCACTACTCCTGGAGGATCAGGGCATAGATCTTATAATGATCCGACCAAGAATTCCTGTGTATAAGAATCACTGGAGCTGGGCATGTTCAAAGCACAATCAGAGTCACAAAAATGTGGAAAAAGTAACTTGGGTGGTTTTGAGGAGAAATATTTTAGTGTATTTAGACACAGATGCCAAAAGGTTACCTTATGACCAATAAAATTTAGAATAGCCTCCAATGCAGAGTATTAGGATCTAAAGACCAAAGCCCAGCTGAGTATTTACAAATGCAGGAAATCTTTTGCAGTCTTACTGTTTCTGCTTGAAAACCATTCTCCTGAACTTCCTGGTTTAGTATCACTCCCTTTCCTAAGTCTTATAAAAAAGCACAAATGGAAACAAGATTCCCTAACACAGAATCGTGATGGAAACACATGATGAAACATAAATGCAGTCAATCAGAGAAACTGTTTCTTGGGGGGAAAAAATGCAGAGTGTACTCTGCTGCCTTTCCTGTAAATGGAATTCAGCTTCCAGGTAACTTACAGGTCTTGCTGGCAGAATGTTTTATTGATGCCACGGTGATCTTGTATTTTGTTTTCTAGCTGAGTGTGGATGCAAGGCAAAAGGCAACTGTGCTAACACTTTGCATCTGGCTGTGCTCAACAGCCATTTGAAGGCTCTCGGTGCCTGGAGAACAGTGGCACACCTCTCTGGAACTTTAATCCATGGCAGGAGCTGGATGCACATCCAACTAATTATGTTACATATGAGAAAAAATATTGCTCTGTTAGTAGTTAAGTCACAGCCCTGCAACGAGTAAATTGCAAAGCAATGCAGCTTTGTCTAATGACTATCAGTTGACCAAAAAGAGCTCAGGGATATGTAACACATGCAAAAATAAAAGCCCATGCATCTTGATTTAGATAAGTTGAAAGCATTTCCTCTGATATGGCTTTGTAGTTTTCCACCAGAACCTTTCATCCAGGCAGCCCCCTGCTCCTCTGCACACAATAGCACAGCTCCTGCACACAAACCCCCTCAGCTTGGTGGCTCCCTCAATCAGGGTCACATCTTCCCTGCAAACAGGATGTGATTCAAAAGTGACATAATGTACATTCATCCCAATCTCCCAATAATCCCCTTTCACCACTTGTGGAAATGCTTGGTCAATAAAACGTAATGACATTATTGCAGTAAAGTCATTTTCAAGTTAAGTGCCTGGCTCTCTGTCTCTGGGACCCCACCAACAGTCAGGCTCCAATCCAGCAAGTAAACAAAGGCTTCAGTTTTGCAAATGATCTCATTTACGAGGGGTCAATCCAGATTCCATTCAAATCAATGTGAGCCTCCTGTCTGTAAAGGTGGTTGGACCAGACTCCAGAAATGTAGGACCCCTCCTTCCCTCACACTCCCTAAATCCTCCCTGTGCAGGGTTTGTCAGGTGCCTCAGGGTGCCAGCTCTCCGTGTGTCAGAGTCCCCAGGCAATCAGGACCTGCTGTGGCAGCCCCCAAGGCTGGTCTCTGGGCTGGCTGCACCTGGGCAAGTGGGAGATCCACCAGCTGCTTTGGCTGTCCACCAGCTGGTCCAGCCCCAAACTGACACATCATGGAGACACAACCTGACACCTACAGTGGTACCTGCAAGGCTGGAGGTGGTGTGCTCCAGAGAGATGCAGCTCCATGATCTGTCCAGTTCCACTCATGCTAAACTCCTCCTTGTCCCCCATGCTCACCATGGGGCAGGGAAGGGATGGGTGACAGAGCCCGGCCCAGCAGCCCCAGAGCAGGCACTGCAGAGCAGGCACTGCAGAGCAGGCAGAGCCAGCACTGCCTCTGTGGACACACAAACCTGGGAGCAGCTCCAGGGCACAGCAGTGAGGGCACATGCCCTGTGGGATGAGCACATCTCAGCAGGGTGTGCTGCCCCATGGCTGCCACCACCTTTTTCAGAGCCTGCTGCCTCTCCAGTTAGGAAACGCATGCCAGCAGCTAAATAGCAAGCTTTTATAGGGAAGAGATTTTCAGGCTTGGATCTGACAGGGTTTCCTGGAGCAGCAGAAAAAAAGTGCTGCTATTTATGAGGTGGTCAAAATGTTACCTTCAAAAACACCGAGGGTCCTTCCCATTCCTTACAAAAACCTCTTTTGCTCAGGATTGGAATTGCTGTTGAATTCTCTTCCTTGTAAAGAAAGAAATACTACTGGAAATGAATGACTAACAGCACAGCTGGGGAGGGGAAGAAAGACTCCCCCAAGAAGTGAGAGGAGCAGCAGAAGGTGGTTACAGGGTAATGAAATCAGATTGTCCCAAAGTAGGTGGCACTGGGAATGGGAAAGGAGTCCATAGCCTCTCTCACAAACCCACCAAGGCTCTTACAGGAAACCACCCAGAAACTTCTAACAGCAGCCTGACATGGCCCCAGCCTTTCTGTTCATCCTCCCAAACCCACAACCCCTCCAGCATCCCAGGAAATCCACCTGACAGGAAATAAAGGTAACTGGAGGCTCCCATCCCTGCTCTCTGCACCTCTGCAGGTTCCAGCTAAGCTGTTCAGCAGACACCAACACTCCCTGCTTGACTTGCACCGTGCCACCGCAGGCTGCTTGTGGTTATCAAGACAGAGCACAAGCCCCACAGCACAGGAGCAAGCCCAGGGCTCCACTTTGCCAGGCACAAACATTTCAGGGGTATTTCAGGTGTTTCTCATCCCTCCTGTTCTGTAGGAAGTGTTAGATCATTTCTGTCAACACACACCCCCGCTTCCAGGCAGGGGCTTGGGGGTAAATTAATTTAATCTTTGTTTATTCTTCTCCTTTCAATCCTAACTGCCATCATGTCACTCTGACTTGGAAATCTGAGGGGCTCCCATGGAGACCAGGCAGTTCTTTTCCCATTTTATCACTCCCACACACCAAGCTGTCCCCTCAGCCCCCAGCCCAGGGACCCACCAGACAGACAGGGAGCACACAGAGCTTTCCCCTTAATGTGCTGCCATTCATGAGAGCCCCCAGAGGAGCTCCCAGAGCAGAGCTTTGGGCTGGAACAGAGACAGTTCCTAAAACCCCAGAGCAGAGAGGCAGTGACTTAATGACAGTTCAGCCCATGAATCCAGAACAGCAACTCGTTTGTTGTCTGAAGCTGGAATCCACTTTGTGTGATGACAGATAGCTTAGGAGAAGCAGATCCTGCCTGCCAAGAGAACTTCAAAAAGGACAAGGGGAAAGCAAAAATCTGGCTAGAAACCAAATGCCTTGCTAAACCTAGATAACACACTGTTTACCAACAGCAAACTAAATTAGGGGAGGGAAAAAAAAGGATTTATGCAAATGTTCTTAATTTAATAATTATGATCAGATATGGCTTTGTTTCTTCCATGTAATTTGTGTAATACAAATAAAGTACAAGGACTCTCTTCCCCTATAGGAAATGAGAATTATTAAACATTGCACTGAAAAGCGAAGGAATGTGTTTATTGACATGAAAAATGATCCTGCGGATACAAAAGCTTTTGTATGTTAATTGCTAAATGTCAGTGCAATTTAGAAAGTGGTTGCAGAAGGAAAGAATTCCTTTCCAAAACAGAAGTGGCTTTTCCTCATCCACCATCCTGATTCAAGACTGCATCTTGAAAGTATTTATGGCTGTGTTTTGATCGGTGACATTGGATTAGTACCCAAAAACATCCTCACTTCATATTGATGTGGTTACTTGCTAGGAGGCATAAAGGAAGTGAAGGATTTCCTCCCAGTTTTATTACTGAATGCTCAAAATGTTTCCTGGGGTAAACAGCACTAAAGCCATCTGGTTTGTTTCTTTTTTTTTCTTTTTGGAAACAAAGGGAGAACAACGGTAGCAACCAGCGAATGGAAAAATACAGGTCTGGAGCAGTGCTGTGAGAAAGGCCTTGCTCTCAGAGAGGGAAGGTGAGCAGCCACAGGTGTCTTGGGCTGAGAGATGCACTCAGCAGCACTGAGAGTCCCTGCATGTGGTGTCTCTGGTCTTCTGTCCTGCTCCATAAAGGAGAAGAGAAATACAAAATGTGTGATTCAGCTGCCAGGTCGTTAGAGATGCTTCAGTAAATTAAACTTTGGTCTGGAAAATGAAGGAGCTCCTTAACATCTTTAATTACAGCCTGTTGATTTACTGCTCCGGGTGGGGAAACAAACCAACAAACCCAAATCTTTGCAGTCCTGATGGAGAAAGACAGACAAAGAAAACTTACCAGGCATCCATGAGCATGTTTGAAGAAGGAAATAAATACACTCTATCCAAAACCTGTTTGTGATCCATGCAAACCCTCAGAGGTGCAGAGCAGCCACCAGCAGAACCAGTAGCTGCACTGAGTCAAAAAACGGGACATGTTGCACCATGATAAAACAACAGAACTGGCAGAACACCCTGTTTCCTTCATCCAGCCTCTCCTGGAGAACCTCTGGCTGCAAAACCTCAGGACAGTTTAACCAACACAGAGGAAGGGCTGGTGTGTCAAGGGTTGCCTGCCAAGCCATCCTTTCCATGTGCAAAACCTTTCTCTGCCAAACCAGAGCCAGCCATGGCCATGGAGAACTCTCCTTTCCTGAGTCTCTCCTCAAAAGATGTAATTTCCACAGCTCTGCAAAAGTGGTCCTCACAGCTATGGACAATCCATGGCTTTCCCAGGAGGAAATCATACAGTTTAATGACTTACTTGGTAAGCTGGGTGCATTGATAAAGGTTTATTTATTCTAGTTATAGAGCAAGGAATGCAGGTCTGCATGGGAACAAAGAGCCTCTGGGAGCACCTCTGCAGCTGCAGTCACACAGCTCAGCATTTGTGTTCCCCTGGCACTGCTGGGGGCTGCAGCTGTGTTTCTCCATTAATTGTGGTGGATTCAGGCAGAAAGAACACAGAGAGAACCCTTGGATCTCTACTGTCTCATAAGAAACTGCAAAACTTAAAGGATGAAGAAAAATGCACCAAAATAATTTAGAGGCTGGGGAGGAGGAACTGCTTCCAGTAAGAAATTTGATGGGCAGGATTTATTGAGTTTATCAAAGAGAAGACCAAGGGTGACTTGATTACAGGGTATTAAGTACCTCCATGGAGAGAAAATACCAGCCATAAAGGGCTCTTTAATCTAGCAGGGAAAGGTTTAACAAGAACCCATGGCTAGAAGCTAAAGCCAGACGACTTCAAATAGAAAATACAGCACAGATTTTTAACAGCAAGAGCAAGTTGGCAAAGGATGCAGTGGATTCCTCAGTCCATCCTGAAAATGCTGCACAGCTGCCTTCATTCCCAGCAAGGGCCAGGCCTGCAAAGAGCTCTGCTGAGATCCTTCCCCTGCACAGCAGAGCTGGAGCCATGGGAGATGCTGGAGAGGGAGAGGGACTTGACCTCCCACACCCTCCTTCTGAAAAAGCACCTGGCTCTGCCCCATGGCCAGGTGAGACCTGTGCAGCAAGGAACAGCTGCTTCTACAGGAGAGGGAAAGTGCATTGCAGCTGTTACCAGATAAATTTGAAGTCAGCCTTCATCACAAAGAATTCGAATTTACTGTAACTGATTTTGGCTTTCCACCTGCAGAGCAAGATTGAAGGAATATTCAAAGAAGATTAAAAGACAGGGTTTTGGCTGCTGCTTTGTAAAGCATTTGGTATCCTAGTCATGTTTGGGATTCTTCCTCATGCCTGACTAATTACTTCTATTTCCTGTTTTCTTTGAAATTGCTACTATGTTCTGCATTGCTGGAATCTGAAATATTGTTTCATGGAACATGATTGTATTTGTGCATACCACAAACTCCAGAGATGCCAAATTCCTTTTTGTGCTACTCCTCCAGCTCTTGAAAAAATATTTCCCATCTCCAACAAATATCAACACCTCTCCGCCAAGAAAAGCGTGTAAACTTCAAACACATATAAAAATATATAACCACAAAAAACAAAAAAAAGTGATGAAAAATTACATTTCTCTATTTGCACTCACTGCCTGCCTTATTCTGCACTCAGACAATTTGGCGAAAAAAAAGCTTTTGTGGCCATTCATTTCATGAATTCATTTCATTTCAAAACATGTTCACTTCCTTCAGCTGAAAGAAAAGTCTTGAAATTAAAGCCAAAAAAAAGAGAAATTGCGGATTTTTTCCTAACACTACCACTGATTAAGACATGGGCCCACTATCACATAGATGATTTCTCTTTCACTGAAAAAAAAAAAAATCAAAAACGTTATAATATTCAGTTCCAGGAAACTTTTAGCTTTTTGTGCTTTCACATCTGCAAAGGGATGCAGGGCCAGCTGATGGGAAGCCAGATGCATTTCAACTCTTAGTTATATTCTCTTGAACAGTAACTTCAGGGGATTTTGTACAAAAGTCTGTGATTCTGCAAGTAAACTCCCACTAAAATTCCACTTTTTAGGTACTTCCCTGTCCCCAGCCAGTGTCAGGCTGCAGCCTGCACATGTGTTGTACAGTCCTTGTCTCCTCCTCATATTCAGGAAGGTTCTCTGCTGTCTTGCTTTTGTGTCCTTCTCCCCACACACCACTCTTAGTCTCATCATTAATGGTTGATAAATAGCTAATGAGTGGCTTGGACATTAGGGCCTCCCTTTCCATCTGGGCTACATGCTATTTTACAGGCCCTGCTAAATCTTTATTAGATTTGGGTGCACATTATTGATTTAGGTAGATGAGGTCGTTGTAACCTCATCTCAAAGAAAAAGGAAGCAGGAGAAGCCAAATGTAATTCAGCTGTTATTTTCTGTAGCACTGCAAATCAATAGGAGGGAAAAAGTCAAAACAGAACCAAAAAGTGCCCATTAAAAAAAAAAAAAAAAAAAAAAAAAAGTCATAACTGGACCTTAAACCAAATGCAATGGTCTTACAGGCACTTGGAAGCAAAGAACTGAGACAGGCTACAAAAGTTAAGAGCTTTTCCCATTTTAGCACTACAGAGTAGGTGGTAGGTTCTAGTGAAGAGACAAGGTTAATAAAATACCAGGCTGTTCCTAGGGCAAAGTGACATCTATTTATAGAATAAGAACACTTTACCTAAGATACAGTGATGGCTTAATAAAAGGGCATATTTTGGTTAAGTTATTTTTACTCCAGTCAAATGGCCATATCAGCACTGCAGCTCTAGTAAAAGAAGAGCTCAGGCTTTATCCTAAGCACTTTTGAGCATCCTGTCAGAGGTAACTTAAGTGCAGAAATCCTACAGAAAGCCTGGCATTCAGGGCTGGTCCCTCTGAAAGGTTTCAACCACACTGTCACCACTTACAATCCTATGGATGTAAACATCAAGAGTGTATATGGGTTCATAAGACCTAGAATAAACACATCAGAAAGGAGCCTGGAGGTACTTTAGGATAGAAATCCTGGCACAGATGTGCTCGAGGGTTGTGTATTCATCCTTCCCTGAAGCCCATTCCATCCACGGGGCGAGGAGGAGGACAGCACTGACACGGCTGCTGTGTTCCTGGAGACTCACTGGTGCCTGTGTGCCTCTTCTCCTCTTCCTCCTCTGCCCAGCAGTGGTGTCAGGCCAGCTCTGTCCTCTCCAGCTCCACCAGACAGCTCTCAGCTGTCAGATCAAGGCAGAGGTGATCCAAGCTGAGCCCCTGCCCCCGAGTCAGAGGTGCAACTCCAGCCCTGCACCCCCTGAGCCCTCCCCGTCTGGCCCCCACCAGGGCCTCTCCCTTCATTCTCTGGTTTGGAGAAAGCAACCCAGGGTGGCAAATTCCACCAGGCAGCAGAGCACTTAGCCAAACTCACAAAGGACTTGTGTATTGTATGCCTAATCCATGGGCATTTTGGGATTTCCATCCTAAAGTCACATACCAAATGGCACAAAAGCCATTTTCACCTGGACACGGGGCTGTTGTTCCCTCCTAATGCACCATGACAGGCTGCCCTGCTGCTTCCAAATCACAGTGCTTTGATCTCCTCATTCTAAAGGAATATGAAATTCAAGATTGCTGCTTGTATCCAGGAGCTGTCAAGTTCCACTAATCTCCCTCCCTTTCACATGACACCCAGCTGGTGTTTACCTCTGCAGCCACATTCTGGTGTGGAATTCCAAAGTCAGGGAGCACGGAGCTGCCATGAGGGGCCTTGGGCCACCTGCACACAGTCAACTCCTGCAGGACTTAGCCCAGTTTATGTCAAGTCTGTGCAAACCCCTCTGTCCTATTTAGCAGATAGATTTGGCTACCTGGAAGGATTCCAGGTTGGCAGCACAGCTCTCTCCCTGCATGGAGACAGGCAGCTCAGCAGTGCAAGAGCCAAACTCTTTACTCACCCCTGTGCTTCACCTGGTGTTATCAATGGTGATGTGAGTGCTCATTTTCCTCCTGCCCACTAATGACTGTGTGATAACAGTCTCACAGGAGTTTCTCTCTCTGTTTTCTGGTTACAGAAACCAGGACAGAGCACAATATATTCCATTTCACTGCACCTGTGACCAGCTCCTAGCCAGGCACTGCAACCCCACCGCCCACCTAGCACAGGTACATCTCCAACCCTTTGCTTTAAACCAGCTGGAGAGCCAACACCCTGGGAACCCATGTGATTTCTAAGACACTAGAGAGGAACTTAGAGAATTTTCAAGTTGTCCACATCTCCAGGCACTTCTGCAACTGATGCTGAGTGCACCAGCCTGGGCTGCTGTGAAGGCCACACCGTAGGATCCCTGCTATGCTGCAGTCTGCTAAATGCAATCCTCTCCAACAGTGAGGTCTGGGATACTCATAAGAAAATGTGAGCATATCAAACACAATTGAGTGACTACTGCCAGAGGGGCAGCACATCATAGTCTTCATTTGCCATTTCATGGTTTCACAATTACACTAAAAAGGTCAAAACATCCCTCCACCAAACTGCTTCGAGTGAAAAGTTGTGTATTTCTCTCTGGTATCAGGGATCACCAACCTGTCTCCTGCTCTTTCCAGATGTGCAGTAAGAGCACAGTTCTTAGTCTTCCTCATTTTCAAAAGACCAGAAAGGTCCTTGGATGAAAACCACAACAAATTACAGCAGCCACCATCACCACAATGTGCAATGTGTAAGCCACTCATGCAGTGAGTTCTATGCCCATGTGAATGTTCGTTTTCTAGGTAAGAATACAAGGAGAAGCTGTAAAGTGAAAGGGTTTTTGTTTGACCCAGTAAGGGTCTTCTTTCACTCTCCACTCCCTCACTCCAACTTAAACCCAATTCCCTCTCTTTGGACTTGGCTGCTGCTACAGCCAGAATTTCCTTTTTGCCTCATTATCCAGAGCAGTGGCTAGTTTTAAAGCTTTGCTAACACTTCCTTCCTTCTCCCCATCCATAATGCTCCATTAGACATCATCATGGTTCAGTGAGAAAACATGGGGAGAAAAACGTACATTCGACAGTTTGCTGAGACTGCTTTCTCTGCCAGTCTCAATTCTGCTTTTTGTTAATTCCTGAAACACTTCTACCAGGCAATACCTACTCCTGCAGCAGGAAGCAGCAGTCCTGGAATCACAGAATCCCAGGTCTGTTTCCACACAGCAGCAGAGGGAGATGCTGCAGTGGACCTGGCAGTTCTGGTCCTTGGAGTTCACACTGGCCTTGTCTCGGTTCCATATGGATACATCTGAATATGTGCATGAATATGGAGCTCAGGGCTCTTCAGACACTTACCAGCATCTGTGGCAGGGAGACACAAGCTGTGAAAAGACCCAAAACATCCCACATGCTTGGGAAGAAATGCACCATATAGTTAACCAGCAGTGGACACAGCTTATTCCCTCCCGCCACCACACATCCAAAGCAGTCCTCGAGTCACAGCTGCCAAAACAGAGTGACATTTCAAAGTAGCCACATGCAGATTAACCAGCACTTTTGTTGGCTCCAGAAGAGTCAACACAAGCTGATCTTACAGCCCCAGACACACCAGGCCTCCTGCTGCCATCTCTGTGGCCACAAACAGAGACCAGAGTCTTGTGTTCTCATCCTCACCACTCAGCACCTGGGCTGGCTCCCTGCTTGGCCCAGACTCAAAACCAACATTGTCTGCAGCAAACACAGAACTTGTGGCCACCTGGGCTGAGGCGCATCACTGACTCACTCAGAGCAGTGCTCCCTACAGTTACAAGTTGGGGTAAATAAGAGGTATCATGACAAAAAAAAATCAGTAGGTCATCCTTAATTCAGAAATTGTGCTCTGTAATCCCGGCCACCACCATCAGACACCTCGTCCTTCAATGTACAGACACTTTTCAACCTGCAGACCAAGAGCCCGGGGGAATCCTGAGATAATTCTACAAAGGGTAATTAAGAAAAGTGAGTCTGTTGCTAATGGACTTAAATTAGCTCTGTGGGGATCCATGTACTCTCTGAAAAGTTTTTTAAATAAGAAAAAAAGAAGGTTTGCATGGGCATACACTGCACAAAGAGTTCATTCTCCAGAGTGGCAGAAGTCAGAGACACCTTCTTGTCCCCTCTCCTGTGCTCGTCGCATCCCTGCACTGTGTCTGTCCCCATGCACTGCTGACCTGCTCTGTACATGGTGACTCCTGCTAGGCTGGTGTTTTACATAAACTCAACCCATGAGGACCAAAATCAAACAGCAAAAGATCACTGCAGGGAGACGTGAGCAGAAGAAAGCTTCTCTCCTAAAACTGATGTTCGCAAAATTGAAAACAAACTAACCTGGAGACAACTCCTGTAAAAGAATGTCACTGATCAAATATTACAACAGGCTTGCTCTGAAGAGAAGCCCCTTGCCTTGCCACATGTGCCCAGTCCTCTCTAAACTTCATTAAAGTCTAGTAAAAAATAAATAAGATAAATATCATTTGCATTTATTATACGAATTAGAAGAGCTTGCCAGATGGGGAGCTCTCCTCCAGCAGGGCCGTTGTTTTCCAGGAGAGGAAAGCACTGGCACTACCCAGCTGTTTGGGGCCTGGGATGCTCCCACTCCTAGAAAACCATCGCCCCTGGCTTCTCCCTGTAATTAGTTCGTGCTAATACCCTTGGCTGGGCGGTGGAAAAGTCACATTCTGAAAGATCACCCCTGCGAGCAGCTGTGCTCGGGAGACAGAACGTCACCGCTCCAAGCTGTCAGCCAATTCATCCCCAGTGAAACTCGACCGGGCCATAAATTGGGAGTTCTTTATCTCAGGACAGCAGCCTGAGCGGGGCTTTAATTGCTGAGCTGTGCTAATGAGCCTTGTTTGTGACACGGGGTGCTACGGCGGTTCTGTTTGAGAACACGGCTCTGTCGCACCCCTCCGAGGGCACACACAGCCAGATTAAAGCCCTGCTGTCTGCATACAGAAAAGAAATCGTGTAAGGGTCCCCGGCACCTTATCAAAGGCATCGTTAACAGCTGCTTGGGCAGTGCCAGGAGCCTCTCCTGGGTCAGCTCTCTTCAGGTCGCTCCTATTCTTTCCTCCCCTCACAGTTTTTTCCCCTAAATTGTGAGTTCTGTAAACATCGCTGTCAAATCAACTGCAGGGGAACCAAATGATAGCAAGAATTTAGTGTTTCCTCACAAATAAGAGCTGTGTCTGGTTTTAAAAGGAATTAAAACAAATCATGTCCAGGGAAGAGCAAACAGACAAAAGAATATCAGCTGAAGACTTTCTTGCTGACTTCTTGAGCTCTACTTCAGCCCAGATTTCACTTTTTCCCTTTTGGGTTAGGTAATGAAAACAGTTGTTTTAACATTCATATTTTGGAAAATAATCAGAGAATCACAGAATGGTATGGGCTGGGAGGGGTCATAAGGATCATGTAGTTTCAACCCCACCACCATGGGCAGGGAACCTTCTGCTAAATCAGGTTACTGAGAGCCTGATCTCCAATACCTCCAGGGATGGGGAGTCCACAGCCTCCCTGGGCAAAATAACAGCCCAGGTGGACACAAGGCTACAGATTTCCTTGTCCAGATAACAAATGCTGTTTCATTTGCCCCATTAGTGATGAGGCTTGCTTGCCACAGAAAGCCCAAGCCACATTTCCACGGGTGAGTCCAGTGCTCAGCATCTTTAAAAATCATTAGTACTTAAGTGTGGCATTATTATTCTTATGGCACTACCCAGGGACACGTGCATACATTGCAGACCCCATGTGCCAGACCCTCTACAAACATCCATTTCCTCAGTCTCTGAGATCTTTTAACCTGGGGGCCCAACCTTGCACACACTCACACACTTGAGTAACCACCAGCATCTCATGGCCCCACTGAAATCAACAAAACTGATGAATGGAGTGAAATCAGTAATTACCCATGTGCTTAATTATTTGCAGAACTGGGGGCTAAGTGCTTCATTTTTAGCTTTACACTTGAAAATATTGGTTCTAATCTAGTGTGCCTCACTTTGCACTCAATCCCACAAGGAACAGCACAGTCTGGCCTAATTAAGCAAAAGCACTTAACGAAGTGTTTCACTTTCAGCACGTGAACAAACCCATTGACTGAGCACTGCATTGCTTGGGCTGGCTCAGCCCCTTGCAGGATGGGGCCCTTCAGCCCAGGTGTTTGGGGGACATAACTGAGGGAAAGGTGACCCAAACCCCAAACCTGTCCAAGGCCCTGTGCTCAGGGTGTTGGGCACCCCAGGGCTCCCCTGGGTGCTGCCCAGCAGCGTGGTGGGTGAGGCAGGAGCCCTGGCAGGGCTGAGGATGCACCAGAGTGTCCCCTGCTCCCATCCTGGATGTCACACAACTCTGCTCTTGCAAGGGGGGCAGTGCTGGGATTTAAAGAGAAGCTACAAATGTTCTCTGTAATTAACCAGCTGGATTCATGCTCAAAAGCACATCCCTTATTTAACCCTGGCCACAGCTCCACTGTGCAGCAGAGAAACAGAGAAACAGCAGCATGGGTGTCCCCCGGGGCTGGAGCAGGGTGGCCATCCCTCACTGCCAGACTGGGAGAGGCACAGGTCAGGGGTGGGGGCTGCAGAAGGGCACTTGCAGCCAGACCCCTCTGCCCCTCTGCTTCCACCTCCTTTTTTTGCCAGGCTAAGGAGTACCTGGGATGGGGCACCTACATGAGGAGACCCAGCTCTCCCCAGGCCTGGGCTGCCTGGGACAGAGCCTCCAACCATGGCTTGCTTCTTACAAGCCCTAATTTTAGACCCTTTAGGACACAAAATAATGATAACACACTCCCTGGAAAAAAAATCCCCTTGGGCCTGTGTAAAATTAGCAGTGTGCTGCCTGTCCCACTTTCACTGCTGCTATGTGGGGCAGCCTGGCTTATTAATACACTGGACTCATTTCAAGATCCTTTGCTTCCCCCCTTGCAAAGGGAGCCTGGAGGCAGCCAGGCTGCTTCTCCCAGCAGTGCCAGGGGTGCCCCTCTTACCCTGACAGACAAAACCTCCTGCACAGCACCTGGGAAGGTGTCAGGAGGGGTCAGGGCAAGGTGGAGGAGCTGCAGGCTGCCCTGCTGTGCAGGGGAGGAAGAGGAGGGATGAGCCCTTTGCTGGCACAAGAGAGCCCCCAACAAGGAGGGTGGAGCACGGCTTGGACTCTCCAAGGGGCGGAAGATAAGCCACAGATGCTCTCCACCCTCCAGAGGCTCTGCCAACAGCCTGGCAAGGCAGCAGGGACTCCAGTGCCACTCCTGGAGGGAGCTATCCTTCTGTCCTACACACACAGAAACACACACCGTCCCCTGGAAACAAAATAAGAGGAAAACTTATTGGAAGTGCCATCGTTACCATAATTCAATATTAGTGTAAAATACAACCTCTACCCAGGAGCTCAGAGGAGGCTGGTCCCTTGAGGCCTGTTGTCTGCCCAGGTGAAAACCTCCTGACAGGACTCCCCAGAGGAAGGGAATTTCAGAGCTGCTGTGAGATTTCTTCCAGGGTGTAAGAAAAATCCCCAGCTAAACTGCAATGTGCAAGGAGAAACCTGGGGAGAAAAGGGGAGCTGACCCCCAGATACGTCTACATCAGAGCCATTTAAGCACAGGGAACCTCAGCTAAAAGAACCAAGTTTTCAGAAATAAGGTTTCTCATAATGTCACACAGCCTGTTCTTTCACCCCAAACTACAATCTGCTCCAACATTGTTGGATCTCACACTGTTCACAGTGAGTGTTGTGACACTCCAATCCTGAGCCAGCTTCCCTGTTAAATACTGATTTGAACTCAGCTCAAGCAAAACCTCTAAGATTAGTACAAGATTTCACTCAGATATGGAACACAACAGCATATGAAGAGAGAGAGAGGAAAGGAAGGATCTGGGGGAAATGATGTTGTGTACCTTAAGAAGAGGGCATCTCCTTACCCCACACAGCCTCAAGAGCTAAGCCTACAAATCAGATACATTTCAGTAAACAAAAATCTCCTGGAATGGCACTGTTTTTCTCTGTGTAGGTTTTTTCTTCTCCCATGGGGACAGCAAGTTGTGTTGCTTGGGTTTTTTTTTTTTTTTCCTTTTCTATGAGGTACATTATTCCATTTAAGTGCTCATGTGTGTTTATTAATAGAGCAAAAATGAGTGAACGAGGAGCTGCTCTGGGGAGGCTGAAAGCCTGCACTGGAGCAGTGAATCAGAGGAACAAATCCATTTAGGAAAATGCTCATTTTAAGACAAGTTCCTTTCACATCTTAGTTATTTTCCTCTACAGCCCAAAGGTAACCAGACCCAGTGACCTGTCAGTCCTACAACACCATGTACGCACCCCAGGCAGGACCCTCCAGCTGCATCTCCTGATGTTGTGCTAAAAGACATTCAGAAAGTGACCAACAGCAGTTCACACATGCTGGGAG
The DNA here is from genome assembly GCA_032173965.1 of Sitta carolinensis. Taxonomy (NCBI): domain Eukaryota; kingdom Metazoa; phylum Chordata; class Aves; order Passeriformes; family Sittidae; genus Sitta; species Sitta carolinensis. The sequence goes on from CM063287.1 coordinate 29,757,009, forward strand.
GCAATGAATGATCACTAGAAACGTTTAGAAAACATCACTAAGTCGGGCTGTAGAGGAACCCTGTAGCAGTGGCACCATCAGGGCTGCCATGTGGTGGATGGAAGACGAGAGACCTGAGCTGGTTCTGGCCCTCCCCGATGTGTCCTGTACCCACAGGTGAGCCCCAGGGCTGCAGAGGCTCCTGGGCTGATGGGGACAGTCCACAGCTCCTGGCAGCTGCTCCCCAGAGGCACTCACAGGTGACACCAGCGCTCATTCCAGAGCAGGGAGGTGATCCTGTTGTGCCCACTGCTGCTGACAAACCCGGAGGAAACACCTGAAGAAATGCACACACAAAACCATGCACAAATGAGGGCACAATTCCCAGTGCAGTGGAAAAGCAGGTCCCCAGAGCTGGCCCTGAAATAGGAGTCGGCAGAAAATGAGGCACACGGGGAAGATGTGCCAGCAAAGGTCACCAGGGAGGGAAGGCACACATTGTTCACTTGCTAAAGAAAGGTGTTTGGTAACGTGAGAACATTTCAAGACCAGCTCATCACTTATGCCAGCCCCCCCAGCTTTGGCAGTGCCACCTGAACTCCTGCTACCTGGGGACCACACAGCACCCCGAGGACGCCAAAGGTCGCCTGCATTTTATTCATTTACTCTTTCCAAAGGGCATTGTTATTTAGTCGCTGTCAGTACCTGTGCTCGGCAGTTTCAGCTCTTTCTTGGCTTTGCTAAAAGTGTTTCCCAGGCGGTGGGAGGCTGCTGCTGGACCCAGCAGAGCCAGGACAATCTCTGATGTGGCCGTGTCCCCCGGCAAGCCCCACACCCTGTGCCTGCGGGTTCCTCTGCCGCTCAAACGGGATTAGCTGATCGCAGACAGTGCCTAATGAAAGCTGAGTTTTTCCATGGCAGCATTTGCCTTTCCAGCCTGAAAACACACTGCTGGAAGATTGGCCTGGCATTCAGGCTGCAGCATGTGACTCTTTAATGAGGGAGGTCTATGAACTGCAGGACTAATGCGCACGGGCACAAAAAGCAGCTCCCTGACGTGATCTGCTTCACTGGAGTGGAAGGAATTTTTTTTTTTTAATTTTTTTTTTTTTTTTTTTTTTTGTGATTAAGGCCCACTATGGGAAACAAACCTATTCTTGGCGCTTTCACAGCCCTAGCAGGTGATTATGAACAAATTCTATAACCATGTTCTACCTCAGGAGTACCCCACCACAATAACGAGATAAAAGTGCCCTTTCTCACAGGAGGATGCAGCAGGTTCAGGTATTAGCAGGATGAATGTCACAGCAATGCTTGTAAAATGTAAAGACTAAAATTGGAGCAAGCCCTGCGGCGCTGGCTTTGAAAGCCTGCATGCAATAGCTGGATCACAGTGGTCTTTTGCATCTCTGAGCAGCACCTGCAGCAAATGTGGCTTCACTGCTTCCCTCCTCCCTGCCATCCTGCCCCACAGCAGCCTGTTGGAAAACATCAGGAAGGAGAAGCCAGCAAGCGGAGCAGCTGTTACGTGGCTGGCTGTCAAGAGGCATTTCGTGCCCACACAGGGCACCAAGGGACAGCTTTTCCCTCCCTCCCACCCTCAGGAACCACTCTGCTGGCTGGGCTGTGGCCTCTCCTGCAGAGGGACAGAGGGCAGCTTGCTCCTGAGCCACCTCTTCCCCCACCTTTAACATTAAGGAGCAAATGGATCAAATAGACTGAAGCACTAAGGCACCAACATGGCAGAAGTGTCTTTTTCCCATTTTCAGTTCAATATTTGCATACTTATGCCAGTAGATATTGCAGCTACACCTAAAGGTGCTGCATTGCCCAAATGCAAATTGCCCAGTGCAGTGATGAGCAGTGCCAGGCACCACTCAGCCTCCTGCACTCTCCCAGCTGTCTGTGCCACCTTCCTCTAATCCACTGCTGAAAGAAACAGTGAAATAACATTTTCTATCTCCTTTTCCAGGAGAAAGTCACAAACATGCAAGAGAAGGTGAGTGACTAACTAGAAACTAGTAACTCTGAGCTGCCCTGAGGAGCTGCAGCCCCAGCCCATGTGCAGACTGTGCTGCTTCAGTGCAGCCATTGCAAAGTCAGCTCTGTGCAGCTCACACAGTTCCACAGCCCATGTCACAGAGTACCAAGTGTAGCTTCTGTGGAAAAGCTTTTGCTGTTCTCCCATCATTCTGATTCAGAGATATTGTCCTATCTGCTTTAAATTGCTGAACACTGGTGAGTTTTTTCTGGCTTACCACTACATCTCTCTCCTCCCTGTTTATACACATTATCTCCTGGTTATCCACAGAGCAAGTAAAAGCCAACCCAGATTTTCATATTTCACACATATTTTTTTTCTCTCTCTCTCTCTCTTTTTTTTTTTTTTTTCCTAAATCATTTCAGGACTCCCACTGTCCCGAGACTAGCCCAGGATTTTTTGGATTTTTTTTCCCTGCAGCCACAGAACACAAACATTATGGTTACATAAAAAACCAGGGCTTTCCATCACTAAAAGCCACGGGAAGGGAGGAGGGCAGAGCTTGGCTGCTGCCACAATCACAGCCAGTGATGCCAATGTGCTTCAAACCACACTCAACTCTGCCAGTGTGGGCAGCCTCTGGGTTTGCTCTCTGTGTCTGCAGGAACTTAACCAAGTCATGGCAGCAGAAAAATGCTGGAGTAAGAGCAGGTTGCTATGGGATGGTGATCACTGGACAGGAGAGGAGCACCTGACCCCACAGGAGCAGCGTGGCTGGATGAGCAGCCAGCCCTGCTCCCCAGCTCACTGCTCCTAAACTCAGGTTGATTTCTGATCTTAAGCCACTTGATGGGCTTCCCTGGAGTATCCAGCGTGGTTTCCATGGAAGTCTCCTCTTTACAATGAGATAAGAATGTGTCTGAGCTCTTCCTCACAGGCTAGCAAACATGGGAGGAAAACAACAGAAGCCTCCATGAGAAAATATTTCAGCTGTTTTCAAAGACATAAAAATCAGTGATAGGAAAAAATGCTGTACTAAAGCATCTTAAAAATACAACCCATGATCTCTTTTCTCATTATGAACAATATTTAAAAAAAAAAAAAAAAACTCCTTCAAGTAGATGCAGATGCCTGCAAGAGGTACAAAGCCTTCCCTCAGCATTTCAGGCAGCATTTAACAAAATCCCAAAGATTTGAGTGCTGTTTGCCACATCATATAGTGTTTCCAGGAGTAAATCATTTAGATTTAAACACCTCTGTCCTGTTTAAAAAATCTTGACATGTTGAAAGTGTGGTTGTGTTTTGCCTGATGAAAATCTGAAAGGAAATGGGGAGAGAAGGGGAGGAATGAGGCAGTAAGAAACACAATGAAAATGAGCACCTCCCCCCAGACAGTCCAGCATGGATTATACAGTTATGGATTTACACATCAAAATATTAGCATGGTGTCTCTGGCAAAATTGATTCATGGTAAGTCAAAGACACCATGACCACAATTGTGTAAGTCCCAGAATTTAAGAAAAATTATCTTTATTTCTATTTGTTTCTTTTCATGGTAACTTTGACCCTCATATACCACTCTATTTCAAAGCATCTTGGACAACTTTGAATTCCTGTGTTGTGATGTTTCAAGGCATTGCTGAAAAACAATACAGCAGCTCTGTCTGCTGCCTTAAAAAGGAGGAATTCTTTCAATTTTTAAAACTCTGTTATTAAGAATTAATTTGTTCTGGGAAGGATTTCACCTCTCCCTTCATCTGCAGATATTCTCTGTTCCTGCAGACCTCTCTGTTCCTGTTCCCTCTTTTGCAGGCACTGTCATTGCAGCAGCATTTCTCCACAGCACAGCCATGGCCACAACCAAAATAACTGTTTAAATGAAACCATCTGGATTCTGCATGGCTGAGTTTATGTTGTGAGGTTTTCATGAGCAGCAGGAAAACATATCTAGAGATGGGTCAAACCTGGCACGTGTCAAAACAAAACAGTGACATTTTTTAAATTTCTCATGATTTCTGGGAAAAAGAAATCAGAAATGATAAAATGAGAGGGTTTAGATGTTTTATTACAACAAGGCCAAGACACTTGAATTTTATGGCTCTGATGGCTACAGTTGCTGAAACAAGCACTAAGAAGTATTTTGAACCATAAGGTTTTAAAACTGTTGTTCAAATACTGATGAATACCATATATTTGAAACACTTCCATTTCAGTAAAAGCTTACAAGTACACTTTTCAAAGGGTACAATTTGCTTCCAATACACAAGTTAATACATATCTAGGCTCTCAAGAGCATCATTAATTTAAAGAAAAATCCAACAAATCACAGCACTGTTCATTTTTTATTATCATTGTTTTTTATTATCATTTTATTATCGTTTTTTTAACCTTATATAAAATCAGTTCCAAAATCAGTTTCTTTTCAATAGCATGCACTTTCAATTTTTATAACATCTGGGTGTTAAACTTAGAGAAAAGCTGTCCATTAGTTTAGGACACAATGGTGTTTATTTGTATTCTGTTTACTTCAAAAGGGAAGAGCACTCATAGTCATCCAGAAAGCTATAATAATTTGGTACCAGGACAAAATTGCTGAGGAAACCAAAGATGAACACTCCAGAAATTTGAATGGTAGAGGAATCTTCTCACAATTGAACATACTTCTGAATAGCTATTTTTGCTTTTGTCAGCTGCTCTTTTTGCCTGAGCAACAAAAGTGGAATATGTTGTCACTATGACTCTTTCTGTCTCAATTATCTCAATAAAATAATTATTAAAAATGAATAAATAAGGATAAAACTAGCAGGAGTCTTCTCATTAATTTCAGTGGAATCAGGATATAATGAGCTTGTCTTTTTAAAGGACCAGGATCCAGGGACATATGGAGAATCTGCATTTACATTTGTGCATGTACCATCTTACAAGTGGCCTATGCCACCAATTGTTCTGCTTATTTAGAAAATCGGATTGAAATATTTCAAAATTAATTTTTCTCTGTGTCTCATCTCTACATTCTCGATGTCCTCACCTCCGCTCTTACTTTCAGGTCCTTACAGCAATGCTTTTTGTGATCTCCTTCCCCAGCAGTAAGATTTCCTCATCACCATTCTTGTCCACCACATGTCCAAGCATGTTCTTGGCAACGTGCAAGCCAGCAATGGTTTGAAATGCAAACATTTCCATTTCTCCCTCTAAAGCTGGCTCTGTCTTTGGAAACCTCGTTTTTTTTCCTGTGAAAGTTTCATAAGCAAAATTCCATGACACTAAATTATACCTTACTTTAGTCAGTCTGCTGCTGGAATGGCCTAAAATACCTAATTTTAAGTACTCCAGCAGCCCAAGGGCTGTAGTAAGACAACAGTGCCTAAACTTGAAGTGTCCAAGGCCAGGCTGGACGGGGCTTGGAGCAGCCTGGGACAGTGGGAGGTGTCCCTGCCCATGGCTGGAATGGGGTGGAATGGGATGAGCCTCAAGGTCCCTTCCTGCCCAGACCTTTCTGTGACTCTGTGAACACAGCAAGCACGTTGGTGGCTCCCTGCTCCCTGCAGGGTGGTGAAGTGTGTGAGCACAGGGTGCTGCACCCAGCCTTACAGCCTGCCCCAGCAGCCCAGGAACTGGCCTGGAGGGGCTGACAAAGCCCCAGCTGTGGCTGTGAACCAGGAATCAGCACCCAGGAGTTCCCAAGGAGCTCCATAGTGGTCTGTTCTCAGCTGTAGCATCCTTCCTGGAAGAAAACATGAACTCACCTTCTAACGGAGCTGCAGATGGTACAGCACGGCAGAGCCATAACTGCGGGAGAGGATTTTTCATGCCAGGGAGCTGGCTGGGGAGAGGCAGGGGAGTCCTGGGCACCTCAGGGGGGTAGGATCCAACCCCCCAGCTCCATGGGGAGCGTGGAGGAGGCAGGGCTTTGTTCTGGGGGTCAGAGATGCTCGGACAGGATTGTGATTGTGCTGGTTCCTCGGCTGACGGGGAGGCAGGGCTCCCCAGGGCCAGGACATGGCACTTGCTCCTTCCCTGGGTCTGCTGGAGCTCAGAGCTTTGGCAGAGCCTGGCACAGGCCAGTGTTTGCTCCCTGTGCTTTTTGGGGTGCCAGCTTTGGCACAGCCATCAGGGCAGCCTGGGTGAGCCCGTGTGCTGCCAGCACTGTCCCCATGGGGCAGGGACAGGCTGTCCTCCCGTCTGCCCTGCCTTCCCAGGGCCCTGCTGGGAGCTAAAAATAGCCTTTCCCAGACTCTTAGCAAAGACACAAATCTTCTGGTTTGCAGTTTAACTCCTAGGGCAGCCCATGATACAAATGCTGGGAAGCTACAGGCTAACAGGCCATTTGGACACCAAAGACATAGGAATTCCAAAGGCTTTGCATGGAATTTCAGATTGTATCTTCATTTTTAAAAGATAAGGGGAGGCTCTGCAGGGAAATGCCACCCTTCAGAATCCACTCACTACAGCCTAGTGTCAGAAACAAAATGCTGAGCTAGAGGAACCGTGGTCTGAACCTATTTTTATGCTCCTCTTCAGTTGTACACAATGTCCAAGGGTCATACTGTAGCAAAGGATGCAAATCTTCCTGTGCTCCTGGTATTACTGGTGCAATTCCCACTGGAGGGCCATGTTAAATTTAGAGCCCACAATTCATAAAGGGAGTTGACAAGCTGCAGAGAGTTCAGAAAGGAATACGAAGGATGGAAAAACAACATTTACATCTGCTGGAGCTTGATCTATTTAGCTTGTGAGGAGAGGAGTTTAGGGATGACTTGGTTAAAGACTATCAGTGTTCACAAGGAGAATTAAATGTTGAGATCAGGGCCTTCAATTAGAACAGGAAAACCTTAACACTGAAAACAGGCGAGTCCTGACTGGAAATATGAGGCACGTGTTTACCAGTGTAAATAATGAATTTATTACCAAATCCAGAGCTGAAGCAGACAGGATGACTCTTCATTACAGGGTTTTTTAATAACATTTGAATGCTTTTTTTCCTGAAAAGACATTGTTGTTGAAATGCAACAAGCACAAACAGAACCAACCTTGTGACTGGTATTTTCCAAGGGAGCAAACAGTATTTTTTCACATTCATAGCCTTCTCTCCCTTCCACCAGCAGTCCTGACAGTAATTCCAAGTGTGTACCAGGTGAGAGCACAATTCTGATCACAGGTGTTCCTGGCAGATCTGCTCGGAGCTTGTGCAAGCACCAAGCAGATCTCTCATCCCTCTGCCAGGAGCCTTGAGCCATGAAACCCCGCTGCAGTGACACTGGTGCAGTGACAACCACCTCCTCACTCCCCTGCTCCTGGTGCCCAGCAGCAGCAGAGAATCCTCTGCCACACCCTGGTCCAAGCAATTCCAGCCAGTCCTCAGTTATCCACCTGCATTTCCCCAAAATCCAACATCCACCGCCCTCCCTGTGCTGTGAACCCACTCCTCTGAGTCCTGCCCAAGGGGAGCACAGATTATTCCCTTTTGAAGGCGTTTAAGACCATTTTCACACCTCACTGAAAGTCTCCTGACTCAACAGCACCAATTCTTCCTCCCTTTCCTGAGAGGCCAAAACCCTCATGAGTTTTTGCCGCTGGACTCCTTCCAAGTGCACCTCCAAACATCATCCCCCAAACTCCATGTGGGGCTTCCAGGAGCACAGCCCAAAACCCCAGGCTCTGTCACGTGTGCCTGAGAGCAGGACTTGGCCCTCTTTTAATCCCACTGCATTTATCAGCCATAAAATGTTTTGCACATTATCGCCCCAATTATAGAGGCTCCTAGGTGATAATGAGATTGCACTGGATATATTCCAGCAAAGCACATTCTAGGTTTTACTAACTTCATTAACCAAGAAAAGCTGGTTAATGGCTGAAAAGTGCAATGATGCACATAATCACACCAGTTGCTTTGCTACTACAATTATATTATTAAGATGGATCTTTGAGGTACAATTTTCATGTATAATTAGTGGGTTATCCCTTCAGGAAAAAAAAAAAAAAAAAGTAATTCAAAAGCACCCAAAGGTTTGAGCAAAATCGTTCTTACTTTAAACACGAATGAAGTCATGCTCTCAGGTCAGGCTCTGAATGGGATTGGTGAGAAAACACGAGTACAAGAATTTAGAAACTTAACACAGACCCCTCAGGATGTGAAATGCCAAAGCTGCACACACTGGAAGCACCCAATCTCAGTGGTGTCCATGGACATCCAGGCTGTGACTTCTGAGAAGACGACAGAGCCCAGAATGTATTAGAAATTTAAAACATTTAGATCAATTCAAAATTATTTCTTGGTGTTTTAATGACTTCTGTGTCCTTCAGTTGTTGGTTTTCTTGGACATCACTGTTCTTCCCAATAGAGACAACTTCAAATTCAGATTAAGAAAGCCAGCACTACCAAGCAGGCAGGACAAGAAAACCCTCTGGTTATTCCTTTTACCAAATAACAAAACAAAAAACGAGTGTAAATTTTCACAAGCAATTTCCAAGTGCAAGCCTGATTTTTTTGATTGCTTTTCCCTTTCAGCTAAATTGTGCTGATCAGCTTGACAGAGAATGCAATGACTGTTTTTTGCTAGGAATTTTTTACAAATTTAATCAAGTTGTCAGGAGAAATGTTATTATCCTCAACATGTGAAATTAATATATCAGGAACTTATCTACTGTCTTGCATGTGGGCATGACATTTATACGGATCATTGCAACTAGTACATACATATATATATATATATATATATATATATATATATATATATATTTCTGCTTGGTAAAATTTCACACAATAAAAAATCTTCAGAACTGAATTTGTGATCGTCTAAAAGTGAATTGAATTTGGCTGCCTCTTCCAAGGAGCTTAGCAGGAGACTTTGCTGGATTTAATCAGCCAGACAGACCTCAGAAGTTCTGCTGGAATTCTTGTTGTTATTAGAAATATGTACTTGCATTTGCTAATTCAGTTCAGAACTGATTCAGAAAGTAAAAGCAATAAATCTTCATGCAAGCATTGAGCTCACTCAGGAATATCCTGGAGCAGTGACTTTTGGAGAGGAGGAATACATAAAGGAATGTAGAGTGTCTAGCCAAAATTTTATTTGAAATATTCTTTTCAATGAATCCAGAGACTTGTCCAAAACAGAAAACCTCTAATTTTTCCCCAGCACATTAGCTTGGCCTTCCATTTCCATGACCCTTCACAGGAGACAGGACAGCAGGGGCAGCAGGAGATGAAATCAGAGCACAAGCTCTTGGCCACCCCCTTTAAGTAAGGAGGAGTTTCATCCAACTATTAAACAGGAGTTTAATCTGCACTGTGAGTCACCAGGACATCTCTCTGTGCTTTAAGAGCCCGTGCTCTCCTGAAATCTAACAAAAACTGCCAACTTCGAGAAAAACTGCAGGTACTGTGGCAAGGCCTGCCGTGACAAGCACATACTTCATGTTGCTGGACTGGGGTTTCATTTATTGGTACCCTGGAGTCAGAGGAAAGTGTGAAACAACATTACCTGCAGGCAAAGCCAACTGACACTCCGAAATTCCATGTGTGAAACCTCCAGAACACCCCCAGGAGGCACAAACCTGACCCAGCTGCTGGGGCAGACTGACAGAGGCACACGATAACAACCTGCCAGCCACAATAAGCTCCCAGGATGAAGCCCTGGCTGCAGAGGAGTCCAGAGGCTGGGATTTCATCCCAGCATTTCCAAATGCACTGGCCAGTTCACAGGGGCAGGCCATTGGCTGCAGCTGAGCAGCTCAGCTTGGGTCACTGAGCTCCTGCTCCCCAAATCCTGGAGTATGAGGTTACAGAATCACAGAAGGGTTTGGGTTGGAAGGGATTTTAATTCTTGTTCCAACCCCCCTGCCACAGGCAGGGACAGCTTGCCATAGACCAAGGTGCTCAGAGCCTCATGCAGCCTGACCTTGGACACTCTCAGGGATATCCAGAGATACTCAGCAATAATAAAGTTCAGTAATATAGACCTGATTTAATTCATACAAAATTGTAACATTGACACACTTCCTGTGCCATTTCAGGCTCACAGGATCTTTGCAGAAGGACATGGCTCTCCATTTCAACATGGGTCTGAGTTGTTGTAAAGGGAAATCACATTTGACATTTGGGAACTGAAGTGCTTGTAGCATTTATTACATTTCCCTGATATATTAATAAAATGCATAAACACCAACTGTTCTTCAACAACAACAACAACAACAAAAAAAAACCCAAACCAAACCTACCTTTCAGTTTTCATAAAAACCATTTGATTTTCTCATAAACAGTATATATAAATTTCTAAGCCACTTTGACATCCTTCTCCATAAGTCAGTATATCCCCAGGGCAAATATGGTTCTGCTGATAAACATTTGGCTCTTGGCTTCATTTGTGTTTCTGCAGTAGTTTGGATGG